>CM053581.1:28985484-29009211 GCA_028627135.1 Pseudochirops cupreus
TGATTTAACACACAAGGAAACTGAGGTCCAGAGAGATTAAGTAGGCAGCTAGGTGACACAGAATGCTGGCCTTGGAGTCAGAAAGACCTGAGTTCAAATGCTGCCCTTGACATTAACTAGTGGTTAATCCTAGACCAGCCACTTAATGTCTCTGAGCCTCAGTCTCCTAATCTGTGAAATGGCGATAATAATAATAATAATAGCACCTTCCTTACAGGGCTATTGTGAGGACCAAATGAGACGACATCAAGTGCTTTGCAAACATTCAAATGCTACACCAATGTCAGCTATTTTCTTTATTATTAAGTGACTCTCCCAGGTTCATAGAGCTAGAAAATATCTGAAGCGAGAGTTGAGTTCAAATCCATATCCACGTCCAGTACCCTGCGGTCCGCTGCGCCAGGCTGCCTCTCATCAAATTTGACATCTAAAATGTAATTAATCTTCTTCATTAAACTCATCCTTCCTCCAAACTTCCCTTCTTATATTGAATACAATCAGCCAACCTGATTCAGAACCTCAGAGTCTTCTTCCCTTCCTCCCTCTCAGCTCCCATGGCCAATCCATCCCCAAGTCCTGTCGATCCCAACTCCACAGCATCTCTCAAATCTCTCCCCCTTTTCCCACCCAAACTCTCAGGTCCCTATCACCTCATGGAGTAACCTCCTATGTGGTCTCTTTTCTTCCAGGCAGCCTCTCTCCTCTTGAATCTCGTCTTTACTGAACTGCCAAAATAATCTTCCTGTGACCAGAGCATGACCGTGCCACTTCCACGCTCAAATATCTTCAGTGGCTCCCCATTGTCTGTAGGACAAAATGCAAACTCCTTCCTCAACCTGGTATTTAAAGTCCATATTAGAAATGAGAGCACTGTCATGACTGGCATGAAGATGGTATTTAACACAAGCACAGAGATAATGAGAAAGGAAACAAGCATTTATGAAGCACCTACTATGTACCAGGCAATGTGCTAAGTGCTCTACGAATATTACCTCATTTGATCCTCACACTGGCTCTGGAATGTAGGTGCTCTTCTCCCCATTCTACAGATGAAGAAGCAGAGACAGGCAGAAGTTAAGTGATCTGCCCAGAGTTATGCAGCTCATGAGTGTCTGAGGTTAAATTTGAATTCTGGTCTTCCTAACTCCAGACCCAGTGCTCTATCTACTCAGCCATGTAGCCTGGATCAACTAGATCTTCTGATGCTGAAAGAAGTGGTAGCTATGATTGCCAGGTCACTGTCAATGAAATCGGAAAGATCATGGAAAATGACAATGGCCTCACAAGGCTGGAAAGGGGAAAATGTTGTCCAAATGTTCAAGAAAGTGATGACATCAGAATATGCCAATCATAGGTCAGTGAGCTTGGTTTCAATTCCTGGGAAAATTCTAAAGTGGCTGATTAAAGATCAGCCAACATCTGGAGATGGAAGTGGTAATTAGACAGAGTCAGCCGGGCTTCATCAAGAACACTGCTGGCCCCATTAACTTCACCATCTCTTTGGACAGAATTACTCAGATTGTCTTGGGCGGGGCTGGGGGTGAGTGGGTGGGAAATGCTGTGGATAAATTTTTCCTTGATTTTAGCAGAACTTGCACACCATTCTCATGGAGAAGGTGGAGAGACACAGAGTAGACAACTACACAGTCAAATGGACCCAGAAATCACTGAATGACGAGACCCAAAGATTAGCTATTGATTGTTCAGTGCCATCATGGTGGGGGAGGGCATAAGCATTTGTTATTGTTTGGTCATATCCGACTCTTCATGACCCCATGGCTCATAGCACACCAATACCATCCATGGGGTTTTCTTGGCAAAGATACTAGAGTGGTTTGCCATTTCCCTCTCCACTGGATTAAGGCCAACAGAAAGTAAGTGACTTGCCCAGGGTCACATAGCTTATAAGTGTCTGAGGCAGAATTTGAGCTCAAGTCTTGCTGATTACAGAACCTGCACTCTATCCACTGAACCATCTGACTGCCTCATAAGCACCTACATGGCACCTACTAGGTGCCAGGTACTATGCCAAGTACATTACAAGTATTATCTCATTCAATCTATTCAACAACATTGAGGAAGGTGCTAGTAGTATTTTCATTTTACCCTTGAGGAAACCGAGGCAAACGGGAGTGAAATGACTTGGCACAGCGAGTAAGTGCCTGAGTCCAGATCCAAGTGCAGATCTTCCTGATCCCAGATTCAGGGCCCTATCCACTGTGCTACCTGGCTGCCCTTAGTAGAACACCTCAGGGCTCTGAGCTTGGTCCTGGGATGATTTTTATCAATGACTTGGATAAAAGCATATATTTGCCCATCAAATTTGCAGATGACACAAGATGTGGCTGGGTTTGGGAGGAGGGTTTCAGATAGCTAACACATCAGATGATAGAATCAGAATCCAAAAAGATCTTGACAGGCTTCACCATTGGGCTGAATCTAATGACATGAAATCTAACAGGGATTAATGTAAATTCTTACACTTGGGTACAAAAAATCAACTTCCTAAGTATACAAGGGGAAGGTGTAGTTAGACAGCTGTTGCTCTGAAAAAATAACAGAGATTTTAATGAACCACAAGCATAGTGTAAATCAGTAGTATGATCTAACAGTCAAAAGAAATGCAACGTTTGGGCTCCATTGAATGGAGCTGGCTTCCAGGAACAGGGAGGTGATCTTTCCCCTGCATTCTGCCTTCATCAGACCTCACCTGGAGAAGCATGCTCCAGCCTGGGTGTCACAATTTAAGACTGACATTGAGAAGTTGGGGGAGTGTCCAGAGGCACCAAACAAAATGATGAGCTCCTGCTGTATGAGAATCAGTTGAAGGACCTGGGGGTGTTTAGCTGGAGAAAAAGACTCAGGGAGGGTTTGATGACCATGTTTTTATGTAAAGGACAGATTTGATTTGTTCTCTTTGGTCTGGATGGGCAGAGTCAGGAATTGTGGGTAGAAGTTATAAGAGGATGAATTCAATTGGATGCCAGGGAAAGCTTCCTAGCTTTGAGTGAGTTCCCCATCACTAAAGGTCTTCAAGGAAAGGCTAGTTTCATACCACCTGTGGATCAGGTATAACATAGCAGGGATTGTGTTGGTCTGGATGGTGCCAGGCTCCATCTAAGTCTCAAATTCGGGGACTCTGATCTGTTTCAAACCTCTACCAGCTTTGTTTTATTCTTCTTTAGGGAGAGAAGCAGTGGAGAAAAAGCCAGACTCAGAGTGAGGGAAACCTGAGTTTAGATCCTTCTTCTGATACAGAAAAGTGAATCAGTGGATGGAATGCTGGGCCTGGAGTCAGGAACATCTATGTTCAAAACTGGCCTTAGACAATTCCTAGCTGTGGGACCTTGGGCAAGTCACTTAACCTTGGTTTACCTAGGAGGCAGCTAGATAGTACAGTGGATAGAGTGCCAGACCTGGAGGTAGGGAGACCTGAGTTCAAACCCTGACTCAGAAACCTTCTCATTGTGTGACCCTGGTCAAATTGATGAACCTCTCTGAACCTCAGTTTTTCCATCTATAAAATGGGTATAATCACAGCATCTACCTCACACAGTTGTTGGGAGGACCAAGTGAGATTACACGCATAAAATATTTTATAAATGTTAAAGTACTTTATATATATGTATGATACATATGTACATATATATATATATATATATGCTACCTATTGTTATTAAGAAAAGCTTGTTGAATTTAGTTGAAATGAAATAATTGTAGGTGAGGCATTAGACTGAGACTGAGACCATCACACATCACCTCCAGGAGAATCGTCCTCTGAAGTATTACTGGGGCACAGAGGCAGCCCTGAATTCTGGAAGGATATGACCTGGCTGTGAAGGTTTGGGCCTATCTTATCAAGGTAGAAACAGTGCACTCAAAACTCTGCTTTGTGTTCCTCCTGAATAAGGTTCATTCACCTTAACGTGTATTACAACACTGCACACTCTCTGACCCCCTTTGGAGCTTCCCAGTCCTGTCTCCTATTATTTCTACCTACACATCCTTTCCTCCAGTAATCCTCCCTTCATCTACCTCTCTCCACAGGGGCCTAGACTTCTCTGGCCTTGAGACCTTTACTCACACGTTTTCCTGGGTCAAGAACCACTTTGTCCTTTCTCCCACTTTTTGTGTTGGATGGCTATTCATTCTTGAGAATCTGACTTGAAAGATACCCCCTCCATGAAGCCTTTCCTGAGTGTCCTCAATCAGTAATGACTTCTCCCTTGGCCCTCAGATGGGAATTTGCAACTTTTCAATGCCCTTTATGGGTATCTTTTGGAATTAGAATTATCTATGAGAGAAGGAATATGGGATAGTGGCTAGAAAGCTAGCTCCAAGCTAGGAACACCTGGGTTCACATTCCATTT
Organism: Pseudochirops cupreus; assembly: GCA_028627135.1. Lineage (NCBI taxonomy): Eukaryota > Metazoa > Chordata > Mammalia > Diprotodontia > Pseudocheiridae > Pseudochirops > Pseudochirops cupreus. The sequence goes on from CM053581.1 coordinate 28,989,855, forward strand.
CTGATGCACACTAATCGCTATATGACCCTGGACGAGTCATTTTACTTCGCAATTGTCTGGATAACTATTGCAAAGCAGGTGACTACTTACATTTCTAGAGGGAGCTTCTTTTCATGGAGTTCCCTAGATCCACAGTCACTCAATAGGCATGCATTATTATGTCAGTCATTGTACTAAGGATAGGTAATGAAAAGAAAGGGTTAAAAAAAAAGGGCTTCTGTCCCAAAGGAATTCACATTCTAATGAATTCAGTCCCAGTTCCCAAGTTATCTGGGTACTAGTCATTATCATCTTATAGACTGTAAACTAAGGGAAGGCAAAAGTTGGTCTTCATCTAACCCTAACCCTAATTCTAGCCCAAAACCTAACTCTAACCCCAACCCTAACCCTAACTCTAACCTTAACCCTAACTCTAGCCCAAAATCTAACTCTAACCTTAACCCTAACCCTAACCCTAACCCTAACTCTAATGAGTTCAGTCCCAGCTTACAGGTTATCTGGGTACTAATCATTATCATCTTATGAACTGTAAACTAGGGGAAGGCAAAAGCTGGTCTTTATCTAACCCTAACCCTAACTCTAGCCCAAAACCTAACTCTAATCCTAACCCTAACAGGTGGAGTAAGATTCTCCTCTCTGTTGGAAATAAAGCCTCTGATTATTTGAAGAGCCTGACAGAATGCTTTCTATGCATCATAGTAGGTGCTTAAGGATCTGTTGAAGTGAATTGAACAGATTTCAACCCCAACATTTCCTGCTATGTCAGAAAGAGTTTTCCTCTTCTGATTTCCTTTAAAGCTGTTAACTACTCTAGATAAAATCAATTCTGCTCTTTAGACAGATCAATGTGGTATGGAGAGGTTATTGGTTTGGATCCCTCTCCACTAATCTTTCACCTATTTATAATAATACCTATATGCGGTTGTAGATAGAAGCCGGCTGAGGGTAATGATTACACCCTACAAGTAACTGAGCAAACAGTGCTTCCAATGATGCAACTTCCTTTGCAAAGTTCAGGTGAGTTTCAAGTTTAAAAAATAATCCTCCTCCCCAGAAGCACAAGTTCAAATGTGCATTGCTTTTCTACTTTCCTTCTCTGTCTTCGATCCAATCCTAACTCTCATACTCAATTTCAAGGCCAACCCTTATGCTCCTCTCAATGCCAACCCCAACCTCATCATCCAGATCTTACCTCTAGCTAATTTTGAACCCAAACCTCAATGCCAGCCACAATCCAAAGCTTCATGCCAACCTCAACTCTCAAATCTACCCCAATCACAATCCTCTGAATTACCCAACTTAAAGCTGGAAGAGCTCTCTGAGGCTAGTTTGTCTAATCCATACTTGGAAAAGAATTCCCTTTACAATATAACTTGCTTAGTCATTTTCAGGCATGTTTGAGAACCCATTTGGGGTTTTCTTGGCAAAGATACTGGAGGGGTTTGCCATGTCCTTCTCCAGCTCGTTTTACAGATGAGAAAACTGAGGCAAACAGGGTTAAGTGACTTTCCCAGGATCACATTGCTAGTAAGTGTCTGAGGTTGAATTTGAACTCAAGTCTTTCTGACTCCATGCCCACTATCCACTGCACCACCTAGCTGTGCTTAACTCAACAAGTAGAGAAGGAAATGAAAACTTATAAAATGCCTATTGTGTGCTAGACATTATGCTAATCCTCCCCTTTTTTCCAAATATTACTTCATCATAACCCTTCAAGGTCACTGCTATTATTATTGCCTTTTTACATACGAGGAAACTGAGGTTAAGTGACTTGCCCAGGGTCCCACTGAGACCAGATTTGAACTTAGTTCTTCCTGCCTATGGGCCCAACACACCACCCCCTGTACCACCAAGGTAGTATAGGCCTCCAGATAGTCACTTACAAGCAGTCAAACAGCCTTTGCTGGTGGACCTCTAGGAAGAGGAGTTCCTCTCCTCCCAAGACAGCCCGTTCCACTTTTGGAGATCCAGAATGGTTGGGGAGGTTTTTCTTTTATTAAACCTAAATTTAGCTCTAGGCACCTTTCTCACATTATTTTCCCTCTGGGTACAAGAAGAACATATCCATCTTTTTTCCACGTGGCAGCCTTTCAAATACTTGAACAGAGCAGTCAAGTCTCCTCTGGAAGTCTTCTTTTCTCTAGGCTAAAAGGACCCATGTCCTCCAATTGATCCTCGAATAACATTGTCTCAAAGCCTTTCCCTGTTCTGATTGCCCTCCTCTAGATGATCTCTAGCTTATCAGTGTCTTCTGAAAAACTGGTACACAAAAGGAAACAAGACTCTCTAGACATGGTGGAGCCAACATGGTGGAGTAGAAGTACAAACTTGGCATGAGTTCCACCTCCAACCACCTCCAATACCTGTAAAAAAAATGACTCAAAACAAATTTTAGAGCTACAGAACACACAAAGTGACAGAGAGAAACAAATCTCCCACTGAAGGCCACCTAGCAGGCTGACAGGAAGGGTCTATTGCACCAAGTGCAGTCCTGCGTGAGCTGCATGGTTCTGGCCCAGGGTGGCCCCAACCAGCAGCACAAACTGTCCTGAGCAGACTTCAGGAGAGTGAATCACCAGCAGCTGTGGTGGTTTCCAGACTTCTCAAGCCATAAATGCCAAAGAGAAAGTAAAAGGTCAGTGGGGAACTCTGTTGGAACTGGGTGCCTGAAGAGCGTGGTCCAGCCCCTGCCCCGAGGGTGAGAAGCAGCAGAGCTGCGGCAGCTGCAACTGCTGCTGCATGGCTGCCTTCAGAGCTCCTGGCCTGCAGATTGTAGGGGGACCAAGTGACCATTCAGAGGGTAATTGCTCTTGCTTTGACCTGCTTGGATCTGGATCGTGGTCTTGGGTGGTGGTCCTGGTGTGTGTGGCCATTGTGCCAGAGATTGTGGGAGCTGTAGAGAGGGTGCTCTCCTAATGGCTCCAGCAGCTGCAAAAACCCCAGCAATTTGGGATAAAGCTCTCTCCATTCTCGAAGCAGGGTTCTACTGTGGTGAAGAGCTCAAAAGCCAAGGAATTGACTGGCAAGATGAGAAAACAGAGAAAACATAATAAGACCACAGATTCCTTTTTTGGGGACAAAAAGGATCAAAGCATGGAATGGGAGGAAGACAATGAAGTCAGAACTCCTGCATCAAAAGCTTCCAAGAAAAATATGAACTGGTCATGGAGGAGCTCAAGAAGGATTTTGAAAGTCAAGTAAGAGAAGTGGAGGAAAAATTGGGAAGAGAAATGAGAATGATGCAAGAAAATTATGAAAAGCAAGTCAACATCCTGCTAAAGGAGACCCAAAAATACACTGAAGAAAATAACACCTTAAAAAATAGACTAACTCAAATGGCAAAAGAGAATCAAAAAGCCAATGAGAAGAAGAATGCCTTAAAAAGCCAAATTGACCAGATGGAAAAGGAATTTTAAAAACTCACTGCAGAGAATAATTCCTTCAAATTAGATTGGAGCAACTGGAAGTTAATGACTTTATGAGAAATCAAGATACTATAAAACAGATCCAAACAAATGAAAAAATAAAAGGCAATGGAAAAACCACTGACCTGGTAAACAGATCCAGGAGAGATAACTTAAAAATTATTGGACTACCTGAAAGCCATAATCAAAAACTAGCCTAGACGCCATCTTTCAAGAAATTATCAAGCAAAATTGCCCTGATACTCTAGAACCAGAGGGCAAAATAGAAATTGAAAGAATTCACCAATTACTTCTTGAAAAAGATCCCCCCCAAAAAAACTCCTAGGAATAATATAGCCAAATTCCAGAGTTCCCAGGTCAAGGAGAAAATACTGCAAGCAGTCAGGAAGAAATAATTTGAGTATGGTGGAAACACAATCAGGATAACATAAGACTTAGTGGCTTTTATATTAAGGGATTGAAGGGCTTGGAATATGATATTTCAGAGGTCAAAGGAGCTAGGATTAAAACCAAGAATCACCTACCCAGCAAAACTGAGTATAATGAGTCAGGGAAAAATATGGTCATTCAATGAAATAGGAGATTTTCAAGTATTCTTGATGAAAAAACCAGAGCTGAACAGAAAATGTGACTTTTGAATACAAGAAGCAAGAGAGCATGAGAAGGTAAACAGGAAAAAGAAATCATAAGGAACTTGTTAAAGTTGTACTATTTACATTCTACATGGAAAAATGATCATTGTAACTCATGAGACTTTTCTCAGTATGAGGATAGTTGAAGGGAATATATATGCATATGCATGCATACATACTGTATAGGAGGGTGTATATGTGTGTAAATATATGTATGAATGTGTGTATATGTGTGTACATGTATACATAGAGGGCACAGGATGAGTTGAATGTGAAGGGATGATATCTAAAAAATAAAATTAAGAGGTGAGAGAGGAATGTATTAGGAGAAGGAGAAAGGGAGAGATAGATTAGGGTAAATTATCTCATATAAAAGAGGCAAGAGCAAACTGTTATAGTGGAGGGGAAGAACAGGAAAGTGAAAGGGAATGGGTCAACCTTACTCTCATTGAATTTGGTTTAAGGAGGCAGTAACATACACATTCAACTGGTTATCTTACCCTATAGGAAAGTAGATGGGAAGGGGATAAAAGGGGGGATAATAGAAGGGAGGACAGATTCGGGGAGAGGGTAGTTAGAAACAAACACTTTTGAAAAGGGATGGTGTCAAAGTGGACAATAGAATAAGTGGGGGGTGGGATAGGATGGAGGGAAATATAGTTAGTCTTTCACAATATAACTACTATGGAAATGTTTTGCGTAACTACATATGTACAACCTATATTGAATTGCTTATCTTCCCAGTGGGCGTGGGTGAGGAGAGAAGAAGGGAAAGAACCTGGAACTCAAAGTTTTAAAAATAAATGTTAAAAAAAATTGTTTTTTACATGCAACTAGGAAATAAGATATATAGGCCCTGGGGTATAGAAATCCATCTTGCCCCACTAGAAAGTTAGGGGAGAAGTGGAGGAGATTATGAGAGGGAACAGATTGGGGGAAGGGGTATTCAGTAGGTTCACTATTTTGGGGTGGAGGTAGGGGAAAGACTGGGAGAAAAACTTGTAACTCAAAATCTTGTGGAAATGAATGTTGAAAACTAAAAATAAATAAATAAATTGGGAAAAAAAAAGATTCTTTAAACATAGTCTAAGGGGCACAGTACAGCAGGATTGTCAATGCCTTGGTTTTGGCTAATCTCTTGGTTGTGCAAACTGATTCTCCTGGCTGCTGGATAATAATAACTGACATTTATTCAATACGTTACACATTTTTTTATGTGAGTACCAGAGTCCTAAAAGTTAGACTTTTCAATTTATGTATGAGTGAACTGATCCTCAGAACAATTTTGTTGTGGTTGTTGTTCAACTGTTCTGATTCTTTGTAGATCACGTAGCACACCAACAGTGTCCATGGGGTTTTCTTGGCAAAGATATGAATGGTTTGTCATTTCCTTCTCCTTTAGATTAAGGCAACCAGAAGTTAAGTGACTTTCTCAGGGTCACACAGTTATTATCTGAAGTTAGATTTGAACTCAGGTCTCCCTATCTCTGGGGCTGGTGCTCCATCCACTGAGTCACTTAACTGCTTCCAATTAAGTAGTTATTTACCATACAAAATGCTGGAGGCCATATTGGAACCTAGGTATTTCTAACTTGGAGTTCACATTCATTGTTTTGTACTTCTCAGTAATACTCTGCCACATTCATACATCACAATCCCTGCAACCCCATTCAATAGACATAGGTTCTCAATGAAGATTTATTAAAGAAATTTTTAATAAACACATTAATTTCCTCCTATGTGCAAGGCACTGGGGATTCCCTGTCCTCAAGGAGCATACATTCTATTAGGGTGACATAATTGGAAAGGCATTGAATTAGAAGTCAGAGGATCATTGTTTAGCATACATGTAACTTTAGAGAATAATAGCTAGCATTTCTATAACGCTTTCAGGTTTACAAAGTGCATTACAAATATTGTCTCATCTGATCCTCACAACAACTCTGAGAGGTAGGTGCTTATTATGACCCCCATTTTACAGATGAGGAAACTGAGGCAGGCACAGGTTAAGTGACTTGCCCGGGATCATACATCTAATAAGTGTCTGAACCTGGATTTGGACTTCGTGATTCCAGGTCCAGTGCTCTAACCACTGCATGGTGACGGGTCTCCTTTTTAGAGTGATTTTGAAGGTAGGATAGCTAAAACCTGGCTACTGACAGTATGTATGTAAGAGGTAAGGAAAAGGGAAGAGGATTACTTCTAGGCAGTAAACCTAGATGGCCAGAAGGGTGGAGGTACCCTGAATTGAAATGAGGAAATTAGGAGAAGAGGTGGGCTTAAGAGAGAGGGTCACCATGAGCCCAAATCTGCAGTTGGGAACTATAGGTTATAGGAAGCTTTAAGTTTACAATTTATATCCCTTATTTCAATTGAATCATCTTGGGAGGGAAGTAATAAAAATATTATTATCCCCATTATACAGATGAAAAATCTATGGTGAATGACTTCCTGAAACCATTAAGTGGTAAAAACTTGATGCTTCCCTAGATTTCCTTCCCACCTCCCCATTTTATTATTTATTTATTTTAAACATTTTTTTTTTAAGTTTGAGTTCCAAACTCTCTCCCTTCCTCCCACACCTACCAAGAGGGCAAGCAATGTGATGTTAACTATTTAAGTGAAAGTGTGCAAAACATGCTTCTATATTAGCCATATTTCAAATAAAAAGCAAAAAAAAATGAAGAAAATCAGAAAACTGTGCTTCAATTTGCACTCAGAATTCATCAGTTTTCTCTCTCTGAAGGATAACAATTTTTTCTTCATGAATCCTTTGGAATTGTCTTGGATCACAGAGTCTTTCGCAGTTAATCAGCATTTCAACACTGCTGTTCCTGTGCACAATGGTCTCTGGGTTCTTCTCACTTCACTTTGTATCAGTTCATATAGGTCTTGCTGTGTTTTTATGAAACAATCTCCCTCTCATTTTCCACAGCACAGTAGCATTCCATCATAGTCACATGCCACTACTTGTTCTGTCATTCTCCAGTTAATGGTCATCCCCTCCATTTCCAATTCTTTGCCTCCACAAAAAGAGTTGCTCTAAATATTTTTGTACATATAGGTCCTTTTTCTTCTTCTTTGATCTCTTTGGGATACCAATCTAGTAGTGGTATTACTGGGTCAAAGGGTATGCACAGTTTTATAACCTTTTAGTCATAGTTTCAAATTGTTTTCCAGAATGGTTGGAACAGTTCACAACTCTGACAACAGTTCATTAGTATAATTTTTCCCCCTCATCTCACCAGTATTTGTCATTTCTGATAGGTGTGAGATGGCACCCCAGAGCTGTTTTAATTTGCATTTCTCTGATAAATAGTGAGTTAGAACATTTTTTCATATGACTATAGATAGCTTTGATTTCTTCTTCTGAAAACTGCTTGTTCATATCCTTTGACCATTTATGAATTGAAGAATGGCTCTTATTTTTTAAAATTTGACTTAATTCTATACTTAGTATATATTTGAGAAATGTGATCTTTATCAGAGAAACTTTCTGTAAAATTTTTTTATATTACTTCATTGCCTATGGTGCCTTTTAGCAAATTGTAGTTTCCCCACTTATCCCTTTTAATTTAAGTCTGTTTTTGCTTTTGCATTGTCTGAGATCAAGATCACTACCCCTGCCCTTTTTGTTTCAATTCAAGCGTACTATATTCTGCTCCATACCTTTATTTTAACTTTGTATATCTTTCTGTTTCAAGTGTGTCTCTTGTAAATAACATATTGTTGGGTCCTGATTTCTAATCCACTCTGCTATCTGCTTCCATTTTATGGGTGAACTCATTCCATTCACATTCATAGTAATGATTGCTAACTGTCTATTTCCTTCCAACCCATTGCATTTTCTTCTTCTTCTTCTTCTTCTTCTTCTTCTTCTTCTTCTTCTTCTTCTTCTTCTCCTCCTCCTCCTCCTCCTCCTCCTCTTCCTCCTCTCTCTCTCTCCCCCCCTTGTCCCTCTCCAAACATCTGTTTTGTTTCTAACTACAGCCTCCCTTTATCATTCCTCCCTTTTGTCACCTCCCCTCTTTCTTATGTCCTTTTATTTCCCTACTAGATAAGTTATAATTCTAAACACAACTGAGTATGTATATATGTACATATATGTATACATATATGTATACATATATATATATATTCTTCCTTTTTTGCACCAGTTCTGATGAGTGAGATTTAAGCACTGTCTGCCCCCACCATTTTCCCTTTCCTTGCATACCTCTTTTATGTGAGAAAAAATTTTCCATTCTATCTCTCCCTTCCTCCTTCTCCCACTGCCCTTCACTTTTTTCCTTTTTAATTTTTTTTTACAGAACACAAATACGGAATAGAGAAAAGAAACAAAAACACATCATAAATATAAATATTGGAACTTAAATGCAAAGAAAGAAAGAAAAAAAGCATGTCATGTGCATAGCAGAATGTAAGACAGAATTCAAAATATGTAACAACAAGTTTTCATTTCAAGAAAGCCTACGTGAAAAATAACACTTGTATTGAGAATTGTTCGTCTTGTCTTGGCTTCCTTGTAAGTTTTCTTTTGTGCTCTGCTGTGCACTTTTTTTTGCTTTCCTCTCCCACTTCCCTGCCCCCTCCCCAGACTACAATTAAGTTTGGATAAGTTTCTCTATAACTATAGATATATACATACATATATACATATAGACATACATATACAGACACATACTTTCCCAAACAGATTCTACTCTGATCTTTGTTTTTATGTTTGTACATATCTCGTTTCCTATCCTGCTTGCCTCCTCAACTTTACTTCTACCACTACTTTGCCCTCCTATTACTTGCCTACCTCTTTCCAAGGATCCCTCCCCTATCCTCCCATTTCCATAAATCTAAACAACCTTCTATACCCCAATTTTACCTATTCCCTCACCCTCCCCTCTAAAGATCCCTCCCTTGTCCTCTCCCCCTTCTTATCCCCCTACCCTTTTATTTCTTCTGAATTTAGAAGACTTTTATGTTCTTCTAAATATATTTGTATTATTCCCTCTTAAACCCATTCCCAATGAAAGTTGGTTACCAGAACTACCAGCCCTCTTCCCCCATCTAATTCTTCTGTATCAATTCTTCCTCTTAAACCTCATTTATATAAAATAATTGCTCTTTTTAACTGTCCCTGAGTGGTTTTACTTTTTAAATTCATATCATACTCAGGTTTACCTCAATCTTTTTTATGAGCTACCCAATTATTAATAAGAATCTTAGACATATGTTTTACATTTTACATATATAAAAAGTAAACGGTCTGTCCTTATTGAATCCCTTTTAATCAGTCTTTGAAATGTACCTTACATTTTTCTTGACCCTTGTATGTCAAATCTATTAAGTTCAGGTTTGTGGGTTTGTTTGTTTGTTTTAGCAAAGTCTTGAAAATCTGATGGTTGATCAAATGTCCATTTAAGATTTTACTTAGCTTTGCTGGGTATGATATTTTTGGTCAGAGACGCAGTTCTTTTGCTCTTCAGTACATAGCATTCCAAGACCTGGGGACCTTTAATGTTTCTGCTGCTAGGTCTTGTGTGATTCTAATTGTGGCACCATCATATTTAAATTGTTTTAATCTTGATACTTTTGAACTGGGGGTTTTGGAAATTGACTATGATATTCCTATGAGTTTTCCTTATAGGATCTCTTTTAAGTAGTGATCAATGGATTTTTTCTATTTCTACTTTCCCCCCTCTTATTCTAATGCCTCAGGACAATTTTGTTTAATTATTTCTTATATTATTGTATCAAGATTCTTTTTTTGATCATAACTTTCAGTTAGCTTGATTACTTTTATGCTTTCTCTTCTTGATCTATTCTCCAAATCTGTTCTTTTTTTATAATATGTTTCACTTTCTTTTCTATTTTTTCATTATTCATGTTTTGTTTAATTATTTTTTGATCTCTTATAATTTCACTGGCTTCACCCAATTGAGCTTTGCCCAATTCCAATTTTTAAGGTGTCATTTTTCTACCTTAAGATTCTGGATCTCCTTTTCTAATTGATTGACTTTCCTTTTTATAATCTTCTTGTTTTTCTTGGATTGTTATTATTTTTTTTTTTAGATTTTCCTCCATTTCTGTCATTTGATTTTTAGAGTCTTTTTAAAGATCTTCTATGAATTCTTTTTGGGCAGGTGACCATTTGATGTTACTCTTTGGGGGTTTCTTTACTTCAGTTTCCTCCTCTGAAGATGAAGCCCTTCTTCTCTATTCCTATAATAGCCTTCTATGGTTGAATTCTTTCTCCTTTGCCTGTGCATTTTTTGTGGTAATGGCTTCATTTTTGTAATCATCTCTAGCCCTGGGGAATGGATTTTGGTGCCTCTTGCTCCATCTTCAGTTCTCCCTCCTAGCCTGAAATGAAAGCCAAACCTCTGGCATCCTTTAAGTGCTTACAAACAGGGGTTTTCTGCCCTTACTGCTTCTGCACACACTAGGCATGTACAGATTCCTTCTTGCCTCTGACTCTCTTCGCAGTACAACTGGACCTGGTATTCCTTGTTAACAGAGATTCCCTTGATCTTCCCAGCCTCAGATGCCCAACTCCCCTCACTATCTCAGGGTAAAAGTTCCTGCATTCAGACTCCATAGTTCTTTCCCTGGGTGTGAATAGCATTGTTCATCATGAATCTTTTAGAACTGTCTTAGATCATTGCATTGCTCAGAAGAGCTAAGTCTAACAAAGTCAGTCATCACACAATATTACTACTACTGTGTACAATGTTCTCCTGGTTCTGTTCACTTGACACAGTGTTAGTTCATGCAAGTCTTTCCAGGTTTTTCTGTAGTCTGCCTGCTCACCATTTCTTATGGAACAATAGTATTCCATTACATTTATATACCACAACTTTTTTAGTCATTTCCCAATCAATGGGCATCTCCTTAATTTCCAGTTCTTTGCCAGGAACTCTTTCTTTCATCATGGTTTTCAGATAGTCCACTGATTCTTAAATTATCTCTCACCAATCTGTTTTCCAGGTTTTTCTGACAAGATATTTCATATTTTCTTCTATTTTTTCATGTTTTTGACTTTGTTATATCTTGCTCCCTCATAGAGTCATTAGTTTCTACTTTCCCTAGTTTAATTTTTAAGGAATATTTTCTTCAGTGAGATTTTGAATCTTTTTTTCCATTTGGTCAATTCTACTTTTTAAGGAGTTCTTTTTTTCAATAAGTTTTGTTCCTCTTTTACCATGAGTCCAATTCTGTTTCATAAGGCATTTTTTTCCAGTACTTTTTGTGCCTCTTTTAACCAATCTGTTCATTCTCTTTTTGTGATTTTCTTGCATTACTCTCATTTATTTTCCCAATTTTTCCTCTACTACTCTTATCACTTTCTTTAACTCTTCTAGGACTTCTTGTTGAGTTTAAAGTCAATTGCATTTTTCTTTGAGTTTTTTTTTTTGGTAGCTGTTTCCAAATTGTTGTCTTCTGAGTTTATATCTAGGTCTTCCTTGTCACCATATTAGCTTTTTATGATCAAATTTTTTTGTGGTTTGTTCACCTTTCTAGGTTATTTCTTGACTTTGAACTTAATTTTAAAATTGGGCTCTGTGAACCTTGGGGTGGAGAGCACTGGTCCAAGCTTCGGGCTTTTTTATGCTGCTCTTTTTAGAGCTAGTTCTGGGGGTCTGAAAGTTTTTGGTACTTCCAAGGTGGTGTGATCCTGGGACAGGCGTGGCCACTGCTCCCCTGGTCTGTGTTCTGGTCTTTACCAAGGAGGATTCCCTGATATCCTGCAACTACAGGTATTAGTGCTTCTCTTGGCTCTGGAGCTGTGACCCAGGATAGCATATGGGCAATAGAATTGTCCATCAACACCAGCTGTTCCCAGTGTCAGCAAAGGTGGCCTTTAATCTCTTTCTGAACAGCTGTTCTACTCTTTCAACATCCCTGGACTGAAAGTTCCCAAAGCTAGTGATTCTGCTGCTGTAGTCACTGTTGCTGCTGTCACATGTATGGGCTTGGGAGAGACCTAAATCCTATGTTACAGAGTTCTCTTGCCAACCTCTTAAGTTTTCTTAGACCAGAAAAGTATCTCATTCCAACCTTTTGTTGACTCTGCTGCTCCAAAATTTGATCTGAAGCGTAGTTTTAAAGTTGTTTAGAGGGGAATGTTGGCAGAGTTCAACTGGGTGGCTGCCCCTAATCCACCATCTTGGCTCTACCCCCTAATAAGGTCCCACCCCAGATTTTCTAACTCCAAGCCTGGTGTTCTCTTTATTTCACTGCTCTGCTTTTTCCCTAAACCAGCATCCTTCCAGGTGCTTGAAGCCCCTAGCTTGAACCTCCTCCCATAAATTATTCAAAATATCCTACAGAAGTTGGTAGGCAGAATGGAAACAAATACCTATGGTCTTCAAAGACTTAGATGTTAGCTGATCCTGCTGCAACATTTTACCTGCTGAATGATTAGGAAGCACTATAATCCTAGACTGTCCCAATGGAGTGCCCTTCTCTGAGATGCCCAAATGAGGTTAGTGGAGTGCATCAGAAGGAATGGTGAATTCTGAATCTGAGGAACTGGATTCAAATCCTTATTCTAACACTTGTTATTTATGTACTCTTGGAAAAATAATTTAACCTCTCTGGCCCTCATCTGTAAAACAAGGAGGTTGGACCAGATGGCCTTGGTCTACAAGGCTATGAACCCATAGTTTATACCTTGATTCTCCAATCATGTCTGAGATTCTTAGACCAAATGCCTTTGGTCTTCTTCTCCATTAGGCTTCTCCATGCAGTGCCTGGCACAGGATTCTGTGGTCAGAGGTTGGCATTGTTACCTTTGGACCTTTACAGATGATAGGGGCAATAAAACCAGAAGTTTGTGGAACAGAGAACTTAGGGAGGGATTATTTGCACTCTAAAATGATTCATGACACAATTCTTTTAAGTAGATTATAGATTTGGATTTGCCAAGAAATTGAAAAGCCATAAAATCCAACAGATGAGGAACCAAAGAATTTCAGAGGTTGAAGAAATCCCGGCATCCTATGGGTTCCAGTCATGGCAGCTGAGGCCAAGAAAGGGAAAATGACACCTAAGGCACTTGGTAGCAGTAAGTATGTGAAAGTTGTTTGCACACAGCTTTTTAGGAACTTGTCTATTGAAAAAAGTCTGCCTGTCTTTAGTGATATTTTTTCGGTGAGGTATTATTACCTCCTGGGAAGGGGTGGGGCACCAGGCTGCCTACCATGGGGCAAACGGACCCAGTTAGGAAAACGGGACAGGTTAAAGCTTTTACACACATCAGCATGGAGATCAGTCCCATGAGGGGCCACTGCATTTCCAGCCTGAGTGAGAGAGCGGCCCAGTTTGTACAAAGAAAAAACCCCTACTTATCTTCAAGGCTGGTTTGGAAAGCTCATATTTTTTACTGTTAAACCTACATAAACCTACATTGTGCCTTTGCGGCCCTTGCACCCTCCCATGGCTGTGAACTCTCTTCCATTTAGTTCCAGAAGTCCAGGTAACATAACTCAGTAAAATTTCTCCCAAATAACTCTTGCTCTCTATAAATCTGGCCTCTTTTTGTCCTTCATGCTATGAGTCACCCTTTCAAGAGCAGGAAGGCGTTCCACCCTCATCGGACCACTTATTTTGTTGGCTTTCCTTGGGAGATCAGGCCTCACTAAACTGATTTATGTTAACCAAGCTCCCAGGAAACTTTATTCATTCTTTACATTTGTAACCCAACCTTAGCAAACTATCAGGTAGAGAGTGGGTGCTTAATAAATGCTTGCTGATTGGTTGAGTCATTCATTTACTTTTATTAACTAATTTTGACAAAATTAACAAATATTTATTTTCTATACCTTTCCCCATATCTACTAAAAAAAGAAGAAGTCCTTCTAACAGATATGCATAATCAAGTAAAGCAAATTCCCAAATTGGCCACGTCCCAAAATGTACGTCTCCTATATCACCTGGGGGCTTTCACCTCTCTGTCAGGAGGTAGGTAGCATTCCTCATCATTGCTTGGTCCTCTGGAATCACAATTGGCCATGGCGTTGATCAGCGTTCTCAAGTCCTTCAAAATTATTTATGTTTATAACGTTGTTATTATTAAATTGTTCTATTTCTGCCCATTAGTTCATAAAAGCCTTCCCAAGTTTCTTGGAAACCTTTCTTTTCATAATTTTTTATTGTGTGGCATAAGAATATTCCGTGACATTTATATGCCATAATTTATTTAGCCATTCCTCTAGCGATGGGCACTCCCTTTGTTTCTAGTTCTTTGACATCCCAAAAAGAGCTGCTATAAGTATTTTTATATGTTTATGTTCCTTCCCCCTTTCTTAGATCTCTTTGAGTTACAAAGGCAATCAGTGGCACCCCCAAGTCAGAGACTCTTTGGATGTAGTTCCAAATTGCATTTTGGAAAAATCACTGAAACAACAAGACATCTGTTTCCCCGCAGGTCCTTCAAACATTTATCATTTTCCTTGTCAACTTTTCCAATTCATTCATTCATTTGTTTTCAATGTAGGATGATTCTGACTGCTAAGTTATAAATGAGATTCTACTAGTCAGGATCTCTGGCAGTGAGGCGCTGTTGGAATTAGAGACCTGGTCCAAGGGCCTCAGTTTCCCTCTATGTCAGTGGTTCTCAACCTGTAGATTGTGATCCTTTGGGGGTCAAATGACTTTTTCACAGGGTTAGCCTAAGGCCATTGGAAAATACATATTTCTGATGGTCTTAGGAACCAAGACACCGCTCTTCTATCCATCTCCAGGCAGGTCTGCCCACATGCAGATACGCTCACATACAAGTATTAAAGGGTCCCCACATTAGGAAGGTTGAGAACCACTGCTCTATGTAAATTGAGGAGGTTGGACTACTGTACTATGTCCATCAATGTGACCTCGATGAGCCCTTATAGCTCTGAGCCTTGGGTAGATTGAGTACACTTATTCCACTCCTGGGAGAACTGGTAGAAGAGGGCACTCATACATTCAAACTTTTCAAACCATGGAATTTTATGTAAAAAAAATACCAACAAATATATTCTGGAAACATGATCAAAGTGGAAAAGTTTTTTCTTTTCACTTAAATTTTGTTATAAACAATAATTTCTAGTTATCCATGTTTGGGAGTTGGGAGTGGGAAGAAGATCCTAGAATCGCTATTAAGAATGATTATGAAATAAGGAAATAAATGGGTATTAAAATAAAATTATTAAATTATTTTAAATATTAATGGTTAAAATGATTTTTTAAAACAATTTAAGTGATTAAAATGAAGGATAGACAATATGGAAACTGAAATAAAATTTTCTTTTCTTTTTTAAAATTTAAATCCTCATCTGAGAAGAGTAAGCAAAAGGTAATCAATTCACCTCTGTATGACTTTTTACTGTTTTTTTTAAAACTAGGTTCTACGTTGCACTTAAAAGAGTAACAATAATTGTAATAGCTGGCATTTACATTGCACTTATACATATTTACATGGGCAGCTATGTGGCTCAGTAGATAGAGAACTAGCCTGGAGTCAGGAAGACCTGAATTCAAATCCAGCCTCAGATATTTACTAGTTGTGTGACCCTGGGCAAGCATTTAATGATCTTTAAGGAAACTCAAGTTTCAAACCTGGGTTGCTTCATAACTTGGCAAATTCTTCTTGAATTTTTGATGGCAGATGACTGATATTTTCAATTTCAATTGAATATGATTTATGAACCCAAATTAGTTTTTTTTACAATCAAAATTTGATGGGAAGGATCTCTAAAACTGTGTCTCCAGACACTTGAGATGATAAAGTATAAGTCTTACAATTAAATCTTTGAGAAAGTTAATTTTTTTTCTTTTTGGAGGGGGGAGGGCAGGGCAATTGGGGTTAAGTGACTTGCCCAAGGTCACACAGCTAGTAAGTGTTAAGTGTCTGAGGCTGGATTTGAACTCAGGTCCTTCCGACTTCAGGGCCAGTGCTCTATTCACTGAGCCATCTAGCTGCCCCTGGGAAGGTTATTTTCAATTATAAAATCATATGTAGCTGTAAACATTTCTAAAGAACCATTTTCCACTCTATTCTTCCATATGTTAACTTTTTAAGTAAAGCTTTCAATTTTATCTTTTAACATAAATATGCTACATTTTTTCCTTCAAGTGACATATTTAAATAATTGAGTTTTCAAAAAATATCAAAGTAACACAGTTTTGAAAGCCATAAGTCATTATGAAAAAAATTAACAAAACTGAATTTCTACTCAGTCAAAAATACAAGAACTTCATCTTTCAGTTTCAATAATCTGTTTAAACTTCATCCTCTTGGGAGTCACCTCACATCTGCATATAGTAATAAACTTTTAAAATCAGAGTCCATGTCTTTCCATAAAAATAAAATGTGTAATGAATCTGAGGTGTTTGGGGCAATGCTTACTCATGTTGCATCAAGCAACTTCACTGCAGCCTTTGTTCTAAAAACATAAAATGTGTATTTTGCACCAAGCATGCTGTCATGACATGCAGTGCCAACAAATGCTGCCAGAAACACCTCAACTTAGATTCAAGACCATTTTATGTTATGAATTACAGTGTTTTTATTGCCCATACAGTTTTCTGCTCTTACAGAAACATAATAATTTAGTTATGCAAAATAAAGACTTTTAATACTTTTCTACCATCATTCCTCAGCATGTAAGTAACAAATTAGTATATCTTTGGATTGTATTGTGTTAGAATGATTTTTAAAATTGCCATTGTCTCCTTCTTTTACAGAAACATAAGTGTTTAATTGCAGCAAGTAAGGACAACAATCCTTTAATAATATTTGAAATTAATTTTTGGTTGTTGCATGTTCAGAAACCTTTTATTAAATTATACTTTAATTTGTACTCAGAATTCACCAGTTATGGAATTTTTTTCGTCATGAATCCTTTGGAACTGAGTTGGATCATGTATTGATCAGAGTAGCCAAGTCTTTCACAGATGATTATTATTCCAACATTGCTGTTCCTGTGCCCAATGATCTCCCAGTTCTTCTCAGTTTATAGAGGTCTTGCCATGCTTTTTCTGAAACCATCCTCTTTGTCATTTCCCATAGCACGATAGCATTCCATCACAGTCATATGCCACAACTTGTTCAACCATTCTCCAATTGATGGGCAACCCCTCAATTTCCAATTCTTTGCCTCCACAAAAAGAACTGCTGCATGTATTTTTGTACATAAAAAACCTTTTCCTTCTTCTTTGATCTCTTTGGGATACCAACCTAGTACTGGTATTACTGGGTCAAATGGTATGCACAGTTTTATAGCCCTTTGGGCATAGCTCCAAATTGTTTTCCAGAATGGCTGGACCACGTCACAACTTTACCAACAGTTCATTAGTGTATCTATGTTTCCCTCATCTCCTCCACCATTTGTGATTTCTGATAGGTGTGAAGTGGTACTTCAGCATTGTTTTAATTTACATTTCTCTAATCAATAGTGATTTAGAACATTTTTATATGATTATAAATAGCTTTGACTTATTCTTTTGAAAACACCCTGTTCATATCTTTTTACCATTTATCAATTTGGGAATGATTCTCATTTTTAAAAAATTGACTTTGTATTGTATACTTAGTATATATTTGAGAAAGGAGGTTGGGGCAGAGCCAAGAAGGTAGAGTGAATACAGGAAATCACCTTAACTCCTCCATGAATTCTATTAACAACCTCTGAAAAGTGAATCTGAATGGATTTTACAGTGACAAATCCATTGGGAGACAGAGCTTGGCAGATTCCCAGTCCAGGAAAGTGCCAATGTAGGACTGAGAAGGGGGAGCATAGAGCAAGCATGGGCTGCGCCAGCACAGATGTGAGAGCAAAGCACAGCAGAGTGAGGTGAGCTGCAGCCAGTGGATTCACCCACCCCAAGGGCAATTTGCAGACATCTCACCACCAGAGGATTGGTCAGAGCTGGATAAGAGAAAGTGCAAGGCCCGTGGAAGCAGCTTTTCCTGGGGCTATCAGCCCATAGCCTGGATGTTTAAAGATCACCTACCTGAACCTCCAGGAGCCAAGATGGTGGAGTAAAACTTAGCTGCTCTAATCCCCCTCCCTGACCACAAAACCCCAGAGATTATTGCCTCACCCAGTGTAAAATCCTGAAACAGTGGAAATAGCCTCAGGCTTGGGAATCCTAGGGGAAGGGTGTGGCTGAGGCTATACTGAGCCTGAAGTGAAGGACTGGATGTGTCCCAACAAGTCCCATTTCAACTGACCAGCTGGAAATCCTGAGGCCCAGGGGGGTGGAGCCAGCAAGCCCTAACAACAGAAGCCCAAGTGTGCCTTAGCACAACCAGGGGAATCTGCACACACCAGCACTGCCGACCACCAGCTGCTGAGCCTGCCTGAGCTGTAGCCAAGGGGCACAGAGGCAGAAACCTGAAGCGGTCAGACCACCCCTCCCCTACATGTTATTCTATGAACCTCAGGATAACCCAGGGGAAACACTGAGAATCCTGGCCTTGGCCTCAGAGGCTACAGCACACAAAGTCAACAACCAAGACCCTAGCTCCCAGCTTGAGAAGTGTGGGTCAGAGCCCTCTGTACCCCAGAAGCAGAAATCCACTTTAAAAGCCAGGAAATAGTGGGGCAGAGCCAAGATGGTGGCGTAGGAGCAGCAACATATCACAGCTCTCACATAGCCACCCCAAAATACCCATAAAATATGACTCTAAACTAATCCGAGAACTCCAAAATGCACACAAATATACTTTCCACTAAAGTCAGCTCAGCTATGAGGAACCATATCAGCACTGCGAACCAAAACCAGCCTTGCCTGAAGGCCTGAGCCCCAGGGGCAGCTGGACAGAAGGAGTCAAGGAGCCTCGGATTAGCAGCAGCTGCAGTGTTCAGACCTAGGTCAGTAGGATTCGCGAAATCGGGGGAGAAAAGTGGTCCGGCCAAAATGCCTCCAGGGCAGGAAAGCGAAAGGCAGAGGTTTTGCACCCACCTCTGCATTGCAGCTTCCATGCCCTTGGCCTACAGACAGCAGGGGGACTAAGTGATTGTTCAGAGGCCAAGAGCTCTCGTGTTGAGTGGCCTGGATCTGGATCACCGTCTTGGGCCTCGGTCCTGCGAGTCTTCATTATCCAGTGAGCCAGAAGTAAGTAGGAAGGGACTCAGCACCTTCCTGAGAGCTACGGCAATTGGGAGGACCCCAGCGATTTGAGACAGAGCTTTCCCTTCTGGAAGCAGAGCCCCACAGAGATTAAAAAAAAAAATCACAGACTGACCAACCATGAGAAAGAATAAGCATAAGAAGCAAAGCAAGAACAGCAACCAAACCCTAGATTCCTTCTTTGGGGAA
>CM053581.1:29009711-29034711 GCA_028627135.1 Pseudochirops cupreus
CTGGCACCACAGGCTCCACGTGACCACATTCAGCCTATTAGGGAACAGAGTATACTTTCAAATAGGGGAAGGTTCTCAGTCATGTAGCCACTTTAGCAAAGGGCCTAGGGGCAGGGAAGATCTTCAGATTTCCATAACACCACCTTACTGATAATTGACTGATAGCCAATATCTTGTTCTTATTCATTTTCATTGTTGGAGATGGACAAAATTCAATCCTTCTGGCTTCTTCCCAGTCTTTGACTCCAAATTCAACATGCTTTTGCTAGCTACTCTACCAGGCTGTTTGAGTTGATCCTAAAATGCTTTTATTGTGTCAGAACTCAATTTTGTTTATTTTATTGTTAAGTGAAACGCACATTTTCATGTAGATTTTTAGCAATTCTCATTCATTCATTCAGCTAGGTGGTGTAATGAATAGCACCCTGGTCCTGGAGTCAAGAAGACCAGAATTCAAATCCTACCTCTGACACTTACACTTGTGTGACTCTGAGCAAGTCACTTCACTTCTCTGTCTCAGTTTCCACATCTGTAAAATGGGGACAGCAATAGCATCTCCCTCCCAGGGTTGTTGTGAGGATAAAATGAGATCATATTTGCAAAGTGCTTTGCAAGTCTTAGAACACCACATAAAGGCCAACTATTATTTATTTCCTTAATCCATTGTTTATTTATTTATTCATTCATTCATTCATTAATTCATTTAGCATATCTAGTGTTATTTTTGATAAGTATGTGAGAAGCTTTGCTTCAGGGTAATATTTTACTCTGTTATCTTCCCCAAACTCACAAATCATCTTATTTTGTAGTGAATGTATAAGAAGGACCTTTCTGATGGGTCTTCTTTCTATCTCCTTCTCCCTTCTTTGTAATCCCTCCATTCCTTGGGCTATGATGAGACCTTTCAGCTGTGGCAGCTAATATCAGACTTTGGTACTAAGCAAAGCCTTGTCAACTGGGTCTGCCTGTTTACAAAATATTAGCCAACTCTTTTCACATGCATCAGCCTGAGGAAGTTGTAAATGCGTACATCACATAAAACAGCTGTTCTCAACCTGTGGGTTGTGACCCCTTTGGGGGTCAAACGACTCTTTCACAGGGGTCGCCTAAGACCATTGGAAAACACATATTTCTGATGGTCTTAGGAACCAAGACACTGCTCCTCTATCCATCTCCAGGCGGGTCCGCCCCCATGCAGATACACCCACATACGAGTATTAAAGGGTCATCACATTAGGAAGGTTGAGAACCACTGACATAAAAGGAGCATTAAATTCCAGACCTACATCTAGTTCCTCAAAGGAACCTTGCAGGTCGCTGAGCTCAAACTCCTCACTTTATAGACGAGGTTATACAGCAAGGAAGAGTCAGTGAAAGGATTTAAGAGGCTTCAGTTTCAGAGCCCCTGTGTTTCCCATTCGATTGGCATTTATCAAGAGCCCATCATGTGCTAGGTACCTTACGGGGTACTGGATGCTGGAGATACAAAGACAAAAACAAAAATGTATTCCTGCCCTCAAGGAGCTTGCATTCTATTGAATTAATGTCAGTTCATAAAAATATTATTGATGTATCATAACCAATCTATTGATGCATTTTGATACCTCATACCTCCATACATTTTGATATGATATTATCTGACAGATTCCATAAAAATCATGAGGCAAATAGGGAGCACCATGGATATGGAGCTAGACCTGGAGTCGGGAAGACTTGAAGTCAAATCTGGCCTCAAACATTTAATAGTGTAACCCTAGATAAGTCATCTAATCTCTGCCTGGCTCAGTTTCCTTGTCTGTAAAATGGGGGTAGTAATAGCACTTACTTCCCAGGGTTGTTGGGATAAAATGAGATAATATCTGTAAAGCATTTTGCAATCTTTAAAGTGCAAAAATGCTAGATATTATTATTAATGAGATGTTCATTGTACATGTAAGGAGGAGAGATTTGATTTCCCCTTCTTTTTCATCTTTATCCTCTTCCATCTCAAGTTATATAGTCTTGGGATATAATCACACCCTATTATCTATTCATAAAGTATGAACATGTCTCTCTGATTGAATTGGAAGGAATAATGACTTAGGGTTGGGCTGAAGATTGACCATACCCTGTAAGTTTTATTTAGCAAACCTGAGTTTGCCAGTTAGAGGCTGTTGTGGAGAAGACCATTGTACCAATACCAGAGGGCAGCAAGGGGATGGAGTGGAGTTTTTCTCCTTAACCCATTGGCCAAATAACTTTTAAAACAGGATTGCTCAACCAGAAACAGACATCCCATTCACCATTTGGAAAGTCAATCTGAGAGAATTTGAGGGACAGTTGAGAAAACAGAGACCCATACTCTCTCCCAGTAGGCAAAGGTACAGAGAGGCAATCATTCAAGGCTGAGGCTGGAAGCAGATTCAAGAATCATGCCACCACAGAAGGCTATGGATTTGAGATGAGAGAGAAAGACACAGAGAGACAAAGATAGAAAGACAGACAGACAGAGACAGAGATACAAAGAGAGACAGAAATGCTCACATTTTACAAATGCCTTGCGTGAGCTCCCTATGCCCAACTATACAATGATGTCACATGCAGTGACCTCTAGAGGTTGGATCCTTCTTTCCCTCAGTTCTGGGAAGTTGTGTGGGCACACACATAAATGTAGGACTAGAGAAATAAGAGTCTCTTGGCTCCTGTTAGACCATATCTGTTAGACCATTGTGTTCATTTTGAGGACCTACATTTTAGGAAGGACATTAATGCTAGAAAAGAATGTCCACAGAAGGGCTACCAGGATGGAGAAAGACCTCAAGTCCACATCATGTTAGGATTGCCTGAAAGAGCTGGGGAATGTTTAGACTGGAAAAGAGAAGATTTGGGGAGCCATGATGGCTGCCTTCAAGTATTTGAAGGTTTATCACATGGAGAAAGGATTAGATTTGATGTCTTTGGTTCAAGGTGCAAAACTAGGATCAGTTAGTAGAAACTGCAAAGAGGCAGTTTTAAAAGCTTCTTAATAACTAGAAATGCCCCAAAATTGAATGGGCTGCTTATGGAGGTAGTAGACTCTCCACTTACAAGAATTCTTAAAAAAAAATCTGCATAATCATTTGTTGGTTATGATATAGAGGGCATTCTTGTTCAAGACAGGCTGAACTAGATGGTGAATAGTATAAAAGTACTACATTTGCAGATAAAGGAACTGGATTCAAGTCTTGTTATACCTATATGGAAGCACATTGAGACTCTTCTCTCCCACAACCCTGGCTTCTTTTTTTCAGTCATGTCTAACTCTTTCGTGATACCTCTTAGGGTTCTCTTGGCAAAGATATTGGAGCAATTTGCCATTTCCTTCTCCAGCTCATTTTATCAGTGGGGAAACTGAGGCAAACAGAGTTAAGTGACTTGCTCAGGGTCAGATGGCTAGTATCTGAGGTCATGTTTGAACTCAGGTCTTCCTGACTCCAAGCCTGGCACTCTATCCACTGCATCACCTAGCTACCTTCGTTTAGTCTACATGCTACATAATAATATTAGGATCATACTTTAGTCTTTAGACTGAAGTCTCACCTGAATGAGTAACCCTTATCAATCTTGCTTTAACTATCAATTCCAAAGCAACATCCTGAACTGAATTTTTTTTAATATCCTTCTTATTGAAGGTCTAAATCATTTTCTTTCTTCCTTCCTTCCTTCCTTTCTTCCTTCCTTCCTTCCTCTCTTCCTTCTTTTTCTTTCTTCCTTTCCTTCCCATTCCCAAAAGTCTAGTGGTGCTTGACCCCCACAGGTAGTTTCCCAACCCTCTTTTCTGCCCCTTAAATGAAATGTCTCTTTAACTTAGTGCCTAAATTTGGAGCTCTGAAAGAAGAGTCTGTGCCCATTTTCCTTTACCACCCTCATTTTGGGGCAAATGGACTTGGCTGATTTCTGTATTCAGCCAAGGCAAACAAAAAGATAAACTTCCTCATAAGAAGTTTCCTGAAAAAATGACAATGGTCACAAGCTGATGATGAGAAGAGGTATGGGCAAACTGCTTTCAGGACTTCAGGTGTGAGAGCCTTGAGAGTGATTGTGAAAATTCTAGATTTGGAATCTGAGGGCTCCATTTTGGAACATTGAAAGTTTGCAGGTTCCCATCCTGAGTTGTCCCTGATAACCTGGAATTATAAAACACTCAATATCCCAAAGAAGCAGCAACAGAACCAGCCCAGACCTTCTCTCAAGAATTTTGCAGAGCCTGGTCCTGACATAAAGTTTGAAGTCAGGAAATAGGCTGGAAGAATAAGTAAACAAACAAACAAAAAAGAATCCCATCATAAAAAGCTGTTATGATGACAAGGATACTCAAAGGAACACACCTAGAAGAAGACAGTAACTCTAAAACATTTACAAGCAAAGCCTCAAAGGAAAACACTGCTTAGGCACAAATTCAACTAGAATTCCTGGAAGGGAGGAGGCAGAGTTATTGTTGTTGTTCTTAAGAGTTAAAAAAAAGTTTTTATAAATGAAATGAGAGCACTAGAAAAAAAATTGGAAAAGAAATGAGAATTATGGAAGAAAGAATTGGAATGGAAACCAACAGCTTGGCATAAGAGGTACAAAACTTTGTCTATGCAACAAACTCCTGAAAATTAGAATGGACCAAATAGAAGATCCATGAGACAAGAAATATTAGAACAAAAGACTGGAAAAAGATACAAGAAAATGTAAGATATCTCATGACAACAACAAATAACCTGGAAAACAGATGGATGAGAGATACAACAAGAAATCATTAACATCATGTACTCTTCAAACCAGGGACACTGGCTTCCTTGATGTTCCATGAACAAGAAAGACACTGAGCATTTTCTATGGATATCCCTCATGCCTAGCATGCTCTCTTTTCATCTCACTTCCTTTAAGCCCCAACTAAAATGACCTTTTTATAGGAAGTCTTTTCAAATCCCTCTTAATTCCAGTATCTTCCCTCCATTGATTGCTTCCTGTTTATCCTGCATATAGCTTGTTTGTATATATCTGTTTGCTTACTTTCCCCCTCTTTAGATTGTGAGCTCCTTGAGGGCATGAACCGTCTTTTGCCTTTTTTTTCCTTCTTATTCCCAGCACTTAGCACAGTTCCTGGTACATAGGAACACTTAATGAAATGTTTATTGACTAACTGACTACCAGAAAGTCATGAATCAGAAATGAGTCTAGACATCATATTTCAAGAAATATTAAAAGAAAACTGCTCAGATCTCTTAAAACCATATGGCAAACTGAAAACAGAAAGAATCTACCAGTCATCTCCTACAAGAAACCATAAAATGAATACTTCCAGGAACATTATACCCCTAGACTTTCAGGTGAAAGAAAAAAAAATCTGTATAAAGTCACAAAGAAAGATCAAGTGCTGAGGAACCACAGTTAGAATCACACAAGATTTAGCAGCCACAAGCATAAAGAAACAGAGAGCTCGGAATACAATATTCCTGAAGACAAAGAATATAGACTTATAGCCAAGAAAAACTTGACCAGAAAAACTGAGTATAATCCTATGGAGGGAGAACCTTTAATTAAATAGAGAACTAATTAATTTATTTAATTACTTTAATTAAATTTAATTAAATAGAGAACTTCCAAGAATTCCTGATGAAAAGATCAGAGGTGTGCGGAAACTTTGAAATTCAAATATAGAAGTTAAGAAAAATATGAAAAGGTAAATAGTTAAGCAATGATAAAGGACTAAAAAGTCTAATGTGAAGAGATGACAATGTGTCCAGAAATGTGCTAATAAATGCTTAACAATCAGCTCTCTAAAATAAATGAAGACACAACATACTTTTAGGTTTAATCTGCATTGCTAACATTTTCTTCATCACCTTCTTATGAAGAAATAATCAACAAAACAATGAACCAAGTTCCTGATTGGTCGCATTTACTGTGTAGATGCTCATGCTGAAAAAAATTTTTTTTTTAAATTTGGCTTTGTGAATAGGTATGAGCTGGCTCCAGCACACCCTTGCATGTGTTCCTTTTGAACCCCATTATCTTCAGAGGGCATTAATTAAATGGAAGGCTTGGGAATGGTTCTGTTACATCTTAATCTTGAAAGAAGAATAGAAAGGGAGATGAAAAGGAATACATCAAGAGGAGATGGAAAGGACAGTTAGGGAACATTTTCTCAGTTAATCAGAGTGCACAAGTCAGTATCTATGTAAACAAGGAGAGGGTGTGGGATTGCTGACACTTGAATCTCATTCTAATCTGAACTGGTCATAGGAGGGAAGGATATACACACACACACACAGTTGAGTACAGAAATATTTTTCACTCAATAGGAAAACAGGAGGGACAGGGAGAGGGAGGAAGAAGAAGGGTAAATTAAGGGAAGGATTAGTCCTAAGTCCTAACTGAAGATGTATTAAAAAATCTTTATGGCTCTTTTTGTGATGGCAAAGAATTGGAAACTGAGGTGGCGCCTATCAACTGGGGACTGGCCAAACAATTATGGTATATGAATACAATGGAACATTATTGTTTCAGATGGTTTCAGAAAAACCTGGAAAGGCTTGTATGGACTGATGCAGAGTGAAGCAAGCAGAACCTGGAGAGCAACTTCTATAATTACAACAATATTGTAAAGACCAACAACTTTGAAAGACTTAGGAATCAGCACAATGACCAACTAGAGGATTCCAGAGGATTAATGATAAGCTACCAACCTCCTGATGGGTGAAAGACTAAGAGTATGTATATGCGCATGCATGTATATATGTATGTATGTATATAGATTTGTGTGTGTATGCTGGCTATTGATAATTGATATAATTCTTCTCCATTGGGATCAATATATGCATATATGTATGATTGTGTATACACACATCCATTCACATATACACATATGTGTGTATATATTTTTCTTTTAGACATAGTCATTGTAGAAATTTGTTTTGATTGACTATACACATTTGTAATAGAGGTTTTGTTTTTTCTTTTATCCTTAATTGGGGCATGAAGGGAGAAAGGGAATATTTTTGTCAATTGAAAAAAATAATATTTAATCTTAAGAAATGTACTTGTTGCTCAGTCATTTCAGCTGTATCCAACTCTTTGTGACTCTATTTGGGGTTTTCTTGGCAAAGATATTGGAATGTATTGCTATTTCCTTCTCAGATCATTTTGTAGATGAGGAAACTGAAGCAGACAGAGTTAAGTGACTTGCCCAGGGTCACACAGCTTGTAAGTAAGTGTCTGAGACCGGATCTGAACTCAGGTCTTTCTGACTGCAGGTCCAGTACTCTTTCCACTGTACACCTAGTGCCCCAAAAGAAACATACTATATGTAAGCAAACCTTAAAGGCTGTGTAAATTATTATTGTTAGTTTGTTATTATTATTATCATCATTATTCAGTTAGATTAAATAAAGGAATGAAATGGAACTCTTGATGCTTCTGGGAAGTACAAGATTAATTTCTCCCAGTTGACTGAAGGAGCTGATGGTCAAAACCATGGCTAAGGAGCTTGGTCACTGTGATCACTGTCCACAGAAAATATTTGTGCGTGGTAGTGTTAGGGATTGGCAGAACAAGTTAGATAGTGATTGAAAGGCACTGCCAAGCCCACCCACCCCAAGATGTTTCCCTGACTTCCTCTCTAGGGTAAGGTTGGCTCAAGGTGAAATTGTGAAACAGGCCAACCTCAGGCAACATGTTTCGTCTTTTCCCCACCCTCCAGGTGCCCTCTCCTTCAGTGTATGCTCTCCTTCCCCTGGGAGCTTTGACCAACTCTGCTCCTGAGGACTTTGACTATAGCTCATGGGAAATTGGGGCTTAGAGACCGTCTAATCCATCCCCTTCATTTTACAGATAAGGAAGCTGACAGGTCCAGGGAGGCCCAAAGTCACATAGGACATTAGTAGTAAAGCCAGGACTAGAAGTCAGATCTCCTGAACTCAAAACCCAGTGCTCCTTTGACTACCCCACACTGCCAAATATCTCTATTCTTGTGAAATTGGCCTGCCCCCTTAAGGACTTAAAGTATTGACTAGCTAAAACAGTGGTTCTCAACCTTCCTAAAGCTGAGATCTTTGAATACTTGTATGTGGGCGTATCTGCACGTGGGTGGACCTGCCTGGAGACAGATAGAGGAGCAGTGTCTTGGTTCCTAAGACCATCGGAAATATGTGTTTTCCGATGGTCTTAGGCGACCCCTGTGAAAGGGTTGCTCGACCCCCAAAGGGGTTGCGACCCACAGGTTTAGAACCACTGAGCTAAAGAAACAAACTAATTCTGCAGTATTAATTAGAAAGGCCTATTCTCAAGCAGAGCATTATAGATGCATTTTGACAGTAGCCTTCTGGAGACACTGCCTTGCTGTCTAAACCAGCAGTGACTTTGAAAGGGGGACCACTCCAGGCCAAGTGTAGGGGAGGAGGGTAGTGTCCTGGAAAGCAGGAGGGGAAAATATCTTGGGTGAGGGGAAATAGAGCCTTGCAAAGCCTGAATGACTGCCTTCCTATGGTATTGGGCCCAGGAAGAGTAATGGTAAAGGATCCCCAAAGAACAGAGTACTTGTCCAAAGCCAGATGCATAAATGCTTCAGAAGTAGTTGACTGGGGCCAGGGGAGGAGGAGAAGGAAGGGACTGTTCTTCATTTTCCTAGACTCTAGTCCTTGTGAACATTGAACATCAGGCCAAGAGACTTGGCTTCTTTATCTCACTGGGAATAAGAAGCATCTGGGGCAAACTGGCCACTCTGATTGGAACAGGGCTGATCTGATCACCCCAGAGTAAATTTTGGGCCTACAACCTTTGGCTACTTCTTGATGATAAAACCCTCGGTGGGTGGCACAAGACAGAGAGCACTGAGCTCTCTTCTTGGACCATCAGTTGACACCAACTAAGCATCATCATGGAGAGGAGATTTTGTATTTCGTCGATGAGGCTTTTTCTCAAAGGAGCTGAAAGGGAACAGCTGAGTTGGGCTTGTTTTCCAAGTTGATATGTTTATTGCTGCTATCTTTGCCCATTATTAAATATGGCTCTAATTAGAGATACTCCCAGTCCCTTATTGCGTGGAGGAACACGTAGTACAAGAGGTCACTGCTGCTTAAAAAAGACAGAACATGTGTCCCAGCTTGCCAAGCTCTGAGTTTATGTTGCCTGGGTGGGCAGCTCTGTTGAGTTATATATTTTTGGCTAATTTTGCATTTACCTAAGCTTTCCTCTGAGAAATCTCAGAACAGAGTTTAAATAACTCTTGTGTCTAGGTCCCACAAATATGAGCATAAGGGTTGGTTGGATGTTGTCCTTCATACCAATACAAGCTTAGAATGCTCTACTACAGATCAGGCACAGATAGCATGAACATTTCGAGTGGAGATTTCACTAAATTTGCTCATCTCACATTTCTTTTTTGAGCTACTGCAATTCTTTGTTCACAGAACACAGCACTTTTTTTGATGTAGTCCTGCCATGATGGGCAGTTCCTTGCCAGTATCTCAGGAGTCATACAATTGATTCCAAAGTTCTTCAGAGAGATTTTGAGTGTCCTTGTTTCACTTCTTCTGATCTACACAAGTGCTTGCTTTGTGTACATTCTCTGTAAAATAGTCTTTTAAGCAAATGTAAGTTTGGCATTCGAACAATGTGGCCAGACCATCGGAGTCTCATTCTCTGTAGTAGTGTTTGAATGGTGGGCAGTTCAGCTTGAAAAAGGACCTCATCTTACCAAGTGATCTTCAGAATCTTCCGAAGGCCATCCAAATGGAAGCATAAAGGCACTGGGCTCCTGGACAAGTACGCAGTATGACAAGGCATTTGGCAGGTAGGGAAGCCTTTATTCTACCCCGTAAAGGCCAGGCACAATATCTCCTAAACAACTGATTTAATTCTTCTCCTCCTCCACTGGGATCCATGTCCCCCATCCCTTCCCCACCCTCCCCAGGCCCTATTAAGTCCTCCATTTTCATAGTGTCATCCTGTGGCTTAATTTTCCCTTTAAAGGGAAGCAAACAGGGTTGAAAGGGAAGTGATATGCTGGTGATTCCCACTTTCACCCCAGGGATACCCAAAAGCCTTTGCAAACACCCTTAGTAGCTAAGAATGATGAGCACACAATTATCATCCTCATCCTCATCTTCATCCTTATCATCATTACACCACCATCTAATGAGGCCTTAGAGGAGTCAGGCTCATTTTCAAAGCTCAAACACATTTTTCATGTTATTCTTGTATGTTTTTGAATTGTTTCAGTCATGTCTGACTCTTTGTGACCCCATCTGGGGATTTCTTGGCAAAGACACTGGAATGGTTTGCCATTTCCTTCTCCAGCTCATATTACAGATGAGGAAACTGAGGCGAATGGGGTGAAGTGACTTGTCCAGGGTCACACTAGAACTACTAAATGTCTGACACCAGATCTGAATTCAGGAAGATGAGTCTTCCTGACTCCAAGCCTGACATTCCATCCACTGAGCCACCTCACTGCCTCCTTATTACTGTTTCTTATTAAATGTGGATATACGACATCTCCCCCATTTGACTGTAAGCTTCCTGAAGGCAGGGGCTGTCTTTTGCCTCTTTCTGTATATCCAGTGCTTAGGACAGTGCCTGACACATAGTAGGCACATAATAAATATTGATTGATTGGTATAACCATCTCATAATTTTCAGAGAAGCACATTCATTAATACCCCATTTGTAAGTAGAATATGTGTTTACTCGTGTGATTGAAAACCAATAGAAGACCACTTGACTCGAAAACATTTCGCTGGTTGGCCTTCTTTAAAAGCCCACAATTGCAGTCCATTTATGTAGGATCTTTATGGCAAGAAAGAATATTAAAGGCCTTATATCCTTTTTCAGATGAAGGAAATGGGACCCAGGGAAATGAAATGATTGCTCAAGGTAAGTGGCAGAGAAGTATTCAAGCCCAAGTACTCTTGACTCCAAATTCAGTGTTTTTCACTTTTCATACTACAGAGATTACACAGCTATAAATTTTCATTAACATTGTAAAAAAATGTTATCTAGGAAGGATAATACATTAACCCATTGGCATTTGATCAGATGGGTCCTATCGGATTGGTTTATTAGTCTATCAGTTACTTGAAGGGCCTTCCGTGAATGAGACCTATTACAGATAAGCTTTGATGAGGTGGAGAGGGAAGGACAAAAGTAATTTTCTACGTGACCCCACAGCCATCTATCAGTTTATTTGAGTGATTGAGACTCCATCTCCTCAGCGGCCACAGTTAACCAAGTCCTGAAAAGAGATAAGAAAATTCTCACCAACCAAGTCCTTGGCCCTTGGTTCAATATCAGAAACAGATATGGAGGCTCTTATCAGTGGAAATGACGTGAAAAGAAATTTCTTGCCCCTGTACTTCTAAGCACCCCTGGGCCTTTCCATCTACCCTAAAGCTGAACCCTCTTATATGTACTGACTCCCCCACTGGCATGTGAACTCTTGGAGGGCAAGGCATCGTCTTATTTTTCTAGTTGTGTCTTTAGTGCTTTGCACAGAGCACAAAAGGGCACAGATAAATTAATTTTCCTTCCTTTTCTTTCCTGAATTTTTGAGCCCCTCTTCCCCTTTAGAGATGCAAATTCAATTTGCATTTAGTAATGCCTATCTGGGACAAGAATCCTGTGCTGGGTACTAGATAGAAAGAAAAAAAAAGATAAAAATCAAGGAACAGTTCCTGCCCACCCCCCAAGGAGCTTACATTTAGAGAATACAACATGTAAACACATGAGTAAATATAGTTTGAAGATTCAGAAAGCACTAGCAATCAGGAAAGATTTCCTATAATAAGAGGCATCCCACATTTTGCACAGTGCCTGGCTCATAGTAGGTGCTCAGGAAATGTTGATGGATTGATTACTTGCTTGGATGGATACTGGGTGGAAACTAAGGGTTCTAAGGGGCAGAAATGAGAAGCATGAGCACTCCAGATGTGAGGGACAAGTCCATTCAAAAGCATGGAAATGGGAGGTGGGATGTCAAGTTTGGAGGAGAGTTTATAGGCTAGTTTGGGAAGACCATTCAGCACATGTCGGGGGAGTAACATGACATGAATCTGGAAAGGGCTTTGAAGGACTGGCTGGGGAGCTTTATTTTATCTGAGAGGTAGCTTGAGGAGGGAAATGACACGGTCACTTCTGGGCCTTGGAAAGATTATTTTGGGAGCAGAATGGATAATGGATCAGAGAGAGGAGAGGCTAAAACAGTTTAACTAATTTAGAGATTATGGCAATGACCCTGGTGAGGGGTTCGTGTGGGTGGAGAGAAGGGGATGGATATGGCGGATATGGAGCCAGAACTGATCAAACAAGGAAGAACTGCTCCACCTCTTCAGGCTCAAGACGCTGCAATCACTTATCACTTGTTGTTGTTAGGTCATTTTCAGTTGTGTCTGACTCTCCATGACACCTTCTGGGGTCTTCTGGGCAAAGACACTGGAGTGGTTTGCCATTTCTTTCTTCAGTGTACCTATCACACATGGTACCTTTGAAGTAAGAGTTGGGGAAGACACCTGTGGAGGAAGGGTGACCAACAGGAAGACAGTTGGGGTGAAGATTGGGTGTGATGTGAAGAATGCCTGGAGGTAGCTAGATTTAGGGGGCTAGGTATCCTTTACTCATCAGTGCCAAGTTCCACAGTGGAATCTCCAAAACTGAGCTGATCAAGTTTCCCTAGCATGGTCTCTGTAGGTTGAGAGAGCGTAGAAGGAAGATGCTTACATATATGGAGAGTGGAATTTGCTAGCATTAAAGCAACATGTACCTAGTGAAAATAGTTGCTGGCTTGTGTGAATCTCATCCCAGACAGACACGCATCTCCCTATTCCTGGTCTTGGCTTTGGTTATCAAGCAACCCATAGGAAACAACCCCTAACTTATTCTAACAAATAAGTGGATGAAATTTGGGCAGCCTACTAGAGAATCTGTGACTCTTTTACCTTTTATTTTCAAGGTTCAAATCAAATCAGCAAACACATGTTAAGCCCCTAAATGGGAAGAGAAACATCAATGACAGCAGGAGATAAGATCTCTCTGGACACCAAGAGGAAGCCACAGGTAATCTCTGTTAGCAGGGGAAACTTGAGGTGGGTTTTCACTGTTTAAATGCCCCCCCAAGTCTCTTATCATGTAGCCCTTCTGAAAAGGTAATGATACTATTATATATAATACCCTCTTTCCAGTACTTTCCTGGTGTTGGAGATCCCAGGTTCAAATCCAACCTCTGACACTTCCTGTATGACCATAGGCACTCCAGGGCTTTCCTGGGCCTCAGTTTCCTCATTTGTAAAATGAAGAGGTCATGCTACATGGCTTCGGAGATCCCTTCATGGGATAAATGGAGACCACTTATCCTAGAACCTCAGAGCACAGGTGAGACCCGGGAAAGAAGCAGAAGGCTTGAATAGCTATCATAAAGCCCATGTTCTAAAAAGTTTGCGCATTTGACTCAGAGGAGTCAGGGTCTTCACTTAGGCCCTCCAGGCTCTCTCTCAGGGTCCATTTACTCTTATTTTATGGATAATTCCACAAACTTTGAGGTTTCATTCTGTAGGCCAAAGTTGGATTAGGTTCTCCAAATTTAATAGGCATTGTGGAAAGGATGTTCCGGGCAGGGACAATGACAACAGTAAGAAGGGCCATCTGCTAACCAGAGGGCAAGGGGGTAGAGGCAAATGTAATTCTATAACAACCGTCAGAAAGTACAGACATCACACATCAGCAGCCTCTGTGGGCACCACAGGACTCTCAATCCTATTTTCAATGACGACTCTAATTCCTCAGTGTCCTCAAGCCTAATTTTTTTCAGTGTCTTCTTCTCTTTTTTCATATGAGTCTTCCCAGGTTTCTCTGAAACTGCCCCTTTTTGCTTCCTCGGGTCACCACCAATGTATTCCATTCCCTTCCTATACCATTCTTTACCCCTTAGTAAAAGGCTTTGTTCTGTGAAGTTTGGATTCAGTCAAATGGCTGCACTCGAGGACCTAGAGGGACACATGTGGCCTTGAGACTACCAGTTCTCCATGCCTAGGCCAGCCATTCCCCAGAAGATGGGCCCCCCTTCCTCAGCTTCTGCTTCTTTGCTGAGACAAAAAGAGTTGCTACAAATATTTTTTTTAACATCTGCGCCTTTTTCCTCTTTCTTGGATCTCTTTGGAGATCTCCTAGTGATATTACTGGATCAAAGGGTAGCACAATTTAGTGATTTTTTAAGGCATCATTCCAAATTGGTTCCCCAAATGGCTGCACCAAACTAGTTTTGCTAAACCTTTTTTTCTTTCTCTTAATTTCCCCCCCTTTATTACAAGGGATGACTCTCTGTGAGGGGACGGGTAAACATAACTGATGTAAAGACAAAAGGGTGTTTTGGGTTTTTTTAGCATTTTTGTTTTCAATTTCAGATTTTCTTCCTCCCTCCAGGCCGCCCCCACATTGCGAAGGTAAGCCATGTGACACCCAGTACACATGGGAAGCCATGCAAAACATCAGAACAAACCAAAAAATATATTGGTGCTTAGAATCCCATTCTCTACAAGAAGTCTTTCTGGAGCCCCTTCAGGCTGGTGCCTTTTCTTTAGGGATTACTTCCAATTTAGCCTGCATGTATCCCATTCCTACATAGGTCTTGGCGGGATGTCTCCCTCATTAGATCTTGAGCTCCTAAAGAGCTGGGACTATCTTTTGTCTTTCTTTGTCTCCCCAGGACCTTCCCTGGCATAAGCAGGCACCTAATAAGTGCTTCTGACTGACTGACTCTTTATGGGCATAAGTTTCAGTTGTCTGAAAATTCACTTATGTAGACTAGCACATTCTTCACTGAGGTATTGCCATACGTAGGTGTTATGGGTGTCTGATGAAAGATTCACTATCTCCTTCATTTCATGATTGTGAGAGAGGCAGAGACAGAGAGACAGAGACAGAGACAGAGAGACAGAGACAGAGTCAGAGAGAGACAGAGAGACAGAGACAGAGACAGAGAGACAGAGAGAGACAGAGACAGAGACAGAGAGACACAGAGACACAGAGACACAGAGACAGAGAGAAGAGACAGATAGACATAGAGACACACACAGAGACAGAGAGACAGACAGAGATAGAGGTAGAGACAGATAGAGGCACACACAGACACAGAGACACACACACAGACACAGAGACACAGAGAGATAGGGACAGAGACAGAGACAGAGAGACAGAGAGAGACAGAGAAACAGAGAGAGAGACAGACAGACAGACAGATAGACAGACAGACAGACAGACAGACACACACACACAGATGGGGGGGGAGGAAGGAAGGGGAGAAGAGAGAGATAGAGATAGAGGCAGAGACAGAGAGAGGTCAATCTGTAACTCTTGCCCGTCATTTAACCATCATAAACAGGATAATTGCTTTACTTCTAATTCCTTGTGTAATCTTGGAGACGTCCCGTGGCCTCCACACTCTTCTGGCCCCAAGATTCCTTATCAGTCAAAGGAGGGAAAGGTTCCAAGTGATCTCCAAAGTCCCTCCCAGCTCATAATCTAGATTCCCTTGAACTTCGAAGTTATCTGCACCGTTCGCTAAGGATGCTATCTCTGCCTTTATCCAAGACTTTGATAAAAATGTGAATGATCAGCTATGATGTTTGAGGGATTTGGAGAGGCTGGCCCAGCAGGGAGAGATGTGAGGGTGTCTCTCTTCCCCTCTTCTCAGGTCCCCAGTGTTGAGCTGGGGGTGGTGGTGGTATAAAAAGCTAATGCTGGGCCCCCAACTACCTCCCCCCACCTCCAGAGTAATGGTTGTTTATGTTGCTTTGAGGGAGCTTTTCAGGGTGAATTTTCCCATAGGAGACTCTGTCTGGTAACAGTCACTTGCATGATGTTCCTATCAATCCATCCATCCATCAAGCATTTATTAAGTACCTACCATGTGCCAGGAACTCTGTGTGTGTGTGTGTGTGTGTGTGTGTGTGTATGTGTGCGTGTGTACTGGGCATACAAAGAAAGGCAAAAAGATGATTCCTTCTGCCAAGGAGTCTAAAGTGTAATGGCAGAGACAACCTACAAACAAGTATGTACAAACAAGATAATGACAGGATAAACTGGGCACAGTCACAAGGGTGGGCACTAGAACTGAGGGGATCAGGAAAGGCTTTCTGTCACAGGTGGGAGTTTAGCTGGGACTTGAAGGAAGCCAGGAGACAGAGATGAGGAGGGAGAACATGCCCTGCATGAGGGACAGACAGAAGATACGTCTGAGCTGAGAGAGCCAGTGTCTTGGGAGAGGAACAGTAAGGAGGCCAGGGCCACTCGATCTTGGGGAGAAGATGCAAGACAATGGGAAAGGCTGGAGGAGGCCAGAGTGTGAAGGGCTTTGAATGACAGAGGATTTTATATTTGATCCTGGAGGTGAAAGGAAGCCATCTAAGTTTACTGGGCAGGGTCTGACCTACACTATAGGAAGATCAGTTTGACAGCTGAATAGAGAATGGACTGGACTGGGGGGACAATTGAGGCACAGAGACAGTCAGTGCAACAGAGAAGGTGTCAGGCCTTGAAGTGAGGACTGGTGGCAATATCAGAGGCTTACCAACCTGTGTGACTGGGGGTGGTGGTGGTGGTGCCTTCAGCAGAACGAGGGAAGTTTAGAAGATGGGAGGGCTTGGGGAGGGGGGATGAGTCCAGTTTTGAACTGTTTTGAATAGTTTTGAATATGTTTAAGATATCTGTGGGATATCCAGTTTAAGATCTCTGCTAGAAGGTTGGTATGCAAGTTAGGAGTTTAGGAGAGAGGTGAGGGCTGGTAGGTAGAACTGAGAGTCATTGACACAGGGATGATAACCCATCCATCAGAACTGAGATGACCAAAGCAGAAACCATAGAGGAAGTAGAGAAAAAGGCCCAGTACAGAGCCTGGGCCCCCCCCACAGCAGGCACAGCCCGGAAGAAGATCCAGGAAAGGAGACTGAGGAATGGTCCTCCCTGGAGCAGAGAAAAGCTTCATGCAGAAGATGGAGCTTGAGCAGCATCTTGAAGGCAGAGTGGAATTCTGTGGAGTGGAGGTGTGGAAGGTGGACACACGGGAGAGCCAGGGGAAGATGGGAGATGGACGATGGGTGAGAAACAGAGAGAAGGCCAGTCGGACTGAACTGCAGAGCGTGGGAGGGGGTGGGACGTCCAACGAGACTGGAAAGGTAGGAAGGGGCCAAGTTTTAGCTTTAAAGGTTAAAGGAGACGGTTTATATTTATGAAGTAGAAGAGGGATACAATCAGATCTGTGCTTAAAGAAAATCACAGTGGTTGTTGGAGTATGAATAGCTTCAGCAGACAGAATCCTCTGCTAGGAGTTTATACACTGAGAATCCCAGGGTTCCCTCTGTTCCTGGCCTTTGGCAAATCATAGTGTTGACATCTATTGTCACTGTCTACCAAAAGGCAAGGAAGGATGTTTGTCTCTAATATCCCAGCCCATCTCATTGCTAGAGACCATGGATATGTGACGGTCCTGAGTAGAACTCCAACCCCTTAATCCAGACACTCGTAGTTCCTCCCAACCCTGGGATCCAAAGGAGGGCTTACCAGAGCTATAGCTAGAATTTGTCACATCTGGGGTAAATCTGAAAGTACAAAAAGTGCCCTCAAACCAGCTACTTAGAACAAAGGAGACTGGGGTTGGGACAAGGGGTATGGAAAAGGGAGACAGAGATCCCAGGCTTGCTATTTTAACTAATTATTGTTACTAACTACTTGCTAAGCTCAGTCATTTACATGGTGCTGGAGAAGTACAAGAACTGTCAGCCTCTTCTAAATTTCAAAGCCCTTGGACAAAAAGCCCCAGTTGTCCCACCCTAGTTATAGGTCTAGATCTCAATGTTAGGCTACACATCACAGCTGCATAGAGGAAACTTCACTCATTAGCTGGTATTTATGGAAATAGGAATAAACAGAGGGCAAAAGTCAGGAGCAGGGAGACTTTCTTCAGGGCAGATAGCAACCTCTGATACCTCAGGGCATAGTCTTAATGAGCTCCTGCAGCCAAAAAAAAAAATGCATCACTAGTTTCCTATCTGCAAAAGTCAGGAGCAGGGAGCCTTTCATCAGTGCAGATAGCAGCCTCTGATACCTTAGGGCATAGTCTTAACAAGCTCCTGCAGCCAGAAAAAAAAAATGCTTGGCTAGCTTCCTATTTGCTGACGACATCCTCTCCTCATTTAGCGAGGCCAGTCGTCCGATACAGCGAAGACCATTCCCAGAGCTCGTATCTGTAGCTGCTCCAGGCCGGTAATACTTGCCAACGCTCGCACTTGAACTGAGAAGTTAAGGTCACCTCCCGTGCCACGAGGCAGCGACATGGGAGGACTTTATATGTTTTTTGTTGTTGCAAAGAGCACAGTGATTGCACCATCAACCCGCTCGCCAACTTTTCTCTTGCCCTCCGGACACTTGTGGAGCCCTGGAAGTCTGTTTGCCGAAATGCTTTGCATACTTGCATCATTGAAACCTGACAACAGCTCTGTGAGCTACGTGGGGAAACATTTCTACCCATTTTACAGATTAGGAAACTGAAGAGGTAAAATAACTTACCAAGGGTTATCCACTGAATGTGTTTCAGACTTAGGATTTTAAACCAAGGGCATCTTGGTTCTAATGGTCTTGTGAATCACACCTACTGGGCCGCCGCCGGATCTACATCATTAAACAAGAAAACGAGAAAAACAAGCCCTGATTTATAGCGTTGGCTGATTAGCTAGGGTAAATGCTCACTCCGAAAATGTAACAATGGGCTCTGGGGACCGGCTCCTGGGTCCAGCACCTGTCCCCATCAGGTGTCCGGGTCAAGGGGCCCTTAGAACCTCCAAAGCTCGTTGGAGTTTGTCTTCTTTCCAGCCTCTGCCCTTCCCCCCGCCCCAGCAGCGGAGTATCAACTACCAGGCTGCCTCGTTTAAAGCCATTTCACAGCGAGTCCAGGCATCACCAGGAATGTCACTGGTCCTCTCCGAAAAAGAAGGCTGAACAGGAGGAAGCTGAGCCAGATTGACTGAGAGTAAATAAGAGACAGAGATAGATTCAGGGAGAGTTGGACAGAGACAGACAGAGGGTGTGTGTGTGTGTGTGTGTGTGTGTGTGTGTGTGTGTGTGTGTGTGTGTGTGTGTGTGTGTGTGAAGGATCCCATTTGGTATTTATATGGGCTATGAATTGAAAAATCACTAATGAGAAATCTCGTAAATATTCTAATAAGGCTGGAAGCCTCTCAACTGATTGTAGTCATTCAAAGGCTCTTCACTGCTAAGTGTTCTCTCCCTTGTGTGGGAATAAAACTTCTTGTTCCTGGGCTTAAGGAGAAAATAATGATAACAGCTAACATTTATGTTGTGTTTACTATCTACCAGACGCTAAGCTAAGTGCTTTGCATTATTATCTCAGTTCATCTTCACACTCATCCTGAGAGGAAAATGCTATTATGATTCCCTTCCCCCCCCCCCCATTTTATAGATGAGAAAACTGAAGCAAAGGCCAAATGACTTGCCCAGGGTCACACAGCTGCTACAGGCCTGAGGCTGAATTTGAACTGGGGTCTCTCCTAAATTCAGACCCTGTATTTTATCTACTACTCCACCTACTGGCTTTAGTTGAAGACTACATCTGAGGCTCCCAGGTAGTATTGTCAAAAATAGCCCAGTGGGAAGAGAAGGCAACAGGGAAGAGGAGATGCTATGCCCAGCAGGGAGCTGGGCCAGCAGAACAGTGTGACATTATCAGAACACGTCAGCACCTCACAGTGTTGGAGACCTGACTTGCCCTTCCACACCTGTACACTGACCACATAGACTCCCTTTGTGAATGCTTCTCAGGATGGGTGCTGACCTACAGGAATGGCCATTCTTCCCACTGATGATATGTCTTTGTGGAAGAGTACATGCCACGTTGACAGCTAGGTAGTGCTGTGGTAGAGCCTGGAGTCAGGAAGACTCATCTTTCTGAGTTCAAAGCTGGCCTCATACACTTACTAGCTGTGTAACCCTGGGCAAGTCACTTAACCCTGTTTGCCTCAGTTTCCTCATCTGTCAAATGAGCTGGAGAAGAAAATGGCAAACCACTCCAGTATCTTTTCCAATAAAACCCCATATGGAGTCACGAAGAGTCAGACTGAACAACAACATACTCCAGGTTAATGGCAGTGTGGGAAGGTATTGTTGCTACTTTTCTTACCCTAAGACTTCATTAAATGCATTTGCTGTGAATAAATTGTGTCCTCTGTCTGACTAATAAAAGTAAATACAGTGATAGGGGCTTCAGAGTACTTCCAACCTGGAGTAATTTTTTTAGGTGGCCTATGCCTAAGAGGGGAGTATTGCAGAGATAGCCACTCGACAACACGACTAGAGAAATGGCCATTTAAACCAGAAATGTTAGTAGCGGCAGCAAATTTAAAATGAATGGGAATGAAATACAGTATTGCTACTTTTACAGTAGATCAATGAAAAAAATATTTTTAAAGCGTGAAAATTAAAGCAAAAGATTGACATTGTGGTTACAGTGTTGGACTTAAAGTCAGGAAACCTGATTTTCAAGCTCATCTTTGATACTTGCCAAGTGAAATGGAATAAATACAATTCTGAGCCTGTTCACTCATTCACGAAATGGGGATAATAGAACGTGTCCCAAAAATCTTAATGCAGTTTTAAGCTTTTAATAACTCTAGTCATTTAGCTGGTCTAACTGTTTTCAGAGTTTCATAACTTGAAAAGTTTTTTAAAGTTATTAGTTTTAAAACCTTGATAATTTCAAACTATTAAAAGCTTGCAACTAAAATTAATGCAAAAATGGTTTTGATGTATAATTGGAAAAAAGTCAAAGACTTTAAAAAAAGGTTACAAATGAAGGACAACTTTTGGGACGCCCTGTAATATCCATAATCCCAGCCTCCCTGAGTTGTTGTAAGTTTTGAAAGAGATAAGGCAGGTAAAGTATTTTGCAAACCTTAAACATAAACTTCACATAACATAACTTCACATAAACTTCAATTATTGCTATTATCTGTTCTCCACTCAAAGGGCCACAACCTGAGGTCAGCCCCTCCTTACCATTCACCTGGACTACTACACTGGTCTTATAATTGGTCTTATTTGTCTCTAGTCTCTCCCTCAACTAATCTGTACTTTACCTGTCACTTAACCTCTAGCTGCCTCCGTTTTTTTCACCTGTAAAATGGGTATAAAAATAGCACTCCCTCCCAGGGTTGTTGTGAAGACCGAATGAGATATTTGTAAAGTTTCTATGTAAGGTTTATATGTAATTTATAAGTGCTAGCTCTTCTATAAAAGCTAGCTGTTAGAATACTTTGCTTTTCCACTTCAGATGCCCCTTGACCCCTCAAGCCTTCCCGGATCCCCCCTATTACTTAGGGGGTCTCCCTTCTCAGACTGCTTGTACTGACTTACCTGTGAGCCCGGGGCAGGTGAGGACAAGCCCTTTGAGGGGAGAGATGGTCTCATTTCTGCCCTTGGATCCCCAATGCT
Source organism: Pseudochirops cupreus (assembly GCA_028627135.1). Classification (NCBI taxonomy): domain Eukaryota; kingdom Metazoa; phylum Chordata; class Mammalia; order Diprotodontia; family Pseudocheiridae; genus Pseudochirops; species Pseudochirops cupreus. Next base: position 29,031,207 of record CM053581.1, read on the forward strand.
CAGCAGGAGGCATTCCATATAGTGAACTTAATAAATGATTGTTGAATTGAGTTATTTGTTGAATTACATACTTTCTGAGAACGTGTCAGTTGGGTAAAACAATAATTTTGTCCTTTTTGGAGTTGCATCATTCTCTTGTTTGTTCAATTTCATCATTCCTCCTATCTATGGCAAATATAAGATTGACTCATATTTACATCTTGCCTTATAGTTAGTTACAAAGTGCACCCGGTACATAAGATCATGGATTTATTGCTAGAAGAACATTTTTGGGTCCCACTTCCTCATTTTACAGATGAGAAAACTGAGGCCCGGAGTGCTTATAGCTTAAGTTCATGCACATAGTATGTGGCAGCATCAGGATCTGAACCCAGGTCCTCCACTCCCAATTCTAAATCTATGATTGGTCCTGTGATCGTTTTGTAGGTTCAGAGAGTTAAAATATGTTATCCAAGGTCACACAGCCTCAGGATGGTCGAACTCCCGTTTTCCGACTCCCAGTCGAAGGTTCCATGCCCTATACCAGGCTGACACTCATATATATGTTAAATGACACGTATTTATTCAAATGCAAGGGAATCATTTTGAATTTGAGAAGTTCATGCCACCCGTGGACACAACGGGTCACACACGACGTGTCTCCCTGAAGGTCAAGGCCACTAGGAAGCCCCGGCGGGGGAATAACACTTTGGTCTAGGGGTGCCCCATTCTGTCACCCTAGCTAGCTCAGTGCCCAGCTGGGGATGGAGGGCTCAGACTTTCAGAGCCATAGAGGTGAATGTTGCTCGGTGGGTATCAGTGAGCGTCTGCCGGCAGGATCCAGGAATTCTGGCATCTGGTGCAAAGTCGGCTGCACTGTGTGATTGTGCGTGTGCGTGTGCACGCGCGTTTGTGTCTGGAGGGGTCCGTGGGGGGCGGAGGGAGTCAGAGACAAGAGGTGCAATCCCTTGGAGGAGGCAGGGCTGAAATGGGGCAGAAGACCCTTCTGGCAGAAAACGCTTTTGGGGAAAGGGAAGGACCCCCAGGCTTAGCCCAGATTGACCATGAGGCCGCTGGATGCTGACGTTTGGGGGGAAAGCTCAGGTTCTCCACAGTGTGACTGTAGTGAGGGTCTAAAGGTTTGCAAAGCACGCTTTCTACCCCGTGAGGTCAGTGCTACTGTTATGCCCATATGACAGATGGGGAAAGCGAGGCTCAGAGAAGCGGTTTGCCCAGGATCACCCAGCTAGAGGGCGTTTAAGGCAGAGGTTCTCCGCCTTCGGCCTGCGGACCCTCATGAATTTCGCTGGGGTGGGAGAGGGGTGCGATCCACGAACTCGAATGGGAGGACGGATAACGTTATTTTCAATCGAGAGCAGCATTCAAATCCAGCGCTCACTCCTCTAAGCCACGCTTCTGGCCATGCCTAGAGCCCGGGTCTCCCTCTCCCTTCGAGTGCCCCCAGCGGCTTCCCGGCAGGCTCGGGAGGCCCGAGGCCAAGCTCCTCCCTCCGGGCCGTTGCCCAGGACTCGAGCGGGCCCGGAGCCTACGTGCCGGTGTCCCCCCAGCACTCCCAGCGCAGCGCCCCGCGCACGGTAAGCCGAGAGACCGGGGAGGGGGGAGCTGCTCCGCGCCCCTCCCCCAGCCCGCCCGCCCGGGACCTCGGTGAGGGGCTTCGGTCCTGGCCCTCCTGGACGTCCTCCCTGGGAGCCCGGGGCCTGCCAGCTGCCTGGGCCTGGGCGGCCTCTGCTGCCCTCTGCCGCCCCGCTCGGTCCAGAGCCAGGACTGGATCGGAGCTGCACGTAAAAGCCTCGGACCGCACCCACTCCGCTTCCCACTCCGCTTCCCCCTCCCCTTTTACCAAGTGCTTAGAAGCGATCTGGCCTCCCCTCCCTTCCCCTCACCCGCCAAGGTCACGCGGGGGGAGGGGGACTCTCGGATGGCTTCGGACTTAGCCGACCAAGGGTCAAGCGACAGTCCAGCTGCTTACTTCCTGGGTGCCCGACCTTGCGCACGCACATCCCGCGGTTTCCCTCATTGGTCAAACACAGGGGCTGGAGTGGGTCGGTTCTCGGGTAGTGGCCCCCTAAAGCGTTTGAATCAAAGGAAGGGGAGGAGAGAGAGGAGGAGAGAGGGAGGGAGACCGAGAGTCTGAGGGTCCGGCAGCCTTTCCCACTCAGCTGTGGCAGAGAAGGGGCAGACAAGGAGAGTTCTCGGCGTCCAGAACTAGACGGCCGGGGCTGGGGGAGTCCCAAGGTCAGCCCGTGCTTCACTTCCTCTCAGCTAACATCATCTCTCGGTTTCCTTACCCACATTGTTCCTAGTAAACTGAATTTTGGCCGAGACCAGAGAGACCAGGGGTTAACCAGAGGAAGATGTAAATGAAAAGTGAGGGAGACACTCTAACCTCGGACTAAATGTTAGGGATTTTCTGACTAAATTTGGAATTTTCCTAATTAAGAGCCTCACAATCGATCAATCAATAATCCTTTATTAAACCCCCTGTGTAGTACCAGGCACTGCGCTGGGGTTACAGCAGAAGGGGCAAAGACAATTCTTTCTCTCCAGAAGTTCACGAACTAACGGATTGTCACCGAACGGTTGTTAACGAAGTCATAACTTTTTGTTTTTTATTTTTTATGACAAGGAGGGAACCATGTGAGGCAAAGGGGCTGTTATCCTGCCCAGCCCATCCAAAGTTCACTTCACTACTAGTAAAGTTCATCATTCACCCTTGACTCTCTGGAGTTTAAAAAAAAATAATTTTAATCAGTAAAAATATGCTTTCTCTCCTCTGTACCCCTCCTCTCTGAATTGAGAAAGAAAAACAAAACCTGTTACAAACACATAGAGTCAGGCAAAGCAAATTTCTACATTGGCCAAGCCCCTCAAAATAAAAATATGTCTCATTCTGCACTCTCAATTCTTCACCTTTCTACCAGGAAATAGGTAGCTTCTTTCATTGGAAGTCTGGTTGGCTATTACAATGATCAGTGTTCCTAAGTCTTTCGAAATCTATTGTCCTTACAATGTTGTTATTGTATATATTGTTCTCCCGGTTCTGCTCATTTCACTTTGCATCAGTTCATACAAGTCTTTCCAGGTTCCTCTGAAACCATCCTCCTTGTCATTTCTTGTGGCATAATAGGATTCCATCACAGTCATATGCTATCACTTATTTAGCCATTCCCTAATTGATGGATATCCCCTCAGTTTCTGATTCTTTGCCCACCACAAACAACTGCTAGAAAAAGTTTTGAACATCCTTAGAACTTGTTTTGCTTAGGACCAATGCCTCCCTTGATATGCCCTTTCCTCCCTTCTTGCCTTTCCCCGTTGTTTTCCTATTGAATGAAATGCATTTATTTCTGTATGCCACTCTTATTCTTCCCTCCTTTGACTAGTTCACATGAGAGTGAAGCCAAGTGTTAAAATATTCCCTCCTTCTTCTGTGTTTATGTCTCCATATTTTTCTACCACCTCAGCACTTTTCCCTTCCTGTTCTTCCTCCTCTTTCTTCTTCCCT
>CM053581.1:29039711-29050120 GCA_028627135.1 Pseudochirops cupreus
AACAGATGGATAAATAGATGAATGAATGGGTATGTAGATGAATGGATGGATGGATACATAGATGGATGAATAGATTATTGATAGATAGATAAACTTTCAATCTAATTGACTCTCTTTGTAATTCCTTGTATTTTATTTTATGCATTTAAAAACACTATTCCAAAAAGGGTTCATAGGCTTTACCAGCCTCTCAGAGGGGACCTTGATACAAAAAAGGCAATGAACCCTTGCTCTAAAGGGGGGAAAGAGACTGCCTCTGTGATGAGGTTCAAGAGGTGCTGAAAGATTGCCCCCTACTCTTCCAATGTATATCCTCTTCATTTTTAATGTATTAGAGATTGCATTGTTCCTTGATTCACTGCCTTGTGAAAGACTCAGCCCTCCCTGGTAGTTCAAGTTTGAGATTTAAAATAAAATGAGACACTCCTAGACCATCCAGTAGTCCCCCAAAGGAAGCTGATTTAGGCACAGCATCAAAAGGGTACTTAGTGAGGCTCTCACACCAGTTCGCTTGGGTGCACATTGACTTCTGTACTGGCCATGCTGGTCCGCCAACCATGAGCAGCTACAGACTCCTTGCCCTCTGGCTTTTTTATCTCTGCCACCAGGAAGCTACATCAGTGTTCCAAGTCTTCACGGTCTGGGCCTATTAAGTCTCAGGGATGGTTTTGACACCTTTGTTGTTTTTGCTGTTGTTGTTGGAGGGGGGAAGGCAAGGCAATCTGAGTTAAGTGACTTCCTCAGGGTCACACAGCTAGTAAACGTCAAATGTCTGAGGCCGGTTTGAACTCTGGCCCTCCTGACTGCAGGGCTGGTGCTCTATTCATTATCCACATCTTTTAAAGCAAAAACAAGCTTTGCCTTCAGGGCAGAAATTGCTCCCACCACACCAAATCATAGTGCTTACTTAGTACATTAAAAAAAAAAACCACCACATTTATTAAGTCGTTAGGGGGAACAAGGACAAAGAACAAAACCATCCCTACAGGCCATTCTAAGGGAAAGACGTGTTGCATGGCTGGGTGATTTCAACAAGAGTTGAATGAATGAGTGTGAAGGGAGTTCTGGGGGACAGACGCTGAGAATGCCTGATTCGGGGGACCGAGAAGCCGGGTAGACCCGACAGAGGCGGTCAGATTGCAGAAAGCCTGAAATGCCCAGCTGAGGGAAGGGGAGCAGTTCGGTGGGCTTGGAGTTCCTGGGTTCCTGACCACGGTCATGTCCTCTCTCCCCTGACAGTGGAGGGTGACAGCGATGAGCTGGATGAGCCCATCAAAGATGTGTTTGCCGATGCGGCTTTTGCCGAGAAGCATAACCTGATGAGTCTGAATTCCCTAAACTGGTCCCGGGTCCTTGTGCAGATGGCTCACTATTTCTTTGCCTACTTCCAGTGTGCACCGTCCCTGGACGTCAACCCGCTGCCGCCCGTGGAGGTGGTTGTGCCTACAGGGGCTGCGGGCAATCTGGCAGGTAAGAAGCGCCCTGAGTGTCCGCACACAGAGCGGCCTTGGAATCTTATCGGGGTATTGTAGTAATTCTATGAGTGGGATGAGACCTCCGAGGATAGCCAGGGCAACCCCCTCGCTTTACAGTTGGACAGGGGAGCCCAGAGAAAATGAAGCGACCATCCTGAGGTCAGGCAAGATTTGAATCCAGAGTCTCTAAACGTTGCCGACTGTAATACCTAACGCTACAGGACAAGAGCTTTTGTTGTTCAGTCATTTCTGACTCTTCGTCGGACCTCATCTGTGGTTTTCTTGCCCCAGATGCTGGTGTCAGTTGCTGTTTCCTTCTCCAGCTCATTTTCCGGATAGGGAAACTGAGGTAAACAGGGTTAAGCGACTCGCCCAGAGTCACCCGGCTAGAAAGTGTCTGAGGTCAAATTTGAACTCAAGCAGATAAATCTTCCCGACTCCAGGCCCGGCGCTCTGTGCACCATGGCGCCACCTGACCGCCCTCAAGAATATTACAGAGAACGGCGGTAGGAGGTCAGAAAAAGCTCTTCTTAGTCCCGGGTCTGGGGATGCGGTTAGGGAAAGCTTTGTAGAAGAAGTAACGGTTGGGGTCAGGTTTAAAAGGCACTTGGGGTTCCACAGCAGAGCGTGAGGTCTGGAGTGCGAATCCCAACCCTGCTGCTAACATCCATGACCTGCCCGTCACCAGCTCATCTGGGCTCTCACAAGGAGCACGGTCACCTTAGGATGACAAGGCGTTGCTTGTCCTTGTTTCTAGCGGGCTGCGTCGCTCAGCAGATGGGTCTGCCCATCCGTCTGGCCACGGTGGTGAACCATAACGACATTATCCACAGGGCTGTCCAGCACGGGGACTTTTCGCTCTCAGGGAACACCAGCCCAACCTTGGCATCAGCCATGGACATTCAGGTGAGAGCCGGGAGAGGGAGGGCGGACTCCTCCGCTGGCTCCCCCTTCAACGTGCCATATTGGCATTCTTCCTCTCTGGGGGGAGGGCTCGATGGCACAGGGTCCCAGGGGGCTGCCCGGGGGCTGCCATTCTCCAAACTGGAATCACTCCTTTGAGCTGAGTTCAGTTAATCCCTCTTTCAAATCCCTTGTAAAGGGGCAAGTGTGTTATTCCTACATTATGCATGGGAAAGAGCCTTGGGTTAGGAGGGAGAGGACTCGAATTTATGTCAAATATTTGTTACCTCTGTGGCCAGGTCAGGTAGCTCCTATGGGCCTCAGTTTCCTTAACTTTAAGATAATAAATTTGGGCTAAGTAATTTCTGACATCACTTCTGGCTCTCTATATATGATTCAAAAATATCCAGAGATTTGTACTACCCTTGGTGGTTGGGCCAAGATTGGTGGTTGACTTGAATTGTACATGGCCCAGTTGGCTTTTCCTAGAAGAATGAGCCCTGTCTTGAGGCAGGGACACCCAGCAGCAGATATTGCCCTAGTCTAGGTGTGAAATTATGAGAGTCTGTACCAGGGAAGGGGTAATGTCAGGGGACGGGAGGGGGCATATTTGAGATCTTATGGAGGTAGAACAGACAAGCCTTGGCACCATATTCGACATGGGGGTTGAAAGAGTGGGGGAGTCAAAGGTGACACCACGGTGAGCTCTTGGGTGATTGGCAGGATGGTGTTTCCTTTATAGTAACTGCAAAATTAGGAAGAAGAGAGAGACGATGGAAAAGAAGGCAAAGGCAGTGAGTTCAGCTTTGGAAGTATTGAGTTTAAGATGTCTGTGGGACATCCATTCTGAGATATCCAGTGAGCAGTGGGAGGTGCCAGGCTGGGGGTCAGCAGAGAGGTAGGAAAGTAGTGCTTGTTCACGGGCTGCTTATTCCTCCTGTCATGAAGAACGTACAAGTGCTTCTCTGCTGCCAGCCCTTGGGCCTGCCCTCCAGAGGGTCCCGATCTCTTTCATTCCATCAAGTCCCTGAAGTCCGGGATCATGTCCTTCAGGGTCTTCTTTTCTCCAGGACAAGCGTAACCATTTGCCTCAAGTGATTCCAATGAATAGTTCCTAGAGATAAAAGAAAAAAAAAACCAAAATGGTTTTGTGTGTCTTTGTGTATTTTTCTGTCTCTGTTAAATGAGATAATACTTGTTGGGGTGTTTTTTGGAGGCATTTGGGGTTAAGTAAAGAGTCACACACCTAGTAAATGTCTGAGACCAGATTTGAACTTGGGTCTTCCTGACTCCAGCACTACCCCTGCCCCACCTACCCGCCCTGAAATGAGATCGTATTTGTAAAGTCTTTAGTACAAGTCTGTGGTTGCAGGCACTTAATAAATGCTTGTTCCCTTCCGCCCTTTTCTTAGGTCCACCTGGGTCTTTGCTCTAGCATTGGATGGTATGGTATAGGCAATAGTGAGCCAGCCTTGAAACCAACAAGTCCTGGTGCAAGGCTTGCCCCTGATCCATGCTGGCTACGTGACCCTGGGCAAGTCATTTAACCACTCATTGCTCTAAGCCAGAGGTGTCTAAGTGAGCTGGAACCAAATTAAAATATAATTGGGAAATAGGTAACAAAATGAAAAAATACAGTGACACATAGATAATGTTAATATGTGGTTTTCCAAGTCGATATTCACCCTTGGAGGTCCTTTGATGTGGTGCAGGTAGCCAAGGGGGCCATAGTTCACCATCCTGTCCGTGGGGTTTTCTTGGCAAAGATACTGGAGTGTTTTGTCATTTCCTTCTCCAGGGGATTAAGGCAAACAGAAGTAAGTGACTTACCCAGGGTCATACAGCTAGTAAGTGTCTGAGGCTGGTCTTTCTGGCTTTTCTGACTTCAGACCCAGTGCTCTATCCACTAAGCCATAGAGTTGCCTCCTGAGATCCTTATGAAACTGTTAATGTCCCTGGTTTCTATCTAAGTTAGATACCACTAGCCTAAGAAATTCTGAGACTCCAAGTTGTAGGGGTGGTGCTGACCTGTGTTGACTGAGGCCCACCCTCTGTCCTCTGCTCTGCCTTGCCTGGAACTTGGCAGTTAAAGAATAAATATTGGTTGAATTGAGTTCCTTACAGCCTGGAACTCAGACCTGTGTCCTGATAAATTGTCCTTGTAAATTCATGCCCAGCTCTTCTCTTTCAGGTGCCCTATAACATGGAGAGGATCTTCTGGTTGCTTTCGGGCTCAGACAGCAGACTAGTCAGGGCCTTGATGGATCAGTTTGACAGCACCAAGAAGCTACATGTGCCAAAAGAGCTCCATGCCAAGGTGGGTGGCCCAATAAAGGGAAACAGTTCAGACAGAGAGAGACACAAAAGACCTTTGATTTGGTAGCTTGTACCAAATAGTCCTTAGGAAATGCTTCCCATTCCCTCACCAAAGGGAATTTAAAATTGTTCTTTAAAATCCTAAGACTCTTAATTCCCCAAAATGCAAAATTGTAATAACTCTTCACTGTGGCCAAAATCCAGCAGGCCAGAATTTGGTGACCATCTAATCCAACCTTTTCTCAGAAAAGTGATGTTCACTGTGATATGCCTGACTAATAACCATCCGGGTTCTGTTTGGAGACCCTCAGTGAGGGGGAGCTCACCACCTCCCAAAGCAGCCTGCTCACTTTGGATGGCTGCAATGCAGGAGTTCTTTCTTTCTTTCTTTATTTTTGGTGACCTGATAAAGCCTGTTGAGCCCTCCTCAGAGTCATGTTCTTCAGTGGATAGAAGGAAATATCACCCACTGAAGTGTTCCTTCCATTGGGGACCCTTAGTTCATATTGACTTCCACCAAAGATGCTCCATTGCCTGAGCTAACATTTAGATGTCACCCTGGCTGGAAGTTGGGAGGTGGCTGAGGTCACTCCAGAGGCAGCCAGAGGAGTCTGAGTCTTGTCCTTCTGTGTATCAGCTCTCTGGGGATGGCTCAAAGTGCTCCCCTGCCTTCCATCTCCTAATGGGGTGCTGCCCCGCCCTATCCAAGCCCAAATGGGAGAAATCAGCCATGCCTAAAATTTCCTCTATAATACAGAGCCAAAGGGACCAAGGGAAGAATAAATCAGGCCTTTGGCAAGCAGCATAAAACTTTTTAACCTGAGGTCCCCTTGGGTAGAAATGCTGAGCCAAAATGAGGGTAGTGCTCAGCACCGGTGTAGGAGGGAAGAGAAGGAAATAAATATTTCCTGAGTACCTACTATGTGCCCAGCTCTCTCTGTGCTAAGCTCTTTACAAATATGATCTGATTTGATCCTTATAACAACTCTATTTTATACTGTCTCCATTTTATAGTGGAGAAGGTTGAGGTACACAGAGGTTCAGTGTCAGTAGCTGAGGCCAAATTTGAACTCTCTTCTTCCAGGGTAGGGGATGAAAGGTGTTCAATCAGAGCCAGACTTGGTTAGGGAGTGCCATTGTAGATGTTAAAAAGCTAGCTATTTTAACTAATACTTTCGGTATCCTCTAAATTTCACACCCTGGAACAAAACCCCAAGGGCCCCACCTTAGTTATGCCTCTCCTTCAGTATTCCTCAGGAGGCCTAAGGCTAGAGTGCTTTGCTTATAATACATCCTTCCACAATGTGAGATGCTTAACCCATGAATCAAAAACAAACTCATTAATTTGCTGATCCATGAATCAGGCCCTAGTAATTTCTTTGAACCTTGAATCTAACTGAAGATTTTCCCCTAGAAAAACCTACAGAGCTGGTTGTTGTTAAGTCATTATAGTCGTGTCCAGCTAGCTCTCCATGACAGCCTCTCTTGGCAGAGACACTGGAGTGGTTTGTCATTTCCTTCTTAAGCTTATTTTTCAGATGGGGAAACTGAGGCAAGCAGTGTAAAGTGACTTGCCCAGGGTCACATAGTGTCTGAGGCTAGGGTCTTCCTGACTCCAAGCCTGGCTCTCTATCCACTGCATTACTAAACCAGGACCTATTGTATATTTTTTTATAAATGTAAAGACAAGAAAATTGGGACATCAAAATATTCCCTGAACCAGACCAATATTGACATGATCCTGTCTGTTGAATTTGCTTGTTCCTGTTGTTTCTGCCCCCCACCCTCTTCAGATTTCAGAGACAATAAGCTCCCAGTCAGCTTCTGATGAGGACATCATTCAAACCATGCGGCGATGCTGGGAGGAGAACCACTACCTGCTGTGTCCTCATTCGGCTGTGGCTGTCTGCTACCACTACAAGCAATCGGCCTGTGAGCAGCCCAGGTAGAGGGCGCTTCCTTCCTTCCTTTCTATCGTTCTGGGGCAGGGGAGGGGATTTTTGTTCCACAACCTCACCTGTTCCCTTCTCACTGGACACACAGTAGTGTATGGTGCTGGGGAAAGAGCGCTGCTTTGGGAGTAAAAAACCCTGCTGGGCCTGGCTTTTTTCATCTCTACAATGGGGAGTGGGGGGATAGGAGACTGGACTGTATCTTTTTATGATCTCTTTAAGTGGAGAAGACTTGATTTAAAGACCTGTGAGTTTTCCATGAATTCTTTAGCTGCTTCTTGATTTGTCTTTCATAGTCTGTCTTGACTATAATCACATTCACGCTGGGGCTATGAGGAAGTGCATTCATTCCAAATCCAAGGGACCTAGCGGCAAAACATTGAGCTGGTCATAGGAGGACCTACGTTCTCTGCAGACCTAAAACCCTACCCAACCTTCCTGTCCCTTCATGCTGTGACCCATACACACAACATCCATAGACACCCTTCTTCCAGGGGGTGGAAGGAAGGTAATGATGGCTGTATTTTCCAGATGCTTCTCAATTTTACCAATGACCTGGATGAAGGGGTGATCAGATGCTTGTTCAATTCACAAATGATAGGAAGCTAGAAGAGATAACCAATGTGCGGGTTAATTGAGCTGAGATTTGAAAAGGGTCTCAATGGGCTGGAATATGATGAAATCTTAAGTGAATACATGTGAAGTCTTGTGTGAGAGGCAGCAAGGTGTGATGCCTAGCAAATTGGCCTTTGGAGTCGAGAAAACCTAGGGGCAGCTAGGTGGTGAGGTGGAAAGAGTGCCAGGTCTGGAGTCAGGAAGGCTCATCTTCATGAGTTCAAATCCAGCTTCAGACACTTCCTAGCTGTGTGACCCCAGGCAAGTCATTTAACCCTGTTTGCTTCAGCTCCCTCATCTGTCAAATGAACTGGAGAAGGAAATGACAAACCACTGCAGCATCTTCGCCAAGAAAACCCTAAATCAGGTCACAAAGAATCAGACGGGCCTGAAATGACTGAATGACAACATCAAGAAAGCCTAAGTGAAATTCCTGCTTCAGACACCTACTACCTGTGTAACCGTGGCAACTTAATGCCTCAGTTGCTCCCAGGGGATGACTCTTTAATACCTGAAATATTAAATATAAGTTAAATATAACTTAAAAATAAATTAAGTATAACTCATTTAATAATGAATGTGTTGCTAACCTGCATCAGGGAAGGGACTCTCTCCACTGGAAATTCTGTACCTACCCTGATGAACTCACAAGTCTGAACAGAAAGTTAAATCAAAGAAAGTCTTGCATTTTGTTTAAAAAAAAACCCAACCTACAGAAATATAGGATTGAAGGGACAAGATTAGATAATAATAGAGCTAATATGATATGGTTTTAGGATTTATTATAACTCAACAACATTGATGCTGTTATTATTCCCAATTTACCAAAAAGGAAAATGAGGCTCAGAGAGATGAGGGATTTGCCCCGGGTTACACAGTTAGTAAATTATCTGAAGTCAAATTTGAACTCAGATCTCCCTGACTTTAAATCTAGCGTTTTCTCTACTGTGCCACCTAGCTGTGGCTTAGATGACAGCTTGATTAGAAGGGGTCAGGGGCTTTTGTTTGTAGACTGTAGTCTTGAAGGAATGGAGTATCTTTAGTTGGGCAAGATTTGGGGATCATATGACAGTGGCATTGGGGTAGAGGACTCTGGCAGCTGCAGGGTTGGACCCAGAAAACCTTCATGAGAAAGATGGCGCTTGAGTTGCATGTTGAGGAGAGGGTTTTCATGAAGAAAAGGGAAGGGATGCTTTGCAGGTATCAAGGAGATCCAAGAAAAAGCCCGTAGAATTGTGTTTGAGGAATGGAGGGAGGGGCAGCTTGGCTGGATTGTCAGGTACAGGAGGGAATGGGACACCCAATGAGGATGGAAAGGTAGGAAGGGTCCAGTGTGGGAAGGGATTTATGAGCTAAATGGAGCAGTTTGTATTTGATGCTACAGGCAATAGGGAGCCCTGGAGTTTGTTGAGTGGAGAAGTGACATGGTCAGATCTGCCCTTAGAAGGAAAATGGCCATTTGGTCAGCTACACAAGTATCAGACAGGCATCACCCCCAAAACTGTGATGTGGTGGTTTAGGAAGCTGCCAGGGAAGGGCTCTCACCATCAATGCAGGTGGGCACCTACTCTGCAATGTATAAATTTAAGGAGTTGCCTGGGGGTCCTGAGGATTAAGTAATTTGCTCCAAGTGATGCCAATAAATACCATCCATTATGCCCAGGCAGGACTTGAATTCAGGTCTTCCTGATTCCTAGGCCATCTCTCAATCCACTATGCCTAATGCCTTTCTCTGACAGTGCCTGGCACACAGTAGGTACTTGATAAATGTTTATCAACGATCGCCTTATTTCTGGAAGCTTGAATGCTCTGAATACAGCCTAGATATGTTGGGAGCCAAGAGCACTGCTGACCCAAAGGACGGGGTCATAGTTGTGTTTTTTTCATTCAATGTTTTACCCATCTCCAGCCCATCAGGACTGAACTCGGCCGAGGAAGTGCCAGTTTGGTTTCTGATTTCACCTTTCCCCTTCTTTTTCTCCCTCGCTTCTCTCCTCCTCCATCTTTTCTCTCTACCCTTCCCTTTGTCCTTCTCTGACCTTTGCTCATCATGGCCCCTCCAACCTCCTCTCCTGCCCTCTAGCTTGCCCAGATGCTGCCTGGCCCCAGCATCAGCAGCCAAGTTCCCTGATGCTGTTCTCCGAGCCCAGCTGGTCCCTGAGATTCCCGCAGACATCCGAGCCTTGGAGCACATGAAGACTCAATGCACTACTTTTCGAAGAGGAGATGACTGGACCCGATTGCTACGAAACAAAATAGAGGACCTGTCCCGGCAGAGGAAGGGCGGTGTGAGTTCTCAGGGATAACCAAGCCTTGTTCTGGTTTGTCCTTTGTGTTCCAGAAACTATGAGATGTTTCCTATGACAGAAGTGATTATTTTTCTTTTACATTAATGATAAATTATTAAATTGAGATTGAGGTTTTTCCTTTCTATTTCCTCATTCAGAGACCTGTCCCTGTGGGTCATTGAGCCAGTCTCTGATGGACAAGGCTGATAGAGGAGATTGCCCAAATCCTCTGGGCACATGCTCTGTGGTCTTAGACGGGATCCCACTCAACTAGAAGACCTTATGTCTGTTTAGAAAGAACTACAGAATCTAATCTAGGTACATTCCAGCCCTACCTAAAGCACCAAGCCCATGCCCTGGTACCCCTCCATGGCTGTCTCAAGAACTCAACTCATGAAGGAGAAAATCAACCAATCCTTTTGTCCAAATTGCTGGAGTCTCATGATCAAGTCACATCCTCAGCAGGAGGGTCTGAAGACTTTTAGCCTGACTCCTCATTAATATGTCCACCCCCTATCTTGCCACACAGGAGAGTAGGGGGAATGGGGATGAGAGATGGGATGATGGAGGGGAGGGCTGGGTGGGGGGGAGGGTTGATGAAAGTGCACGCTTCTGTAGAGGGACAGGGACAGGGTAGAGAGTGGAAGGAGGGGAGAGGAAGAAGGGACATGTAATCAGAGTCTCGCAATATGCCCACTGTGGAGAGGTTCTGCATAATTACACATGTTCAGCCTGTATTTGATGGCTTGTCCTTCCAGTGGGGGTGGGTGATGAGGGAGGAACAGAAAGAATCTAGAATTTAAATATAATATTATAAATTATAAAAAATATTATAATATTATAAATATAATATAATCTAT
>CM053581.1:29050620-29087390 GCA_028627135.1 Pseudochirops cupreus
AGATCCATCCTGCCCTACTGGAAAGTCAGAGGGGGGAGGGGGGAGGATATAGGAGAGAATAGATTGGGGGAGGAGGGATACAATGGGGTGGCTGTTTTGGGGTGGTGGGTAGGGGAAAGATGGGGAGAAAATTTGTAACTCAAAATCTCGTGGAAATGAATGATGTAAACTAAAATAAATAAAAGTTTGGAGATTAAAAAAAAATATGTCCACCCCCTCACGAATCATCAATCAGGGCTGATTTTTATCTGTCAGAGGTACCACCTTTTCCAAAGGTATTTAAACATTCCGGAATCTCCATGGTTTTGTCTTTGGTTACCGAGAGAAACCACTGTCTATCAATTTATTGATTATGAGCTAGCCTAATTAATGAATTGATTATTAATTACCCAGAAACCCTGTCTCTCAAGCCTTTCATTCATCTCAGTTCAGTGACCACGGAAGGGACCAGAGCTTGGCACTCCAGATTCTTATCAGAAAACTCCCCTCTATCCTTTTGAGCCCAAGTGAAAAATTTGTCCACAGGGGGAGCTTTCTGTTAGGACTCTGGCTGTGACTTGACCCTGTCCCTTTTTATTTGAGCCTGCCTTTCTAACCCTGGGATGAGCGCAGGTGTTACTGTGAGCCCAGGCACCTGTTTCAATAAGACTCCAACCCCATGTAACTCACTGTGCATTTACTGAGAGGTTGCCATGTACAAGGTACTGGGTGAGGTTCTAGGGATATGATGACAAAATCAAAAAACCCTCCCTGCCCTCAGGACCCTCAGGTTAAAGAATGCTATAAAAGCTACCTCTTATTATTATTTTACTACGGGCACAATTCCAAAATTGGGGATTGCCGTTCATGGGATAAATCTGGATCTGAGATGGAGACCCTTGGGTTCTGGGTTCTAATTCTAAGAAGAAATGCCATTGGTTGCTTCCTCTCCAGTAACACCCACCAGAGCAAGGTTCTGGTGCCTCTGCTTTAGTGACTGAAAGAACCCCTCAGAATTAGCACACTAAGAAACAGATGGTGCTTTTAGTATGTCTGAAGAGTTTTTCTTACTCAGACTTCGGTTATTTTTCTCAGAAAACTCTCTCTCCTGAGTGGGGCAAAAGTCAGCTTCAGCCAGCCCCTGTCACTACTCAGTCCTACTGTGTGCCAGGCCCTGGGTAAGGCCTTGGGGATAACAGACACAAGGAATGGAACCACTTGTATGCTTAAATCGCTGATCCTTTATCCCAGGACACACCAAGGACATATAAATATGTACAGAACATAGGTAAAGAGATACAGGAAGAAATACAAAAGAGGAAGGGAGAGAGAGAGGAAAAGGAATCACCAGTTGGGAAAACCAGAAAGAACTTTGTGTAGAAGCTGGTACTTAAGGTGAGTCTTAAGTGAGAAAGAGAAAGAACTGATGAGGCGGAGATGAGGAGGCAGAACATTTCAGGCACTTTTGTTCAATGGTTTTTCTGTCCTGTCTGACCGTGCAGGGTAGAGTGACTTGCCCAGGCTCACACAGCTAGTAAGTATCTGAGGTCAGATTTGAACTCAGGGAGATGAGGCTCTCTGTCCACCACCATGCCTCCTAGCTGCCATGAATTCCAAATTAGAGGAGTTTGAATTAGGTTTTTCCTGGAGTCATTGCCTGTATTTTATATAGTCACCTGCCTGTTATACGCCAATGTATACTGAAGAGAAAGGTTGAAAGAAATGTCCTCCGAGAGGCTAGCCTTGTCGGTGCTTCCAGGGGCGTTTCCCCAGAATGATCTTTGCCTTTTTTTTGTAAATAAAACCATATCGTGCAGCTTCTGGTTGATTCTGTTATATCCTTCATCCATTTAATTAGCCACATGGGGATCGTTACAGGAAAAAAAGCCTAAACATGAACCCGACTCTGACAATGGCCGGGAGGCCACAGGGTGCAGTGGAATCCTGCTGTGTGTCCTTGGACACGTGACCTAACCCCTCTGAACTTTGTTTTCCTTAGTTGTTGAATGAAAAAATAATACTCCTCCTGGTCGTTTCACAAGGTTGTGAGGCTCTGTCTTACTTGGTACTTCCCCAAGTGTCTGGAACAGTGTTTTGTACACAGCTGGTACTTAATAAATGTTGGATGGTGCTGAAGGTGCTTGGAGATGCTATTGGGGTCATTTGTTCATTCAACAAAGAGAGACTTAGGTGTTGCTCAGTGTTGTCTGGGTAGTGACTGAGCTGCTGTAGTTTATAAGTAGGACCATGGGAAGGGACCTCAGAGACCGTCTAGGGAGATGGGGAGGCCTGGCTCCTTCTAGACTGGGGGTGGCTCTGGGTCAGACCAGTATTCAGAGGAAGCAGCCAGGAGGGAGGGGAAGTCGGTATTATAAAGCCCTGGTCCCTCTTGCTTTGCCTTTCCTGCAAGACAAACCTTCATTTTACAGATGAGGAAACTGAGGCCAAGGAGGTTAAGTGACTTGCTCAGTATTGCATGAGTCAGAGGCAGGACTAGAATTCAGATCCTTTGACTCCTGTACTTCCCTTCATAATAATGTGTGTGGTGTTGGAACTCTCAATTAACTGGAGTATTAATTAATCCAAATACCACAGTCCCTAATAGATCTAGACAAGAGATTTCCCTTGATTAATTTAATTTCATAATTTAATTTAATTTCATGTGTGGCCTAACAGAAAGCCCATCTTAGAGTAAAAAAACACTTAGGTTCAAATTCCACCTCTGCTAGTTGACATCTGCGTGATCTGTGTTCCCATCGGAGAAATGGGTACAATAACAGCTTTCGTACTGATCTCAGAGTCTGTGCATCACTAGGAAGCAGGCCCAAGCTCTCATTTCATCTCCTCTCCAGGCACCGAAGAATTTTCCTGCTAGCCCTGTGGTCACCTCCTCTCCCGTCTCTCAAACTTATTTGGGAGGAATGGTGACTCTTCCTATCGTGCCCACTGGGGGCCGCTGTGCTCCCACTTTCCCTGGGATTCTTGCAGGAAAGGTAAGACAAGAGGGATGGGGCTTCTTGGCAGTATTGGCCTTCCCTCCCTCCCGGCTGCTTCTTCTGGGCTTTGGTCTGCCCCGGACCAGAACCATTCCCCCACGTCCCCAGCCCCGGGCTCCCCCTCTGCACCTGGGAGACCCACTCATGATGATGGGGCTAGGCACTGGGCTGGAGACACCACTGGCAGAGGGAATGCCCACGCGAGGAAGCTCCTTCTGCCAATCCCCGCCAGCAGCCTCTCAGCCTGGAAAGCTTCCTAGTGAGCCAACCTTAGGACTAACCTGAGACCAGGCTGCCTGGTGGCCACCTTGTGGCAAATATGGTGGGACCCCTCCCATGTTACGGGGGAGTAAACTGAGGCACAGAGCAGGCAAAGGGCAGTGTCCTTGGTCACGTGACTTCCGTGTGTCACACTCAGGTCCTCTGACTCCAGAGCGGCGCTCTCTCCACAACATTCCAGCTGTCACACTTAGGTGGTCTTCATCATCACCATAACATGACTAGCACTTACAGACCACTTTAGGGTTTGCAAAGCACATTACAGGTAGTATCTCATTGACCCCGACTGCAATCCCAGAATCAGGTGCTGTCGTTATCCCCCCTTTTACAGATGAGGAAACTGAGGCAGGCAGCAGTCAGGCCACTTTGCCCAGGGCCACACAGCCAGTGAGTGTCTGTCCCCTGCACCACCTCAGCAGCTGCCTCGTGTATTATATATTTAGGTCCCTCACCTACACTATCATTCGAATTTCACAACAGCTCAGTGAAACAGGCAGGTTGAATGATAATGTAGGTAAAAATTAGGATAAGAGCAAGGACCTTGCCCTTGTCAAGATGCCTGATGCGGATGGTTGGAGCCAATGGTTTCTTCATGTTTCATTTCCTACCCTCTTCCTCCTCACCATCACCTTCCTGCCCCCCAATGTTTCCTCCATTCCACGGTCATTTATCAAGTGCTTTTTAGATGTGGAACAAGGTGTTGGTGCTGGAGACCCCAAAGTACTGAATGACACAGTCCCCGCCCTTAGGGAGCTTAACTTCTCTGAGTAGTCGATGTACCTGGGGTGCTGGGCTAATGCTGTATAAACA
Organism: Pseudochirops cupreus; assembly: GCA_028627135.1. Classification (NCBI taxonomy): domain Eukaryota; kingdom Metazoa; phylum Chordata; class Mammalia; order Diprotodontia; family Pseudocheiridae; genus Pseudochirops; species Pseudochirops cupreus. The sequence continues at coordinate 29,054,685 of CM053581.1, forward strand.
TGGTGGCTTGGCTTTGGTTTGAGAGCCAAGGGAATGGCACAGAAGAGGACCCAGGAGAAACACACTAGGCAGCAAAAACATGTGGAAATATTTATATATAGCACAGGTCACAGGCAAGAGCACTCTTAATATTGGGATAGGTAGACCGTGGGAAGGTTTTATTTTTTATTTTTTTTAAGGCAATCAGAGTTAAGTGACTTGTTCAGGGTCACTCAGCTAGTAAGTGTCTAAAGCCAGATTTGAACTCAGGTCCTCCTGACTCCAGGGTATGCATTTAGCTTATCTGCTGTGCTGCCTAGCTGCCCCAGAAGTCTTAATAACCACTAATTTTTATATAGAGCTAAGTCAGCAAGCAAAGAACCTACTATGTGTCAAGCACAGTGCTAATCTTTTAGATGCAAAGGAGGGTAAAAACAGTTCCTGTCCTTAGGAAGCTTGCAACTGGAGTCTCAACAACCCTGGGGGATAAGTGTTATAATTCTCAATTTACAGGTTAGAAAATTGAGACCCAGAGCTGTTAAGGCACTTGCCCAGGTTCACTCATATAACTAGTTAAGTGTCAAAGGCAGAATCTGAATCCAGGCCTTCTTGATGCCAAGGCTCCTTCTCTCTCAATTCTACTCACTTCCTCCTTATTAAGCCATGAAGGCTCCATGGATTGTAGGAGCTGTTAGATAGGTAAGAAGGAAGGAAGGAAGGAAGGAAGGAAGAAAGGAAGGAAGGAAGAAAGGAAGGAAGAAGGAAAGAAGGGAGGGAAGGAGGAAGGGAAAGAAAGAAGGGAGGAAGTAAGAAGGAAGGAAGGAAATAAGGAGAGAAGGAAGGAGGGAGAGAAGGAAAGAAGGAAGAAAGGAAGGAGGGAAGGAAAGAAGGAAGGATGGAAGGAGGAAGAGAAGGAAAGAAGGAGGGAAGGAAGGAAGGGAGGAAGGAAGGCAGGAAAGAAAGAAAGGGAGGGAGAGAGGAAGGAAGGAAAGAAAGGGAGGGAGGGAAGGAGGAAGGAGAGAAGGAAGGATGGATGGATGGAAGGAAGGAAGGGAGGGAGGAAGAGAAAATTTTTCAGATGTATTTCACAGTCTGGGAGAAGGATAGAATTTGGGGAGTGGGGTGGGTAGGGTAATATTTGGTGAAAGAGAGCAGAGAACACATTTGCTGAAGAAGACAGAGTGGGCACCCTCCTCTCTCCAACACCAGGGAAAATTCCCCTGACTTTTAAGTTGGTTCCTTGGGTGGTCAGAAATGAATCTGGGTAGATAGAAAGGAGGGAGGGAGAAGCATCCATCAAGGCTGAGAGAACAAAATTGATGGGTCATTTGAGCCCCAGAGCCTGCCCTGTCAGGATGTCTCCTGGGAGGTGATTTAAAAGCCGTCCTGAAGGGCTGGGGCCCCAGCCCTGCCTGTGTAAATCAGGTGTGAGGCAGGTGGAGGTGAGGGGGTCCTATTGGATGACTGGAACTGTGAAATTGAGATGGATAATGACCCACAGTCCTGGGGAACCTTTTGTCTGCATCCTTTCATCCGTATCCCTAAGTAAACTCTCTGGGGCTCAGGTTATCTGTTTGTGGGAGAGAGAAGGGGAGGTCCCTGCTCGTTGCCCTGGGCCCATGTTGGGAATGTGTCTCTCTCTAGACACATCTTCCCAGGATCTGCCCATTTGAACACCCATCCATCAAAGCATATACTCCTCTCTATAGGGCACTGGGCCAGATCTATAGGGGAGCCCCAGAAAAGTCTATGGCAGAGTTACCATCCCCTCCAAGCATAGGGTCCAGGTAGAGAGGCCCACATCCAGAAACAAGCAACAGTTCAATTCAGCGACATGAGAAATGTCACCACCATGAGAGGGGCAGCTAGCCTGGTGCCCACCATGGGCTGAGCACTCGACAGACATGATCTCATTTGATCCTCACAATAACTCAGGGAAGTAGGTGCTATTATTAACCCCATTTTTACAAATAGGGAAACTGAGGCTGAGTGAATTTGCCCAGGGTCACACAACTGCTAAGTGTCTGAGGCTGGATTTGAATCCAGGTCTTCCTGATTTCAGGCCCCACGGTCTGTCCATCATGCCACCTAGCTCCATGTGCACGATAAATACAATTGGAGGTAATAATATCAGCTGGCATTTATAAAGCCTTTTAAGGTTTGCAAAATGCTTTAAAATATTGTCTCACTCGACCCCCACAACACCCCAGGGAGGGATATGCTAGCCATCACCCCATTTGTCACAGGAAACAGGCAGTAGGGCTGAGCGATTTGCCTGGGGTCACATAGCTACTTAGTGTTTGAGGTCAGGATTAGAATTCTGGTCTTCCTGACTTTAAAGCCAGTCTTCTATCCACATCAACATGTAGTTACAAAGTGACAGTATTCTATAATGGACTGAGCATTGGACTTATCCACCCTGGCCCTCAGTTTCCTCAATTGTGAAATGAGGGAGTTGGACTAGCTGTCCTAGGCAGAGCCCTGGCCCTGGAGCCAGGAGATTCTGAATTAGACGATGACCAGCTGTGTGACCTTGGGCAAGTCACTTAACCTCTGCCTGCCTCCGCTTCTTCATCTGCAAAAGACAGATAAATGGAGCACCTAAGTCCAGGGTCATTACAAGAATAAAATGAGATGATATTTGTATAGCGCATTGCAAACCTTAAAACAGTATATAAAGACTTTTTTATTATTATTATTTATTGTTATTATTATAATCCTGGAATCCTACAATAAGCAAAGAGTGTGTTGTATTTAGGGCCAAAGCACCTGGGTTCAAATCCCAGCTCTGCCAAGTCCCTTCACCTCTGGGGGCCTCGGTTTCCTCATCTGTGAAATGTAGGCATTGGGCTCCATGGCCTCTGAAGACCCTTCTGGTTGAATGATCCTGAGACCTCCTGTCCTCCTGTGGGCACTTGGCAGAGTAGTTTGCGTGGCAGAAATCCTTCATGGTTTGCCTCCAGTCTTACCTTACAGCCTGGTTCACATTATTCCTCCCCACATGCTCTGGGTTTCAGCCAAAATGACCTACTTTCTGTGGTCCAGATGTAACACTTCTCTGCCTTTGTACAGACTGTCCTGTACCTGGAATATGCTCCCTCTCCTCATCGATCTCTTAGTTTCCCTAGCTTTCTTCAAGGCGATACTCAAGTCTTTTCAGATGGACCCCAAGTGCTAATGCTCACTCTCAATTACTTTGTTTCTATTTGTCTGTCTGTCTGTCTATCCATCATCTATCTATCTATCTATCTATCCATCCACCCACCCATCCCTCCCTCCATCTCTATTCTCTCTCTCTCTCTCTTTCTATATATGTGTTGTTATGCCGTTGTTTTCAGTCATGTCTCACTCTCCATGACCTCCATTTGGGGTTTTCTTGGCAAAAATACTGGACTGGTTTTCCATTTCCTTCTCTAGCACATTTTATAGATGAGAAAACCGAGGCAAACAGGGTTAAGTGACTTACCTAGGATCATACAGCTGGCAAGTTTCTGAGGAAATAGATAAATATAGATATTTTTTAAACTATTTTTTCCAATTAGTAAATTTTTATTTTCTTTCCCTCTACTGAAAAAGAAAAAAAAAACCCCAAAAGAGAAGGAAACATTTACTATATTCCAGGCACCGTGCTAACTGCTGGCTTACAAAATACTTTCTAGCGAATATGCGTAGTTAAGAAAAAAGATTCCACGTTGGCAACGTCCCAAATGCATTTTTGCATGTGTTTTGTGTGTCTCATTCTGCGCCTTTCGTCAGGTCTTGAGTGTCCTTCTTCATCATCAGTCTTCGGGAGCTGTGATCAGTTACTGCATTGATGAACGTTCTTAAGTCAAAATTGTTTTTTGTAGTGTGGTTATGGTATAGATTGTTCTCCTGGTTCTGCTCATTTCCCTCTGCATCTGTTCACACAAGTCTTCCAAGACTTCTCTAAAACTGTCCTTTTCTTCATTTTTAATTTGTTGTGCATATTTTGTATTGACTTATTTATATGTGTTGTTTACCCCCCAGTAGAACGTAACTCCCTGAAGGTAGGAAATATTTCATGTTTTGTCTTTGTCTCCCCTATGCTTTGCCTGTGGTAGGTGCTTAATAAATCCTCCTTAGATTGGATTAATTTCCAGTGTTGAACATGCCATGCTCTTGTGCCCCAGCTGCCGTCTCCAACCTGGCACTCACTTCCCTCTGGGGCCCCTGGGCGTCTAAATGGTAAATAGCCCAGCCCAGCCCACCATATTGCAGCTCCCCAGCCATCTTCAAGTCATACCATGTTCCTTCCCCAATCCCCAACTCTTTCCCACTTCCAGCTGTGGGAATAATAATCCAGCCTACATCATCACTTCCAGAAAGGACATGTCACCCAATGGTCCCAAGAATCCACTCATTCCTCACTTTAATACCCCTCCCTAGCTACAACTTCTCTGTGTTGTCTTCCCTCTATTAGAATGTAAGCTCCTTGAGCACAGAGGCTGTCTTGCTTTTTGCTTTTGTATCTCCAGTGCTTAGCACAGTGTCTGGTACATGATAAATATTTAAGAAATTACTTTCATTCATTCATTCAATCATTTAATCGATCAATCAATCTGCCCGATTTTTCCCATCTTAATTCAGTTGTTGGCCCTTCTGATCCTGTGCCACACAGAGGTGTGGAGGGCAAGCCCCCCTGCTTGACACCCCTTCCAGTCTTTCCCAGTGCTTTTCCAATGTAATCAATACTGGCCCTTGGTTCCAAGCAGGTACTTTTTATCATGTTGAACAAACATCTTTCCCTTCCTGCTTCCTATTTTCCTAGAAAATACTCTCAGTTCCGGAAGATCCAGAACTGCGATTTTTTGTTTTGTTTTTAGGTTCTCCCTGGTTGCCATGTTGCTGGAAACATGACTTTGGAGGCATCCTACATCGCTGAGCTGGTGGACATGTGCGGGGAATCAGCCCGGCTTCTGTCCACGGATGCTCCGGAGGGAGCTACACTGCTTCATGCTCCCAGGAGGGGGCAGCAGAGTCCATTGAAAGTCCCCGTCTTTCCTAACTCTTCCAAATCTGCCTGCCCCCTCCTTGATCCACTCTGGGAAGTTAGTTTATTTTGAGAAGCTGTTTCGGTGTAGGCAATGGAGGAATCTTTTGTTTCACCATACCTGACAATATATTTTAAGGGTTTGGCATCTAGTGTAAGCTGACCAGATAATTTCCCAGTCAATTATTGTTGTTCAATCACTTTCTACTCTTTGTGACACTATTTGGGGTTTTCTTGACAAAGATACTGGAGTAGTTTGCCATTTCCTTCTCCAGCTAATTTTACAGATGAGGAAACTGAGACAAATAGAGTTAAGTGACTTTCCCAGGGTCATACAGCTAGTGCATGAGCTCCGATTTGAACTCAGAGGAAGAGAAGTCTTCCTGATTTCAGGCCAGGCACTCTACCCATTGAGCTACTTAACTGCTCCTCCAGTTAATTAGGGGGAAGTTAATGCCTTTTGGAGGCAGCTAGGTGGCTCAGTGGGTAGAGTGCTGGGCCTGGAGGCAGGAAGACTTGAGTTCAAATACTGCCTCACATACTTACTGTCTGTGTGACTCTGGGTAAGTCACAATCTCTGTGTGCCCTCACTGAAGAAGGAAATGACGAACCCTTCCAATATTTTTGTTGAGAAAACCTGATGGTCTGTATGGGCCACGTGGTCATGAAGAGTCAGACATAACTGAACAATGGATGCCCCTTATTATGTGTAATAAGTCGCTCTCACGTTGGAGCTTGGGAAGGCATAAGCGACTCCCTCCGCCTCTGCCCAGGGCGGTTCGGCTGAGTGCCCTCCAGCTACTGGGGAGGTGGAATAGCGTAGTAAGCTGGGGTGTGGAGTCAGAAAGAAGCTGCCATCTTTAGCTTGTCTCGTGGCCTTGAGTAGGTAAGTCATTTGGAGGGCAATTGGATCGGTGAAGGAATCATAGGCTTTGTGTCTCCAGACCTGGAAGGGACTTCAGAAGCCTTTTAGCCATTTGAAAGATGAGGAAATTGAGTCAGGGGAGACTAGTAGACTTGTCCAAGGTCACACAACGTGAAAAGGTCACACCCTCTTCAGAGGTGGGGTCCTCTGACTGCCATACAAAGTTCAGTTGAAGAAAATGGGGGTGTGAGGCCTGGAGAAGAGGAGACTCAGCAGAGGTCTCAGAGCTGACTTCAAGTGTCTGAAGCCCCGTCATGGGAGAGAGGGGTTCTATTTGTTCTGTTCAGCTGTAGAAGACAGCCCAGAAGCAAAGGTCACAAGACCTGAGGATGTGAATTTAGGCACTGGCAGCAAGAAAACCAAAAAAAACTTTCCTAACAACTCGAGCTGTTCAAAAATGGATGGCGACCTTGGGTGGGGGTGGGCCCCTCCCCGCTGCAGATTCCTAAACGGACTCCCCATCATACAGGAGGCTGGCAGATTGCTTATCGGTGCATTGAATGGGGGAATCCTTTTCAGTAGGTGTTGGGGTCCTTTCTATGAATCTGGGAGACTTGCCCTTTCTGGGTGTCTGTTACCTCCCCTTCAGAATCAAGGACCTCCATGTTCTCATCTGAAAAACATACCCAGGTGTCCCCTTTGGTGATCTCAAACTTTGCTTCCAGCTCAAATTCTGGTCTGATTAACGGGATGAACATTGGACAGAGAAAACTGGCTTGGATCTCAAACCGATGTTTCATGCTTACTAGCTCTGTGACTGACCCTGGGCAAGTAATGCAAACTGGCCCAGCCTCGACTTCTTCATTTGAAAAAGGGTTGAATATTCTCTTCAATACCTCATGTTGTAAACCTTAAAACCCTATATTATTGTCCTCATTTGTCCATCTTTAAGCCTGAATCACAAGGAGGCAACTTGGTTAACAATGGAAAGGACACTTGACTTTAGGGGCAAAGGTGCAAATTTCACCTCTGTGAATTGCTACCTAGGTGACTTCATGCAGGTTATTCAACCTTATGGGAAGTTGGTGGTACAGCAGATAAAGTGGCTGGGTCTGGAGTCAGGAAGACCCGAGTTCAAATCCAGCTTCACATCAGCACTAGCTGTGTGACTTGGGCAAGTCACTTAACTTCTGTTTCTCGGTTTCCTCATTTATAAAATGGAGATAATAGCACCTGCCCCAAAGAGTTGTGAGAATTAAATGAGATAATATTTGTAAAGCACTTAGCACAGTGCCTGATATGTAATCGGTGCTATGTAAATGTGAGTTATTATTATTGCATGCTAGAGGTGAAGCTTCAACCCAATTCTTCCTGGCTAGCTCTCAATCTACTATGTCACATACTAAAAAAATACAAAATAATTTTCGGTGGGGAGGGAAGAGGAAGAGCCCCAACAACTTGGGGTTTCCTTAAGGGGATATCCCCCGAATTGAGCCTTGAAGTGAGAGAAGGAATTTCAAGAAGCAGAGATGGGGAAGGCATCAGAGACCTGGGAAATGGGCACAGCGATTTGGAAAGTTTGGATGGAATGTGAATGGAAAATCATTATGAGAACTATTAAGCTTGGATCCCTGAAATACTGAGAAGAGAGAGACTCAGCAAGAGTCCAAGGAAGCCAGGGATTAGGGTGGGCTGAATCAGAACTCGACTGGGTTAGAACTGAAGAGATTGAATGGTTGGGGCCCCTCATTCTGCAGACAAGAAAACCTAGACCCAGAGAGCTCAGGGGACTTGCCTAAGGTCACACAGCTAATTAGCTGCAGAACTGGAACTGGAAGCCAGGTCTTCTGATTTCCAGGCCGGTGCCCCTCCCCCTGCACCAAGCTGATCCCTCTCTTACACATCCTTGGGGGAGCTGCCTCAACAGGCTTTGAGGTGCTGGTGGGGAGTGGGGAGGAGTGCGGGGGAATCACCTTGCCCTTAAAAAGAAAGAAAAGCAGCACAATTAAAACCTTAGTGTATGAATAATTACATTTTAAAAACCCCCACATTTTTACATCAAAAGACATTCCGTAATCAGAGGTTTAATTTTCAGATTTAGTGGCATTTGGCAGGTTAAAAGTGAGTGCTGTGAAGTAAGTGAGTGTGGGATTTTGGTCTCAGGAGAAGAATGGGGGAGTCTGCTGGGGCTGAAATCCCACCTTTGCTGCTTCCCTGGCAGCTTTTCCCTCACTTCCTCTTTGTGGAAGCCTCAGGGACAGGGCCTCCTCTCTTCTTCATAAGCACCAAGAGGGGAAGAGGGGGTGGGGGGGAGCACTCAGCCTACCAGGCGAAGGAAAGCACGGGAAAGATGAACGGATAGGGAGGGGGGTAGGGACTGTTTCTGCTCTCCCATTTCTGAGCAAGGATGAACCACCCTAGAATTTGGAGCTAAGGGGCAGAAGCTGGGATTTTTGTTTGTTTGTTTTGTTTTGTGTTTTGTTTTGTATCTTGGCATCCAGCACAATGCCTGACTCATAGCAGACACAACACTTACTTGTTGATTGACTGAACACTATGATACAGAGGAAAGAGAGCTGACCCAGGAGTTGAAAGGTTGAAATCCGGCCTCTGCTACCCAATATCTGTGTATTATTGGAAAAATCACTTCCTGGGTCTTAGTTTCAACACCTGTGAAACGGGGGGGATGTGCTGTTGGATGTCCTTTAACTCTACAACTCTATGATACTGTGATATCACAGGACCTGAGTTCAATTCATGATTACTCATGTGAACTTGGGTCTAAAACATCCTGTCTCTGTCCCTCAGTTTCTTCATCTGGGAAATGAAAGGGCTCCAGGGCTGGGGAACCTGCTAGGGTCAATGACCAATGGAGTCTCTTACAGATCTCAGTCTGTTGACTCTCTTGGTCTTGGGAGAGCTGAGTTTCAGTCCATCCTTTGCCAGTTACCAAGCTACAGGGCCTGGCCAAATCATTTTTCTGAGCCACAAGTTTCTTCATCTGTAAAATGGGGCTACCTCTCACTTAACACTCAACTCTCCTATATCTGGGGTTCATTGTCTGGATTAAATAATATTATGTGTGCAAAGGGCAAATGTACAGCCCTAAATAATGCGGGGCTATTCTTTCCCGACTCTCCTACTTCCCTCTCGTCTTCTTCCCTTTCTCTTCTTCCCTTCCATCTCTCTCTCTCTCTCTTTGCCCTCTCAATTCTCTTTCATCCTCCTGGCTTTTTGTTCTCCCTATCAAAGCCTGAAGGGCTAGTCAGTGAGGGATTGGGATGATTTCAAGAGTATGTGATGGTGGAATTTAGAGTCAGGAAGACCTGAATGCAAATCCTACTTCAGACACTTACTAGCTGTGTGACCCTGAGCAAGGCACTTAATCTCTGTTTGGCCCAAATTCCTCATCTGTAAAATGGGAAGGTTGGTCTTGATGGCCTCTAGGATCTAAATCTATGATCCCAGAAGTGTAGCCAAAGTCTAGGCAAGCTAAGAAGGCCCAGATAGGGTGAATCTTCCCAGAGGAAGGGGCAAACATGGGTTAGTGGGGTCAAGGGAATGGTCAGTGAAAAGGTAAGGAGTAAATATGCTCTTGCTTCTTTCCTTCTTCAGTCCTAGGGGAGGAAGGGGAAGGAATCTGAGAGCAAGGATCAAATCACTTTCTTAGAGTATGGTGGTCCTTCAAGGGGTCTCACAAAACTGTTTTAGGTGTGTGTGAATGGAAGTGGAGAGAGGCATAAGGCAGGAAGACTGATTAGGTGAGAAGTAATGAGGGCTTGGCTGTCGTTTAGTGTGTGTGTGTGTGTGTGTGTGTGTGTTCTCCTTCAGTGACAGCCACAGGCCTGAGGCAGGGAGGTAACATCAGGCAGTGACTAACATGGAATATGTTTGATAAGATTGTGCATGGATAGCCTACATCAGATTACATGCCACCTTGGGGAGAGTGGGAGGGAGGGAGAAAAAATTGGAACTCAAAATCTTATGAAAGTGAATGTGGAAAACTAATTAACCAACTAAATAAATGAATGGATGGATGAATAAATGAATGAATGAATGAATGCATGAATGAATGAATAAGGCCCTGAGTTCAGATGACCTGAGTTCAAATCCTTCCTGTGATGCTATCTGTGTGACCTTGGACAAGCAAGTTAAACTCTCTGGGCCTCAGTTTCCTTATCTGTAAAATGAGAGGGTTTAACTAGCTACCTTCCAAGGTCCCTTCCAGTTTTGAAACTCTGGTGCTATTATTTCTATACCCACAGAATTCCACACATCAACCAACTGCCTGCTGACCTGGAAGAAAGACCAGGTGCCAGAGGGAGTCCAGAGCCTTAGAGAGGAGTCAGCTTAAGAGGTGGTGGGGCTACCCTAGATCGCTCCATCCAGACCCATCTCCATTCCTCCTACCACCCCATAAACCTTTAAAGAAAACACTTTTCCTGCCACAGCTCAACCCCAGGAAGTGTGAGGGCAGGCAATATTATCCTGAGGACTCAGAGGCTTAGGAACATTAAGCAGCTCCACAGAGCTAAGAATGGGAGGAGATGAGATTCAAACACGGTTCTCTTCTCCCTTTTGTACTCAACCTTCCGCCCACCGCCTCTCAACTGGGATAGAGTCCTGGGTCTGTAGTCAGGAAGACCTGGGTCTGGCCTCTAATACTCCCAAGCTTTGTGACCTTGGGCAAGTCACTTAACCTCTGCCTCCCTCAGTTTCCTCATCTGTAAAATCGGGATAATAATAGCACCTGCCTCCCTGGGTGGTTGTAAGGATCAAATGAGACAATAATTGTAAAGAGTTTAGCAAAGTGCCTGGCACAGAGTAAGTGGCATAGAAACGTTGGCTGTTATTATCAACTACCCTGGGGGGTTGATATTATTCTAGTATTTTCAATTAAGCTGGGTAGTCTAAGTATTATCGTCCCATTTTACAGATTAAGAAACCAGAGCCCAGAAAAATGACTTGCCCAGGGTCACCGAGCTAAAGGAAATGAATAATTATATATTCTTTTCTTTGTCCAGTAATGTGAGCTTAAGGGACTCTCCTGAATCTGAGCCTAAAGGATCCTCTTGATCAAGGGCAAATCAAGGTAGGAGAGTTGAGACTCTTTTAACAGGAACACCTGCCTTTCAGTTGACCTGAAATGAGAACAAGTTTTGTGGCACCATCCATACTTAGTCAACAAGCACTTACTAAGGGTCACCTGTGGGCTAGGCACCCTGCTAAGCACTGGGGGGCAGCCAGATCCAGTCCCTGCCATTAAGGAATTTCCATTCTAGTGGAGGATAACTCCCACAAGACACGAGCAGAGTGGATGGAAGGCCCCTTCCACAGGAAAGCTGTGGGGGACCTCCCGAATGGGGGATTTAAGCTGAGATAGAAAAAGCCCGAGAATCCAAGAGACAGAGGGGAGGAGGGAGAGCCTGCCAGCGCCCAGGCCAGAAGATGCCCGATGGAGGGCTGCGTTCCGAAAACCTGCTCGGTAGACCAGCATAGGGAGATCTTCCAGAGCTTTGAGGGGAGTAACATGGAGGAGAACTAGAAAGACAAAAAGGAGCTAGATCAGGAGAGCTCTGAATGCCAAATAAGGGATTTTATATTTGATCTTGGAGGGAACCTCTGGAAAAATCCGTTTGGGGTGAATGGAAGATAAATGGAAGTGGAGAGAGGCATAAGGCAGGAAGGCTGATTAGGTGAGAAGTAATGAGGGCTTGGCCGTTGATGGCAGTTATGGGCTGGTGAGAAGGGGATGTGTATAAGAGGTGGTGTGAAAGAGGCCATCTCTGTTCTCAGATTGGGTTGGGTTTGGTGTTTTAATCACATCACAATTATGGAATGTTAAATCTGGAAGGGGCCGCAGTGATCATAGTGATCATCTCGTCTAATACTCTTGTTTTACAAATGAGGATGCTGAGCTCCGGATAGTCAAGGGACTGGTTCAAGGTCATGTAACTAACTGGTGATATTACAGTTTTAAATCTTATATTGTCTGAAGAATGACTACTAAAGAAAAGAAGGCTGGAAGTAAGGAAGTATGTTTTTATTGGATGGTAGAAGAAAATTCATCACATCTCTGGAAAGATGATGTATTAATTCCTTCAATAGATACTTGAGTGTCTATCATATGTAATTGCTACATAGTTTGTTAAACGACCAATTGCCCTACTTGAGAAACAAAACTTGTGATCTACCTCTTCTAGAGGTATTGACTATAGATCAGGGCAGTTAGGTGGCACAGCGGATAGACTGCTAGGCTTAGAGCCAGGAAAACTCATCTTCCTGAGTTCAGATCTGGTGTCAGACATTTCCCAGCTGTGTGACCCTGGGCAAGTCACTTAGCCCTATTTGCCTCAGTTTCCTCATCTGTAAAATGAACTGGAGAAGGAAATGGCAAACCACTCCAGTATCTTTGTCAATAAAACCCCAAATGGGGTAGTAGAGTTGGATATGACTGAACAACAAACAAAATAAAATTGACTATAGATACAGATGAATCTTTTCAGGAAATACAAAAACAAACAAGACATATTTCTTGCCTGCAAGTAGTTTATAATCTAGAGAGAGAAAAGTAAAACGACATTACAAGGAGGTCCCAATCAGTACAATGAATCCCATTAAATGGCTATATATATATATATATTCAAATTCAGGCTACTTGAAGTGATAATTATGCAAAATGTGGTCACTGGCTCCAGCCCCCTGGAAATGTGCAGTGAGAATTAAATAATTTGACCACTTTACAAGGTTCATTATTCACACTAATTATTATTTACATATACACACGTGTGTGTATACATGTCTATATGTACATACATCTGTATATATATGAGAACATTTATTAAGGGCTTACTTTGTACTTAGACTTCTATCCACCTACATGTACATACATATGTATACATCTGTTCTGTGAAGATTTTATGGTTGTTGTTCAATTGTTTTTCAGTCTCTTCACAATCCTGTTTGGAATTTTCTTGGCAAAGATATTGGCCTGGTGTTCCATTTCTTTCTCCAGCTCATTTTATAGATGAGGAGACTGAGGCAAACAGGGTTAAGTGACTTGCCCCAGGGTTGCAAAGCTGACAAATATCTGAGGCCAGATTTGAACTCAGGTCTTCCTGACTCCAGGCTGGTGCTCTATCCACTGAGCCACCCAGCTGTCCTACCTCTCCACCAAGTTGCTTTAATAAGGGTGAGGGATAAAAACTGATGTGCCGCACCAGCATTCAAGGGGTGTTAAGAGAACTAGCTAGAAGGCACAGTGCATAGTCCACTGGGCTTGGAACAAGTAAGACTCAACTTCCTGAGTTCAAATCCAGCCTCAGACACTTCCTAGCTGTGTGACCCTGGGCAAGTCACTTAACCCTGTTTGCCTCAGTTTCCTCATCTGTCAAGGAAAAAAAAGATCTTTTTGTGCTCACTCTTTAAAATAGTCTTCTTCCTGTCATCTTTAAATTTTATATCACCTTCACTCCAAAACATGTTTCTTCCTCCTCCCCCGCCAGAGTAATTTCTTAGAACAGAAAACAGTAAAAAAAAAAAAAAAAGAAAAAGTCCACAAACTTACCCAGCACATCAACTGAATCTTATATGGAGAAGGAAATGGAAAACCACCCTAGTATCTCTGCCAAGAAAACTCCAGATGGGGCCATAGAGAGTCAGACACGACCGCAATGACTGAACGGAGAATTGGAGGAATACCTGTAAATTCTGTGACAAGGATTTGTAGGGGAAGATGAGCAGGAATCCCACGGGAGAAAGCGACCAGACAGATTGTGAGGGAAGGGAAAGATGAATAAGCATTTTTATGCCACCTGCTGGTGCCAGGCACTGTGCTAAGTAAGCACTTTTTACAAATATTTGTGGACAAATACAAAACTCATTTGTTTCCCAACAACCCGGTGAGGTAGGTTATGATATTATCCTCACTTTACAGTTAAGGGTCACTTCTCCACTAAATTTCTCTAGGGAGGGTATCTGCTCCTCACATATCCATTGGAGTAAATAAAACAGAGAAAAAAGTGGGGATGACCTCTGTGGGGACAGAGGACACTGAGTCAGTCAACAAGCTATTGCTGAGTGCTTATTGGAGATACAAAGAAAGGGAAAAACAGCCCCTGCCCTCAAGGAGCTTACAGTCTAATGGGGGACACAACATGAAGACGACTATGTGCAAACAGGATACATATGGGCTAAACTGGGAGTAAGCTCAGAGGGAAGGCTTCTTGGAGAAGGTGGGATTCCAGGGAAGTCTGGAGGGAGAGCATTCGTAGCGTGAAGAATAGCGGGTGAGGAGGCAGAAGACTGAGTGTCTTGGGAGAGAAATCTTGAGAAGGCCAGTGTCGATAGACTCCAAGCTTTTCTTGGAAGTCAGACCTGAGTTAGAAAGCACTGATATCAAACTGCCTGCTGTCTTGGGGAGGGAGGGAGGAAGGGGGAAAAAATTGGAACTCAAAATCTTATAAAAGTGAATGTTGAAAACTATCTTTACATGTTCTTGTTGAAAAACAAAATATTATTTATTAAGTGGGAAAAAAAAAAGAAAACTGATATAAGGAATCACTTATAGGGAGCCTTGCTCATCTACACCCCTTAGCTCCCATTTTATAGGTAAAGAAACTGTGAAGTGACTTCCTTAGCTAGCCAGTGTCAGAGCTGGGCCCAGAGCCCAGGTCTCCTGACTCCCATCCCAGCTCTCCTCCCCTACCACTAGGTTGCTTCCCAGGAACGTTGGGAGCAAGCAGCAGGAAAATTTCCAAGCCCCCTTCAGCACTGACTGTACAAGGGCCATGGCTCAGGAGTTGGGGGGGAGGGTGGCGGAAGGCTTTTCAGGGCTCTAGGGATTACCCTGCTCAAGCCCACTTCATCACCCAACACATGTACTTCAGTAGCTTAATTCTGCTCCTCAGGATAATTACAGTTTGTGGCCCACTCAAAGATACAGGACTTGGAAAGGGGCCTGGGGAACAGTATTTGAGATCTGACCTTCCCTAAGGATGAGAGGCTGGAATCACTGAGCTGGGGACCACTGCAGGGGATGCCTGTCTGTTTTGCCACCTCTGCACATTCCAAGTTGGTGACCCATGCAAGGTCAGGGCTCTGGTGTCTGCCATCCCAATCTCCCCACAAGGGAATGGCCTTCTGGGTCTCAATGGCCACAGGCTGCCATGAGTTTAGCTGGTGCTTCCAGAGACCTGCTGCCTTCAGCTCATCTCTTCTAGGAAGCCTTCCATGTTGAACTCTGTTCACTTTGTGATCACTGTTTAGAATAGTTTTATTTCCACTTTTAAATATTTTATATATAAAATATTTTTATATATTTTAAATATTATACCACTTTCACTTCAAAACACATTTTTTCCTCCTCCCCAGCCATAGTGAGTCATTTCTTAAAACAGAAAACTAAAATGAAAGATTTTAAAAAGAGAAAAGTTCCAAAAACTTAACCAACATATTAACTGAATCTAACAACTGAATCTTAGATGTTTCCCATCCATAGTCTCCCACCCCTCTGATGAAAAAGAGAAGATGAATTGTCCTGTCCTTCAGGGTCAAGGGTGATGGTCATAACTACCCAGCATTCAGTTTAATTTTGTTATTTTTTAAATATCCATGTATATTGTTATAATCGCTGTCTCTGCTCACTTTGCCCTACATCACTTTAGATATATGCCCATTCTCCTCTGAATTCTTCATATCCCTCCTTTTTTTATGACACAGAAACGTCCCATTACATTCACAAGCCACAATTTGTATAACTGTTTTTCTAAATTATAAGCACCTTTGTTTCTATTTTTTGCTACTACAAAAAAATCCCACTACCGTAAGTATCTTGGTATATATGGGACCTTTTTTTCCCTTCTGTTTGACTTCCTACGGGTTGTATGTCTAGCAATGATATCTCTGAGTCAAAGGGGCTAGACAGGGGTGGGAACCTGTGGTCTCCAGGCCACATGTGGCCCTCTAGGTCCTCAAGTGTGGCCCTCCGACTGAATCCAAACTTCATAGAACAAATCGCCTTCAGAAAAGGATTTGTTTTGTAAAACTTGGACTCAGTCAAAAGGCTGCACCCAAGGACCTAGAAGGCCACATGTAGCCTCAAGGCAGCAAGTTCCCTAACCCTTCAGAGAGTTTAATAATTTCTTAGCTTAATTTCAAATTCCTTTTGAGAATGGTAAATCTAAGCCACAGCTATACCAGTAGTGTACTAGTGTGCCTGTCTCTCCGCAAGCCCTCCAACATCAGCTACTCCCGTCTTTTTGTCACCTTTGCCTGCTTGCTGGGTTCGAGGCTTGTTTGCCCTTGTGTGAACAATTTGTACTTCCCTTAATAGTTATACGAAACAATATTCCAAGTCACTAGGGCATCGTTTCATATAACTTTTAACAGTTGATTACTCTTTTATGCTATATTTCTCACAACGTATTGGTAACATATAGATTTATTAGAGATGATGTAAAATTTATAATGAGAAATGCCAAGGCTTAGCTCCTTTCACTGGGGACATAAAAAGATCAGGATCCTGTGGGACTACCTGAGGAAGAAAGGCATGGGGGTTGTCATTCTCCCAGAGAAAGCTGCCTTCCCAGTTCTCATGACTGTGGAGCAGCTGGGGATGCAACAATTGATTTCAGTTTTACAGGGGATATTTAGGGGTGCCAGGAAGTAGGTCTACCCCAGGGCTTCCTCACTCAGATTCATAAACAATTTAATGGGGATAAATGTAAGGTCTTATACCAACTCCAACTCCTTGATGTCCCTATTTTTTTGTCAGGTGATAAAAGCAGTTCTGTCTCTGGCAGACTCAGGTGTTTAGCATCTATAACCCTTCTGCAGGCTCCCCTACTTGCCAGACGCCCAACAAGGAGAAGGCTCTGCCTCTCCTCTCATTCCTCCCTAATTGGTGTGCAATTGGAGCAGGGGACCAGGTGATAATGGGTTTACATTTTTCCACTTGACTGCCTCCCTCCTCAATTCTCAACCACATTAATTCTCCATTTTGCTCCTAGCAGTATTTGTCACATTCTTTACCTCCCGCCATCCCACAGCATTGTCAAAGGAAAGATGATGATTTCTCCTTTAAAAAGATAGCTTTACCTGAAAGGATCCAACTCCTCATTAGATGCATTTGAGAAGTTTCCAAGCTCCTTTCCTGGTACAAATTATAATCCTCCTCCCAACTTCACGATTTCTGCTAATGTCATCACCATCATCCAACCAGAAAGCTCAGAATCATCTTTACAAGATGGCGTCATGATTCAGGAGTCACTGGATCTGGCTTTGACTTCTCACTCTCCTCCTTAATAATGATAGCTAGAATTTGTAGAGCATTTTAAACTTTGCAAAACTCTTCACACATATTATCTCATTGAGTCCTCATAACAACCCAGAGGAAACTGAGGCAGACAAGCAAAATAAAGTATCTGAAAGCAGATCTGAACTCCAGCCTTCCTGGTTCTAGGCCCAGGGCTCTAACCACTGCACCACCTTGCTACCTGTATGGTTTTAGACAAATTACTTAAACTTTCCGGGCCTCAGTTTTCTATCTGCACAGTGAGGAAGTTGTACCTCTGAGGTTGCTGTCAGCTCTAAATCCATTTTCCTGTGATTCTTCCCTTTCCCTCATCCCCCACTCCAATTTAATTTATAGCTAAGTTTTATTGATTTCTAGCTTCAACATCTTTCTCTGTTCCTTTCTCCCCATTCACACTGCCACTATATTGATCACTTCTTGCCTGGGCTATTGTAATAAACAGGGGACTAAAAACCAGTCTTCCCATCTCCTGTTCTCCTTTCACCAGGATGTCCTTTAATTCAATTCTATTCAATAAACATTGACCGCTTCTTTCAATGATATAAATGTCTTCTTTTTCTGCAAAATTCTTTATCCACGTCTTCCCAGAAATCTGTGGGTACGGAGGAGGAACCTGGAGTATTGGGGGCTAAGGAATGACCATGTCAGAGGCAGGATATTTTAGCTGAAGCAGTGGAACACACTAAAAACTGTGTTAGATTTGGAATCAGAGCTTTTCTTGTTCAGTCATGTAATTGGGTCCAACTCTTCATGATTCCATGGACCATGTCACACCAATATTGTCCATGGTGTTTTCTTCGTAAAGGTACTGGAGTGGTTTTCCATTTCCTTCTCCAATGGATTAAGACAAACAGAGGCTAAGTGATTTGTACAGGATCACACAGCTACTAAGTGTCTGAAGCTGGACTCGAACGCAGATCTTCCTGACTCTGACCTAGCACTCTATTAGCTGAGCCATCTAGCTCCTTCCTAATCAGAGTATTTGAGTTCAAAACCCAGGTCTGTCACTTGTCAGCTGTATGATTTTCAGTAAATCGCTTAATCTGTCTGGGACTATTTCCTCATAAATTGAGGGGGGATTGAAAGAGATGATTGTTGAGGTCCTTCCAATCTCTAAATTTCTTATACTCTGTCCCCCTAAAAAACTTTTGATGGTTCCCTATTGTCACTAGGATAGAGATGCAAAGTCTGGAATTTTAAGCCTTCCATAGTCTGGCTCTAGCCTAACTCTCTGGCTTTATTGTACATAGCTACCCTTCTCCCACTCTGTGTTCCAGACAAAATGGAACTGGATGTGCTTCCATAAATTTGACCAAGCCATTCCCACATTCTTGAGGAGGCTCTATCTTCATGTCCATGTGTTACAAACTTCTTTGTCTTTAAGACCCAACTGAGGTATCCCCTCTTGCATTAAGCCTTCTCTGAACTCTTCATTTGAATGAAAACTCCCTCTTTGAATTTCTCCAGAGCACTTTCTAGAATCTCTCTTTTGCCCCATCACACTCTTCCCGATCAAGCAATGAGGAGCACACTGGTTGGGGCTCATGATCAACAATACTAAGAAATTCCAGCAACTCTCAGGCTTACTTTTAAAACCATGGAGAAAAAGAGCTGTCAGTCATTCTCTGGAGGACCCCTCCTGCCAATGAGACTGGGATGGTAAGGGATGGAGTATAACATCTGGGTAGCACCTGGGAGTTTATAAAGACTTTTTCCAGATTATATGAGATAATCTTCCCTACACTTCTATGAGGTAGACAGTGAAGGTGTTATTATCTCTATTTTATAGATAAGAGAACTGAGGCTAGGAGGGGCTATGTACCTCATCTAAGATCAATCAACTAGTAGCTGAGAGGAATAAGACTAACTCCTGTCTTCTGACTCCAAGACCAGTGTTGAGGCTGGGTAGTACATTGGAAAGTGTCAGAGGCCCTGGTTTCAAATTCCTCTGGATACTTTCCTCCTTGTGTAATCTGGGGCAAATCACTTAAATTCCTTGGGCCTCAGTTTCGTCATCTGTAAAATGAAGATGTTGAACTAGACTGTCCTCGAGGTCCCTTCTAACTCTAGATATGCCATACACTGCCATACTCTGTGTATTTAGTAGGGCAGCTAGGAGATTATTATAATGCTTAGTAAAAAGCTCAGATATAGGGTGGCTAGGAGGCACAGTGAATAGAGCACCAGCCCTGGAGTCAAGAGGACCTGAATTCAAATCTGGCCCCAGACATTTGATACTTAACTAGCTGTATGACCTTGGGCAAGTCACTTAACCCCAACTGCCTTCCTTTCCCCCTCCAAAAAAAAAGCGCAGATATACCATGTGTTTCGGAATAATAATGACTTATGTTTATAGAATGCTTTAAAGATAGCAAAGTGTCTTACAATGTTTTGGTGGAGTCTCCAAGTAGCCCTAAGATGTAGGTACAACAGATATTATTCCCATTTCACAGAAAAAGAAATGGAGGCTCAAGTGATTTGCCCATGGTTACATAGCTAGTAGTTAAGTGTCAGAGGCAAAATTGGAACCATCCAAACCCAGCACTCCATCTACCATCCATACTGCCACTTTGGTTAGTATTTCACAGCAAACCAGGACCCTTCACTTTATAGGACTGTGGGATGAAATGACATGTTCTAATAAATCAGAATTAGAAATTAGAACTAGAATTAGAATTCCCGAGCTTTACTCCCTCAGAATCTTCCTGATACTGAACCCCAAAGAACATGCTCTAGAGCAGTGGTTCTCAACCTTCCTAATGCTGTGATCCTTTAATACAGTTCCTCATGTTGTGGTGACCCCCAACCATAAAATTACTTTTGCTGCTACTTCATAGCTGTAATTTTGCTACTGTCATGAATCTATCTGATACGCAGGACATATTTTCATTGTTACAAATTGAACATAACCCCCAGGTTGAGAACCGCTGCTCTAGAGGTTATAACCCTTTCATCCAACAAACTCCTCCCTGATCCCCTCCCTGCCTCAATCCCCATTGGTGACTGCCTCTCCTGGCCCAATATTTCAGAAAACCAAAGTCACATTTCACTTTTCTCCCTACTCCCCAAGCATCTTTTCAACATCCCAACAGCAGCCCTTGCCTCTCTAAGGATACCCTCTTGTCCTTTCCCCTTCTATTTCTGGAACCATGATCAAGTGCACTCTGCCTTTGTTCTTTGAAGGAGTTTGCCAATCTATTCCAAAATGGCATCACTGATCACTCCTATAACTTTCTGATCAAAGTGCCCCTCCTTGGGTACCAACTTCCTATAGACTTTGTCTCCCTCTATTAGAAAGTGAGCTTCTGGAAGGCAGGAACTGTCCTAGCTTTGGCATTCATATCCCCAGCACAGTGCTTGGCACAAAGTAAGGCTCATTCATTCCTATGGCAAAGACTTCCATCTTCAGTCCTGTCCATGTCTGAACCAATACTTTCAGTATCATAGCATGCTATATCAGACTCTTAACCTGAATAGACTTCAGAGAGTCTGTGAACTGAGACGAGGGAAAACTTACGCTCTTATTTCTATCTAATTGGCTTCCTTTGCAGTCTTATCTGCTTTATTTTAGGCATTTCAAATCATTATTTTGAGAAAGGGTCCATAGACTTCATAAAAGGTTAAGCATCATTATTAGAGCAGGAGAGGACTTTGGAGACTGCCAATCAGCTCCCCCATTTTACCAATGAGGAAACAGAAGCCCAAAAAGGAACATGACCTGTCCAAATTCACATAGCTTGGCGTGCTTCAGTACAGTCAAGACTCAAACCCAGACCTTCTGACACCTAATGGCCAAGTCCATCCTGCCATACTTGTTGGCGTTCAGTTGTTTCTGACTCTCCATGGTCCTATTTGGGGTTTTCTGGGCAAAGGCACTTGTTATAGGGTGAAGTGACTTGTGCAAGGTCACCCAACTAGTAATTGTCTGAGGCTGGATTTGAGCTGAGGAAGATGAGTCTCCCTGGTTCCCAACCCAATGCTCTATGCCCATGGTGCCACCTAGCTGCCCTATGCCAAGCTAACCTAGCACATCTAATCCAATCCATGGCCCTGGTTTGAATCCATTCTACAACAAAGTACTGATATTAGTTGTACCACTCTCAGCACAAGTGAGTTCTCCAGCGCGCAAGAAGCTACCGTTCTACCGGCACTTGGGTGTTTCAGCAGCTGGAGTGGAAGACTTGGGGTTAGGAAGACAAATTCGAATCTGGGCTCAGCTACTCACCAACTGTGGGATTCTACATGAGTCATTTAACCTTTGTCTGCCTCAGTTTCCTTGAAAGTAAAGTGAGTCGGGGTGGGTAGGTGGCACAGTGAATACAGTACCAGTCCTGGAGTCAGGAGGACCTGAGTTCAAATCCAGCCTCAGACACGTAACACTCACTAGCCGTGTGACCTTGGGTAAGTCACTTAACCCCAACTGCCCTATTTTACCCCCTCCAAAAAGAAAAAAGAAGTAAAATGGGGGGAAAATAAAATGGGATTATAATGGCGTCTACCTCACAGGGTTGTTGTGAGGATCAAATGAATTAAAAACTTTACTTTGAAAATCTTAAAGGGCCATATAAATGCTAGCTATCCACTGGGAGAAATAATATGTGCATAGAAAGCTAAGTAAATATAAAAGAGGGTTTATTTTATTTTATTGGAGGTAGTAGACAGAAACAGCCTAGTAGACCAGAAAAAGCTTCAGGTAAGTGATTAAATTCATGAAACTGGCCCAACTAGAGGCAGGACTCGAACCCAGGTCTCCCCAACCTGACCCATCATCGTGGGCCAGCTCCTTCCCAGTCACTCCAGGTGGGTCCCCGTGGGAGGCTCCAGGAGTTTTGCTCTGCAGCAGGCCACCCTCCCACCCCCAAAGCCAAGTGTGAAATCTGGGTCCAAGCACAGATAAAATGTCAGTTTCACTTGACTGAACTTGTCCCTGCCCAGGTTGGCTAGAAATTCTTGGTGCCAGGCCAAGCCCCGGTGGGTTTCCCCTCTTTGATGTGGTTTCTACAGGGAAAACATCCATAAAGTGAGCAGCAACCCCGAGAGTCTCCAGCCTCGGTGCTTTCTCAAGCTGCAGTTTTAAAGAAGTGCTCATTAATCTCTGAGTTGGTGCAGCAGAGGCTGCCTCCTCTCTTAGGAACGGTGTGCCAGCCTCTGGGGTCTTGGAGTCACAGGGCTGGAGAGCAAGAGGCAGATGGGTCTTGAAGGACCCCTTTATGCAAAAAATCCAAGTTCACAAAACAAATGCACTCATTCCTAGAAAGATTTCACCATGGGGTTTGAGGAAATAGTAGCTGGCTCCTCCCTCTGGACATTTAACCCAGGATTTACAATCTGCACCCAGGTTTCTTGTAAAGTGCCCTATTTATCCTGTACAAAAGACCTCCATCGTAAAGTAGAATCATTTAATTCAATGAATATTTATTAGATGTTCATTATATGCCATAAATTATGCACGAGATATTGGAAATGCAAAGACAAAAATGATCTCACCATCGGATTATAGATTCAGAGCTAGAAGGTACCCTAGAGAGACTGTGTAGACCAGTCTAGTCATTTTACAGATAAGGAAACTGAGACACAGGGAGGTTAAGTAATTTGCTCAAGGTCACACAGGTAGCCAGCAGCAGAGCTGGGATATGAATTCAGGTCACCTGACTAGACCAAGTACTCTTTCTAGTACAAAAGTCTGTCTCCCCTGCCCTTAGGAAGCTTACATTCTCCTATTGTTTCTCCCATAATATAGCTTTTGTTCATAGTTTTCAAAGCATTTTGTATATATTGATTAATTTAATTCTCACAACAGACCTATGAGGTAGTTGCTACCCCGGTTATGCAAAGCTAAGTGGGACACAAGCAAAATTGAGGAGGGAGAGAACACAGCACCAAGTGGAATGGAAGTATCAGGGAAAGCTTCATGGAGGTGGTGCCTGAGATGAGCTTTGAAGGAAGACAAGCCTACGGAGAGGCCAAGATAAGGCATGAAAAACAACCAACGGGAATGCACAGAGGGCTGGAAATAGAGTATGGAATTCAGGGAATGGTTAGTCTTCCTAATGAGCTGGAACACAGTGGTCATTCATTAATAACAATAATTCATCAGTAACAACAATAACGGCTTGTATTTATGGAATTATTGAATGCTTGCAGAACTATAGATACACGCACAGAATACATACATGTGTACAGAATGACATATATACTTATATATGTACCCCTACATATATAATGTATACATTCTCCCATTTCACACTCATGACACTCCCATGAAATCATTGCTATGATTATCCCCATTTTGCAGACAAAATCCAGGCTCCTAAAGCTTGTGTCTTGCCCAGTGTCACATCTAGGAAGTGTTAAAAGTCAGAATTTGAACTCAGGTCTTCCTGATTCTAATAAAATGGGGTCAGAAATGTGAGTGGAAATTAGATTGTGGAGGACCTTAAATGCCATGCTAAGGAGTTTGTACTTTATAAGCAGTGGGGAGCCCATGAAGGTTTTTGAGTGGGGAGTCACCAGGAACTCTTCTATAGGAAGATTATTTCAGCAGTTGTATAGCCGCTGGGTTGCAGAGAAGGGATTCTGAAGAAAGTGAGACTAATTAGGAGGTGAGAGGTGATGAGGACCTGAACTAGGAAGGTGACAATGTGACTAGGGAGAAAGAGATGGTTGTGAGACAGGCAGTGGAGGTAAGATTGATAAATCTTGGCAACTGACTGAATATGGAGAGTGGAGTAGGTTAGGGACAGGAGAACTGAGTCATGAACCCGATGACTGGGGAATATGATGGTGTCCTCAAGAGAAACAGGGGAGTTGGAAGCAGGTATGAGTTGGGCAGATAATGAGGATGTGTTGAGTCTGATATTTGTATGGGGCATCCTGCAGAAGAGTGAGTGGAGAGGGATTGTAATTCGCTGTTCATATGATTCTGAAATCATCTGCATAGAGATCATAATTGATTTATAGGAGTTGGAGATCCCTTGAAGAGTGTTGGCGGAGTAGAAGTAGAGAAGGTGACTCAGGATTGTTTCCCATGATACGGGGACAGGAGACGGCTAGTGACTGAGCCAAGGAGACTGAGAAGAAGCATTTGGAAAAGTAGGAGGTCCAGAGAGCAGAGCCACAGCAGCCAAGAGAGAAAATGGTACCCAGTGCAAAGAAGTCAAGGAGAAGGACTGAGAAAGGGCCATTGGGCACAAGACTTTAGAAGGTCATTGGTGGCTTTGGAGAGAGCAGCACCAGTACCTGGTGGGAGCCAAAGCCAGCTTGCAAGGGGTTTGGAAAGTGAAGTAGCAGGGAGGACCTGGAGGGAGGCAATGGACACAGGAGACCCATTCTAGGAATTAAGAAAGAAAGAAAGAAAGCAAAAAGAGCGTGAGGGAAAGGCAAGGTGAAGTCATGACCCTTGAAGGATGGGATAGACCTGAGCATTTGTAGGTAATGTCGAGAGAGTCCACAGACAGAACCAGAAGATAGTATCTCATTCAATTCCCTCGTCTTACAGATGAAGTTATGGAGGCCCAGACAGAACATAAATCCTGGGTTCAAATCCTGCCTCTTACCAGCTGTATGACTGTGGCTAAGTCACTAAATCTCTCTGAAACTTGGGTAGCTCTCCAAGACTCACCTCCTAAGTTTTAGATGGGCTGTGATCTGCAGAGGTGAAAGTTCTCATGCTGATGAAATCATAGATTCTCAGCATCTTAGTGAATGAAACTGAACGAGGCCACAGAGATGGAAATTGATAGTCAGGCTCCAGACAGATGGCTCTGGAGCAGTGGCCAACAGAGAGGCTGACTCCTGGAATCTGGTGCTCCTTCTACCTGGAGGCCTTTCAGAGACTTCAAAAGTTCTAAGCAATCCAGTAAGTGATAAACATTTATTAAGGCTCTCCTATGTAGCAGGACTACACAAGGTGCTGGGAATAGCCAAGACTAAACATATATTTCCCGCCTTCGGAAGCTTATGGATTCACTGGAAAAGATAAAGGACACGCACACACACACACACACACACACACACACACACACACACTGAGGCCCAAGAGTCCCCATCCTATAAAAGTTCACACTCTTAACTGGGAACATAACACATGTCCATATAAACATATATATAATGATAACAGTACAGAGATGTCTCTGCTCAGTGGCATGTGAGTGTTACAGGCAGGATTCCAAAGAAGAGTAAAATCAGGCAAGGCTTCAGGGAGCAGGAATGACCTAAGCTGTGCTTTGAAAGCTGGGTAGGATTTGGACAGTCTGAGGAAGGCAAGGAGGGCATTTCAATGCAAGTCTACCTGCTGTGTCCTATTCTCTAAGCCCTGTTCTCTCTGTTTCTGTTCTTACCTTAATTCCCCCCACCAAAAAAAAATATCGCTTAGGGTGCTCCTCCTTCCCAGTTAACATGTGCATTTTGAAAAGGGATTTTCAAAGTGTTAAAGAGTAACAGGGGTTGGAGTGGGGAGGGTGCTTCTAATTAAATTAAAATATGTTCCCTACTGATGTGTTCTCCTAAATTTTAAACCAAGAAAGTTAGTTCAGTACTCAGATTCTGGAACTGTGTTGGCAATATCAAGGGTGTAAGAATTTAACATTCATTCAACAGCAACGCTGAGGGTGAGATTTTACCAATCCATTTATTTATTCACTCATTCATTCGATCAACAAACATTTCTTCAGGTAGCTAGCTGGTGCAGTGGATGGAGCAGTGAACGTGGAGTCAGGAAAATCTGAGTTCAAATATGACTGCAAATGCTTACCTTTACCGATTTTCTGCCTCAGTTTCCTCAACTGTAAACTGGGGATAATAATAGCCCCTACCCTCCCCCGGGTTGTTTTGAGGATCAAATGAGGTAATATTTGTAAAGTGCTTAGAATAATAGCAGAAACTCATCATTCTAGAGTTGGCGTCAACTCTGAAACTCACACCTGGTCAACAGCTGCTTCCCCAAGAGCCCCTTGCTCCCTCTGACTGGAGAATGTGGAGGCTGAACCTTGGAGAGCTCCTCCCGGATCTCCCACCATTTAAGGAGGGCACTCAAGGCATTTGTTTCCTACTAGGCTGATCTTCAGGATTTCATTGCTCTACAAGATGAATTTACGCTTTAACTCACACCTCCTCAAATCATTTTCCCTCCTGGTAGCTGGACTTCATCACGCCCTTCTCTCCTTTCAGTTTTAATTTATGGGTCTTCCCCCATTTGACAGTGAGCTCCTTGAGGGAAGGGACTTTATGCCTTTCTTTGTACCACATCATGTCTACCATATAACTGGTGTTTAATAAATGCTTATTGACTTTGATTCTGACATAGTAGGTGCCTAATAAACGAATATTTATTGATTGACTGATTGATCTACAGGTTCCTTGACAGCCCAAAGATTCTATGAGAGGTTTTCTAGTTCTTCAGCGTTCCAGTTCCCACCAGAACCACAATCAGAAATATTTGTGCCCCCGACAAGCAATGGTTAGGTCTTGGGGCAGGAGGAGCAGAAGCATGTGTGGATACCACGAGGTTTCCATACTGTTGAGGCCCAGGCTGCTCCTGGGAAGGTGGGTGATAACAGAAGGCTTGCAGCGGGGAGGAAGAGTGCTCTAAGGCAAGGCCCTAGTTGCCTCTCTGGGGATGGTTCTGCTTTCCCCAGTGGTCTAGAGTTAACCAACACATCCCCTACTCGCACTTTCAGGAGGACTGAAACCCTTAAATGATCCAGGACACTCTGCCTGAGAGAACTAAATGGGTTTCTTTTTAAATAGGATTTAAGAGCAGCATTAGGGAAGATTAATATTCCTGAAACTTCAGTGGCTGCCCCAGACCCCAAGCCTCCAGTCGACATCAAAGTCCGGGGAAGATGGGAAAGAGGAAAACCCAAGGATTTATCTGAAGCAGGAAGGATTTAAAGCGCAGGCAGATTTAACCCTTTCATAGCTCAGCCACGGTGTGCCTCTGATCCCCACCTATTATCCTCCAGAGGGCTTTTCCCAGCTGAGGAGGAAAGAACCCGGCTCTCATAACTTGTACCTGGCCAGTAGAGCTGGGAGCAACGTGACAGGCAGGTACTAGGGCGTGCTTTTAGGTTTTAATCTCTCCCTAGGTGGGGCAGCTTGTAGGTGGGGTCCTCAAAATATGTTCTTCAGAGTAAGGCAACCATCTGGCCTCAGTTCCTGGACAGCTGCACTCCTCTACGTGGTTGACACATGCTTCCTTCCCTCTCCCCCTTCCTTCTCCAGGCTCTATCTTTGGCCACTGGACCCAGATGGTTCCAGAGGAAAACGTTAGGCTGGTGACTTTGCATAGCAAGGGGGAGGTGGGGAGGAGAGAGTCCAAGATGTTGTGAAACTGGATGACCAGAAGGATAGGAATGTTCTTGGCAGAATGAGGTCCTCCCATGTGTCCCTGCCATGGCAGAACTGCCCCCAGAGAGGCAATTATGGCCTTGCCCTAGGGCATTGAAAAGCTTTGGACCTTTCTGTGGTTCAGTATAGCTAAGGCAGCTAAGTACTGCTGTGGATAGGGCACTGGGCCTGGAGTCAAGAAGGCTCAAGTTCAAACCTGAGACATTTACTAGCTGTGTGACTGTAGACAAGTCACTTAACCTCCGCTTGCCTCAGTACTCCCATCTGTAAGATAAGGATCACAATAGTACTGACCTTCCTGGATGCTCTTAAGGATTGAATGAGATAATAATTGTAGAGCACTTGGCGCAGTGTGGCACTTAATAAATGCTTATTTTTTTTCCTTCTTTCTTCTATCCCTGCATTCAGGGAGATAGATGTGGGCACTGCTCAAGGATGGGGGCTCCCAATAAGGAACGGTCAGCACATAGTCGACGTACTTACTGAATATCTACCACGTGCACAGAGTAGTGCTGTGCTAAACTACAGCAGACAAAGATGCTGCCGTCAGGGTCTCTGGTTTCAAAAAGCTAATGGTCTGAGGAGGCCCAGCTGGCACCCACGGGATCATAGGATTTTCTGAAAGTTCATCTCACCTAACTGCCTCATGTTATAGATGAGGAAACTGAGGCCAACAGAGTTAATCAACATAGCCTTTACATAGTACTATAAGGCAAGGGAGGATGCAAAAATACAGACACACACACTTTTATGTGTGTTCTTTGTATGTTCTTTATATGTTCTATATATGTTGTTTTCTTTTGTTCTTGAAGAGGACCACAACATCGGGAAAGTGACGTCTTGAGTTATATGTGAATTGAATTTAAGTGAGGCAGGGATGTGTGAAGTCACCAGTCTCACTTTATCCTTCGGAGCCATCTGGGTCCAGTGGCCAGATGTGGATCAGGACGACTGGAGATAGCCCCACATCCAGTGAGGGACCTTGGCCTTTGCAAGCTAAGGTCTTTAATAGGTCTCAGTTTGACTGAGGCAATGTTTAATAAGAAATGAGGCAGAGAATGGCCTCTTTACTTAGTCAAAATAAAGAGATACATATATACATCTGAGTGTATACATAGGAGATAGATATCTAGGCATGTATAGAGTAACTACATATATATATGCACATAGGTATATACAGGAGACATAAACATGTAGTTTTATATTGGAGACATAATACATAGGAGAGCTATATACATATAGGTATACACACATACAAATATATATATTTCTGTAAGGTTCATAAACTGTTTTACACAGATTCTCTGACTTGATCCTCACAATTGTCCTCTGAGGCAGGTGCCCCATTATACAGATGAGAAAACTGGGGCTGAGATAAGTTTCCAGGCTAGTAACTCATCCATCAGAAGCAGTATTTGAAGGCAGGGCATCTTGATCCCATGCCTGACACTCTCTTGCCTACGCCATATAAAGAATCAATGCGAGCCCCATGGATCCGAAGCTCAGAGGAGGGAGGCCATGATGGAGAGTCACCTTGGACGGCTCCCTGAAGGTGGAGCTTGATCTGGGCTCTGAGGAATGGGTAGGATTTAGTAGACTGGAGAAGAAAAGTGAGATCTCGTAGGGAGAAGAAAGGGGAACCAAGCATGAAAGCAGAGATGGGCAAGGATTGTTTAGAACACAATGATTACAATAATAATAAAATAATAATTTTATTATTATTTTATTAATAATGTAGGACCTCTCAAGGTTTCTGTACTTTACCACAGGTCAATGCTCCATCTAGTTGGAGGGGATGACTCATGTAGAATGGTCAGGGCCGGCCTGGGGCAGAGCCCTGAATGCCTGAATCAAGGGTTTGGGTTCTAATCTACAGGTGAGAGTGAGCTACCAAGGTTTTCCAGCATTGCCAATTGTTTTGGCCATTCCCCAGCTCTTGTGAAGAACGGATTGAACGAGGGGAGACTGGAAGGTGGGGACACCAATTAGGAGACCATTCCACGAATATCCAGAAGCACAGTCTTTTAAAGCAGGAAGGGAGACTTTCAAGGTCAAATATTCCAACCTTCTCCTGTGTAACAGGAGGACACTCAGATCCAGAGAGAGACTTTCTTAAGGCGGGGCAAGGAGTAGCAAACGACAGAGAGGGGATCTGAACCCAAGGCCTCAGACTCCAAATCCGGCCCTCTTTCTGCTGTGTTTTGATAAATAACAAAAATGGGGCCATAGGAGTTGGGATTGAAAGGAAAAGCCAGAGACGAGCAAGAAAACGTTTCCAAGAAGGCCAAGACAAGATCTGGTGACTGACTGACGACTGGGGGCTTGAGGGTGGCATGTGAGGCAGAGAGGGGAGTCAGCCGGACTTGGCCAGGACCTAGAACCCAAACTCTGGGCCCTAGAACCTAAGAAGCTACGACAACCCGTGACAGGGTCAGAGACGTCAGGAGGAGGAGCCGGTCTAGGCAGGAAGATGAGGAGTCCTGGGTCAGGCACGCTGACTCGGAGATGAGGCCATCCGGGGGCAGACTCCTCGGAACATCCCCAGCCTCAGCCCTCAACCTTCCTCTGGGTTTCCCGCCTCTTGCTTCCCCCATCACCGTGGCAATCTGCAATGTCTCCCGCCAGGCTGACGTCCTTACCTGGGGTGTGTTCTCCCTCCCCAGTGGGGCGGTAAAGGAAGGAACCAGGCCTGCTTGTTCTGTCCTACTCATCTGCTCGGATCCCCAGGGCGGCGCTCCGGACACGGCCTATGTCGGGTGGTATTGACTGAGTGAGAAGCAAAGAAACCCAGAATATCAGAGCTGGGAAAGACTCAGGCGCCTTCTAATCCAACCCCATCAGTGGACAGAGGAAAAATCAGACGGGCTAAGCAGCCTGTCCAGTGCCCCACAGCTGTTCTGACCTGGAATCTGAATTCTGCTCTTGAGACTCCAGATCCGGGGCTCATGGGGCTAACTAAGGGCAGAGATTCTTAACCTGCTGTCTATGTACTTTATACATATATGTTGTTGTTGGTCAGTCATTTTTTTAATCATGTCTGACTTCGTGACCTCATTTGGGGTTTTTTTGGCAAAGATGCTGGAGTGGTTTGCCATTTCCTTCTCTGGCTTATTTGACTGATGGGGAAACTGAGGCAAACAGGGGAAGTGACTTGCCCAGGGTCACACACCTAGGCAGTGTCTGAGGCTGGATTTGAGCTCAGGACTTCCTGACGCCAGGCCCAGCATTCTATCCACGGAACCACCTAGCTGTATACATATACATGCACATGTATATGTATATATGTATGCATGTATATACACATACTTACAAACACACGATATGTATACATAAATAATCATATAAATACATATACATATAAACTGCATTTCAATAGGAGGCATTTCCTTTCCAATCCTCTGTATTTTATTTTGTGCATTTAAACACATTTTTGTGAGAAAGAGACCTCAGACTTCCCCAGACTTCTGAAAGAGGCCGTGACACAGAAAAAACGAAAGACTCTTGTCTGGGGACCAGAAGCAACCTTAGAGTCCTCTAAGCTAACCCTGTTTGATTACCTAATTATTACTAAAATTATTTAATTGCATTTAATTTCACTTTTCAACTCACAATCATATATTTTCTTCCCCCTCCCACAAAACCCCCACAAAACCCTTGTAACAAATATACTTAGCTAAGTAGCTGGGTGGCCTCACAGTGCATAGAGTGCAGGGATTGAAGTAAGGAAGATCTGAATTCAAATCCATCCTCACACACTTCCTAGTTAGCTCTGTGACCCTGGACAAGTCACTTAACCCTGTTTGCCTCAGTTTCCTCATCTGTCAAATGAGCTGGAGAAGGAAATGGCAAATTGCCCTAGTATCTTTGCCAAGAAAACCCCACAATGCTGTCGTGGAGAGTCAGATGCAGCTAACAGACTGAACAACAACGACGTATGTGACTAGAGAAGCACGTCCCTCTCACTCTGCATCTCCGTAGGGAGGTGCCGCGCCCCTTGTTTGTCAGGGAGGAAACAGACCCAGAGAGATAAAGTCTCCGGCTCCGGGTCACACAGTGTCCCCTGGGGTAGACTCTGGAGCCTCCTCACCCGCTGAGGGAGCGTCGCTCTCTCCTCTCCTCCACCTGTGGCGCTGAGACGGCCACGAAGCAGCCTCCTCCGTGAGGAGGGAAAGCCGGGTCTGAGCACTGCGTGAGCTCCTGTTCAGAGGTTCCTTCACAGTGCGCCACCCTCCTCACTGCCAGCGCCCGGGCTGTCAGTGAGTAGACGTGCAGGGCTCGGCTGGCCTGGGAGGTGCCCCTCTTCCTCTGCCTTGTAGAGTACAAATACCACTACTGCTACTACTACTGCTGCTGCTGCTGCTACTACCACTATACTACTACTACTGCTACTACTATGCTACTACTACTACTATACTACTATTACTGCTACTCCTACTATACTACTACTACTTCTACTACTATGCTACTACTACTACTACTACTACTTCTAGCTAGCTAGCTAGCTAATAACCAGCTAAGAGCTAACACTTTAAGGTTTGTAAAGCACTTTACACATGTTAATTCCTTTGTGCTATTATTTC
Source organism: Pseudochirops cupreus (assembly GCA_028627135.1). Lineage (NCBI taxonomy): Eukaryota > Metazoa > Chordata > Mammalia > Diprotodontia > Pseudocheiridae > Pseudochirops > Pseudochirops cupreus. The sequence goes on from CM053581.1 coordinate 29,086,781, forward strand.
AGTTTTATAAATCTGGAAACTGAGGCACAGAGGTGTTGAATGCTTGGGCAGAGTCACACAGCATCTGAGGCAGGTTTTGCACTCAGGATTTCCTGACTCTGAGTCCTGTACTTTCTCCTCTGTACCCTTTCCTTCAGAGCACAACTGCAAAGCCACTTGCTACATCCTGATCCCCCATGCCCCAACTTCCCAAAGCTGCGAGTGCTTCCCCCCAAAATCAACCTGAATTTGTAGCATTACCTTGAATCTGACAGAGGGTAAGCTCCCTGCCGGCAGGACCTGTTTCTTTCTGGATTTTGTGTCTCCTAGGCCTGGTACTTAAAAAAAAACAAACACCTGGATTTTTCATTTCATCAGCGTAAGGGGTTTTATTAATATAGATCCATCTGCTTATAGTCTTAGACAGTCTTGGGGGGGGGTGGTCTGAGAGACGTAGTGACTTACCTGGCCAAGCCCAGGCAGCCAATATGTATTAGAGGGCCACACTTGAATCCACGCCAGCTTGTTACCCGCTTACCTGGTACATAAAAGGTGCATAAGAAATGCTTATTTCTTTCCTCCCTTCCTCTCTTCTTCTTCTTCTTCTTCTTCTTCTTCTTCTTCTTCTTCT
>CM053581.1:29087890-29104995 GCA_028627135.1 Pseudochirops cupreus
GAAACCCCCTATCTTCCTTGAACTAATTATATTTCATGAGTCCTAATCACATGACTATATAATAGACCTCAGAATAGAATCGAGTCTCCAAGCCACAACACACAAACATGTTTAGACACTACATACACTTATTATTACTCAGTATAGGAACAATAAAAGCAGTGAATGGTACTTTAAAAAAATCTACTGAGTGGTCTAACGCTTTGTTAAATCCTAGAGGTCTCCAGAAAGTACATCGGATTATTCTGAATCCAGGAGTTGTAGAAAATGCCCAGCTTGATTTTGTTTAGTTCCCCATAGACTCCCTACTTTGAGCAGATGTGGAGTGCCCATTCAACACTGGGTGGCTATTTCCAGTAAGATCGGTCTTTATGTGAATATGCAGAAACTTTGGATTTGGGATGTCAGCTCAATCTTAAGCATGTGACTTGGGAGCCAACAACCACTGGAACCCATGAAACTTTCCTAGTCTCAGTTGTTGTGTTGCTGGCAGGGACCTCTGATTGAACCTGGTCTAGTGACATCACTTAGAGCAGTGGTTCTCAACCTTCTCAACCCTTTAATACAGTTCCTCATGTTGTGGTGACCACCAACCATAAAATTATTTTTGTTGCTACTTTGTAACTGTAATTTTGCTACTGTTATGAATCATAATGTAAACATCTGACATGCGGGATGTATTTAAACTGAACATAACCCACAGGTTGAGAACCGCTGAGTCTTGGAGGGTGGAGGTACTGAATATGGGAGCCCCAGCAGGGTATGACTCCACACCACCCTGGTGCCTCTCTCTCTAGCCTTCGACCTGGCACTCCTACTCCAGGTCTATCGCTGTTTCCTTCTCTTCTCTCTACAGGGTTGGGTAAGGAGGGACGCGCAGAGTGTGGAGAGGACTGCAGTGCCGAAATCCAAAGTAATTTCAAGATCAAGGGCCACAAGAGCTTCAGGTTGACTTGCTGGGTAAATCGGGGCAAATTAGTTGATGTCTCTGGATGCTTCATCATCTACAGAATGAACAGATCAGATGAATTGATCTCTGAAGCAGTTTTCAGTCCTCAGCAAGGGTCTTTGATTCCATCCCATCACCCTGAGCCCCTTTTATTCTGCATTATAGGTATCATTTTTGGATTGGGGGGATGGCATGGGGAAGAGTTACAGCACCCCAACATTCTGTAGAGGCCTTTGACTTTAACTCTGTTAGATGTTTTCAAAACCTCCCCTCCCAGAAATGTCACTGATAAAGATACAGTTAAAGATAAAGATGTCTGGACTAGCCTTCTAGGGCACTGGAATGCATCAGACTGGCTTCTGGGTGACATTGTCAGGAGGTTTGGATAGACCCCTTTGGCTGATCCTGGCTCCTCCCACCCCAAGCAGAGAGTCAGCCAAGGGATTAGCCTGTAGTCACTTCCTGACACTGGGGCAAAATCTCCCTGCCCTTTGTTCTCTGTCCAAGAGGCAGAACGAGCAACTAAAAAGGGGAAAAAAGGAAAATATGTGAAAAAGATATTGAGACAGGACTGAATTCTCTCTGATGTGCCTTGAGGTGAGTAACACGGGGAAGGGCCAGTCAAAGGCACTGTGGCCTCAGATGTTCTGTTCTCTGATCCTCTCTACCTCTGACTTGCTGCGGAATGGTGGAATCTCATCAGAGGTGGGCATGGCCCCATCAGGGAGGCCCTGGTGACCAGGCTGAACCGGCTCTGGCTGATCTTTGGTGACCTACCCCCTCCCACTTGGTACTTCTTTCAAGTCTTTGCATCTGGGAGCCAGAGCCCTCAAGATTTCTGCTCTGGTGTCCCAATAGGAGAGACCATTTCTGTCTAGCTTTCCTCTTCTGTTCCCTGCCCCTACCTAGTCCAATTTCCATCCCCCTCAGGGTCCTGCATTATGCACTAATATGACAAATCTCTCTGCTGCTGCTGTTTGTTAAAGGGAGAGAACACAGGAACTTTGGTCACTTTAATCCAGGGATTATGGTGGAGGACAGCACCAGAAAGACAGGGCAGCGAGACGGAGGGATAGCCGGGGTCTGTGAAAGGCGCTCCTTGTGTGATGGGGAATGATTTAGCCATTCATCAGATTGGCCAGAATAAGTAAGGAGCAACAGATGGTAAATGGAGTGAATGAACAAAGGGAAGGAGATGTTCCTTGTTTGCTTCTGGATTGGGGAATCCACAGCCAGGCCTCCACATCAATTCCCAGGCCATTTCTTAACCTGCAAAGCTCTAAATCTTCCATCAATCCTCACCTCAAGGCCTACTCTATATATGAAGTCTTTCCTAATGCCCCCTAATGCGTCCCATGAAACTTTTCTTGTATGTATGCCAACCCAGACCTGCTGTCTCCCCCTCCTTGAGGGCAAGGGTTGATTCATTTTGGTCTTTTTCCCCAATGCTGAGCACACTTGCTGACTTAAAGTTGGTGTCCAATACATACCTGTTGATTGAATGAATGATTGACCCCAGGTTATGGCAGCTCCATTATGTCAGATGGAGATTAAGGCTGTGGTCACTCGCTACTGCCCCTGATTGTGCCTAGGAGAGAGTGATACATGTGTAAGTTCTATCCTAAGTGACTTGGGCTGATATCCTTGCCCTCTGGAGTGTTGTGGCTACAGGCAACTCAGGTTGCTAAGCCAGGCTCTTTGTGGGTTCCTTGCATCAGAAGGAGTCCAATAATAAATAAAGAGGCACATTCCCAAGCCCCATAGTTGGACCTTTTGGAAAGAGGCACTCTGCTCCTCATCAGGAAGGAAGGAGGTTGCTGATAGGACAGGGTTACAGGGTTCTGAGACAATGGCAGGTCTGTGTTGCACGTCAAGCTTGGAGAAGACCTCAACATTCCCTCCAGGAGGAGGGGAGACAATAGTCTTCTGTACAATTGCTCCTTGTTAGGTGCCAGAGACAGCCAAGGCCCCACAGCTGCCCCACCTCCTCCTGCCAACACTTAGGGCACTGTTCAGCTCCCAGAAGGAAGAGGCGGCCGTGGGTCCTGGGCTGATTCCAGTTGTATTCTCCATCCAGAGGTCTGGGGCTCATTCTGCCTCAGTCAGTCAACAAGCATTTATTTAGAACTGTGCTCGGTTCAGGAGATACAAAGAAAGACAAAACTGTGAGCCCTGCCTTCAGTGAGCTCATACTCTAACGAGGGAGACAAAATGAAAACCATATACATACAAAATATGAGATGCACACACACACACACACACACACACACATACACACACACACACACACACACACACACACACACACAGTAAATTCGAAGCAATCTCAGAGAGAAGGCACTAGAAGTCGGGGAATGGGAAAAGGCTTCTGCAGAAAGTAAGTCTTAAAGGCAGCCAGGAAGGTCAGGAGGCAGAGCATTCCAGATAAGGCAAATGTGTGAGGAACAGCGACCACACTCAGAAATTCAATTCAACAAGCTCTGAGGATATAAAGGCTAAAAGGCATCTCAGTCCCTGCCCTCAAGTCGTTTATATTCTAGCGGCAGAGAATTGACAAATATACAGAGGATTAAATAGAAAATGTATGCAAAATAAACAAGTAAATTGGTGGGAGAGGGAGACAATGCTAATAATTGGGAGGATCAGAAAAGGCTTCTGGTGGGATGTGACCCTGTAGAGAGACAGGGATGTCCAGAGGCACTGGGACTCCCTTTCCTTACTTAAAGAATGAGGAGGAGGATGGACTTATGGTCTCCTAAGAATTCTGGGCACTTTATCTGTGTTGCACATCTGAGATATTCCAATACAAGGGCACGTTGTCTCCAGGGAGGGCAACTCCTCCAGTTCTGAACAGATGGACCCTTCAGTCTTGCCGTATAATTGGTGAATATGTCAGATGCCATCTTCCTGGAGATGACATAGGAATCTTGAGAGAGGGAATAGGTGACAGTACTCTAATATGCCCTGACTACTCAGAGTAATGTGTGGCCGTGGCCTAGAGCAACCCAACCAGCAAAGTTGCATGCTAACAACTTGGCTTATTGATTATCCAATATCATCAAGAAAAGCCATTCCAGAGATCAGCCAAGATGGCAGAGAAGCAGGAAGTAGTGCAGCTGAACTCTCCACTATGACTCCTCCAGTAGATAACTAGATTGAGTTCTGATCAGGAAATCCAAGGGGGCTGGGGGGAATCACAATGAGTCATTTTTCTAGCCCAGGTCAGAGTAGGGAGACAGAGAAGTCTGCTGACACTGGGAAGAGAGTCTACTAAGATGGGCTGCATGGAACTAAGTGAGAGCTTTCCAAATGCCCAGGGCACCAGGGTAAGAAGATGTCCCAGATCCATTGCAGAGAGGCCTGACTTTGTGTAGTGAGGAGGAACAAATACCACCTGGTAGCTGTTACTTACTACCCATTGCTGTGTTACAGAACCAGTGTCTACTGAGGGAAACTGGTGGAGGTCCAGGATAATGAATGGTCTTGGGTCTTAAATTGTGTGCTAAGTAAGGAGCAGCTGTGTAGCTTTGACCCCAGAATGGGCCAGTCTGAAAGCTGGCTCAGAATGGCTAGCATGGAAAGTACAGACCAAAGAGCAGTTCCTACCATGCTGAACCTGTCTGATGTAGATAGATGTCTGATAGTAGCTGATCCAGATGCAGTTTAGTAGAGCTCCAATTAGGGACAATCTCATAGTTGTGTTATTCAGGTCCAAACCCAGGTCAGGAAGTTGCATAGGTAGGGAAAACAGTGCTCAAACTTTGTCCTGAATCATATTATTTCGGGCACATTGAAAGTTTCCAGATTCTTAGCTTGAGATATCACTGAGATCCTGGGAAAACACAAAACTCAATACCCCATGAATATCAGCAACAGGACCCAAGAGAAAACAGAGCCGAGCACAGTATAGCCGTTCCTTCCAGAAGTACACAAAACCTGACACTAACACACATTGTGAAGTCATGAAATAAAGCTGCAAGAATGAGCAGACAAATACAGAATCCCACCTTAAAGAGTTATTATGGTAACAGGGCCATGCAAGACACAAACCCAAAAGAGAATGACTCCAAAACATCTATAAGCAAAGCCACAGAGTAAAATATGGCTTGGGTACAAGCTGAACCAGAATTCTTAGAAAAACAGCTCTTTTTTTAAAAAAGAGTTAAAAATTATTTTATAAACGAAATAAGTGCTAGAGGAAACAATTGGAAAGAAAGGAGAGTGCTGGGGATAAATTGGGAAATAAATGAGAGCTAGGGAAGAAAGAATTGAAAAGAGTATTAGTAGCTTGGCACAAGAGATACAAACGTTGCCCAAGCAGCAAACTCCCCCCAAATTAGAATGGAGCAAACAAAAGTCAATAGGTCCCCAAGACAACAAGAAATATTAAAACAAAGTCAAAAGACTTAAAAAATTAAAGGAAATATGAGATTATCTCATAGCAAAAACAACTGACCTAGAAAACAGATCAAGAAAAAGGAATTTAAGAACCATCATACTAACTAAAAGTCATGACAATCATATTTCATAAAATCATAAAACTACCCATATCTCTTAGAACCAGAGGGCAAAATGGAAATAGAATGAACTGATCAGTCATCCTTTGAAAGAAACCCCAAAATGGAAGCTCCCAGGAACTTTCAAACCACAATTCAGAACTTCTACATCAAAGGAAAAATACTGCAAAAAGCAAGAAAGAACTGCAAATACTGATGAATCAGTCAAGATCATATATGTTGAAGTAGTCTCCATTATAAAAGGAGTGAAAGCTTTGAATACAATATTCCAGAAGGCAAAAATAAAGACTTTGCAACCATGACTCATTTATTCAGGAAAATTGAGTATAATCCTATGATGGAAACAATGGATCTTTCATAAAATAGACAACTTTCAAGTGTTACTGATGAAAAGATGATTCCAATATAGAAACTTTGAAATACAAATCCAAGAGTCAAGAGATATAAAAAGGTAAACATGAACAATCAATCATAAGGGAATAAATAAGGATTCATTTATAATATGGGGAAATGTTATACATATGTCTCCTCAAAACTCTGTGAACTTTAAGGGTCATAGAGGGAGACTATGAGACAGAGGGTTTAGGAACTGATTTTTTAAAACTGACCTTAGAAGAAAAGAAAGGGAAGGAAGGAGGAAAGGAATACATGGGGGGAGGGGGAAGAGGAGAGGAAGAGTGGAGAAAATTATTATGTAATTTAGGTGCCTAAATAGAAGACTATACAAACAAGGAGAAAAGGTGGGGGGGAATCAGGTGACTCTTGAACCTCATTTTCATCTGAACTGGTCAAAGGAAGGAAGAATTATGTGCATACAGAGTTGGGTACAGAAATATGTTTCACTCAACAGCAAAACAGGAAAGGAACAGGAGAGGGGAGAGGTGAGAATAAGAGGAAGAGTAGATAAAAGGATGGATTAGTCCTAAACCAAACAAACTGGATCCACAGAGGGTGGATCATGAAGAGGGATTTAAAAGTAAAGAAAGAAAGGCTAATAACCTGTGACTGGGCTCCGGACATGGGAAAGAGAAGAGGGGCTGGGAAGCAGAAGCTTGCAAATTTAGACTTCAAAACAAAACAAAACCAAAAACATGGTTAATATGGAAATTTGTTTTTATTGACTCCACATTATTTCTTACCAAGGTGTTGTTTTTCTTTTTCAATTGAGGGAAAGAATGTGGGAGAGAGAGAGAAGATATGTTTTTACTAATAGAGAAAAATAAAATTAAGTTTTAAGAAAAGTTTTTTTTTTTAAAGAAGATATATGTTGGATACCTCTTAGATTAATAGGGAAATGGTTAATTGGGGGAAAATCTTTTCATCCATTTTTTTCTGCTAAATGCCTCATTTGCCAGGAACCAATTCAAATTTATAAGAAGAACAAGAGCCATTCCCAAACTGATAAATGGTCAAATGATATGACATTTTTCAAAGGAAGAAATTCAAGCTATCAATAGCCAGATGAAAAAAAAATGCTCAAATTATTAATTAGAGAAATGAAAGTTAAGGCAACTCTGAGGTTCTGCTTCAGATTGGCAAAGTTGACAACAATAGAAAATGATAAATGTTGGAGAGGCTTTGGGGAAATGAGAGCACTAGTGTACTGTTGGTAGAACTAGGCATTGGTCCAGCCATTTTGGAAGACAATTTGCAACATGCCCACAAAATTACTAAATTGTGTATACCCTTTAACCCAGAGATATCACTTCTAGACCCACCCTATCAAAGAGAATGAAGGAAGAGGAAAAAATTCTATATGTACATAAATATTTACCGCAACCTTTTTTTGTCGTGGCAAAGAAAGGGAAATTGACGGGGTGCCCATTCTTGGGCACAGGCTGAACAAATTACGTTATATAAATGTGGTAGAACATTACTGAATTGCAAAAAATGATGAAAGAGATGGTTTCAGAAAAACCTTGAAGACTTGTATGAACTGATACAAAGAAGTGAACAGAGCCAAGAGAACAATTTATACAATGATATTATGAAGACAAACAAATTTGAAAGATTTAGGAATTCTGGTCAATGCAATAACAAACCAGACTTCCAGAAGACTGATGATGAAGAATGGTATCCACCTCTTGCCACATGTCTCAGGATGGTAAATGAGACATACATTTTTGGACACAGCCAATATGGGAATCCTTCCAATATCCCTCAATACTTGCTTATAGAGAGGTTGATCCCCATTCATTAAAATAGCCACTGAAGCCAGGAAACCAGGTAGCATCTTCCTTAGTTACTTGACAGAGTAGCCTTTGTAGAGTGTGTTCTCCAGTTGCAGGACCTCATCGATGGTATGGTGTGTGGGGTCTTTCCACACTTTTGCGTATTCTTGGATGGCTTTGGCCACTGGGTGGGAAGACTCCTCCCCCCCGCCCCCACCATACAATAAGGTCCTGAAACTGGAGAACACCACTCTACTAATATGAGAATTTGTTTGGCTTCCTTTATATAATTCTTAAAGGGTTTTATTTTTCTTATTTTCCCCCCAATGGGGGTGGGAGAGGGTAGATGAGGAAAATGAATGCTTGCTAATTTAACATTTTTTTATTAGAAAAAAATGAAAAGCTGTTCATTCCTCAACATCTCTGTCTTGAAGGGCTGGCTCTAAATAAAATCTTCCCTCCCTGGCTCAGATATGGTCCTTTAATTTAGCTTTTTTTTTTTAAACATAATCCATTTCCCAATACATCTCTTTTCTATCTGTCTCTAATCTCCTGAGCCCCAAACAGATAAATGCCGCTTATAATCTCCCAGATCCTTCAAATCCAGGCACTACATTAGCAATGTTCTTTGGGTGTTTCTGCCTGAGCTGGGGTGGTATTGTAAAGGATATTTATTTTTTTTCCACAAAGATGAGGGTGGTCCATTTACAGTCATGTGCAGCCACTATCTTCCTTTGAATGGGGATGAAATAAGTGGCCAATTCCCCCTACCCAAGATTCCATGCCCCAGCCATCATTCCTTCATTGTTCCAACCAACCAACTCGCCAAGGACAAAATTGTCCCAAATGTGAGAAATGAGGTTAGAGAATATGGCTGGAGGGAATGGAAGTTATGAAAGGGTGGCCAAGGACTCCAATCCCAACTTCAGAGCTTTGCCTTGGTTGTTCTGGCTACTTTCTCAGGACACACTGAGAATAAAGAGATTAGTGTGGAAGGAGCCTCAGGGACCAGCTAGTCCAGCCCTTCCATTTTACAGATGAGGAAACTGAGGCCTTTGGAAGTGAAGAGATAATGAGTATCAGGCAAGATTTGGATCAACACACTCTGGTTCTAACACAATTATAAGGTCTTTCCACTAAACTGCAGGGAGTTAAGACTCATCAAGCATCAGGAATGGGTCTCAAGAAGATCTGAGTTCTAATCTTTCCTCTGATGCTTACTAACTGTATGATCCTAGATAAGTCACTTAACCACTGTCAGACTCAGTTTCCTCATCTAGAAAATGGGGATAATAATAGCACCTACCCCATGGGGGTTGTTGTGATGCTTAAATGGAATAATAAAGAGCTGGGTAAATGTTGTCTTTTGCCCTTCTTTGTATATCCAGTGCTTAGAATGATAGACACTTTGTCAATGCTAATTGATCGACTATTATTATTATTCTGTCAACAAGCATTTATTAAGCACCTACTGTGTGCCAGACACTGTGAGAAGCACTGCAGATAGAAAGAAAGGTGAAAGGTAGTCCCTGTCCTCAAAAAACTCAAATGTTCCCAAGTATGGATCCTGGAGAAGTTACATGTTTGTCATCTGAGAACCAATCTAGCTAAACTGAGAGAAGTAAAAAATCATCCTGCTCTTACAGAGTGCTCTACAAATTGTAAATGCTCAACTGAGCACTAGACGCTGAGTCAGGAAGACCTGAGTTCAAATCTGGCCTCAGACACTTACAAGCTGTGTGCCCCTGGGCAAGTCACTTCACCCTGTTGGCCTCAATTTCCTCATCTGTAAAATGAGCTAGAAAGAAATGGTGTACCACTCTGGTATCTTTGCTAAGAAGACCCCAAGTGGGGTCATGAAGAATCAGACATGACTGAAAGAATGAATAACAACAAAGGGCTTAGCAAATGCTTATTGACTGATTGGCTGATAACTTTTTCAATCACAAAGTCTCACATCGACAAAATCAGCATGTTTGAAGCATTAAATTGAAAACTGGGAAAAAACGAAAAAAGTTCCTTCCTAATAATTAGCACAAAACCTTGTATATAGTAGGGTCTAATTAACTATATGGATGAACAAATTAAGTAAATCAATGAATCAATCAGTGAACAAATAAATGCTAGTTGAATTAAGGAGAAAGGAAGCAGGAAGAAACATGGTTTTATGGAAAAGTGGGAAAGGGGTGCATGATAAAGAAACGGGAATGAATAGTTCTGAGAAAAATGGGATGGTATCCCATGACAACCCAACCCATCTTCAGCAATGATTGAGGGCAAAATGCTTTGGGATCCTTCGAGGTAAGGAAAAGCATCTAGTGCTCCTGCCAGATGAATCCCCATTCTCCAGCCCTCCCTCCCTTTTCCTCTCCAAGATCTCTTTCTCTCTTTGCCATAATCTCTGTTAAGATTCTAGTCTGTGCTGCGTCCTGTGAAGAGAGAGTAGGCAGCTCATCCTGGATTAGCCAGGCAGAGCAAGGCACTCACTCGGTGGACAAAAGGCCCCAGTTCCCTGCAGGTGTGGGCTGAATCCAAAATCCACTTGGCAAGAGCACAGCCCCTAGAGGACCCATATGTGTGCGCAGGCATCCCCCTCCCACCTTCCCACACACAAACAACTCTTTCTCACTCTCACTCACAAGATGAAATGTTTTGTCCCCCATAATAATACCAAAAAATCTGTCCCCTTTTCCATATGCCAACCCTTTAAATATTTAAAGATCTTGTCTTCTCATCTCCAGTCTAAATGTCCGCAGTTCTCTCAATGATTTCTTATTCAGGAGGGATAAAGGAGGTTCCCTTTGTGTGGCAAGGTAGCCTTCGGGCACCTTGGAACCTAAATTTTCCTGGAAGGGAATTGGCTTTTCCTTGTTGGTACCTGAGCCCATAAGAGACTCTTTTCATTTGTTTATGGGAGGCTGAATGGCTCTACTGTGTAGTTTTCCCTATTGGTTATTTTATTTTATTTACCATTTTACCTTTCTTTCCTCGTCTTTTTTTCCCCCTTTTCTTGAGATTGGATCTCCTTTTCTCTCCAAGTCTGGAAACATAGCAACCACTCAGGAGCTTTGATTTGCTCTATTTCTAGTCTGGGCCAGTTTGCTCCTCCTTAGGCAGATTGAGACCCTCCCCTCACTCCCTACACATACCTGGGAATTCACCATTTATTAGTGCCAAACAATGTTGAATGCTTACTACAGCTCAGAACTCCTGAACCCAAACATCCACGAGCCTCAGCCTCCCCAGTAGAAGGCTTTATAGAAAGACTCAACAGGAGATGCCCAGCAACTAATGTATTTCATGGAAATGCTTTCTGTTTTATATGTGGTTTTGCCTGATCTTTGAAGCAGTCTGCCATAGATGGGGGCTCAAGTCACCTTGAACTTCTATAGTATCGGAACTCTGAGTCAAGTGGGAAATGTGTTATACCAGTGTGGTACCATTTTAAGTCCCTTCACCATCTTCTAGTTTTGTTCCAAAATGTCAGTGTCCTAAAATATCTTGTTCAGAACTGATGAAAGCACTCCAGATCTGGTGTGACCAGGGCAGAGTTCTGTGAGCCAGTCTATTACCTCCCTCATTCTGATCTCCTTGCTTTTCTTACTAAGCCTTAGAGTTTGTTAGCCTTTTAGCAGTGGCTAATACTACTGTTGGCTCATACCGAAATTGTATTTGGCTGAAAGCTGAATCTTCTCCACCTGGAACTTGGGCAAGTGATTTTTCCTAACCCAAATGCAAGACTTCATGTTTATCCCAGTTAAATTTGATCTTTCTGGTTGCAGCATACTGGTCCATTCTATCACCCTCAAAGGAATCATTGCATTTTAGAGTTGGGAACTTAGAATTGTCAACAGATGCAGTCCAGACTGGACAGGTCTCTAACATGGGAATGGCTGGAGCCAAAATAGAGCAGACCAGAGGCCTGTGTGTCAGGAATCAAGTAGTGGTTTAATTAGCTTCAGAATAAGGAAAACACTTGCAAGTGGAAGCTCTCCTGAGTAGCAGGGTTTAACTTGTTGGGGGCCACGCAGTGCTTATGTACATACTGGGCTGGACTATGAAATAATCATCTTTAGGTCTTGAGTTTCTATTGTCACAGGTCCTGTGGGAACAGTATTGTCCCAAGTCTTAGGGATCATGATTACTCTGTGGGGTGCAGAACCAGAGTTCTGTGACAGGAACAGAGATACAGAAACAGGGATTGTAAACTTATCAGAGACATGATGGAGGTTGGCTCTCAGGTCCCTGGGAAATAGGGGGAGTGAACATCTGGTGCAATACTCTTTGCCAGAGGGTGGGAACATCCAGAGAGCAAAGGACTGTTGTTATGCCATGCTCAGGACACAGCTTGCTAGTGGGACCTTAGCTATGGGAAACAGGGTATCTCCAAAATTTTTTGACAGAATTTTTTCTTGGTATTCTCAGTTCCTAGAACAATGCCTCACACATAAAAGATGCTTAATGAATCTTTGTTGAATGAACTGAATAGTGAATGAAGAGATCCTAGAGGTGGTCCAGTTCAAACCCTTACCTTTAGTCATCATCCAGCCACCACACAAAACCTCCATCGATGGGGAACCCATTGCCTCTCATGTCAGCTGATTCCAACTTTTGGACAGTTCTAAATCTTTTAGTGTTCCTCCTTATGTCAAGCTGAAACCTGCCTCTTTATTACTTCTACACAGTGGTCCTGGTTTTTCCATCTCTGTCAAACAGAACGATCCTGAAAAGTTCTTTCACATGATGTCCCTTCAAATACACAAAGAGAGGGATTATAATAATATCACTTATTTATATTGTACTTCATATATGTTGATCCTCACAACAACCCTGTGAGGTAGAGGCTATTCATTATTATCTTTATTTCGTAGAGGGAGAAACTGAAGTCCAGAGAAGTTAGGTGAATGGACGCTCATTTGAGTAGAGATCATTTCATTATTTCTAATTGCTTCCTTAGCACCTAACATAGTCCCTGGCACATAGTAGGTGTTGAAGGGCTTAAATGACTCATCCAAAGCCACAAAGAGGATTTTGTCATTTGTACTACAGACTACTGTATATACAGGTTCCATTTCTCTCCTCCTCCTCCTCCTTCTTCTTCTCCTCCTCCTCCTCCTCCTCTCTCTCTCTCTCTCTGTCTGTCTCTCTTCTTCAGTGCTATTTCAATTTTTCCTGTAAGTAGGGTGTTATCATTCCCATCTTACAGATGAGGAAGCTGAGGCTCAGAGATGTTAGATAACTTTCTTAAAGTTACAAGTAGAAAGTAGGAGAACCCAGATAAGAAACTAGGTTTTCTGACTGTGGATTATGTTGCAACAACTTCCCCTATCTCCTTCCCTCCCCATTTCTATCTTCAAATGCTCCAGCAAGGGCACATCCTAGAGTGTTTTACATGACAGGGGACATGTGGTAGCTCTTTGAAAAATATCATTACCTAATATTTAAGCTACTGTCTCTTTTGCCAACAGGCTAATAGCTATAAAACTTACCAGAAGGTATGCTTTAGGAGTTAGTGGATCGGTGTTTGGGGTCATAAATATCCAGAAGACTTTGGAGCAAAGACTATGCAAGTCTAGAAAGTGTCTTCCCAGAAATCTGTGTTAAGAGGATGATGTTGAACATGACTGGGTATATGGAATTTGAAGGTGAAGACTAGAGAAACAGATAGAGATGGAGAAGTTGGGGAGAGGTTGCTGCCATGGATATTCTACTTTTTGAGTTAGTAAAGAGTAGTGAATAACCCTCTCATAGCTAAAATGTTGATCTGATGTGACCTGGACCATGGCCTGAGCAATGGTGGTCATAGGGAGCAAATGACTTCATGTCTAGTTGAGTCAGTGAATGAATAGTGTGGAGAGCCAGAAAGTGCAACCATTGAGGTTTTGGTGGTTGTTCAAGCCATAAGAAGAAATCCAACTCATAATAAGTGCTGATTGTCATTAATGACTGATATTTAGGGGACTTTTTTCATGACTGGTGAGTGTCACAAGGGTTGTATTTAAACATGAAAACTTGTTGTTCTTTTTACTCTGGAGAAAGGGGAGAGGGGAGCAGGAGGAGTCCATCCCTGAAAGGAGAAGGATATAATTAAGGACACTGCTTATGAGATACAGATATCTATTGCTTTATTATTTATCACACCTTTATCTAATCCAGTTAAATTTCTTACTATTGCAATGACCCTTGTGCAGAAATTTTGCTGAATACTACATATTGGAAATGAATGGAAGGGGAACAGCTTGTGGAATGGACTCCATGGTGTGTGGGAACCAGTTTGTACTGACTTTTGAGAGTCAATTATTAAATTTTAAATGTGGGAGCATCTACATCTTAGAGATAGTCACACATGGTCAATCAGGGCTTGATTTAGTGTTGTGTTGATTGTCAAGATACAAGAAAAGGATGAAGAAAATGATTATACAGATTAAACTAAAAAGTATGCTGTGTGTATATTTTTCCCCAGAGTGCTAATTGTTTAACATTTGTCAACACATGAAAAGATGGATCACAAGTTATTAACTGAATGAGTTATGCTCTTGGGTAAGAAAGACACCAAGGTGGGTAACAGTATGGATTGGAGCATAGGGATTGATGGACAGCCACTTCTGTCCATGGTACTGACTATTAATAAAGAACTAGATATACAGAAAGTGGACATACAGAAAGTGGAGAGAATTCCAGAGAGTCAGGAGCAAGGTCCAGTGAGGAATGAAGGAGTGAATATGGTTGATCTGAGGGCCCTTAGCCATTAAGAAAATGTCTCAGTTATAGCTCAGTCTTTTATCTAGCAACATAAGCATGTTATTAGTACCTATCAACGTCTATCAATGATTGGCAGATTCACAATTGATGCTTGTTACTGTCTTTTTTTTCTTTTTTTCAACTTAATAGCTTTGTATAACAGGCATTTACTCTTTATCAGGTCATTTTAAAAAGTTGTAAAGAAACCTCAATATTTTTGGTAGAACAAAAAAGTACATACATCTCCTTCCCATGCTTCTCCCTCCTTCCATTGTATCTGCCTCCCAGTTCAGGCCCACCTTATTTCTCAGCTAGTTTATGGCATTAACTTCCAGACCACTATTATTGCCTTCAGTCAACCTCTACTAATCCATCCTCCACACTGATGCTAGAGTCATCTTCCTAAAGCAATGCTTTGACTATGTACAGCTCCCCTGGTCAATAACTTTCAATGGCTCCCCAATGAACATCAAAGTCCAAGTTGCTAATCTGGTCTTCAACAACAGGCACAATCTGACACTGATCTACTTTTACAGATTTACCTCCCATTGATTCTTTTCATGCATTTTAAGAGGAAAGACTTGAAGTCAGGAAAAGTCTTGAAGTCTGAGGCAAACAGGTTAAGTGACTTGTCCAGGGTTGTACAGCTTGAGACAGGATTGCTTATCTCTGCCTCCTGGCTTCCCTGGATTCCTTCAAGTCTCAGCTAAAATCCAACCTTGTGCAAGAAGACTTTCTCAGTCCCTCTTAGTTTAGTTTATCTTCAGTGTAGCCTGGATATACCTTTTTTGTACATAGTGGTTTACACATTGTATCCCCTATTAGACTGTGAGCTCTTTCTTTGCCTTTCTTTGTAAACTCAGCAATTAGCATAGTGCCTAGCACAATAAATGCTTGTGGATTTTATTTACTGAACACAGGTCTTCCTGGTTTTGAGAAAAGATCTCTATCCATTCAACCACATTTCCTCTCATAGAAATAGATGGAAGATAGAAAGATAGATAGATAGATAGATAGATAGATAGATAGATAGATAGATAAATAGATAGATAGATGGATAGATGATAGATACATACATACATAGGTACATGGATAGATGTAGAGATAGAATAGAGATAGTGATGTAGATGTAGATGTAGATAGAGACAGATATAAGAGAGACAGTGGGGTTTCTTGGATAGTAAGTTGGCCTTTTAGTCAGGAAGACCTGAATTAAAGTCCTACTGCTGATAAAAACTTTGTAACAGAGGAGCTATCTTCTTCCCCTGCCTCTTCATTTCAAACTCTTCTATGTGTATGTACTCTAGCTCTTGGCCTGAGGTCTTGGGCTACTGAGTGTCAAGTGTTTTATATTCAGCCAGCACCAGGTCCACCCACCATACTGCTCTCTGGTCATTTTCCCATGCTGCTTAAAGCATACCCTTCCCACATTCCACTCTGTTCCTCTGCTCCTGACTCTACTGCCTTTTGATTGTGTTTTTCAGTCATGTCTAACTCTTCATGACCCTGTTTGGGGTTTTCTTGGCAGAGATACTGGCATGGTTTGCCATTTCTTTCTCCAGTTTATTTTACAGATGAGGAAACTGAGGCAAATGGGGTTAAGTGACTTGTTCAGGGTCACACAGCTAAGAAGTGTCTGAGGTCAGATTTGAACACAGGTCTTCCTGACTACAGGCCCACTCTCTATCTGCCACACTACCTAGCTGTCCTCCACCTAGTTATCACCTCTAGCTATTGGAAAAGTGATTAAATAAGTACTACCTATCTTGGAAAGGAGGAGTCAGTAAATTTCCCTATGACTCCATTCACCATCACTTTGACTCTCCTGCCCAACACCCACTCATATGCCTACTTTACCATCCCTGGAAAATCTTAATGACACTAATATACACATTATTGGACAAACGAAGGGAATACACATTTACATAGCTGCTACTATGTTCCAGGCTTTGCACAAAGCACTTTTTACAAATATTTTCCCATTTGATCCTCACAGCAACCCTGTGAGGTAAGTGCTATGATTATCACTCTTTTATAGGAGAAGAGACTGAAGCAAACAGAGGTTAAGTGACTTGTCCAGGGTCATACAGCTAGGAAGTGTCCAGGGCTGGATTTGAACTCAAGTCTTCCTGACTCTAAACCTAGCTCTTGATCCAGATCTATCATTCTACCAGCTGCCTTATTATCAAAGACATCTCAGATGAAAGAATGAGAAAGGAACACATAAACTTTCACCAACAATATTCTACAGCAGATCCCATGTTTAGCACCACACAATTGACTGAAAGATGCAGACAGGGTGAGACCATGCTAATTGCTCCTTGCTCCTTGGTAGTAGAGATTATTTTATTCTTTGTTTTTCTATCCCCAGCACCCAGCCCATTGCTTCGTACATAATAGGCACTTAATGAATGCTTTTGATTAATTGATTATAAAAAAGCTTTTGATTCAGTAAAGTAAAACATTACTTAGACACCATTCTTCAACAAGGAGCCTCCCATGCATATGCTAAATTCTTACAAGATTCTTTGAAAGATATAAGAGAGAGAACTTGTTCTCAAAGATGGGTTGTGACATCAGACAGGTGATATCATGACTTGCAAGGGAATTGGATTTAAGTGAGGGTGGTGCGAAGTCACGAGCCTCACTTTCTCCCCTGGAGCCATGTGAGTCCAAGATAGAGATCAGGATGATTGGAGATGGTCCCCAGCCATCCTGCAGATCAAG
>CM053581.1:29105495-29128701 GCA_028627135.1 Pseudochirops cupreus
TGAACAATCTTGATAAACTGGACTATCCTCAACAACGCACAGCTAAAAGACAACTCTACAAGCCTCAGGATGGAAGAAGATATCAAAACTCAGAGAAAGATATAGAAAGACTATAGTTTAAATGGAGACTGAAGCAAAACACACTATCGTTCTTTTTCATGTCTGGTTTTGCTTTTTTTTCCCAGCGATCACTCATTGGTTACAACCCTTCTATATGACCAAACTATTGTACAATGTGAAAGTATTTGCAGATCCTATACGTGATTGCACACCACCATGGGGGGGAGGGGAAGGGAGGGGAGAAAATCTGAAACTCAAGTGAATGTGGAACTGAATCTTGTAAACTGAAAGTAAATAAACAAGTCATTCAAAAAAAAATTATTCTTTCTCTTAGATGCCAACCCCATCCCTCGACTCAATCTGCTAATCAGATTTTGACTTAGGACCATATCTCTCTACTCTTCTATCTTCTCTTGGAATCTCAGCAGAATTTTGATAAACTCCTAGGAATGCTAAAGGATCCATTGAAAAGAATACTGGGTCTGAGAAAGGTTTTTATCAGTTGAAAGAATATTCAGGAAAGATGCATTTCTATCCCCTTGGCTCCCATGCCCATGCGAGGGACCAAGGGACCTTTCCATCTGACTTGGACCTGCAACCTTTGAAGAGTTGTCTCTCCTGCTAAAATGTGAGCCCCTTGAGAACAGGCAGAGTCTCCACTTTTCTATTTGCATCCTCGATGCTTAGCATGGTGCACATAATACACACTTAATAAATGTTTTTTCATTCATCCTTTAAAAATAAATCAGAGACTCTGGTTCAAAACCAAACTTTGACACTTGCTACCTTATGTAAGTAATTTCTTTGAGCCTCAGTTTCCCCAGGTATAAAATGAGGGGCTTGGGTGAGCCAATCTCTGAGGTCCTTTCCAGTTCTAAATCTGTCTTCCTATGATATAGTCAACTACCCGTGCATTACAGATGAGGTAAACAAAGTCATGAAGGTGAAGTGACCTGTTCAAAGCCATGCAGTGAGTTAGTAGCAGACCCCTACCCTCTGGCTTCTACAGTAGGCTGCCTCCTTCTGGGAGAGCTTTCTCCTTTAGGGCTCGGAGCTCTTCCAGGACTGATCTTGTTTGCTGCTTCCCCACTTCCTGGCTCTGCCCCCAGACTTGTCTGGGTTGGGATTTACACATAGGTTTCCCATGCACCCACAGGTTTCGTTCCCAGCTCACAAACTCTACAAGGTGCCTTGGGATGAAAGGTGTAGCTCAAGATTCCTATCCTTGTTCTTCCTCATTAATTCATTTGCAGAGAAAAGGTACATGAGAAGAGGCGAAGCCCAAGGCTTCTGAGACCGGGTTCTGCATCTTGTTTATGCTACCAGATCTTATCCTCCCTGGAGAAGACAGAGCACAGTACCCTTCCTTGGGAGTTAGGGAGACTTTCAAATCCCAACAGAGCACCTAAGTGTATTGTTCTTTATGGTCTTTGCTAGGGGTAGGACCAAGGGAAGAAGGTGTGTCCAAGGTCCAGAAAAAGAGGTGAGCATCCTAGGAGTATCCAGAAGCAGAGGGCAAACATAATCCAAGGTCAGAAAGGAGTCTAAGGTCAGTCAAATGAATCTCAGCTCAGACAGAATCCTGTCAAATTTGTCTCCCTCACTGGAAGGACCATGCCTCCACCCTTTGGAAACCCAATGACTAGAGCCAACCTCACCTTTTCTTGGTCTTCTTAGATGTAGAGAGTTTCCACCTTGTAAGGAATTGGAAATAACTGAGCTTATAGAGCGGATGGCCACCAGGAGGCTTCCTTCCTCCCCCTTCTAGAGATGCTTCCTGGCAAGGCAGGAATGTGTGAACCAGCTCCTCACAGGCTCCTGGATTGATCTTTTTTTTCTTCTTTTCTTCAAGCCTGGTGGAATGGGCTGGCAGTGGTCCAATGATAAGATCATCTGGCTGTCTACTGTGAAGATCTGTAGAGTTCCAAATCTACTATCCATTTCCTTGGTGCCTGCCCATGCCTCAGCATCCTCAGCTGTTCCAGGGAGCTAATTAAGTACCTCAAAGGACCACCTTCTCACTCATTAATTCACGCACTCAATGAATATATACCTAGCACAGGTTATGCGCTAAGTTTGGCAAGGCACATGGAGGATCCCAAAGAATTAGAAGGTACAATCTATCTCCTTGAGGAAAGGTATAGTCTTGCTGAGGACATAAGACTTATTAATAGATCTCACCCATGTCACTCCATAAATTTCAGTGGTTCTCAATTGTCTTTAAGTTTATTTAGCTTGTAAAGCTCTACACAGCCTCAGCCTGAACTAACCTTTTCATCTTCACTGTACAATATTACTCCCCTTCCTAAATCTCTAATCCACCCAAACTGGCCTTCTCTCTATGGCTCATGCACAATACTTCATCTCTGTGACTCTACCCTGGTCATTGCCCATGCCCATTGCCCATCTCTCTTTACATCCACCTCTGAGAATTTCACTCTGTCTTCAATACAAAGATTAAGCATCCTCTTCCACACAAAGCCTTTCTTAATCTCCCCCAATACTAGAGCCTCCCTCCCAAATTACTTTGTATATAACTACTTTGGATTTATACTAATTACTTAGAATTTCTTTTCCTTTCACTTATTTTGTTTACGCTCAACTAGTATTTCTTGTCTCCCCTGTTAGAAAGTAAATTCAGTGTGAGCTGGGATTATTTCATTCTTTCTATTTGTGTCCTCTGTACTTAGCATAATGCCTGGTACTAATAAGGACTCTTTGTGACCAAGTTGTGGTAGAGCCTTCCCAGCTCTTACTGGTCTGATCAGCCACAGTCAGACCTGTCGTACCTTGACCTCAACACAGTGATGTCAATTTGGTCTTCTTGGAGACTGAAGGACAACAACCAATGGTACAACTAGTAGGTTCTTAACAAATGCTTGTTGGTTACTCATTGACTGGTTGATTGGGGTTTCTGTCTACTTTTCTTGATCCAGGGAAGAATTAACTCATTCAGTTATGGAAATCCTGCCCTAGAGGTGAGCTACCTTGATTGGCTAATAACTCAGTGCAAAGTCTTAAGGTCACTTAGGTTTAGGTGATCCCAAACCAGACCATGCTTCACATCCCATGGAGCCATTCACTGGGAGCCATCTTGCCACCTTCTCTGATATGTCCCACCCCTCCTTTCCACCTCTTGCTAAAAACAAGAATAACTGAATCCATATTACCATTGCCTTTGGGAAGGACTCATTGGTTGATATAGTCTGTGGATCAAGGCACCACCCCACGGACTGCCCAGGCCACCACTTCCCAAGTGAGTTGTCTCCTCCAATTAGAATATCAACCCCTTGAGGGCAAGGGTCATCTCACTTTGGTATTTGTGTTTCCAGCACAAATGCCCACCAAAGACTAAGTTTTTAAGAAATGCTTTTTCCTCATTCATTCATATTACTTGTGTGATGCCAGGTAATTCACTTGGCCCCTCCAGGCCTCAATGTCTTCAGCTGTAAAGTAAAGGGGTTGGACCATGAGGGAGGAGATGATCACAAAGATCCCTTTGTGAAGTTGTATCTTTTCATATCATGGCCACCTGGTCTAGACAGCCTAGAAGGAAAACTTGATGGCCCCTTTATCCCTACCCCGTGAGCTCCCAAGTCTGCCTAGGGCACTCCCTCCCCTCCACATCCCGTTTCCCCTTCTCTGGGCCCCAGCCTGACCCAGGTAACTCTTCAGACCCAAGAGCCCCAGGAAAAGGAAAGACCACCCACCTTCTGCCTCTCCTGGTTTTATAATCCTTTCCCTCCTCCCGTTAGAGTCTCTAACCCCAAGTCTTGTGATAACTGGGAAGTAGATGTCAGTTCCAGAGTGAAGGGGGTGGTTTCTATCTCCTCCCTAATCTTTTCCTAGGTCTGATTGTTTTGTTTTGTTTCATTTCACCATTTTGTTGGCTCTTATCCCTTTCCTTTGCTGGTCTTTCCCTTTCTTCCATCCTTCTTTCCATCCACCGGCTCTCCTTGAAATTTCTTAGGTCTTCCTACAGAGTGTGAGTCCTGGAAGGAGGAGATGGGCCTAGGAAACCGACACACATGAGACAGCTATAGAATCATTTTGAACTAAAAATGTGGCAAAGTAGAAAATTTTGCATTCATTCACACATTCAACAAGAACTTATTAGAGAGTGAGACCCAGAGAAAAGAGTGCGGACTTTAGAATAGGAAGTACTGGGTTTAGATTTGACACCTGGGTGATATTGGATGAATCAGCTCCCCTCCCTGGTCTCTGTCCCCTCAACTATATAATGAGAGGGTTGGGCTGGATGGCTGAGGCCCCTGCCAGGCAGCTAGGTCAGTAAAAGAGTGAATAGAGCACTGGACCTGAGTTCAAATCCTGACCAGACACTTAGTAGCTATGTGATCTGAGTGAATCACTTAACCTACGTCTCGTCCTCAGTTTCCTCATCTGTAAAATGGGGATAATAATAGGACCTACCTCCCAGGGGTATTGTAAAGGTCCACTGAGGTAGCATTTGCAAACCTTAAAGTGCTACTGATATTATTATTCTTATTTTCTTAACTGTAGGCAAAGCCCAATGGACGCGAAGCTGTGGGTCTGGTCCTTGTGGGGCTTATAGTCTAATCTAGGCATGAGGCAGAAATCTACATAACCCTAATATTTTATGAGAAGCTGAAAGCTAAGTGTCAGGTGAGGGCCAAGAAGAAGCCTATTAACCCTCTCTGGGCACATGGAAGGCTTCCTGTAGGAGGCAGCATTTCAGGTGGGTGATTAGGAATTCAACAGGTGAAGAGGGAAAGGGAGGGCATGCCAGGCAGGGGAACAGTGTGATCAAAGGCATGGCGGTGGAAAAGCAAGGGCTTGTTTTAGGAAACAGGTGAGCTGGAGTACAAAGGGCATGAAGGAGGATTATTTACCTTCCTCTCCATCCTCAGGCACTTTGCTTTTTGCTTCCCTGTAGTTTTATGTTGTATGTTATGTTTGTTTTGTATTTATTTTGAAACAAATGGCTCAGTGGACAGGGCACAGGACTCAGGAAGACCTGAGTTCAAATCCTGCCTCAGACATTTACCAGCCATGTTACCGTAGGTAAGTCCTTTAACTTATCTCCGTTTCTTCTCTGTAGAATTCGGGTAATGGTAACAGTAGCACCCATCTCCCAGAACAGTGTTGAGGTCAGTGTAAAGTACTTTGTATAACTTAGAAGCGCCGCCTAAATGCCGGCTGTTGTTACTGGGAGCTGGGGGGGCATAGCAGACCTGGAGTTGGTCCTGGAGCAGGAAGATCTGCCGCAGATAAGCCAGGCACATAATCCCTCGGGCTCTGCGCAGCTCTCTAAGAGGCCCCCTTACAGAGGAGGTACCCCAGACCCATGGGGTAAAGCAGCTGCTTGCTGGGAGCTAGCTCCCTATACCAAGGCACTCCCATGGCCAGTCACCACCAACATCCCCATCTGCTGCTTATATTCCTGTCTCTACCTACATACTGTTTCTCCCCCAGAAAAACATAAGCTCCTTGAGGGCAGGGACAAGCTCTGTATGCCTTTGTATCTCTAGCACTGTGTACAGAAGGCACTTAATAAAAGCTTATGGAATAGCTGTAGAGTCCTGAAGGATTTTGCAGATGGCTCATTATAACCTCTATGCTGTAGAATTGGAAAGTCCTTCACACCTGCTTCCTGTCTATGGGGAGGGAGGCTCTTCTTCCTACCCACTTGGGCTAGGCCTGCCTATGCTACAGTTTATGACATGAAGGCAGGCAACAGTGAAAAGCTGAACACATCTTGACTGACTCTGCCACAGCCCATTAAAGACTCCAGATGGTTATTGTGGCCTTTTACATGGGGTCCATTTGGGACAGAGCCCAAAGGAGATGCTTAGTCTGGTAGAGCAGACAGACTGAGTTATGGGGATACTGGGCAGTTCCTCAGAAGGTTAAGGCTCTGATAGTGAACTCTTCCAGAGGAGCCAATGATTTTTCTTTGTATCCCCAGAGCTTAGCACAATGCCTGGTACAGAATAGACACTTTATAAATATTGATTCACTGATCCACTGATTGACTGAGAGCGACACAAGCAGGCAAATGTGGGAAGAAATGGTACTTTACCCTCCAACGCAGATCTGTATTGCTATGGATAGCGAGAGTAAAGGGCAGGCACACAGAGCTCATGGGATGCTGAGACCAGAAAGGGCCTTAGAGATCAATTAGTCTACTCTACCCATTTTTAAGAGTTAAGTTACCAAACATTTATTTCCTCTCCCTTCTAAGCCCTCCCCACTAAGGGAAGGAAAGAAGGTAAGAAGGAAGGAAGGAAGGAAGGAAGAAGGAAGGAAAGAAGGAAGGAAAAAAGGAAGGAAGGAAAGGAGGGAGGGAGGGAGAAAGGAAAGGAAAAAGGAAGGGAGGAAGGAAGAAGAAATGTTTATAACAGATATGTATAGTCAAGCAAACCAAATTCCCACATTGGCCATGTCCAAAGATGTGTGTCTCATTTTGTCTCCAGTCCATCCCTTTTCTGGGCAGGAAGCAGGCTTCAATCACTGGTATTCTGGAATTGTTGCTGATCATCAAAAGTTCTTTAAAGTTTGTCTTTACAATGTTACTATTCTTGTCTCAATTGTTCCCCAAGGTTCCTGCAGGTAAGGCATTAAGTAGCAGAGGAGGGGTGTCTGCCTCTGCTCATCTGACTCTGACTCCAGTACTCTCCACTGTCTTAAATTGTTTGAGAACAGGCTACCCTAGAACTCAAGTGCCCTGACCATTGGTCTGCCGGAACCCAACCAACTGCCCACATGCTTACCAGAACCCCAAACAGGGTCAGCAGCGCACACCATCTTTAGTGAAAGGTAGGAGAGTCAGGGGAGGAAGACTGGTGAGAGCCAGGAGACATGGGGTCTAGCTCTTTCTCTTTTACTAATTAATTAGTTAGCTATCTTATCCTGGGGAAGTGATTTCACTCCCCGGGCCATAATTTCCTCATCTTAAAATTGCATAGTTTTGGATAGACTATCGTGTTGAGGGAAAGGCAGCTAGGTGGTGCCAGAGAGCACACAGCACTGGACCTGGAGTCAGGAAGCCTCATCTTCCTGGGTTCTAATCTGACCTCAGGTACTTAAGGTGTGTGGCTCTGGGCAAGTCACTTAACCCTGTTTGCCTCAGTTTCCTTCTCTGTAAAATGAGCTGGAGAAGAGAATGGCAAGTCACTACACTATCTTTGCTGAGAAAACCCCAAATGGGGTCATGTAGAGTCAGACACAATTGAAAAATGGCTGAATGACAACATGTTGGAGGAAGACCGAGCCAATCAGATTGTTTGGATGGAAGAGTGAATCAGCTTGGAAATATAGGCTAGCCAGACTGCTACGTGCCAGGCAGAGGAGTCTGTGTTTTATCTTACAGGTAATAGGGAGCTGTCAAAAGTTCTTAAACAGGAGAGTAATATGGTCAAGCTTGTCTTTTGGGAAGAACTTTGAAAGCAGATGGTGGGATCATCATAGCTATTTCCAACACTGGTTTTCCAAATTCTTGGGAAGCTCAGGACAGGAAATCACCCACCCCTAAACTGGTAGCTGAGTATCATAGCGATAGGTTGCTGAACCTAGAGTCAGCAAGACCTGAATACTCTTCTTGTCCTGCTCCCTCTACATCGTGGTAGAATTCGACCCGAGTTCCAATCCAGTCCCAGACAATTAGTAGCTATGTGACCTCCCTTAACCTTTCTCTCCCTCTATTTTCTCATCTGTCAAATGGGGCTAACACTCATACCTACCTCCCAGGGTAAAGTACTTTGTAAACCCTAAAGCCTATATAAATGTTAGTATTACCATTACTCACTGTAATCAGCCTACAGTACCAGGGGCTATGAGATATGGAATACATAGTCCAAAGTTTCCAGGGATTATGCTGAAAGTGACTGCGTGACCTCAGGCAAGTTCCTTTACTCCCTGGGCCTCAGTTTCCTTGTCTGTAAAATATGGGGCATGGATGGGGTGGTCTCTGGGGTCCTGACCAACTCTAGGCCTAGGGTTTTATAAATGACTAGTCCCCTTGTCTTGCACCTACTTTTCATCAAAAGAGCCACCAAGACTGGGTTTTCCCTTGGAAGGGCCTGTCAGTCAAGGAGTGTGTTACCCAGAGCTAATGAGTAACTCAAGAGAGATCAAAAGATAAAAGTGATGCCTTTTATTAAGCTCACAGATTTATTATAAGGGAGTCGGCAGGACCACACAGGTCTGCCATCCCTGTGCAGGAAAGCTGTGTGTGTGTGTGTGTGTGTGTGTGTGTGTGTGTGTGTGTGTGTGGTCTGAAGCAGTCAAAAGCAGCGAGTGAGACTGCATTTGTAAGCCTAATAAAAGGTATAATTGGCATCCCTTTTATATTCTTCCCCTCCTCCACCCTTACAGCCAACACCAGAGTCAAATCTTGACAGAGCCAGGAGGGGAAGGAAGTGTTCTCCAGCCAGGGGTGATAACCTGGGCATTAGGGCTGGTCAAGAGCACAGGGGGACACTCTCCCCTCTGGCTGGAAGGGCAGGTTTTGGAGGCTGCTCCTTATGGGGCCCTATCTCAGATTGCAGAATAAAGGGCAGCAGGAAACAGTGCCAAGGAGACATTGCAAGGCTAGATGTTTGGGGCAAATTTCCTAAGGGCTGAACATGGTCCACAGGTGGACTGAGTGATTTTAGGAGGCAGGAGGTCCCCTTTCCTGGGGGCCTTTGGAGGAGCTGACGGACCATTCGTTCTGGGCATGGCCAGGAGGGACTCTTATTTACTTGATTCTGTCATTCAGGTCAGAGCAGTCCCTAGGACTTGTGGCATCTAGGCCACATTCAAATGGGGACAAGGCAGAGCTGATGATAAAAACAAGGCCCCATAGACAGAAAAAATCCAGAACTGTAGTCTATGGTCGGGAAACAGAAACCAGAGGATGTGAATGGAGACCTAAGGACACTCAGGGAGAAAGCAAAGCTAGGCCAGACCAAGCTGGACTTAACCAGATTGGGGGAAGACCAGTGCATGTGGACACCCCCACTGATCCCAAAGGAGTAGAGTGCCCAGCACAAGAGGTGTGGTGGTGGTGGTGAGTCAGAGGACTCACCAGGCAGGTGGTGCCACCCCAGATGTTGGCACCCTGCAAAAAAGCCCCAGCACACCCCCACCCCTGAATGATGACTTAATTTTTATCTCTTTATTCCCAGTACTTAGCACGCAGTAGGTGTTTAATAAATCCTTATTGATTGGTTGGATCTGTAACCAGAAATTAGAAGTAACCATTGGAAAGAAAGGGGTCAGGCATTTTGTTCTAGGAGAGTGAGTCAGAAAGTTGGGGGCAGGGTGACCTTGCATTGAATTTGGATTCAGGAAGACCTGCATTCAAGTCCCGCCTCATATAATTAACTCTATGATTCTGGCCATGTGGTTTAATGTCTCTTGCGGCAATACTCACAGCTACCTTACCGGGCAGTTGTAAAGCTCCAATAAGATGTGTGTAAAGTACCTTGTAACCCTTAAAGTGTCAGAGAAATGTCAGCTGTTGTTATCATGGTTATTGCTGAAAATGCTGATAATAATGTTCATTGGCTGATTGAGGGAAAGGAAGGAAGGAATAAGCACTTGCTAAGTGCCTCCTGTGTCCAGGCACCGGGCTAAGCATTTTACAAATATGGTATTATTTGATCATTGTGATTTAAGGTGGCAAGGGTTGGGGGAGCGAAGGTGGCAGAATAGATGCTGCCTGCCTGGAATTCACTCTCTGCTACGGTGTCATTCATTCATTCACTCCTTCAAACCACACACATTTACTAAGCACCTACTGTATGCAAGAGAGATCCAAAAGGAGATGTGAAATCAGTCCTCCCCTCAACTTGCTTACAGTCCAGTAAGGGGGAAAATCAAGAACACAGCTAACTTTGGGATAAAGGAGAGGGAGACAAGTACAAATGGAACCACCTGAAAGAAGGGATATCAACGGATAGAGATAGATGGAGGGGGGCTATTTTTAGCTTTGGAGGGAGGTGTGATATAGATAATTAATATGATTTTGGTACATTATCAGGATATCACTAGTTCTTATTTCTGGGATTTGTTTCTATCATTAATCCATTCAATAAGCATTTATTAGGCACCTATTGTGTGCCAAGCATTATGTCAGGGGCTACAGATTCAAAGGCAGAACAATTCATGCCTTCAGAGAGCTTGTTTTCTATTGTAGGAAAAAGCTCAAGCTAGAGATAACGAGGCCATCTGCCTGCCTTTCTCTGCATGTTACCTCTTTGTAAACCCAACTCAATCATAACACTCAGAGCTTGAATCATAGAACAATTCATTTCCTTGGGTAAGTGATACTACTTCTCGAGAACTACAAAGTCTGGGGGTTAGGCAGAAGAGTGTCGTGAGAAGCCTGGCATTTGAGAATCTTTGGCCCTGGGTTTGAAGCCCATTTCTCCCACAAACTACTTGTAAGATCTTGAAAAACTTCTGTTATCTTTCTTTCCCTCAGTTTCCTTATCAGTAAAATTATGTAGTTTGGTATGATGTTTAAAGAGCCAGAACACTAGGAAGTTGTAGGTTCAAGTCTTGGTTCTGACACATTACTGTGTGACCCTGGGCCAGTCACTTAACCTCAGTGTGATGATGATGATGATGATGATGATGATGATGATGATGATGGTGATAATAATAAACATTTATGCAGTGCTTCCTATGTGCCAGGCACTGTGTTAAGCTCTTTGGGCATGATGGGCTGTGTAGGGAGGACTAGCACCTCTGGTGTAAGGGCTTGCTGAGCCTTTTTCAGGGCTGCTCATCTACTGTTGGTGGGCATCTGATTCACCCAACTCTCACCTGTGGCTCCAAGGAGCTGGAGCATGTGCAGCTGCCACACTCCAGTAAACCCTTTTGGCCTAGGCACTAAACCAGATTGAAGGTAACTGACTGGGGCTGTTGTGAGTTAGGGGGGTGTCTATACCCAGCTTGCGAAGACTTCTCCTGGAGAATGGGCCAATGAGAACAACTTGTGGCCACAAAGGTGGCTGAAGCAGAAACTGTGGAGTGCTTTAGAACTTGGTCAGACATGGAAGATGCCAAGGGCATCCGGGGCCATCACTGGCCGTTCTGACTTTTCTCCTGCCACTGGACTTTGATGACTCTTAAAGAGAGAGTGACTTTGTGCAACTCTGCCTCACTTAAATCCAATTCACACGAGTCAAGACATCATCTGCTAAACTTTAATACCAATGGCAACAATTGGGAGACAGTGGCACGGGACTGCCCACTGAGCATGCCTGTAATAAAGAAGGTCCTGTACACTGGCACAGTTGGAACACTGTGCCTTGACCCCAACGGTCCTTGTTGAGTACGAAGGACAAACACAATTTACAATTGTGTTTTACAATGATTTTCTCATTTTGCTCTCTAGGCAGCTTCCTAAAACTGGCAGTTGCAGAAAAGATGCCAGCTTGCTTTGGTGAAGGGAGTTTCCTCACCTGGGGGTTCTTCATGCCAATGAAAGTCACTCTCGTCCCTTATCTTCAAAATGAGGTTGCATTAGATGACCTCCGAGATCCCTTCCAACTCTAGAGCTGTAATTCTATAATTTACACTTCCTTCCAGTTCTAGCCCTCTGAGAATCTGGGAAGCTCCTTACCCTACTCCGAGTTGAGATGGTCTTAAAAGCATGAATATTCTCTCTAGAATCCTGAAATCATGCACATCTACAATCTGGTTTCTTGGTTGTTCATACAAAGAAACCCAGCCTTGAGACTTCAAGGATCTTTAGCTCCATTGATGAGTTGGAAATTTCCTCTTAGCTTCCTTACCAACCCCCTCTCAATTCTGCCCCTTCCCCCCAGCCTTATGAATCACCTCTCTTCCAGCTGTTTCCCCATCGGCCCGGCACCCACCACGTATATTAGAGCCCCAGCTAATTCTCCTTTGGCAAATCCACAGACCTGATAATTCCCCCTGCATTCCTTGGCAGTCTCCCCGACTTCTCAGCAAAGACTTAATAGCCAAGAGCTGCTGTGAGCTCATGTTTCGCTCCGGCTTCATTACTTCTACAAAGCCAGCTTCATATAGGAACATGCTATTAAATAATGCTGCAAGTAGTTGAGTCTAAAGTGAATGTTGTGAGACATTGGGGAGGTATGGATGAATAGTCTTGGCGGTTTTCTTTTCTTCTTCTTCTTTTTTTTTTTTGAATCATTTCCCATGTTAGATTTTATTCTCTTCTCAGCCACCTAAGACAAATGGCAGAGAAGCTCCTGCTGCCTCGGAAGGAGACTTTCTCAAGCTAGGGAGCTGAGATTCCAAGAAGACCCTAAAGCAATTCTGAAGTCTTGAAAGGTGAGATGAGACCTAAGCAACAGTCTGTTGTTGGTCAGTCACGTCCAACTCTTCATGACCCTGCAGACTATCTTGTTCATGGGGTTTTCTAGGTAAAAATATGACAGTGATTTGCCATTTCCTTTTCCAGTGGATTAAGGCAAATAGAGGTTAAATGACTAGCCCAGGGTCACACAGCTAGTAAATGTCTGGGGCTGGGTATGAACTCAGGTCTTCCTGATTTCTTGCCCAACACTTTATCCAACGAACCATCTAGCTGCCTTGATGGAACAGCCTAGGATTAAACAATGCTAAGAGAAATCTTTGGATTGCTTCCTGTATCGTACAGAGAATTGAACTGATTGGGCATTCTTTAAGCTAGGGGTCCATGAACTTTTTTCTTTGATGTTTTGATTGATTGTGATTGATTTCCTTTGTTATCTAATGTATTTTATTTTCTGCATTTAAAGACATCATTCCAAGAAAAGGTCCATCTGCAGTCAGCTAGGTAGTGCAGTGAATAGAGCACTGGGCCTGGAGTTAGGAAAATCCGAGTTCAAATCCAGGCTCAGACTCTTACCAGCTGCGTCATCCTGGGTAAGTCACTAAACCTCCTTTGGACGCAGGCTCCTGTAAAATTGGGGTGTTAATAGCACTGATCTACCAGTGTTGTTGTGAGGATCAGATGAGGTAATAGTGGCAAAGAGCCTGACAGATAGTAAATTCTATTTAAATATTAGCTATCATTATTCGCCAGACTGCCAAAGGAGTCCAGCACACAAAAAGGGTCAAGAACCCCTGGTTTAGAGGATCATAAATCCTGGGTTCAGATTCTGATTACTCTGAGCCTTGATTCTGTCATCTGTAAAATGGGGACTGGCCACCTCACAGGAGTATCAACATAGAGGCCATCTACCAACTTAATCATTTTACAAAGCAGCAAATAGGCCCAGAGAGAGGAAGAGATTCTACCCAACATGAGGCAGGTTATACATGACAGAAGGAGGGAAATTGAATGACTCATCATAGATTTGGAGATAAATGGAACATGAGAAGCCTCCTAGTCCAACCCTCATTTTGTGGATGAGAGAATTAACAGAGAGGTTGTTATTTGTCAGGGGTCACACAGCTGGCAACAAAGGATTTGAACTCGGGTCCTCTGACTCCAAATGGAGCAATGTTTTCCAGCTGCCACCCTGCCTCGATTTTTATTGAAATTTCACATTCTGGTTTGTAAAGTAATTACTGGTATATGTGACTTAGCTGGTGTTCCAAGACCAAAAGCTTCTGGACAACAGGGCTCACATCCCACAGGTTTCTGCAACCCTCGCAAACGCCAGCACAATCCTTGGTCCATAGGAGGCATGTGATAATAATATTTAGCATTTATAGAGTGCTTTTCAGTTAGCGAGGTGCTTTACAAATATTGTCTTACTTGATCCTCATAGGAGCATCGATGCTTCTAGCAGGGCGAAACTATTATTGTCCCCATTTCAGAGATGACAAAATGGGCTGAGAGGGAGAGAGATTACAGGTCACAGGGCCAGTAAGTGTCCGAGGTAAAATTTGAACTCAAGACTTCTTGATGCCAGCAGCAGGGCTGTATCCACAATGCCATCTAGCTAACTCGATGTAAATGTTTGCTGATGGAATGGGAAGCCCTCCATCTAACCTGAGAAAAGTCTTTTGCTTTCACTGGGCGTTGTTGTAAGTTGCTTGAGGGTTAGGCACAGAGAACCCTGAAGAGATAAGAAATTACATTCTTTGCCACGAGGTTAGCGGCAATGGAATCTTTAACAATACCTCCGAGTCTTTCCCTATTCTCTCAAGTAGGTCTGTGCCAAAGGTTGTTGGTAGCTGGCAGCCAGCAGTTATGGGATCCTGACACTAATTATTTTCCCATATTTTTCCACCCTGCCCACCACTTTCTCATTTCTTTTCCCATAACTCAGTCTTCCTTACTCCTTTCAATGCCAAGTAGCTATAGAAAGAAGCAGTCTGGCGTAGGGAATAGAATCTGGCGTAGGGAATAGAATCTGGCGCTCGTCTGGAATGATTTGGGTTCGAATTCTGCCTCAATATCTCCTAGCTATGTCATCCGAGGCAAGTCACTTAACTTTTCTTAGCCTGTTCGCTCATCTGTAAAATGGGGATATAGCCACTGTACCTCTGCCATACAAGTCTGTTAGGGGGATCAGATCAAGTAATTGTGGAAAGAGTGTTGAAGATCTTAAATCACTATATTGATATTAGCTGTTATTATTATATATGATCATAGTATGTAGAGGCAATGAGAGACAGAGGTTGTATTCAATCCTGGGAATGGGATAGGGGAGAGTGAAAAAGGTCCAGGTGTGTTTTTTTTAAAAACCTGCGCCAAAGAAAAGTCTTCTCCAAAACAGGTGATTGGTTATATCTGCCTTGGGCCAGAGTAATCAAGTTGTAATTAGGTTTTAAATATGCTAATGTTTGTGTTATTTATACTAAGAAGAGATGGCAGGTCAGCAAATATGGAGATGATTCTCTGAGCGGAGCTATAAAGACTCAGAACAGGGCATTGGAAGCTCCAGGCATCAGAACGATGTGAGGCAAAGATTTTTAACCCTTTTAGTGTCATTGATCCCTTGGGCAGCCTTGTGAAGCCTAGGAACCCCTTCTCACGATAATGTCTTTGAATAATTGAAAAAAATGCTCAGTTTCATTCAGAAATTAGCAGAAACAATGTAAAATTTTTCCCATCCAACTTCATAGACCTCCCTGAAATCTCTCTGGGGACCTCGGGTTAGTATAAGAAGTGAAGGAAGAAACCTCATACTTCACAGGATTTGGCATCAAAAAGGATTACAGAGGTTACCCATACCAACCCTTTCATATGACAGATGAGGGAACTGTAACCCAGGCTGGGCAAGAGGTTGCCCATCACCTCCAGGATCGAATTTAAAATCCTCTGTTTGGCTCTTAAAGTCCTTGATGGTTAACCTGGCCCCTTCTACCTCACCCCCCTCCAAGTACTCTGTGGAGCAGTGACATTGGTCCCTCAAGACACTCAGTCCCTCAGCTCTGGTCAACTACTCTGTCCTCCATGCCTGTAACATTCCCTCTCTCCCCTCCCCCCCCCCTTCATCTCTGCCTCCTGGCTTCCCTAACATACTTTAAGTCCCAGTTAAAAATCCCACCTTCTGCCAGAAACCTGACTGGGTCCACGCATAATGCTAGTTACCTCCATGTTACACGCTGCCTTTCGCTCATTTGTGGTGTCCCCCATTAGACTGGGAGCCCCTTCAAGTCAGAGGCTGCCTTTTGCCTTTCTTTGTATGCCCAGCATTTAACACAGTGACTGACATATAATTGGGGTTTAATAAATACTTCTTGACTTGACTTGAAGTGACTTGCCCAAGGTCACATTTAAGTGTTGGATCTGGAACAAGAATTTTGATCATCTGTCTTCACTTCCAAGCTTGTGCCTCTACACCTCCCTTCCTCCTCTTCCCTTCCTCCTCTCTGCTTTCTTTTCTTTTTCTCTTTCCCTCTCCTTTTTCTCCCATTTCTCTCTTCCCTCTTTCTTTCTCATAGGAATTTCTTAGGTTTAGGGCAACCTGGGCATTGTTTCTCCTACTCTTTTTACTTTGCACTGGCTCCTGGCTGAGGCGGAATATAAGGCACTTTAGGTTCCCTTCAGGATCACATGGGTAGGTAGGTGGTGCCATAGTGCATAGAGTACTGGGCTTAGAATCAGGACCACTCATCTTCATGAGTTCAAATCTGGCCTCAGATACTTCCTAGCTGTGTGACTCTTGGCAAATCACTTCACCCTGTTTGCCTCGGTTTCCTCAACTGTCAAATGAGCTGGAGAAGGAAATGGCAAACTGTTCCGAGTATCTCTGCCCCAAAGGGATCATGGAGAGTCTGAAACAACTGAACAAGATCTCATATCCCAACTGATCCATGAGCCCCACTTATAGGATCATTAAGATTAGAGCTAGAAGGGACGTTAAAGGTGATTACTGAGGTGAGGAAACTGAACTGTCCAGGTCTCCTCTTAACATTAGTTACCTCCTGTTGATGCTGCCTATGTTTTATTTGTACATAGCTGTCTGCAGGCTTCATGCAATTCTAGCCCTGTCACCAGACAAGTGGCTTACCTTCCTGGCCTCAGTTTCCTCATCTGTAAAATTAAAAACACAGACTAGGTCAGAGGTTCTTCCTTAGAGCTCTACAGACCCTCAAGAGGTCTTTGATACAACTTGACCAATATGGAAATATGTTTTACATGATTGCACATATAACATATGTATAACATATCAGATTGCTTGCCATGTTGGGGAGTAAGGAGGGGAGGGAAAAATTTGAAACTCAAAATCTTTCAGAAAATGAATGGTGAAAATTGTCTTTGCATGTCATTGGGGAAAATATTGTTAAATTTTTGAAAAGAGGTTTATTGATGGAGTCTATGAACTTGGATGGGAAAAATACATCTTAATTTTCATTAACCGTTTGCTTGCTTTGTAATCTTGTGTATTTTATTTAATGCATTTAAAAACATGATTCTGAGGAGGGACCATAGGTTTCACCAGACTATTGCCAAAAGGGTCAGTGGCACAGAAAAGGTGGAGATTTTCTGGGCTGGCTGACTCCACATTTCCTTCCAGATCTGAATCCATGATCCCTTGATACTAAGGTTTGGGAATCCCAGAGGAAGATACTTTGGGGGAGGGATGATGTAGATTCATCTCCATAATAATGTGTTTTAACTTCCCCAGGCTCAGACCTCAATTAGGTGCCCAGGGGCTTTGTGGTATGTACCTCTCATAAAGTCATTACCACAATTATCACCATTATCCTCTCTATTAGCAGGACACACCATTCTGAAGAGAATAGCAATTACTGAGGGCAGGGAGGTGAGGGTGGGCCCAGGCTCCGGGCCCCCAGGGGTGTGGAGCCAGGGTAGAATTGAGGACATATTTACCTGCTTCTCTGCTTGGGCCAAAGCAGCTCTGTGATTTATTGTTAGTTAAAGTTCTGGTCCCCTGGAGAGCTGGCTCCAAAAGGCCTCCTTGCCCCTGGGTAAATGCAGTAAGCAAAGCAATCCTTCCCTCTTGTCCCTGGAATACTGAGACTGTGGAATGAGAGCTCTGCGGCCTCCCTCAGAAGCCCCCAGCCTCAGAAGAGGTCATTTTTCTCTGGAGTTAGCTATGAGAGTCAGCAGAAGGGACAAAGAAGTGATGACCCTGGGGCCATTAGGTTCGGAATTAAGGAGAATCATCCCCTGACCTGAGAGAGTAACAAATGTGCATTTCTGCCAAATAAAATAGAAGTGCTAAATAAAAGCTGTGTGTGGACAAGATATAGGATGGTTTTCCTACTAGAGAAGAACGTCAAAGAACTAGAAAACACCTCTTTCCAAATTTATTATGGCCAATGAAGTATATCTGGGTGTACTTGGAGAGGATACATGCTGAGGGAAAATACTGAAATGCATTAGGGCTGACCTTCTCCCTGCATGTTCTAGAGGAGCCCCCTGAGGGTGAGTGTGAAGGCTCCAAGAAGGGGATTTCCAGGTTGGAAGAATGCATGATCATGAGAGTGGAGTGGGGAGACTTTGTTGGTAGAAGCAATAGTTACCAGAAAAATAGAAGATTCACAACCAAGCTGGAAACCTTGATAATCTGGAGGAGCAGAGTTAAGCTCTCCAAGGGCCACTGAGGGCTGGTGACAGAGGATATTGCCAAAAGAGTGAGACCCAGCATGGAGATGTCAGAACAAGGGAGCAAGATGCTGCCTTTCACAGAGGTTCCCAACTTTCCAAACACACTTCTAAGGACTTCAGCTATGGATGAGGAGTTTTTCCCCTGAGATGGGAAAAGTGAATTCATGAGATGAAGGTCTATAAATGGATCCACATCAGATGTGGTTCCCTCTTCTAGTCTTTAGAGGCCATTAATAAACCTGTTCTTTGTGTAATACCCTCTCTAGGGCTATTCACCCAACTCACACTGGTGATATGGGGTCCCTAGAGGGCAATTGTCTTCTTCTCCCTTGAGAATTCAAGGAATCACTCTGAAGGGTTGTGGCTTCTCATGCTGTAGTTCTTGAGCCCCCACCAGTATTCTTTCCATTAGCAATCAACCAGTTAACATTAATTAACTTTTAGAAAAGGGATTTACTGAGAAGATATAAGAATAATTGATACAGAATATTTATTCCACCCCCAAACTGAAGGTTCACTCTCCCCTTATATTCACAAAGTTCCTGAGAAGATTGAGCTCAGATTTAAAGTATAAAGATAGTAGGCACATGTGTAAAGAACACTTGTGGCCAAGGGATACCTCCTGATTCCTGGCCCTGGAAATCCTTTTTTCCCTTTGTGGAGTCCTCATGAAATTCTTCTTAGGTAGAGCTGTTTACTGGGTAGGTTGTCTGCTGTCAGGCCAGGCTACTCCTTCTGCCGGACCAGGGCACTTCTCCACCCTGTAGATTCACTCTCCTACTAGTAATACCCTCTTCCCCCTTCTTCTTGGGTCTTGCGGAAAGAGAAGATGCTAGCTATCACCTGGTATTATGCTGGCTATTTGTTTGGATCAACTGCTGGTGGTCTATGCTGCTCAGCTGCCACCTTACAATCTCTCTAGACATTGCAAAGCCTACAAGGTCAATGCTTGAGCATGTCTCTCTTAATATTGCTGCTCAATCACTTCTTGATTCCTGTGATATTATTATATATATATATATATTCCTGTGATATCTGCTACCACCTCCAGTACACTCTGCTATCAATTCCAGTCTCCAGAGGGACCATTGATGAATGGGACCTTTGAATCTCTGGAACTCATCAGGTTTCCTGGACAGGACACTCCTGTCTTAGAATATTCAACCACCTAATATCAGGAAAAAATAAACATAAAGAAATAGATCTTCCATGTATTCATGGACACATGGCGGCCAGATGGGGGAATTCTGTCAGTGGCTTCTCTTACACTTGACTTCTCGTAACCAGCTTAAAACATTCCCTCTCACTCTAAGCTGCCAATGACAGAGGCTAAGGAATGGCGAGGTCAAACCTTTTGTATACATGGCCAGTTTCTGCTCAGTCATTCTGGAGTCATCAGTTCTCTGGGCCCTGCAGACAATCAGAAGACTTCATATCATCATACAGTACTGACTCACTCATGCCCAGAAAGTGGATCCCCAACATTTATACTAGGTAACATGGTCCTTCTCAGCCAGTTGGTACCCTCACTACCATTATATATGTTTATTGCTTTGGGTTCCTAGACCTTTTAGAAGTCTAGAAGATGCTTCAAGAAAAATGAGCCATAGTTCCTAGGGTAGGGAAAAGAGCACTTTTGGATGGGAGCACACATTATTATAGAACATAGAACAGATTGTTATTATTATTATTAGCTTTTTGGAGGAGGGAAGGTAGGGCAATTTGGGTTAAGTGACTTGCCCAAGGTCACATGCCTAGTAAGTGTTAAGTGTCTGAGGCCGGATTTGAACTCAAATCTTCCTGACTCCAGGGTGGGTACTCTATTCACTGCTCCACCTAGCTGACCCAGAACAGATTATTATTAAAAGAATGGTTAGTGAATGTCCAGAAAAGGATACCATTATCACAAATAGTCACTGCAGCTTCATCAACAATAAGTCATATCAGATGACCCACATTTCCTTCTTTCACTAGTATTACAAGACTGGTAGATCAGAGAATGTTGTAAATATAATTTACCTGTATTTTCCCAGAGGGTTTTTTTTGTTTTAGGAGGTTTTTTGTTTGTTTGTTTGTTTTACAAAATATCTCATGCTTTTCTTGTGAAAAAGATAGAGAAATGTAGGTTAAAACAGTTAAATGAATTCAGAACTGATTGTGTGACTGGACCTAAAGTTAGTAGTGATGTGAACAGTGGTCTGGGTCCAGAATTTGATATAAGGAAATTACACAATAGCCTTCAGATGTACCCTAAGACAAAAAAAATCTTCTTAATACCAATATTCTCCTGATGATGCAATATGGCCATGATTTATGGAATTCCACAATCTATAAAGAAGCAAAACTATGAATGACCCAAAAGTCAATAGAGAGATAAACATTAAACATAACTACCCTGCAGCACATTTCTAGTGATGACTTGCACACAAGAAGTAAGGAAAAATACCTTTGGTAAATGTGTGTTTTTGTACATGTACATGTACATGTATATGTATGTGTATGTGTATGTATATATGTATATGTATGTGTATGTATATATGTATGTGTATATATATGTATATATGTATATGTATATGTATATGTATATGAAAAAAGAAGTGGGAAGCCATATAGCAAATCTTCTGGGAGATAATTTGTAATTACCTAAGAAAAACCATTGAACTGTTTATATATTTTAATCCAGAGATTCCTCTACTAGACACATACTAGTAGTAGTAGTAGTAGTGGTGGTGGTGGTGGTAGTAGTAGTAGCAGTAGAGGCAATAGTAGTAGTATCAGTAGCGGTAGTAGTAGTAATATTAGAAGTGGTTCTAGTAGTAGTGGTGGTGGTGGTGGTGGTGGTAGTGATGGTAGAGGTAATAGTGGTAATAACTGTTATTTAATTCTTCTCACATTTTTATGGAGTTCAGATAGAAATGATCCTAGGACAAGTTGCTACTCTATTTTGAGGAGTTACAGGGTGGATGTATGATTTCATTAGTGAAGGGAGCTCCTACTAAGAAATTTTCTCTGCCTTCTCTACATACTTTCACCTTCTCTGAAATTTATAATCTTGGAAAGTTGCTTGTGACACCCTACCCAGGGTCACGCAGCCAAGATGTGTCAGAGTTAAGACTTGAATCCAAGTCTTTCTGATACTAACACGAGCTCTCTCCCTACGATGGTGTTAATGGTGCTAATATTCTTTTATATCTGATGTTCTGCAAACTATTACAGTGGTGGATTAAAATAGCTATTTTTAATTGAATAAAAGTAGTGAGATATAAGCTCTTTCCTGTAGTCTCATTTAAAGCATTTTGGGGACAAGCCCAGTAGTAGACAGGATAACACAAATGATATCAACACACAGACTTTTTTTTCTAGGTTTCTATATTTTTTAAAGCTTTTGATTCCATCTAGCTTAAAGAGTGTCAGTATTTGGCATAGTGACATCTGTTTAAAACGTTTTTAAATTTTTTTTATATCTTACTGATTGTTGTTTAGACATATCCAACTCTTTGTGACCCCATTTGAGGTTTTCTTGCCAAAGAAACTGCAGCAGTTTGCTATTTCCTTCTCCAGCTTATTTTGTGGGTGAGGAAACTGAGGCAAACAGGGTTAAATTACTTGCCCAGAATCACACATTGAGTAAGTGTCTAAGGCCAGATTTGAACTTGGGAGTCTTCCTGACTCCAGGCT
This sequence comes from Pseudochirops cupreus, assembly GCA_028627135.1. Classification (NCBI taxonomy): domain Eukaryota; kingdom Metazoa; phylum Chordata; class Mammalia; order Diprotodontia; family Pseudocheiridae; genus Pseudochirops; species Pseudochirops cupreus. Next base: position 29,127,214 of record CM053581.1, read on the forward strand.
CTCTCCACTGTGTTACCTAGCTACCCCACCTTGGTGACTGGGGGACAATAGTTTTATCCTCTGAGGCAGCTAGGTGGTACTGTGGATTGAGTGCCAAGCCTGTAGCCTGGAAAACTCATCTTCCTGAGTTCAAATCTGGTTTCAAACACTGGCTGTGTGACTCTGGTCAAATCATTTAACCCCGTTTGCCTCAGTTCTTTATCTATAAAATGAGTTGGAGAAGGAAATGGCAAACTACTCCAGGAACTTTGCCAAGAAAACCCCAAAATTAGGTCACAGAGAATTGCACACAACTGAAATGATTGAAGAACCACAACAAACAATATCAATTTGTAGTAGAGGAATTTGTCTCCTGTCAGTCTGTGAAAGACAGCAAGAATCTAATTTATCATTCTAGTTCCCGGGTCAAGTATTGCTAGGTATTCAGTAAGTGTTAAATGTTTGTAACCTACAGTAATGTGCTGCATAGTTTCTACCATTTCTTTGCACAATCTGCATTGATTACTAAGTCTAAACTCCTTAATATTAACCTTTCTATAAGATCTGGTGGCAATGGTCTGGTCCTAAACTGCTGTCATAAGCCTAACCATTTTCATAAACCAGTTCCCGGGATTCAGCTGTTCACCACATCTTTGTCAACATATGATTGGCTAAGCTCATGTGACTGTTACCCACACAGGGCCTTTTGATTCTATGCTTGGATCCTAGCCACTCTATCAGTCCATTTGGAATAAAACTACTTTTGGCCACATTCTACAAATTCAATGCCAGCTACTTGTTATCAGCTTCTATTATAGTTTAGTCAAATTGTTTCTTCCCTAAGTATTTCTATAGTTTTTTTTTTCACCTGATAGTCATATGCTCTGGGAATGTCCAACAATTTCCCTTTCTCCTCTTTGGTGTGAAAGTGTCCATCTTTCTATCATTATCACAGGATTACAGATCCTATGTTTCATTAATATTATATAGGTTTTTCTTTGGATACTTTCCAAATCAGATCTGGTCTGTTTTATGGTTCAGAAGGTATACTTCCAAACTAGTATGTCGAATGTGTTAAATGCTTCAAAATGCATCTTACGATTCAGATTTGGTTTCAGAATGTCAGTAAATCTTTCAGTTATCTAGCTGCAGCTTTATCCTTAATATCCTTTATGCATGATTTGTCTTACTTGTAGGTGTCCAACATACATGTAGTATTTTCATTTTCTTTTTTTTTCCAAATCAGCTAGTTTTATTTATTTATTTATTTATTTTTTAAAATTTTATTTTAGTTTACATCATTCATTTCCACAAGATTTTGAGTTACATATTTTCTACCCATCTTTCCCCTACCCACCACCCCAAAGCAGCCATCCCAGTGTATCCTCTCCTATGTCTTCCCCCCTCACCCCTCTGACTTTTCGGTAGGTCAGGATGGATCTCCCAACCACAGTGCCTGTGTATCTCAAGTTCCAGTTGGATGTAGTTAATAATAATAATAATAATAAT
>CM053581.1:29129201-29162112 GCA_028627135.1 Pseudochirops cupreus
ATGTTTTGGTTTGACTCTCTTGTTGACTTGGAAAGCTATGCTTAATTCTATTTGAGAGAATGGATTTAAAACATTGTAAAACTATTTTGTTGTTCATGTTCTTGATGTTATTATGTTGGTGGCATGTTTTATGTAATTTTCTGTGGGGACATCAAATACTCTAAGCAGCTAGGTGATGCACAGAAGGAGTAGTGGACCTAGGGCCAAGAAGACCTGAGTTCACATCCAGCTTCAGACATTTACTAATTCTGTGACCTTGGACAAGTCATTTAACCTTAATCTGCCTCTGTGTCCTCGTCTGTAAAGTGGGAATAATAATAGCACCTACCCCCCAGGACTGTTGTAAAGATCAAATGAGATAATATTTGGAAAGCACTTTGCAAGCCTTGAGGTGTTATAGGAACACTAGCTTTATTATTATTTTTTGTTATTATTCAGATCCCTTGTGTCTCAGCAGTCAGACCTCCCTCTGAGGAGCTCTAGTCCCATTAAGCAGATGTGAATGTAACTGGCTGCAGTGACAACTCCTGATTCTTGAAAGATGTTCTTTCTCCCCTCAGACAGATCAGGACTGGGGTTCATCTCCTTCCAAGAATGTGACTGATAGCAAACAAGAGTTCAAAAGAAGACTCACTTTCAAGGCAACTGGGAGCTATTCAGTGCAAGCCAAGTTTTAAAGTGAGAGTTTCCGTCTTTTCCTTCTTCTCCTCCTCCTCCCTCCATGGGAGCTGGGGGCTTGCAAGGACTTGAAAGAACTGGCAGAGTTGGAATTTTTTCCTGAGACAGAACAAGAGAGAAAGAAAACCAGGGCCATGGACTCAGTAATGGACTCCCGGAGAACCCAAGAAACAATTCTCATTTAGGGTTTCCTTGACAGGACTGGCTGTAGTTGGGGATTCTGAGCCTTCCTGTGGAGGAGTAGAGATTGTAGGGGCACAGATATAGAGCCAGAAAGGACCCCAAGGCCATTTAGTCCAACCCACTTCTTATACAGATAAAGAAACAGAGGCCAAAGGAGGTTAAGATCTGGATCTCTGGTCTCTAGATCCCCCTCACCCCCAAGACTTAGCTTCATCATTAGGTCATGAGCCATTTAATGTTTCAAATGAGATCCATCCTTTCATAACCATATTCTAATCATGAATCCAATTCCACAAAGTCTCAGGGATCACCCCCCCAAGGCTGAATTTGTTGTCTTGCACTAGGAATTTTAGGTTGTTTTATTTATTTCTTAAATTCAATGCTCTTGAGTAGAAATAATTGAAGCTATGGGTTTTATTATAGTACAATTCCATGCTGGAAGGATGTGGACAATAGTTGTGCAGGAGAAGCAGGCATGGATGAGCTGCAATAAGCCTCATGGAAGGAAATATTCACACTGACAGGCTTATGGACCCATTGGAATATCTTCTTGGCTTTGTTGTCCTGTGAGTTACTGACCATCCTTACTGAGATCAGTCTTTCTAAGCCATACTTCCTTTTGTTTACAGTATAAATCTTTATTTTTTTTATTTTTGGAAGGGGGAAGGCAAGGCAATTGGGGTTAAGTGACTTGCCCAAGGTCACAGAGCTAGTAAGTGTCTGAGGCTGGATTTGAACTCAGGTCCTGCACCACCTACTTGACCCTACAGTATAAATCTTAACAAACATAAGGGTTTAGGGTTTTGTGTGTTTGTTTGCTTTTGGTCTAGAACTTTATATTCCCTAGAAATGCTGGGGTTTACCCCAAGGTTCTGTCCTGGGTCCTTGCTTCTGTCTCCTCTCTCTCTCTTCCAACATCATCAAAGTACATAGCTTCAATTATCATTTCTATGCAGATAACTCCCTGATCTATATATCCAGTCCTAACCTCTCTCCTGATTGACAGTCTCACGTCCAGTGACCCACTGGATAATTCAACCGGATGTCCCACAGACATCACAAACTCAGTGTGTTCAAAACAGGCCAGAAGAACCAAACGCATCCGTCTTCTGATCCTGTGTATTAACAGCAAGGGTATCACCAGAGATCTGCAATCTTGGTGTTAGCCTCAATTCCTCACACTCCCTGACCTCACATATCCAACCAGTTGCTAAAGCCTTGCCATTTCTATCTCTCATCTAACCCGTCTTCTCTATGCACACAGCCACCACTTGTCACCTCACACTGGGACCATTACAATTACCCAGTGGGGGGCAGAGGGAGGGTCTGCCTGCCCCAAGCCTCTCCCTGCTCCGATCCATCTTCCATAAGCTTCCAGAGTAGTTTTTCTAAAACATGTCTGACCATGTTAGTTCCTACTCAATAAATTCCAGTGACTCCTGCTCAGTCATTTCAGCTGTGTCCAACTCTCTGAGACCCCACCTGGGGTTTTCTTGGCAGAAATATTGGAGTGGTTTGTTATTTCCTTTTCCAGACCATTTCACAGATGAGGAAACTGAGGCAAACAGAGTTGCGTGACTTGCCCAGGGTCACACAGTTAGTAAAGTATCTGAGGCCAGATCTGAACTCAGGAAGATGAATCTTCCTGATTCTAGACCCGCGCCAACTAGCTGCCCAACCTCTGTGATTAAATAAAAACTCTTTTTGACTTTTAAAGTTCTTCGCAACCTGGCCTGTTTCTTTCTCTCATCAGTTAGGTGGCATAATGCATACAGTGCTGGACGCAGAGTCAGGAAGCCCTGAGTTTGAATCCTACCTCAGACACTTACTAGCTTCTAACTGAACCTAGTCCAGTCCTAGTTTCCTCATCAATAAAATGGGCATAACGATAGTACTCATGTCCCATGGGTGCTGTGACGATCAAAGGAAATTATAAATGTATTTAAATAATTATGTCTGTTATACATGATTTAGATAACTGTATGTATATCAAGCACTTTGTAAACTTTAAAGTGCTACATATACTGTAGCTATTATCATTGCCACTGTACCACATTTTGGAGTCCAGTGACACTGGCCTATGTGCTGGTCTTCCCTCATGATGTTCCATCTCCTGACCCCAGGCCTTTGCATTGGCTGTCCCCCATGCCTAGTATGCCCTCCCTCCTCATCTTGATCTCTTAGAATCCCTGGTTCCTGCCTGAATCAGTTCAAGTGCCACCTTCTGCCAGTGACATTTTCCTTTTCCACCTGGCTTTCTTGTTCCCCATTCATTTTGTATGTATTATATATGTCATGTATCTGTATATATTATTTGTGTAATAAATTTGTACACATCATATGTGTAACCTACTTGTGTGCATCATGTGTGTTATGTATTTGCATGAGTAATATGTATAATTTTATATATCATATGTGTAATATTTTACACATACCATATTGTGATGTATTTATGTGCATCATATTGCAATATATTTGTGTATATTAAATGTAATATATTTGTATGTACCACATTGGTAACATATTTTACACATGCAATATTTCATATGTGCAGTATATTTATATTATATCTATATAAATTTATATTTGTTATATTATATTTATATAAATTTAAATAAATATATTATATTTATATAAATTTCTTGAGCAAATGCTGTTTTTATTTTTTTCATTATACTCCATCACTTAGTGTTTACCCAGGTTCTCCAAATCAATATCATTCTCTCCAGCCTGGGGTGGGGCGGTGGGGGGACCTTTCCTCTTCAGCCTCCCCAGCAGCAGCTTCTGCTTCCACAAAGCTTGCTCCAAGAAGGTCTGTCTTTCCTACCCAGGGTCTTTCCTTATATACACACAGCATTAACTTCTTCCTGTTTCAGCCAACCCCTTCCTGTTACATCAGCAACAGGAATTCATACCTTCTGTTTCTTTAACAGAGGCTTGATTAATTACTAAGTGCTAAGTACCTATTACCTTTGCCAATACAAAGGGGTCTTCAAATTCAAATTACATTACCATTACAGAAACCAAATCATTCCTCCCCTTACATATAGGTTTTGCATAGATTTTGTTGATGCCTATGAAGTTTTCCCAATTCATTGTTGCTCATAAGGTGAAAATATAATTATCATTCATTTCAATGGGACAAATTTTATGTTTTCCCAAGCCCCTAAATTAACACATATTCCATACCCGTTGTTTATGTAATTAAACTTTTAATGCAAATTTTTTTTAGAGACCAAATAAATCAATGAAAACAAGGCAAATGATACCACATTCACTAATAAAGTTCACATAGGTTCTGAAAGTGGAAGATGAGGTGAGAGATTCTGTTGAAGAGAATTCCTTTAATACTTCCTTTATTTTAGGAGGCACAGTGGGTACCCAAGATTGGTACTGCTAGAAACTAGCAAACCATGAATAATTAGAGGAGAGATGTTTTATAAGGGGAGAAGACCACAAGGTGGAGGGATATTCCAGACTGAGAAAGTCCCAGGAGAGGAGGAAAGTTCCAGGGTGAGATTGTGGTGGTCATACTTTGAGATATGCCCATACCAGGTAGGAGAATTTTATTTTGCAGGGAACTTCACTTAATACCCATATGAGACATCTCTTTGCAGTCTCTATGAAACAAGAGCCACCATGCAAGCATACCTTGACTCTGCTTTTGACTTTTTGGGTTTCAACATCCTACATCTTTGTCCACATTAATAAATAGTTTTTAAAATTGAAACTGTAAAGTATAAAAACAAAACTCCTAATTCAATTCAACCCCCATGGTCATTTTGCTACTCAAATCACTCTCCAACAGTAATATAATTAAGTGGCTAAAATTTTTTATCTCCTGGGTTTTTTTAGGGTCTTTAGAATTTGGGGTACTTTACTCAAGCAAAAGGTGACCGCCATTTGCCTGGTGGTTAGAAGTAAAGGAAAAGTCCTAGAAGGAACCAAGAATTTTTACCAAGCCTTGAATGAGCTAATAAACAACCAAAGAACCAATGTTTGACATGTTGCAAAATTAACGTTGTGTAGTTTTTTAGAAGTGAGAATGTCCCAATCAATTTTTGTAGATTTACTTGGAATTCCCTTTTCTTAACTTGAATCCAGCTTTCAGCTTGTCTATGTTCTCCATATGTTCCCCATATGTTCCCCATCTAGCCTAGCCCTTGCTTCGCAAGTCCTTCTTTTATAGTGGGGGAGGGGGTACAGACACCCTGTGTGTCCCAGCTGTTTCTAATTGCCTGCCTCAGCCTTTCTTTGGGGGACTGACTCAGCATTACTCATCACCCTGAATTTTTAATGGCGCCAGGTGATTTTGCAATACGACCAACAGATGATAAGCAGCATTACAACATCGAACCCCACAATAAATTAAACAAAATAAAAAACATGCCATATCTCTTTATAACACAAGCACATGAAGAAATAACTAACAACACACAACTCTGTGTGTGTGTGTGTGTGTGTGTGTGTGTTAAGGAGCAGATGAAGACTAGAAACAAAAAAGCTCTAAGGTTAAGGAATAAAGAGATGAGCCCTTTCAACTCACCTGAGCAGAGAAGATCCACAGAGGAAGGGATGTGGGAGCTGAGCCTTCCTTGGAAGTTGGGTTGGATTGGGTAAGAAAGAAAGGACTAGGGGAGGGCATTCTGGGAAATAGGTGTAAAGAACTGCCCCACAAGGGATGGGGACAGTACAATAGACACACACTGGACCTTGGGCTCCTCTCTGAGAGGTGATAATTGTTTCCAAATAAACCATAACTCCCCAAATAGTAGCTAACATTGATGTTTCACTTTAAGGTTGGCAAAGCACTGATACATTATCTTATTTGACCTCACAACAATCCTGGGTTGTTGGTGTACGTTCATTTCAATCATGTCTGACTCTTTGTGACCCTCTTCGGTGTTTTTTTGACAAAGGTACTGGAGTGGTTTGGCCATTTCGTTCACCAGCTCATTTTCCAGATGAGGAAGTTGAGGCAAACAGGGTTAAGTGACTTGTCTGGAGTCACACAGCTAGTAAGTGTCTGAGTCTGAATTTGAACTCAGAAAGATAATTCCTCCTAACTCCAGGCTTCATAGTCTGTCCCCCACATCATTTGCTGCCCCTGGCAGATAGGGGCTATTACTATTCCCATTTTACAGATGAGGAAACTGAGACTGAGAGTGGTTAAATGACTTGTCCAAGGACACACATCTTAGAAATGTCAGAGAGAGGATTCAGACTCAAGACTTCCTAACTCCAAGCCCAGCACTCACTGCCTCAGCTACTGAGGTACCATTTATAGTAACTACCACCAGACCCTCTCTACCTCTTAGATAAATTATCTCAATTCTGCTGACCTGTAAGGAAATAAAACCTTCCCCCCTTCTAACTAACTGAAATACATGTGAAGAGGAAGGAGGAAAAGGAACAGCCAAGGGGAGTCCAGTCCTGGGGGCTGCCAGCCCATTCTCAGTCTTCAGGAAATCCGTGATGGCCTGGATTACACGGAATGGCCCTCCATAGGATTCTGTGACTGTTCCCTGTCCACATGTGGCAAGATGAAGAAATGTCCTTTAGTTGGCTCCAAAGCCAGAATTGAGTGTGCATTTCATCATCACCAACTGGCCAAAGCAAAGTCTTTCTTTCCTCCTTGCTGGCCACAAAATGTAAGCTCTAAGGGGTTGATGAAGGAGAGGTGCCCTTCCTGCTCACTGGGCTGTCCCACAAGCTCATCGATCAATCAATTAATCAATATTTATTAGGCACTACCTAGGTTGGGGACAGCTCCAATTTTTGTGTTCTCTGCTTTGGTACAGGGGTCTTGTGAGACATCAGAAAGTCAGAAGAGTTTCAGTAGATGGCCTTGAGACGGAGCCAGCCTTGAAATCAACCTGTGTGACCCAGCCCAACAGTGACTCTGGAACACCCAGTCTTGCAAGCTAGGAAACAACTCATCTATCAAATCCAAAAGTGAGTTTCATGGCAAAAATGTTTATAGCAATCACTTTATAATCAAACCCATTCTCCCTGGAGACTGAAGGGGTAGAGGAGAGGGTGGGCCCTTGTTCAGAGTGATGTTTTTGTGCTTTTCTTCTTGCTGTATATTTTCAGTGGGCAGGTCTTGATGCCATGGATAGGGCACTGGGTCTGGAGTCAGGAAGACCTGAATTCAAATCTTGCCTTAGATACCCATTCATCGTGTGACTCTGGGCAAGTCATTTAACCCTGCTTTCCTCAGTTTACTCATCTGTAAAATAAGTTGGAGAAGGAAATGGTAAAGCCCTCCAGTATCTTCGCCAAACCCCAAATGAGATCACGAAGAGCTGGATACAACTGAAAATGACTCAACAACAAAAATATCTTTTTGGTAAATATCGCTCTGTAAAAGCTAATCTATGCTAATTGCTTATTGATGACATCAGGGAGATATCAACTGGTTAAATGACGTTGGGATAACAATCTCTGGAGATCGATATTAGGAGGGACACATGGGAATGGGGCTTGGAGTGATAGCATTAAAAGAATCCCATTGTCCCTCAAGGGTACCTTGAGGTGTAGCCTCCCGGCTAATCCACGTGTGGGTTGGGAGAATAAGTCCACAGCCTTGCTGTGCGTGGCTGGGTGAAAGAATATGAATTCACTTATTCAGGAGGAAAACATTAGAAATGTAGGTGGCAGAGGTTAAGAAAAATATAGAACATTCCTCCACAACCAGAGTCACAGATATGGAAAGGCCCTAATGGGTGGTTGTTCCGTCTAACCCATATCTGACTGAGAATTCCCTCTGCAACCCCAATGATGGGTCATCTAGCCTTCTCCTTAAAGACCTCCAAGGTGGGAGGAGCCCATTTGCCTCTCACAAGAGCCCATTCATCGGGGAACAACTCCAATTTTTACAAAGTTTTCCCTTACATCAAGTTTAATCCTGTTTCTTTATCAATTGTCATGCCCCTTACTACCATGCAAAACAAGCCTAACCCTCTTCTCCTTAATGAGCCTTCATTGAAGGTGGCTCATAGATTCAAAGCTTAGAGCTGTAAGGGACATTTGAGTCAATATCTTTTATAAAAGAATAGATGGAGGATATTTATCCAATTTGTAGATGACAGAAATCTGGAATGACTACCTCATGGGTTAAAGAAAATTAAAAAAGATTTTTTCCGACAGGCTAGAACATAGAAAATAAGATGAAACTTAATAGGATAAAGTAAAGTCTTTGAATTAGGTTAGAGATCTGGCCTTTGAGTCAGGAAACCTGGGTTTGAATCTTTCTTACACATCCTGGCTGTGTAACCTTGGGCAAGGAAATGGAGATTCTTAGGGCTCAGGCATTCCTCTAAGATTATATGTTGGTACCTGCAGAACAGGGACCAATTTGCTTTAAGAGAAGGTCCCGACACCAGCGAAGCCACAAGTTCATAATCCTTCAAAATGTAAAATTTTATACTTAGATATAAAAATCTCAGCATCACAAAGACAAGATGAGAGAGGATGGCCAGATATTAGTTATTCTGGAAAAAAATGGTCTGGGGCTTTACTGGCCTACTAGAAGACGACAGGGTAATGGGGTAGTTCCCAAAGAGTAGTGTAATCTTCTCCTGCATTGAGAGAAGCTTAGCTTCCTGAATGAAGACCATAGGTCTGCCATATTCCATAGGTCATGGTCTAGACCTAATATGGAGCATCTTATTCACGTCTGGTCCTATTTCAGGAAGGTCACTGAAAAGCTGGCATGTGCCCTGTGGAGGGTAACCAAGATGGACAGACACCTGTAGACCCTGCCTTATGAGGAAAAGTCAAAGGAACTGGAGATATTTAGCTTAGAGAAAAGACTGGGGCAGGGGATTAAGGAATGATCAATGTTTTCAAATGTTTGAAGGACCTCCAGATGAAAGAGGGATAAATGTTCTGCTTGGCCCCAGAAGAAAGCATTGGGAGCAATGGTTGGAAGTGATGATGGTGCATATTTAAATTTGATGTAAGGAAAAACTTCCTAACAATTAGAGTTATCAAAAAATGGAATGGGTTGCCTCTGGAAGTAGTGAGTCTACTGAGAGGGCAGTTGGCCCATCTTTTTTTTTAAAGCATAATTAATACCTTGCTAAAATTTCTAAATATAATCATTCAAAAAATAAAGTAATTAGGCCTTAGAAAAAAGGAAATTAAAGAAAACAAACCTTGGTTACAATTGGTACCGTTTAAAACTCAACCTTAGGGGTTATTAATGACTACTTCCATCTAACTTGGCTTTGTCTCCAGCCCTGAGTAAGATGGTTCTTTCAACTCACCCCAAGTTCATGGGGCCAAAAGGCCTTCAGGGCACCTGGAGTGCCCCCTCAGTGGCCGGGGCCTCCTTACCAAATTTATTGCATGTATTTGATGTCTGTGTATACATTTTGTCACCTTGGATAGAATGTGAGCTCTTGAAGATGGCAGATGTTTCATTTTTGTCTCTCATACCTCCAGCATCCAACTTAATGATGCTTGTGTATTGATTTCAAAGTGCTTTAAATATAGTTATCTCATCTGAGTCTCACAACAATAATACGGTGGTGGTTGTGGTGGGACTATGTGCATTTCACTCTTTGGCTTTAGCCTCATCGAACTATTGTTCTTCCATTCATCTTGCTTCCTTCCCTACCTTTCTTTCCCAGTCAGAAGTTTTTCTCACTGCTCTGGACTTCTCTACTTCTTGACTCACCCTTCTTCTCCCCATCTCTCCATCACTCCCATTAGTGTAGAGGGATGGGGAGGCTACCTTGGACTGGATAAGGACCAGTTTTCTCTGTATCTCCAGTAACCAATGCTCTCTGCCTGGTCCGCCCATGATAAAGGTGTGTTGAATTGAATAGAATTGAAGTTGACATCGGAAAGATGTGGGAATGAATCTCAGCTCTGCCACTTAACTACCTGAATAACTTTGGGAAAGTCACTTAAACTCTCTGAGACTCAGTTTCCTTCTCTGTAAAATGAGAGGGCTGACCTAGATCAGAAGCGTTGAAACACTACCAAGTGCTGCCCAAACCAAATTAAATTCTAATTGGGAAATATTTAACAAAATAAATTAAAACACAATAAAGCATAAATAAATTTACATTTTAAAGCTAAGTCCACATGGATCCTGATGTACAGATTTCTGTTTGAGTTTGATACCACTGACCTAGATGACCTTGAAGGTCTTTTTCATTTCCATATCTACAATCATTTCTGATCCTCCTGCAACCTGAGTTACCTCCCTGGTAGGAGAAGGGTAACACACTTAATCATTGGTCCTCCAGAATCATGATGGTTCATTATCTGAATTGTATTATCTGAGTTCTTCAGTTTTTCAAAGTTGTTTCCACAGTGTTGCTATTGTATGATTTCTTCTAAACTCTTATTTCAGTCTTTATCCGTTCATATGTCTTCATATATTCCTCTGAAACTGTCTCCTTCATTGCTTCTTAGGGCATATTCCTATTTTACCATATTCATACACCACCGTTTGTTTAGTCATTTCCTTGTTGAATGGGCACACACTAAGTTTCCAGTTCTTTGCCACCACAAAAAGAGTCTCCAGAAATATTTTTGTGTGTATGAGTGTTTTTCCTCTTTCTCTGAACTTTTGGAGGGTAAACAGTAGATCTGGTAATGACATTGCTGAGTGAAAAGGTATAAACAGATTCGTTTCTTTTAGAGTGTGGTTCCACATTACTTTCCAGAATGGCTGGACCAATCATTAATGGTCCTGTTTGTTCCCAATCCCTCCAACATTGGTCTTTTTTTTTTGGTCAACTTAGCTATCTGTTCTCAGAGGAAGAAATTCAGTCATCAATAGCCACATGAAAAAAGTCCTCTAAATGACCAATAATTAGAGAAATGTGAATTAAAGCCACTCTGGTCCTCTTCCTGGAAATCACATTCAGTATTTGAGCACAGATCATTCTGGTCCCCTTCCTGGGGCACTTTTTACAGGCCTCACAGTTAGGCAAGCATAAGGTTTCATGAAAGTCACAGTAGAGGTGACAATGACAATCACAGAGAGTCTTTTGCCATTCTTTCATATTCAAAAGTGTCATAGATCTAGCTCTGAAATCAATCACTCAATAAATAAGCATTTATTAAGTGACTATTAGGTGCCAGGCACTGTTGTAATGGTCATGCTAATTTGAAGATCTTCTCTGCCCCTTAATAAGCCTAAGGGAATTTGAAGACTTTCCTTGATTTGAAGATCTTCCCTGCCCCCTAATAGGATGAATATAATCTCATGGAGCCTGTGGTAGGAGAAGCTTGCTGAAAGGTGAAAAAGAGCCCAAAGGAAGCTGGGAGTCAGAGCAGTTAGAGATGGAGGAAGGAGAGGATGCATCCAGTTGGACAGTTAGACTTGTGAGTAAATGTTTGTTTGTGGGAAGGCTAAAGGATATTGTGGCTGTCTGCTATGTTGTGGTGTATTAACTTCTATGTTGCTATGATAGATTTGGTTTCTTGGTGTTGGGAGTTGGTTTTCTAGTGTCTGAATAAATGTTTTACTTCTGTCTTCTATATGGAGAGTCTGTTGTATTTTGTGATTGAACACTATGCCAGTATATTCACAGTCACTGTTAGTACTGTAAATATTGTGTTGGTGCTATAACTGTGCTAAGCACTGGGGATACAAGAAAAGGCAAAAGACAGACCCTGCCCTCAAGGAGCTTGCAATCTAATGGGGAGACAACATGCAAACAAATATATACAAACAAGCTATTTACAGGATAAATAGGGCATAATTAACAGAGGGAATGCACTAGAATTTAGAGGGACTGGGGAAGGCTTCCTGTAGATGGTGGGATTTTAGTTGGGGCTTAAAGGAAGCCAGGGAGGTTGGTAGTCAGAGCAGAGGGGGGAAATCATTTCAGACATGAAGGGCAGCCAGAGAGAAAACCCAGAATTAAGAGATGGGGGGTCTTAGTGTGGAACAGCCAGGGGAGTGACATGGTGAGAAATGTGCTTTAGGGAAAAAAAATCACTTTAGTGGCTGAATGAAGGATGGACTGGAATGGGGGGACTTGATGCAGGCAGACCCACCAGCAGCTACTACAGTAGTCCAGCTGTGAGTTGATGAGGGCCTGGACCAGGGTGGGGATGTCAGAGGAGAGAAGGGAAGGTAGTTGAGAGATGTTATAGGGGTGAAACTGATGGACTTTAGCAATAGTTTAGATGTGGGAGGTGAATAATAGTCAAGGGATGACTCCTAGCTTGTGAGCCTAAGGTATTGGGAGGATGGGGAGTGGCAGGTGAGGGGCTGGGTGTCTGTCCCCTCGGTTATATAGGGCAAGTCAAGAAATTTCTAGAATTAACAGGAGATTCGTTATTAACTAACATTCTCTTTGTTCTCAATTTTTCCCAAAGAGCTTTGTTCTTGGTCTGGAATTTAAGCTCTCCACGATCTGACTCATGTACCATCCCTTCCTTGCTCTATGTGGTTCCTTTTCACCAACTCTATATTCTGGTCACTCTGGACTATTCGTGAACTCAATGTCCTGTCTCCTGCCTCTCCACTTTTATGCAAGCCACCTATCTTCCTCATCTTATCTTCCTCATCTCATTTACTGGCCACTGTCTCCTTCATCCTTTTCTTCCCTGTCACTCCAGAGTCTTGGATTCTATCCCTGGCACTGGAGGATTTTGCCTGGATCCCAAGTCACATTGCATGGGTATACTCTCCTCCCATGTTCTAACTTTCTTTTCTGTGGGTTGTCTTTCCCCCATTAGAGTGCAAGACTCTTGAGGGCAAGGACTGTCCCACTTATTTGTAATTTGTCTTCTTAGTATTTAGCACAGTGCCTGGAACACAATAAATGCTTTATTATTTAATTCATTCATCCATCTATTCATTCATCTACCCATTCATCTATCCATCTACCCATCCATTCAACCACCCATTCATCCATCCAATCATCCATCTATCCATCCATCTATCCATCCATTCATCCATCCAATCATCCATCTATCGATCCATCTATCCACCCATGCATCCATCCAATCATCCATCTATCCATCCATCTATCCACCCATTCATCCATCCAATCATCCATCTATCCATCCATTCATCCACCTGTTCATTCATTCAGCTCAGATGCCAACTCCTGTATAAAGCTTTCCCTGATTTCCCTTGTTGTTAATGTTTTTTTTCCTCCTCAAATTATCCCATATTTACTTATTTGGATTAGATGTAGCATAGAATATTATAATGGAAAGAGCATTGTACGTAGAATTAGTGAAGGCCTGGGTTCAAATCCCATCTCTGATACCAACTAGCTGTGTGACTATGGTCCAGTTGCTTAAGTCTCTGACCCTCAATCTCCTTCCCTATAAAAATGGAAACTGAAATACCTGTAATATCTGGCTCACAGGGTTATTGCCAGTCTCAAATAAGAGAGTGTATGCAATAGACTTAGCAAACTTTAAAGTACTGTGCAAAGAGGGTTTTAAATGTTGGTTTCGGATTTTTATCTCCTGCCCCTAGCCAGTGTCTAGCACACAGTAGGTACTTGCTATGTCTTTGTTGAATTGCATTGCATTCAGGCTGGCATTTTTGTGTAGCAGGGTCATAGGATTGCAAAGTTTTATGAAAGAGACCTCAAAGGCCATTTATTCCAGATCCAAAAGGCTCTGCATGACTTATACAAACAAGTCCCTTAACCTCCTTGGGCCTCAGTTTCCTGGTCCACAAAATATCTTTTTCTTATGGAAGTCTGATCCAATAAAATGAATCAGAAAATCAACTTCCCCGCCAATGTGGTCTATCCTTTGACTGCAGTCACTGCTTTTGAGGCTGCTGGGGTGGTTGTGGCTGGTGAGGCCCTTGAGCTTAGGAGCTCTGAGCTGCAGGAATGCTGAAGCTGATTTGGGGTCTGAGCCCTTGGGCGCTGCCTAAGGAAGGGCCAGAAACAGAGCAGGTCTGAGCTTCCCTGGGCAAGATAGAAAGACCACATCTCCAACAAAATGATAAATAAGGGATCTTTCAGACTATTTGGATTTTGTACAAGACACCATCTCCCCATGTTATGTCTCTTTTGGTGTTGATCATGAAAGGGATGTTATCTCCATGGTCAAACTTGTTCCTGGATCACATCTGATTTTTACATAATCATGGAAGACACCTTGTTGAGGTGGAAGAACCACTTCAAGGTTCTTTTTTTGTTTTACCAAGCCAAATCTTTTATTGTAAGTAACAACAAAGAAACACAGCAGGAACCAACACGAGATCCTCATTTGTGTGACTATGAAGATATGGGCAAGATAGGGAACCTACTCTCCAAAAAACCCCAAAACACCCTCCCGACTTTCCTTATTTTACAGTTTGTCCCTGGTCTTTTCTATCTAGGACAGACCATTCAGAAGCACATAGGGTTCCAGCCTGCTTATCTTCCCAGCTGTAACAACCTAGACATATCACCTGATACGCCAGGGCCATGGTTGTTGATGTATGTCAGGTTTGGCTCTTACTGTTTGATTGTTCATAGGATCTTTGACTGAGAGCCAGGAGACATCTTAGAGGTCACCTAGTCTATTTTACAGAAGAGAAATTGATGCCAAAATAAGTGATATGACTCACCCAAGGTCACACAAGTTGTAAGGTGTTCACACTGATTATATGGCATGCCCTAAATGGGGGTGGGAACCTGTAGCCTTGAGGCCACATGTGGCCCTCTAGGTCCTCAAGTGTGGCTCTTTGACTGAATCCAATGGGGAACCTGCCCTAGAATTTAAAAATGAGGGAGGGAGTCATTTTCTCCATGGTTCAGACCATTGCCATGATAGGAGCAAATGTTGCAGATTGGAACCCTGTGGGACTAAGGCAGGGATAGAGAAGGAAGCTGGGTAGCATAATGATTAGAGCACTAAATGTAGAGCAAGGAAGCCCTGATTCCAAGGCCAGATTCAGACACTTATTCTCCTTGTGAGCCTGGCCAAGTCACTTGGTCTTAGTTTTCTCACCTGTAAAATCAGGATAATAACAGCACCTACTTCCCAGGATTGTTCTGAAGATAAAATGAGATAATCCATGTAAAGCATTTTATATATGGGTTTAGAATATTATATACCTTGTCGGAGATGGTAGATGTGTGGACTAGTTTTAACATATGGCTTTTTCCTTTCCTTTTTAAATGTTTGTTCCAAAGGAAGGAGTGCTTTGTTGGAGGGGAGAAGGCTATCTCTTCAGAAAATAAAATGAAGTAAAAACAGAAGATATCAATGAAAATAAGATTGTTGAAAAAAGGTACATAATCTGAGCCTCCACATAGAGCCCTGGACCTGGGTTCTAATCTTGGCTCTGGTATAAGCTATGACTGTGAACAAGCCACTTTCAGGATCAGAGATAAAAAATTAGAAGGGTTCCCAGAAGCCATATAGCCCAACCTGTTCCTTTTACATATGAGGAAACTGAGGCCCAAAGGAGTAAAAGGGATTTGTCCAGGTTGTAAGCATCAGAGGTAAGACTTGAATCCAGGTCCTGGGACTTCATAACCCATATTCTTCCCATTGTTCCACACTACCCTTTCTCTAGGCTCAGGTTTCCTTATCTGCAAAGATCTTTCAAGCTCCAGATTTCATACATCACAAGTTTCAGAAGTAGAAGGAACCTTAGAGAGCATTGCCACCTTCTCTTCATTTTATAGAGGGGGGAGACAGGCACAGAGAGGTTAAGTGATTTGCCCGACATCACACATCTAGTGTCTGAAGCAGTATCCAAACTCAGGTCTTCCTGGCCCCAAGTCTGAAGCCCTAATCAAAGGTATATCCCTAAACCATCCCACCCCTCCACTAAGATTTGATTCTCTAGGGAAGTGTAGGCAGGGCACTTCCCACTGAGGGGCTGGAACCCTGTGAGTCCCTGGCCCAACCCAGCCTCTTCCCCCTCCTCAGTTGCTGACTTGCTCAATCTTATGGGGAACTCACCTCTAAAACCCCAATGCTGCTGCTGCCTCTGCGGTTTAAAGAAACAACGGCATCAGACATCTCCCTGAGGCTTTCTCATCAAGGGTGAGGCCATGTGAACCCAATGAATACAGAGAAAGATAATAAATAGATGCTCTCACTGCCCCCTCCACAAGATGTTTGTGCAACCTCCCAACAAGCTGCCATCACCGAGCTAGCTCAGGACCCAGGGAGCCTGGGAAGGTGTGGGATGTCTTCACATCTCAGACACAATGGACCAAGTCTCCGGCAGGGAGGTGAGCCATGGCTGGAGGCGGTGCCATGGGCTAGGGTGAGCCAGCGAGATTCAAATCTGGCCGTCTGTGTTGAAACTGTGTCCCCAGCTTGGCCAGGGGGGTAACAAACCAGTCTGGAGATAACCAACTTGGATCAGAATCCCGGGTCAGAACTGAGATTGTGTCTGAGGAGAGAGCGTGCTCTGTGAGAATCCATGTTTGGACACATCTCTCTGCTTGTAGCTTTCCCCACCGGAGAGTGCTGAAATGGTAGCTGCCAGACTGTTCTCATGGGTGCTTCTTGATGGCTGGGTCCAGGAAGCTGAGACAGGAAGGTCTGAGACATGGCTATCAATTACCAATAAAGAATGGGTTCTCTAGGCTTGTCAGCCACTCAACAAACTTTTATTAAGCATTTACTAGGATCCAACACAATGCTAATTCTTTTTATCTGGGGACGAAAAGAGAGGCAAAAACCACTGACTGGCCACCAGAGGCTTACAGTTTAATGGGAGACAACGAGCAAATAATTCTGTATGTGCAAGATGTATACAGTGGAGATGGAAGGCGATCTCAGAGGGAAAGGGAATGGAAGATAGAGTGTAGTGAATGAGAAGGAGGCTGGTAAGGGGCAGCTAAGTGGGGGCAGTGAATAGACCTGAGTTCAAATGTGAATAGACCTGAGTTCAAATTAACACTTTAGCCATGTGACCTTGGGCAAGTCACTTAACACCAAATGCCCAACCTTCTCCCTCCAAAAAGACAAAAAAAAAGTCACAAAAGAAGGAAGCTGGTCTATACAGGTCTAAAGTCTAAATCACAGCATGTTAGAGGTGGTTAGAGACCTTGGAAATCACCTGAGATAAGTAGGGGACAAAATGGATGGCATGCTAAGCTTCTAAGGGAGGGAGACCTGAGTTCAAACTTTGCCTTAGATTTTTCCTTTGTTTATTTATTTTGTTTGTGTGCTTGCCTTTCTTTGTGTCTACAGCACTTAGTCCAGTGTTTGTTGACTAGCTGACTGACTTTTTAGCTGTGTGAACCTGGACAGGTCCCTTATCATTTCTCAGCCTTAGTTACTCATCTATGAAATGGGGGTGGCAATAACACCCACCAGTGTTGTTCTGAGAATCAAATGAGATTCCCAGTACAAGGAGCTTTCCAAATCTTAAAGTGCTTGATCTGGTTTAGCTGTTGTTATTTGCTTAGCCCCTCTATTTGGGGATGAGGAAGAAGAGACCCGGAGAGCAGAAGGGACTTGTTCAAGGTCACACAGCTGGTTCAGAACAGAGATGAGACTAGAAGCCAGGTCTCCTGGCCCCTAGTCAAGTGATATTTCCCTAACTGCTTGCTTCCTCTCGTGGACAAGAGGTGCTACAGCACATGCCACAATACTGATTCTGTAAAAACATGGCAGCAGATAATAGTGGTGGTGGTGATGGGGCAAATAGATCATTCCAGGGAATGATGTTAGGAATGGATGACCACCCTAACAGTGGAGTTGGGTTATTACGTACTAGTAACAGTACAGCTAATGGGTGTTGTTTGGGAACAATCAAATGAGATGCCTCTGTTCACCAGCAAGGAGGTACAGTGGATAGAGAGCAGAGTGCTTGGAGTCAGGAGAATCTGAATTCAAATCCAGCCTCAGACACTTACTAGCTGTGTGATCTTGGGTCAGTCACTTAACTTCTGTTTGCCTCAGTTTACTCAGTTTTAAATGGGGATAATAATAGTAAATCCATCCCAGGGTTGGTATGAGAATCAAATGAGAGAGAGTATTTATAAAGTGCCCAGCACACAGTAGGTGATATCTAAAAGCTAGCTATTATTATTAAGACTAAAAGACATAAGATCATTAGGACAGAAATCCCAGTTTTTTACAGATAAGCTTAAATGAAAATGGGAGAGATTCTAACTGGACACAGAAAGGATGGTTAGATTGAGGAATCCAAAATCTGGAGCCAGAAGGCATCTCAGAAAACACCTGGTCTAATTCCCTCATTTTATAGATTAGGGAACTGAGACCAGCCTGATTTAAAGCGTTTGCTTATGCTTAAGGGGGGGTATTAGAGCAGATGACCAAGGCAGTCTGTTCCCAAAGAACTTGAAGAAAACCATGAGAGTGGACCTTCCCTGGATGTCTCCAGGGGTGGGGAACCTGTGGCCTTTGAGGGCCACATTTGAGGATCTAGAGGGCCACACGTGGTTCCCCACTCCTGTCATTTTCCCTTGCCTGGGGGCAGGAGGCTAGACCAGGCACCTTCTACAGGTGGACTCAGGAATGCAAATTGTGAAGAATGTCTTGGTTGGTCATTTAGCCAAGCATTTATTAAGCAGCTACTATATCCTATACTAAATGATATAAGACAGTCAAAGGCATAGTCATTCTTGCTCTCTTACAGCTTACCAGCTAGCTAGGGAGAGAAGACATTTGTAGAGTGCCTTCCCCCTGAGATCGCCTTACATTTATATTGTGCATAAGGTGGCCCTCAGGTTGAGCCTTCAGGGCCACCCTGAATATCTTGTATATATAATGTTTTTACACTTCTCTCCCATTAGAATGTAAGACCCTTGAGGGCAGGAACAGGCATTTTTGCCTTTTTGGGAGGGATCCCCAGAGCACAGTGCCAAGCATGTATATAGTAGGTACTTAATGCATGCTTGTTGATTGGCTGAAAGCATGAAGAATTACAAAGTAGAGGACAGGATAGAAGTGAGGAAGGGTAGTTTAGTGGTTAGAAAGCTGGCCTTGGAATTAGGGGGTCTGGAATCAAATCCTGCTTCTGACCCATACTGGCTGTGTGACCCTGGGCACATAACTTAACCCCTCCATGCTCAGGCAATTCTTGGAGACGGTAAGTTGCAATGGAGGGCCAATCTGTATTGGTAGAGGAGTTTTTCTGGGAGAGCATCCCATACCAGTGAAATCATGGGTCCACACCAAAAACAAACAAATAAAGTAATGGTTAATTATATGACAGAGTCACTAAAGCGCCACGATTCTCTAAGCACTATGGGAATACAGAAAAGGGAGAAATTCATGTGGACTCAGGGTGATAATAGCTAATAATAAAACAATAGCAGCTAACATTCATATGGTACCTACTATGTGCTACACACTCATTTGACCCTCACAATAACCCTAGGAAGTAGGTGCTACCATTATCCCCATTTTACAGAGGAAGACACTAAGGCAAGGAGAGGGTAAGTGAGCTGCCCAGTGTCATACAGATAATAAGTGTCTGAGGCTGGATTTGAATTCAGATCTTCCTGAGCACTTATGAAAGAGTGGGGTCTGAGCCTAGAAGGTCAGACAGGATTTGCTTAGACACAGAATTGGATATTCCAGACCGAATGACCATCCCTTAAACTGAAGGATGCTAATTTCAATTACAGAGGTCCTTCGTTTCCTTCACAAAGGAAGCTGGAGTAACCCTGGTGTTATTTGTCAAGGGGCAGCTGAAGCTGGTGCATCCTGTGTTCCAGAAGAAGCCAGGAGACCTGAGTTCTAGTCCTGCCCATTGATGGACTGTAGGACCTCAGCTGACTCATTAAAGTTCTATCAAGAAGGGGACTCCCAGGTCCATGCCCTTGGACAGGCTCTTCACCATCACCTCCATCTTTTGGTTTCCTTGGCTTCCTTCAAAATTCAGCTCAGATCTCACCTTTGAGGCCTTCCCTCTGAAACTGCCTCCATTTACACTTAGACCTACACATTTTTTTTTGCATGTTTCTCTTCCTTATTGGAAGGTGAGCTCCTGCGGGCACAAAACCAGTTTACCTTCCTTTATATATCCAGCTTTTCACATAATGTTTGGCACACAGTAGGTTCTCAATAAACATTTGCTGACTGACTAGCAGTGTGCAGGAAGGGTAGGAGTATGACAGAGCCAAAGGGAGAGATGCATCAAGGGAGACCTTGAGCCAGTGAGGGATGCAGAGAGGCCCTTAGAAGAGTCTGGAAGGAAGGTAAAAGTGTGTCTACATTAAACATCTATCTGTAGGGAAAGGCAAATTGGATCACCATCCAGGCATTTAGTATGCATGATGCCAGATATCTATAGGTCTGCAAATATCTAGATGGTAGCCTAAGTTTTCCCCTGTTCATCTAGCTGTATATCAGAGTATGAATAGCGGTCATTTTTTTCTTCATCCACTTGGCTTTTCCTGTGTGGATAGTTGTACTGAATACTTTTGAATGGCTATGGATCTCATTTAGGAGACTCTGTAAGCTTCCAGAGATCAATGCCATTGTCACAATGTCTTCTACAAAGAATAGGATCTGAAAGACCTCACCATTTATAGAAAAACTATTTTCAACTTGGATTCTTCACTGGTTTTCCTCCTTGACAGTGGTAGACACTATTAATGAGCATATCTTTTCATTCTTCAAGCTTTGTTTGACAACAATCAGAAAGTTCTCAAAGCTGTCTCTGCCATTATATCTTTCAAAAAATCTTATACAATTTGGACATGAATGGGACACACCTCGTTGGGGTAGAACCTTTCAGGAAAGTTTCTTTTTGTTTTACAGAAACAAATGCTTTATTTGTAATCAATAAACAACAAACATGACCTTCTTTTCTCTTCATTTTTTGGCCACTTGCATGGTGGTAAAAATCTTAACTGGGTGAAAGTCAACCTATTCCCTATATCAGGGCTGCCCTCAATGTGTATCTATATTCTCATTCAAATTCTATATAGATGGGAAAATAGAAAATTGATTTTCTCTTGATAGTCTTTTTTTTTGTCGAAGATCTTTTCTAGATGAATAAATGAATTTTTAAAAAGTATTTATTAAGCTCTCACTATGAGCAAAGCACTGTGCTAAATGCCAAAGACATAAAGAGAAAAGTGAGACAATCCTTGTTCTTACGGAGCTCACATTCTAATGGGGGAGATAATATTTAGGATAGTTTAGCTGCAAGAGAGATGAAAAGGTCCCTAGGGTCCAGCAGCAAAGTAGATGGTAATACATTTTCTTAGATGTCATTTCCATTTATAATAAATGACATGTCCATTTCTGTCATTGAAGCAGTTAATCCTGCCAAGTATTTTGGCTTCAGAAATTTTCTTTACAGGGTCTTTAGTAGTTGTGGTTACTGAGAAGGCAGGGGCTGCAGCATCTACAAGCCAAATTGCCAGGTCACATCTTTACAAGGGTTGATCCCCAGATGATGACTGCAGGGACTGGGCTAGAAGTAGGGCCAAGGGGATAGGGGTGAATTTCCCTGCCTTTTGGTAGTAGTTGATCTACACTTAGTGTTGGTGGTGTTGAGGATAACTGGTCCCATCTCCTCAAACATTGCTCTTTCCAAGATGGCTGTGTCTAGAAGTCTAGAAGCAGGGCTGGTGTCCTGAAGGGTTCTCTTGGGGATGGGGTTCTAGGCTATCTCCTTGGTTTGGTGGTCAAATAATGGATGTGGTTCAACACATTTGACACATGCTGCTCTGTCTCTCCTTTACAACATTTTTCTGCAGCAGCTAGGCTAGCTTGCCTTTCCTGTTAGTAGTAACAAAATGGAATTATTGATTGAAGCCACATTTTGTAAGAAGTCACTGAAGGTTTCTGTTTTGCTCTGTTTGTTTTTAAAAGCAGGTAAGTGGTTTGGTTAGATGTATGCCTTGAGAAGTTATTGTGACAGCTGTTTGAATGACATATTAGAGAAGAGAGACTGGAGGCAGGGGTACTAGTTAGGAATCTCTTTTCATACTCCAGAAGAAAGTTGATTCAGCTATAAGATAAACATAGTAACACAATGATAGTGGGAGATTTCAATATCTCTCTCTTGGTTTTGGATTTCTAATAGAAAGATAAACAAAATGGAAAATAGAGAATAGAACAAACTGCTGGAGAAACTAAAACTAAAAGACTTATGGCCTCTTCTAAATGGGTCTGCTAAAGAATATATGTATTGTTCAGTACCATATGGAACTTTTATAAAAATTGACCATAGAGATACTGAAAACAAATATAAAAAATGGAAGAAAGAGCGATCCTATCCTTTGCAGACAACAGATGAGGTCCTCAACTAGAATACTAGTGTGAGTAGAGAGAATAGATGTGAGAGATGTTGTAGAAGCAGAAACAAAAGAACATAGTAGATGCTTAATAAATGTTTGCTGACTGATTGGCTGTGGTAGGATAAGTGAGAAGACAGAATTTTCAAGGCTGATCTACTAGAATAATAGTAGTCATCCATAGAAATAGAAAGGTTGGAAGGAAGAGAAGATTTAGCATATTTCAGAGGATGATGAGGTCAATCTTAGATATGATGAGTTTGGGGTGCTAATATAACATACAAATGTGGGGATGTCCATAGGTCTCTTGTAGATGTGGGAAGGGACTGCATAAACCCTTATGTAGTCACACCCAAGGAGAAGTCTACAGTGCTGAGAATTGCAGAGAACTCTCAAGGAGAGTGAAATATTTGGATACTACCACCTCAATAACCAATGTATTTAGCAATCAATTGTGCAGTCAAGCAACAACCATTAAGTGCCTATTATATGCCAGATATTGAGAAAAGTGCTTGAAAATACAAACACAGAGATGATACAGAATATTAGATCATGGGAACAGTTGAATGGAAATGAGAAAAAGCAGCTGGACTTGACCCTGTATGTCCAGAAGAATCTGTGCTGAAGACAATGCAGTTTTAAACTCTGGGATCTAGTTTTTAAGATGTCTCAAAGGAGGGAAAGAGTCCAAAAGAATGGAAAGAATCAGCAATGATGTTATTATCCAAAAAGGCAATACAGAAGCCACCACCAATTGCCATATACCCTGCCTTCTAATCTTTCTAAAATCTTTATGAGAATTGTCGCTGGAGTTGTTGAAGGTATCCATGATGAAACCCAGAAAAGGAAAAAGAGAAACTCTTTCTGACAGTTTTCTACAGAAAATCCCTATCTTCACAATCACACAATTGATGACTTCTTGTTGATAAGTTCCTGCTGGGTATATTTGTCATTGTCATTGCCTACAACAAAGCATTTGAGAGTAAAACAAAATACAACCTTAATGACTCTTCTTCAAAAAAGAGGTCTCCCATACCTATGTAAAAATCAAATACAATTCTGAAACAGACTTGACCATGGAAATCATACCCCTTCAACCATCTACTTACTGAGTACCAACAACAAGTAAAATAGGGAGAGAGTCCTCAAAGAACTCTGATATCCTGGAGGATGTCCCATACAAAATCCAAACAGATAGGCTCTTGGTTTATGTATTTGTTTTTCTGTCTCTCTGTTTGTTTGTTTATTGGAGACTGGTCTTCCTATCTTGACTGAACTGGAATTGCAGTGGCCACTTATAGGCCTGATCCCAATACTGATTGGCATGGAAGCTTTAGCCTGCTCCATTTCCCTAAGTAGGACCATTTCTACCTCTTTTAGTCAGCCCGGTGGTCCCCATCTCCCAAGGGGCTCATCACATTGGTACACAACTTATTGAGAACATATGGTCAACCTACTGCAGCTCCAGATTCTCAACCTATCTACCACCCCTCAGCCTCCTTCACTAATAGTTGTGTTCAACTAAAACCAAGCCCCACCGAGCCAGAGTCCAGCAGGATCCCATATCATATTAAGTTCCTCCACAAATTTCTCTTTGGTGCAATCTGATTTGATGTGATCTGGTTGATTGCATCAAGACCTGAAACACTGCAGAATCTCCTCACTGAGAGATACAGTCACTCAGAAGAAATCAAAAGAAGTATCCAGACTGCAAAAACATTGGATGAAAAAAATGCATATTTCCCAGATGATAACAAGCTGTTGCATGGCCAGCCCATTGCATGGCCAATGACCTCAAGATGCTGGATGCTGCCAAGGCCCAGCTTAAGACTGATATTCTGCCAATGATGTCATATGACCACAAATCATGGAGTACCATTGTCTGAGAAGGATCCATGCAGGTGACCCAACATGTATTCACACGCAAGTCATAGCTACCAAAAATGACTTGTATGTGAGAAATCCAAAAGACATCACCTCCCCCTGTTGTGCCCCAATGGGAAAATCCCTAGTTATAAATGGAACTTGGATTGCACAAATATTCTGTATCTATTAGACTGTGGGCTCTTCCATCAGACCATTGAGAGTAGAGGATTTTACCTTCTTTCACCAAGAAAAAAAACCAACCATAGTTTCTCTGCCACATTTTGGGATAATGATGCCATCCCTAATATTTTCCACTCTTTTGGATTCTTCTCTTTCATTGAGACATCTTAACCCTAGATCCCTAAGTACCTTTCAAATTTTATTATCTTCAGCACAGTTTCTTCTCTACATATTGGGCCAAGTCCAAACGTTCTTCCCAAATGTAAGTACCCCTGCTTCCTAACTCCTTGTATCATCTGTCTTTGTATCACCAAAGCACTTAGCACCAAACTTGGCATACAATGGACACTTAATATACCAGGCACATAGTAAGTAAGCACTTGAAGACAGCTGACCTGTCTGTCTCTGAGTCTTCTCTTTTCTAGGCTAAATGGGCCCAGTTCATTTAGTCATACCCAGGCCTGGGCTTTCTTTACCATGTTAGTCTTTCGTACTTATTAAGCACATTGACAACTCAATTAGGTGACAACTCAATACAAAACTTTTGATGTGTGATGAGGCAGAGCAGAATATAGCAGGATTATCATGTCCTTATTCCTGGAGGATATGTCCGTCTGTCTGACTCCTTTTCTCTATCTCTATCTCTCTCTGTGTCTCTCTCTTTCTCTCTCTGTTTCTGTCTCTGTCTGTCTGTCTCTCTCTCTCTCCACACACACACAGACATATTCATTTATTTATGTATATATTGGCTTCCCTGATAGAATGTAAAATCCTTCAGGAAAAAGACTGCATCATTTTTCTCTTTGTGTTCTGAGAGCCTAGTGTAGGGTTTGGCACATAGTTAATAAATGTCTAGTGACTGATGAATGAAGAGAAAGGGAGCATTAGTTTTCTTGGCTGTTGAATCATACCATTTAGCTTGTAGTACACAAAACCCTTAAATCTTTAAAAGACAAGCAGCAATCTATTAATGAAGAAAGAAAGAAAGAAAGAAAGAAAGAAAGAAAGAAAGAAAGAAAGAAAGAAAGAAAGGAGGGAAGGAAGGAAGGAAGGAAGGGATGGAGGGACGGAGGGACGGAGGGAGGAAGGAAGAAAGGAAGGAGAAAAGAAAGGAAGGAAGGAAGGAAGGAAGAAAGGAAGGAAGGAAGGAAGAAATGCCCTTAAACTGTGGCATTTTGAACTGAAGACAATACTCTAAGGTGAGGTCTGATGAGAGCAAAGAGAATCTGTCACTTCCTCCCTCCTTCCCTCCCTCTCTTTCTCTCTCTCTCTTCCTCTCTCTCTCTCTTTTTTTCTCTCTCTCTTTCCTTCCCTCCCTACCTTCCTGCATGTCCAGCTTCTCCAAATGCTACCCAAGCTCCCTTTAGGTGTTTTAGATGCCCCATCAACCAAATGACTCATTGAACTTACAGTCCACTAATAACAAAAGAAAAAGTCATTTTCAAAACTACCAGTTATCTAACCCTGCCTCCCTCATCTTATACTTATGAAGTTTATTTTTTGAACCCTGGAAAAACACTTTACATTTATCCTTATTACATTTTGTTTACATTACTAACACTGGCCAGGCAATCACTCAATCAATGAGCCTTTATTAAGGGCTTACTAGATGCCCAAGATGCATGTCCTTGAAGATAAGGGGAACCAATTAAGCCAGAGTTTTCCCTGACCCTCCCCACCCTTGGATAAATGAATCAAAAGCAAATATCCCAGTGAGTATGGTCCAGGAACTCTTTGTTTATTTAGGGGAATAGAGTAGCCATGGAAAGTGTGGGTTTCTCTGTGACAAGGTAGGAAACCAGCTTCCCTACCCAGTCTGCCTCCAAGACATTAAAGCAGATTATCAACATCCTTACTTTTAAACCCCTGAGAAAAGTCAACCAGGAACAAGGAGGATAAGCTGTAGAAAATCAGTCTGGAGAGTTACAGACATTTCTTAAGGCTCTAATCCTCAAATAAACAGCTCACCCCTTTTATCTTCTCGGGATGACACCTCTTTTGTTAAAGCTGTCAAGCCCTTGATACCTTAAGCCTGCCTGGGTACATTAGCCCTGAGCCTCCCAGCACTGCTCCGTGGGTCCCAGCTTCCAGCTCCGCTCTAGCATCTGAGGCCACTGCATTCCCAGGGACTCCATCTGCAAAAGATACAGTGGCCCTGGGAACTCAGGCTTTCCACTAAGTAAGTTGGGGGTCCTTAACATGAGGTCTGTAAAATGTGTGTGTGTATGTATACACACACATATATACACATATATACACATACAGAGAGAGAAGGAGAGGAGAGGAGAGACAGAGAGAGACAGACAGACAGACAGACAGAGAAAGACAGAGACAGAGACAGAGAGAAAGGTTATTTAAAGATACAGTGGGTAACTCTGGGCAAATTGCTGGACCTCTCCGTGAGCCATGTCCTTGTCTGTAAAATTCAGTA
This sequence comes from Pseudochirops cupreus, assembly GCA_028627135.1. NCBI lineage: Eukaryota > Metazoa > Chordata > Mammalia > Diprotodontia > Pseudocheiridae > Pseudochirops > Pseudochirops cupreus. The sequence continues at coordinate 29,155,725 of CM053581.1, forward strand.
AAATGAGAGCAGCATGAGCCTTCCCTTGCCTTAGAAAGCCTTCCCTTGCAAGTATGATTATGCACATTTTGGAGACCAGGAAACTAAGGTCCCAACGGTGTCTGAGCTGGAACTCTAATCATGGTCTTCTGACTTCAATGAATCAACCAACAAGCATTTCTTATTAATCGCCTGTTGCAAAGCACCTCTCTCAGACACAAAGAATGAAACAATCAGTCCTTATTTGTAAGGAGCTTACATTTTATGGAAGGAAACTAGTATACATATAAATATATGTAGCATAAACATAAAGCCAATTAACACAAACTATATGGCTGCTGCTTCCTTTCCATTTCACCCAGGAAGCCTCCTCTTCCCATTCCAATTAGGATATACTCTCCATAGGGTTTTCTTAAAGATACTAGAGTGGTTTCCTTCTCCAGCTCACTGTACAGATGAGGAAACTGAGGCAAACCAAGGTTAAATGTCTTGCCCAGGGTTGCACAGCTAGGAAGTGTCTAAAGCCGCATTTTAACTCAGGTTTTCCTGACTGGCTCAATGGATAGATTGCTGTGCTTAGAATCAGGAAGACTCATCTTCATGACTTCAAATCCAGTCTCAGGCACTTACTAGCTGTGTGACCCTGAACAAGTCACTCAAATCGGTTTGCCTCAGTTTCCTCATCTGTAAAATGAGCTGGAGGAGGAAATGGCAAACCACTCTAGTATCTCTGCCAAGAAAACCCCAAATAAGATCACGAAGAGTCAGACACAGCTGAACCGACATAATAATTTTCTAATTCCAGGCCTAGTGCTCTCTCCACCGTGGTCCCTAGCTGCCTCCAAATAGGGAAGACCTAGGTTCAGTCTTGCTCAGATCCTTCCTTACCAAGTGCCCTAAGACAGCCCTGAACCTGGAGCCAGGGAGACCAGGCTTTACATCTGCCCTCAGACACTAACTAGCTGTGTGACTCTGGGGCAGTCACTGAACCTCTGTTTGCCTCAGTTTCCTCGGCTGTAAAATGGGCATAATCATAGCACCTATCTCCCAGTGTTGTTGTGAGCATCGTGCCTGACACATACTAGGCAAATAAATGCTTGTTTCTTTCATTCCATCTTCTAGAAGTTTCCATTTCCTCAACTGTCAAATAAAGATAATTATCGCGAGTGAAATGACAATGTGCTCACATGCAAATCTGAAAGTGATAAATCACAAAATATATTCAAGCTGGAAGAGAGCTTAGCCATCTTCTAGTTCAATCTTAGTTTATAAAAGGGATTCCGGAATTCCAGAGAAGTAAACTGACACTCTTTGAAGTCATACAGTAAGCTAATAGCAGAGCTAACCCCTGGAACCCAGATCTGCTGGGTCCTGGCCCAGTATTCTTTCCCCCAGGCTCCTTTGGCAATGCCTGTTCTACAAAACTTCTCAGTGCCAGGCACAGAGATGCTCCACGACTATGGATTTTATCCTGTAGGCATGGTCCTTATGCATCATTACCCCTCTCCCCTTCCTTTCTTGCCTTGCTTTGTTTTTCCCATGAGCTACAAAACTCTAATCCTGGGGGATGGGAAGAGACCACTCAGTTCCTGGTTCTTCACCTCATTTGTGTTGTGGACCTCACTAGCAACAGTCTGGTGAAACCTGAGGAACCCCTTGTTATAAGAATGTTCTTAAATGCATCCAACACAGTGCATAGGATGACAAAGGAAACTGCATAAAGGAATACACTGATCAATTAAAAACAAGTTCACAGTGGCCAGGTTAAGAACCCCTGATCTAGTTTAAATCGATTTTACAACTGAGGAATTGAGACCCAGTTTTCATAGGATTATAGATTTGGAACTGGAAGAGACACAGTTTATCCTCCTCTGCCCCCTTTACAGATGAGGAAATTGAGGCCCCGAGCCGTTAAGTGACACAGGCCACAGGATAATTAAATAATGCCCCTAATTCAAAATCAGGTTCTTTGACACTCAGCGCATCTGCTTCCTCCCATCCTTTGGGCAGTCTGGTATATAACCTAGGGCCAGACCTCTGCTCAGAATAATGTTTTTAAATGATTAAAGGAAATGCTAAATTTCAATTTGAGGACATTGAAAATAAAAAATGATTTTTTTTTCCCCTAGTGAAAATTAAAATGTCATTTTGTTTTCCTCTCCAAGTGCGGGGTGGTCCACGGACCCCAGATCAAAAGCTCCTCATTTTCAAGCCTTTCGTTTTGCAGGTGAGGAAACTAAAGACCCCCAAAGCTGGCGTGACCAAAGTCGCACGATTTCTAAATCGCAGAGCTGCCTTAAACCCAGTGTATCTGACGCCCGGTCTCAAGGTCTTTCCACCGCACCAGGCTGCCTCCCGCGTCAAGGCTGGAACTCCCCATAGAAAGCTACAGGAAAGCTCTGGGTGGCCACGGGGGCTTGCATCTCTTCTCCGTGGAGATTTGGAACCTGCTTCATCACGTTAATGAAGTTGGCTTAATTACTTTTTTTTCCCTTTCAAATCCTTCCCTTTTATTCTTTTGTGTGTGTGAGGAAAGAGGCAGGGAGAGGGGCTGCGGGGGAGCAGCTCCCCGGGTGTCTGGCGCGCACGGCGCAGCCCAGCACCTGTTGCCCCGGGGCCCCCTGTTACCTCGCACAAGCCCAAGGCCTCTTCCAGCACCAAGAATTTAGGAAGAGAAAGCCTGGGCAGCGGTTCTCCAGCGCATATGAAAGCCCCAACCGTCCTTCGGAAGGCATTTATCCCCCCAGAGAGAGAGAACAATAAACGGTATTGTTGGCGAGGCTGGGGCTTCCCGCCCCGCCCCACCCCCAGCCACCCGCTCCCCTGGCTCCTTCCCCTCCTGGCTTTCATGGCTAGATAACCATCATGCTATCTGGCCCCCACCGACGTGTCCTGGCTCCGCCTCGCTCCCGGCCCCACTGGAACCACAGGCATTCCAGACGGAACAGCTTTGATGTCTGTCTCGCCTTTGCGCGCCTGCCTCCTGCGAAGTCCAGCCCGGTGCCAAGGTAACGAGCCCCCGAGCCCAGCCCCAGACGGGGGAGAGCAAGGGCTGCTATATAGCCCAGGTCAGTGCCTGCCTGTACCAGTCAACGGGGAGCCACCGCCCTCCCCCTATTCTCACCCCCACCGAGGGACCAGGAGTCTAACACCTGGACTTGGCAACTGGAACTGCCAAACTGACGAGCCTAAGCGTGGGGGATGTAGGGGACTGGAGCCTGGAGCCTGGATTGGTAAATAATAATAATAACAATTAATAAAAATAAAATCGCATTTGTTTAATTCTGTAAGGTTGCAGATCACTTTAGAAGCATCTCATTTAACCCTCACAACAATTCTAGAAAGTGCTTGCTATTATTAGCACCATTTTACAGATGAGGAAACTGAGGGAAACAGAGGTTAAGTGACTTGCTAAGGGTCACACCGCTAGCGTTTGAGGGCAGGTTTGAAGCCTGGTCTCCCTGACTCCAGGCTCAGTGCTCTACTTCCCCTTTACCGGTCTAATAGCTGAGTGGGAGGAGGTCTAGGCAAGTTTGCTCCCCCTCCCCCAACCCACCTACCTCAGAAAAGCCCACAGAATTTAGAGGGTCCAGGGGCAAGAACAATGGCTTCAGAATCAGAGGATTCAGGTTCAGAGCCTTCTTCTGCTGTGTGTGCAAGTATCTTCATTTTTTGGGTTTGAAGAAATTCGACTTGTTGACATCAGAGATACAACGTGCTGGGCACTGTGCTAAGGTACCTCCCAGCTCTATTTCAGACCCTTTATGGTACAAATGGGGAAACTGAGGCCCAGGTGGGGAAATGATTGGCCCAAGGTGGTAACTATCAGAGTCTGGATTTCAAGCTGACCTGGACTTTCTCCCCCTCTCCCACCTCTGTGCCTTTGCCCAAGTTTTCTTTAGAATCCTTAGCTTCTTTCAGTTCAAGTGCCATTTTCTCCCAGAAGCCCCTGGTTCTTTGTTCTCCCTCCCTCCTCAGCTGATCACATCTGATCTGTCTACCTGCTATATCCCTCCAATGGAATCTAAGTTCTTTGGTTCTTTGGTTCTTCAGTTGGTCTCTCCCACGACCTAGGCTGAACTCTTGCCCATAGTGGGATTCCAGGATTCTAGATCAAGAGCTGGAAGAAAGCAGAGGTCACCCCCTCCTTTTACAGAAATACAATGTCACCCAGGTAAGAAATTACTCCAAACCCAGCACTCTTCCCACCTCCCTACCTCAGCTCATGGGGAATCTTGAGAGTCCAGAAATGCTCCGAATCTGAGAAAAGGCCCAGAAAGACAAACCAAGTTGCTGAGTCTTCTAGAGCCTCTGCCTCACTGCCTATACAGGGACCAAGGGGCCAGGCTCAGGTGAAAATCCTTCAGCTCTAGGCTGGAGTACATGTGTCACTGCAAGTGACCAGGGGGACACTGTTCAGTTCCACCTATACTCTATGAAACCTGTGCATTTTCTGTGAGGATAACCACCAGTTTTATACATGTGGATGAGCTTGAGCACGAGCGCTCACACACACACACACACACACACACACACACACACACACACACACACACCCCTTTGTGATTAAAGGAGACAGTCATTTATTAAGCACCACTACGTATGTGCCAGACACTGTGCTAAGTACTGGGGAAGTACAAAGAAAAGCAAAAAACAAAACAAAAAATCCCTGCTCTCGAGGAGCTTACAGTTGGGGGTGGGAGGTGGGGGGGGGGGGATGGACGGACAACATGCAAACAACGATGTGCACACAGGGTAAATTGCAGGTAAGCTCAGAGGGAGGGCACTAAGACTAAGGAGGTCTAGGGAAAGCCCTAGTATTGGGACTTCAGCTGAGACTTGAAAGAAGACAGGGAAGCCAGGAGACAGAGATGAAGAGGCAGAGTTCCCTGAATGGGGGATAACTGATGAAAATGCCTTCAGGGAAGTAGCTAGGACTGTATCACTGGATAGCAGAATATTGGGGTGGGAGGGGAGGGGTCTAAGGTGTAAGAAGATGGGAAAGGTAGAAAGGGGCCAGATCAAGGTGAAAACCAAAGAGAATATCGTATATTTGATCCTGGGGACAATACAGAGACACTGGAGTTAATTAAATTGGAGTGGGGGGAGGGGAGAGAGGATAACATGATCAGACTTGTCCTTAGGGAAGATCAATTCCCAGTAAGGAAATATCTTCTACCAATGCAGATTAGCAATTGAACTGCAATTTAAAGTCTTAGAAGGTTACCTTCTAAGGCTGGGATTGGGGGGATGACAAAGGAGAGAGAAAAGGAAGGGAGATAAGATAATTTCACCATCTAAATAAATGCTTGGGGGATTTGAAAATGAATCTTCAAGTATTTTTGCTATAAATATATATGTAATATATTTTATATAAATAAATAAAAACACAGATAAGAGTTAATAAATTGACCAAAATTCAACTTCGTGTTCCTGGTTTCTTTCAAAATGGGTAGAGAACACTAACCAACAGGTTCTGCAGTCATTTCCATTCAAAGTACATTGGCCCTTTTACTAACCTCATCCCACACTCATCTCCAGATTGGAAGGAGTAGAAGCATTGCCTTCCTGAATCACTGGAAAAAGGTTGCAGCAGATAGTGAAAGTCCATTGTCAGAGCGCTGTATCCTGCCACCGTGTGATGAGATAGTGGGAATTTTTGCTCTCTAGTACTATCTACATCCAAGGAGAAGGGAAACCTTTATTGTTTTCTCTAGTTTGAAATGAAGAAAAGGGGGGAGGGGAGATAAACTTTTGATCTGTTTTGCTGTGGGCTGTGTTTTGCTTTAAGTAGAGCTTAAAGTCAACTGAACAAAGGAGAACTGCTTGCCATTTGCATATCTGCCTCATGAGGAGAATATGACTCAGATTTATGAGTGGGTCATGAAGTTTGATTATTTCTACTTTTACATTATAGTAAGTAAGAGTTAAGAACACTCTTGTTTTTGCCTTCTATTGAAAATATTATGATTAGCATTGTTTTTTCTTATTATTTAGTAAATGCTTTATGTTTAAGAATTGTTGGTGTCATTGTCACTGATTTTGTGTAAATGGCAAACACACAAATAGGGGCTCAAGAGTTACAGAAGGCAACATCTCACACCATATACCAAGATAAGGTCATAATGGGTATATTATTTAGACATAAATGATGACACCATAAACAAATTAGGGGAACATGAAATAGTTTACCTGTCAGACCTATGGATAAGGGAAGAATTTTTTACCAAAAAAAGAGAGAGTATTATAGCATATAAAATGTATAATTTTGATTACATTAAATTAAAAAGTTTTACACAAACAAAACCAATACAGCCAAGATTAGAAGAAAAGCAAAAAACTGGGGGAAATTTTTTTACAGCAAATTTCTCTGATAAAAGTCTCATACATGAAGAGAACTGAGCCAAAT
>CM053581.1:29162612-29205224 GCA_028627135.1 Pseudochirops cupreus
ACTTCTCTGTTGGGTAAGATAGATTTCTCTACCCAACTGAGTGTGTGTGTGTGTGTGTGTGTGTGTGTGTGTGTGTGTGTATAGATAGATAGAGACAGAGAGAGAGATAGAAATATATCTTTTTTGAATCAATTTCAAAGAGTGAGATTCAAGCATTGCCCTCCTATCTCCCCATCTACTATAAAAGCTCTTCCCTTGAACACTTCTTTTATGTGAGAGTTTTCCCCATTCTTCCTCCCCCTTCCCCCTTCTCCCAGTGCATCCTCCTTTCTTACCTCTTCATTTTTTTTCAGATCATTTCAACATAATTGACTTACATCCGTGTCCTTTGTCTCTGTAGACACCTGTTATGGGAATCTGAAGATTTTCCCTGCCCTTTGGCAGGCTTACGTGACTCTGAGAACCTTCCCTGATTTGAAAATATACTCTACCCCCTAATAGGCTGAATGTGGTCACATGGAGCCTGTGGCAGGAAGCTTGTTTTTCAGGAACACCCAGACCTTATTACTTTGTGATTGGGCAGTGGGTCATGAGGATTGTGACATTCTCTGAACCAGAAGAAGGCTATATATACCCTTGATATGAGTTTTTGCTTTGGGGCTCACTTTGGAAAGAGTTATGTGATTTGGCCAGATGAGACTCTGGGCAGCTGTTGAGCTTTGAAAACTCAGATGTTGGTGCTGCCCTCTCTGGTAACTTACTAGGTATGGATATAGTGGTCAGATGGCTGGAAGCCCTGTCTGCTGGTCTGTTTCTTTGTCTGCTTGTAACTTCTGTTTGTATTCTCTGAAGTTCAGGTGTTGACTTTTCCCCCCGAACTAAGTAAATGATATATTTTTGATTGATTAAAGTAAGATTGTTAACCCATTTTGAGTTGCTTTCCTATAGAAAAGCAGATCTCAGAACCTGTACTAGCAGCCATCCTGGGTATGCTAGGGTGCTTGCTGCTACAACACCTTCTAAACACCCTAATAATGTTGAAGTTCTTAGGAGTTACATGTATCATCTTCCCATATAGGAATGTAAACAATCTAACCTTAAGTCTCTTATGATTTCTCTTTCATGTTTACCTTTTTATGCTTCTCTCTGGTCTTTTCATCAGGAATGCTTAAAAATCCTCTATTTCATTAAATATTCATTTCCACCAAGGGATTATACTCAGCTTTGTGTGTAGTCTATTCTTGGTTGTAATCCTAGTTCTTTTACCTTCCAGAACATCATATTCCAAGTCCCCTGCTCTTTTAATGTGGTAGCTACTAAATCTTACGTGATCCTAACTGTGGCTCCATGATATGTGAATGACTTTTTATGATTGCTAGCAATATTTTCTGTTTAACCTGAAAGTTCTGAAATTTGGCTAAAATATTCCTGGGATTTTTTATTTTGAGATCTCTTTTGGGAGGTGATTGGTAAGTTCTTTCCGATTTTATTTTACCTTCTGGTTCTAAGGTAATAGGAGTAGTTTTCCTTCATAATTTCTTGAAATAGTATTTCCAGGTTCTTTTTTTTTTTAATCATGATTTTCAGGTGGTTGAATGGTTCTTGAATTATCTCTCCTTGAGACCTACATGAACCGATGCAAAGAGAAATGAACTGAACCAAGAGAACATTGCCCACAGTAACAGCAATATGATATAATGATCAAATGTGAATGATTTAGCTATTGTTAGCAAGACAATGATCCATGATAATTCCAAAGGACACATGATGAAAAATGCTATCAACATTCAGAAGAAGAACTGATAGAGTCTGAATACAGATTGAAGCATACTATTTTTCACTTTTTTGTGTATGTTTTAAATGTTTTCTGTCACAACATGACTAATAAGGAAATATGTTTTATGTGATTGCACATTGTAACCTATATCAAATTGGTTGATAAACCAAGGAAGGAGAGAATTTAAAACTTGATTTTTTTTAAAGAATGTAAAAATTGTTTTTACATACAATTGGGAAAAAGAATTTAAAAAAAAGAATTATCTCCCCTTGGCTTTTTTTCTAGGTCAATTGTCTTTCCGATGAAATATTTCACATTTTCTTCTTTATTTCTCATTATTTTGCCTTTGTTTTATTTTTTCTTTATGTCTTATGGATTCGTTAGCTTCCACTTGTCCAATTTTAATTTTTAAGGACTTATTTTCTTCAGTGAGCTTTTGTATCACTTTCTGTTGGCCAATACTGATTTTTAAAGAGTTCTTTTTACCAGTGAATATTTGTGCCTCTTTTACCATTGGACCAATTCTGGTTTTTAAGGTATTTTCTTGAGTAGTTTTATGCCTCTCTTACCAATCTGTTAATTCTCTTTCCCCAATTTTATTGCATCACTCTCATTTTTTCCCAATTTTCTTCTACAAATCTTATCTCTTTCTTTAACTCTTCTAGGTATTCTTGTTGTGCTTGCATCTAATTCACATTTTTTTTCCTTTGCTTATAGCTATTTTCACATTGTTGTCTTCTTCTGAGTTTGTGTCTTGGTTTTCTTGTCACCTTATTAAATTTTTATGGTCAAGTTCCTTTTTGTTGTTGTTGTGGTTGTTAGTTCCTTTTCCAGCATATTTCTTGACTTTGAGCTTGATGTTAAAGTTGGCCTCTAATCATCTAGGGGTGGAGATGCATTGTCCCAAGCTTCAGATCTGCTCTGAGGTCCACCTGTATTTAGGCTGTTGGGGAAGATGGTTTTGTCAAAAGTTGGGACCAATCTATACGTTAGCCAGTAGGCTTAAGAAGCATGACTCTAGGTATAAGTTAAGAATCTAAAACCAGCTAGCCATACCAGATCTCAGACTGTATTATAAAGCAGCAGTCATCAAAACTACTTGATACTGGCTAAGAAATAGAGTGGTGGATCAGTGGAATACAATAGGCACACAAGTCAATGACTATACTAATCTATTGTTTGATAAACCCAAAGACTCCAGCTTCTGGGATAAGAACTCACCATTTGACAAAAACTGCCAGGAAAATTGGAAAATAGTACAGCAGAACCTGGGGATAGACCAACATCTTACACCATATACCAAAATAAAAGTCAAAATGGGCATATGATTTAGATATAAAGGCTCATACTATAAGCAAATTAGTAGAGCAAGGAATAGATTACCTGTCAAATTTATGGAAAATGGAGGAATTTATGACCAAACAAGAGATAGAGAGCATTATGAAATATAATTTTGATTACCTTAAATTGAAAAGTTTTTGTACAAACAAAACCAGTGCAACCAAGATTAGGAGGGAAGCAGAAAATTGGGAAAGAATTTTTTACCAATGTTTCTTATAAAGGGCTAATTTCTAAAATATATGGAGAACTGAGTGAAATTTATAAGAATATAAGTCATTCCCCCAATTGATAAATGGTCAAAAGATATGAATAGGCAGTTTTCAAAGGAAGAAATTAAAGCTACCTATAATCCTACAAAAAAAATGCTCTAAATCACTATTGATTAGAGAAATGCAAATCAAAGCAACTCTTAGGTACCATATCACATCTATCACATTGGCTAACATGACAAAACAAGAATATTATAAATGCTAAAGAAGATGTTGGAAAATTGGAACATTGATACATTGTTGGTGGAGTTATGAACTGATCCTACCATGCTGGAGAACAATTTGGAACTATACCCAAAGGACTGTAAAAATGTGCATACTCTTTTGACCCAGCAATACCACTTCTAAGTCTGTATCCCAAAGAGATCATAAAAATGGGGAAAGGAACCACATGTACAAAAATATTTATATTAGCTCTTTTTGTGGCGACCAAGAATTGGAAATTGAGGAAATTGGGCAATGGCTGAACAAGTTGTGGTATATGAATTTAATGGAATACTATTGTACTATAAGAAATGAAGATCAGGTAGAATTAAGAAAAACCTGAAAAGACTGATATGAACTGATGCTGAGTGAAATGGGCAGAGACAAGAGAACATTGTGCACAGTAACAGCCACATTGTGTGATGACTAACTTTGATAGACTTAGCTCTTCTCAGCAATGCAATGATCTGAGACAATTCCAAAAGACTCATGATGGAAAATGCTGTCCCCACTCAGAGAAAGAACTATGGAGTCTGAATGCAGATCAAAGTCTATTATTTTCTTCTTTGTTGTTTTCTTTTCTTTCTCATGGTTTTTCCCTTTAGATCTGATTCTTATTTCACAGCATGATTATTGTGGAAATATGTTTAAAATGATCATATGTGTATAACCTAGATCAAATAGCATTCCATCTTGGGGAGGGGCAAGTGGAAAAAATTTAGAATTCAAAATCTTATGAAAGCGAATGTTGAAAACTAAAAATAAATAAATAAATATTTTTTTAAAAAAAGGGATCCAAGGTCAGGAGCACAGAAGACTAGGGTGAATGCTGCCCCTGAGGAGAGAGCCAGGATGCTATAAGAGCTGAAATGTGGGGGTATGTGTGGCAACAGTAGAGGTGAAGCAGAACTTGGCAGAGGAGGAAGCTGCTCAAGATGAAATGTTATATATATATGAGGAACAGGTAATAGATGAGTTTAACTGGACAGAGGGCACAAGAAAGGACTAATTTCGACAAAAGATTTAGAAAGGTAGGTAGGAACCATATTGTGTTGTTGTTGTCGATTGTTTCCGCTGAGTCTGACTCTCCATGACTCCACTTGGAGTTTTCTTGGCAAAGATACTGGAGTGGTTTGCCATTTCCTTCTCCAGTTAATTTTATAAATGAGGCAACTGAGGCAAACATGGTCAAGTGACTTGCCCAGAGTCACACATCTAGTAAGTATCTGAGGTCACATTTGAACCCAAGATGAGTCTTCCTGATTCCAGGACCAACTCTCTATCTACTGCACCACCTATCTGCTTTAGCCATATTATAAAATACTTTAAATACCAGACTAAGATTTTATCCTAGAGAAAGGAGATACTCTTTTTTTTGTTTTGGATTTTTTGAGGGGGGAAGGGAGGATAATTGGGGTTAAGTGACTTGCCCAAGGTCACTCAGCTAGTAAGTGTTAGGTGTCTGAGGCTGGATTTGAACTCAGGTCCTCTGGACTCCAGGGCTGGTGCTCTGTTCACTGCACCACCTGGCCGCTCCCAGGAGATACTCTTATTTGTGATTTGCTCCTCATTTTTCTAGTCATATTTTACATCATTAAACATTTGCTTGCCATTGCAATGAATGTGTAAAATCAGTATTAAACCAGAAGGCAGTATAGTCTAGTGGTAGCATCTTGTACTTAGAGTCAACACACTCAGATTTGAATCTAGCCTTAAACCTTAGACTATGGGTTCTATAGGTGAGGAAAATAAGATTTGTGCTATGACCGTGTTAAAATACATAATCTTTTAAAGCCTCTTTTTCTTAACCTATATAGAAGCCAGGGTCCTTAGATGTTGGGGTTACACAAACATGATCTAATATTGAGATTGATCCCAAAACATCTTATTATACACTCACTAAGAGTTTACCCTGGGAAAATTTCAAAATGTAGCTCATGTCTAAATTTTCATGAGAGAGAAGAGAAGGGAAGGATAAAAGGGAAAAGAGGGGAAATACAAAAAATAAAGGAAGGATGGAAAGGAAGGGAAAAGAAGAGAAGGGAAGAGATCAAGGCAAGGGAAAAGAAGGGAAGGGAAGGGAAATGGGAAGGGTAGAGAAAAGAAGAGAAAGAAAAGATAAAAGAGAAGGGAAGAAGATGGGGGAAGGGAAGAGAGAAGGGGAAAAGGAGAAGGGAAGAAAGAACAGGAGGAAGAAGGGAGAGGGAAGGGAGAAGGGAAGGAAAGGAAAGGGAAGGATTGAAAAGAGAGGTGAGGAGGGGAGGGGAGGGAAACTGAGCCTCAACAGTTCAACAGAGCAATCAAGCATTTACCAAGATTAATCTGAACTTTGTGTACTTCTCTGCTACAGAGATGAGGGAATGAACAGCAGTGGCCCTGTCACCCTTGGAAACCCTGCCTAGTGACCTGGCACTGGGGAATTTGCTTAGCCTGCTTGGTGGAGATTGTCCAACCCTATTAACCCCAGATCCAATTAAGGCCATTAAGGAGCCCTCTAGGTGGTAATGAAGCCAGCATCCCTCATCCCTTTCTGGGGCCCCTTTTGCTCAACTGACATCTTTAGCAAAGGGAGGCTTAAGAGGGCATCCTGAGTGAGGTAGAGTCTACTCCTTCTATCCTACCAACAAGTCCTCTCTGGCCCCTCCTCACTTATTACTGCTGCTACTGTCTTAAGCAATCCTCTAGATGAGAAAGGGAGGCACTAATCGGTAAAGTCATCCATCAATGCCAAGTTCCAGGTATGCACTCTCTTTTCCCTAAACTTTTCTAGATGCAATTCCATTCTTCATAACAATTTTCCCAAGCCATTAGGGATACTTAGAGTAATTCATAATTTTCCCTGGGAAGATAAAAACACTCTGGTTTTAGAATCACCATGAAAGCAGAGTCAGGATAGACCAAAGGGTTGGTGTAAGATATTGGGAAAAAACACTTAATTTGGAGACCCATGTTTAAACTCTTTCTCTGCCACTTAATAACTCTCTGAGGTGGTTTCCACCTTGTAAAATGGGCATTCTGCACTGCTTGCTTCACAGCATTGTTATAAGCATAACATGAGATGCTCTATGTAAAAGATGATACAAATACTTCTATAAACATCAGCCATGATGATGTCTAGTCATCAGGATGGTATTTGTCCGAGTACCCTTGGGAGGCAGCAAGCTTGGCCAGCATGGGGGAGTGGTGAAAAGCCTTGATTTCAAAACCTATGTCTGACATTTAAAAGTGAGATCCAGAGAAAGTCATTTAACCTCTATTTGGCAACCCTCGGGAATACAAAATCATTGATTTAAAGTTGGAAAGGATTATAGAGTCATCTAATTTAACTCTCTCATTTTATAGATATGGCCCAGAAAAGATATGACTTGCCCAAGGGCCACACAGCCAGTATCTGGCAGAGGTAGGATTTGAACCCATTTATCTACCAGGTCAAAAACAGTCACAATCCTCATCGGTCAAGGGATTCCAGATGCTCGTCATGGACCCTTTGGATCTACAATCTAGGAATCCTTTCTCAGAGACCTCAGGGCTCCTCTCCATAGGAGAAATTGCTGTGACCCCACTTCTTAGAGGACACTTTCTCCCCATATCTAAACAAAATGGAGCCCATAGCTCTGACTTAAAAAAAATGCCACTACTGTTGGTTATATTTCTTTAAAAACAAAGAAAAATGATTCATTCCTAAATTTCCCCGGGCCCTAATTTCCCTAGTGATTATAGGAAAGACAAATCTAGTAACCATCTCCTGAGGTGAATTAGTCCTTTCCTACTCTGTGCCTTCACGGTCCTTTGACAGTAAGGTTTTAGAATTCTATGATTTATGGTTCCATAGCTTTGTGACTTTATGATTCTATGGCTTATATAACTGAAAGGCACCCTTGGGTGGTTAATACGAAGAGCACTGGTCTAAGAGTTAGGAGACATAGGTTAAAACCTTATTTTTCACCCACCCACCCACCCCCATGACTCACTCACTGTGTAACCTTGGCCTTGATCAAGTCACCCAACCTCAAACTCCAAGTTTCTCTATCTGCCAAGGGTGGATCATGATACTTGTAACACCCTAGTCACAGGGATCTTAGGAGGAAAGTGTTTTGCAGATTCCAAAGCACAATATAAATGTGTGTTATTGTTCTAATCCTGTCATTTGTCCAATGACCAATTCGCTGGTGACATACCACTAGGGGAACTGAACCATGTCTTTTAAGTATTGGTTGAAGGAACTAGGGGAGGACAGGTTTGTCAGAAGACAAGACTGGGATTGAGGTGGAGTAGAGCATGAGAGTTGTCTTCAAGTACTGGAAAAGCTTTTATTTGGAAGAGGGATTGAACTTGTTCTGTTTGACCCCAGAGGACAGGGCTAGGAGCAATGGGAGGAAAGAAACAAATTTAGGCTTGATATCAGGGGGAAAAAACTTCCTACAAAGTGGAACTTTCTAAAGTAGAATGGGGGTGGGGGGGGGGCGGCTAGGTGGTGCAGTGAATAGAGCACTTGCCCTGAAGTCAGGAGGACCTGAGTTCAAATCCGACCTCAGACACTTGACACATTTACTAGCCGTGTGACTTTGGGCAAGTCACTTAACCCCAATTGCCCTCCAAAAAGTAAAATAAATAAATAAAGTGGCATGCCCTGCTTACAGGGATGAGTGTTTTCCCTCGTTGGAGGCTGGATGGTCAATTATAACTAATGTTATAGTGAAGATTTCTTTCATGAATGTTATGGACTAAATGTACACTGAGGTCCCTTCCAAATCTCATAATTCTCTGATTCTATGACATTCTTGCTGTAAATAAAACTAAGAAATACTTGGAAATAGAGGTGGATGTAAGATTAGCTAATAGGCTCTCATGAGGGGGACAGGGATCAAGAAACATGTTGACATGTTTGCTTTTACCATGTACTCAAAGACAACAAGGACCACCATGCCATTTGGTCACTTTGCCTTGCAGTGGCAAACCAGAGCAAAAGGACCAACCAATCATGAAAATAATGGCAATTTTTAAACCAGAACACTGATTTCAGTGAATGAAAATGTAGAAAAATTATATAAATAACTTGACAGCATCTCCCAAATGCCAAATTTATACTGATAGTGATTTGACTCAAAGGTGGGCATAGGAAGGATGGCAAAAAAAAATGTTGGAAATTTTGGTTGAGAATTAAGAAATGCAAGCCAGAGACAGATAGACTACTCAGAAATTTCATTTCTATATGGTGTATGTATGTATATATATATATATATGTATGTATGTATATAGATAGATAGATAGATAGATAGATATAGATATATATATATTCATACCCATGAATTCTTTCTTCAAAAAAGTCAGAAGTCACTAAACATGGTGAGCACTGAAAAATATCACCAAAAATTAAATTAACTCTCTCTTAATAGTTGGAAAATCTCTAGTTACCAGGGTGGTTTGTGAATCTGCTACCTTTCCTGCAGTTCAGTTCATTGATTTACTAAAGCAAAAGTCAAAATTAACATCAAATTAGAGTAAAAAATGAAAAAAAAATAGTTGCAATGACAGCCATTCAAATGGGCTATTGAGGCCAGATAAAAGAGATGATGTTAACATGCACTGCAAACATTTACTACAGGTGTTAATGAGGAGACCAAGTGTCCCCAAAGGACCTGAATCAAGAGACATTTGACTTCTTTGCCAAACCAAAAGCTGTGTTAATCAAAGGCTATAGCAATTAAGGAGATAAACTCATTTCCAAAATGTAACAGAGGAAGATGGTGAAAGCTAATGAAGAATTTTGTCTCATAAAACAGACAAGAGTCAGAAGGCAAAAATAAGTGTGAACAAAGCTTGGCATTAGTTGAAATGAAACTAGATTATTCCATAAGTATTTGTAAATGAAATCATACAACAAAATTTAAAAACAAATGAAAAATGGAACAGATGTGTCAGTATTCCAGTAACAAACTATATTCTTCACTGATGGGGGTAGAAGCATTCCATTTGGACTCAACAGCTCAAATCTTTTCCAATGGAAACGGCCATTAAAAAGAGAAAAATTAAATTGGCAGCTAGAACAGACAAAATACACAAAGAAAAATAATCAGTGTAATCAGTGCTGGATGCAACATAATTTTAAAAGCAGAGGAGAAAAATGCCAAATAACTTGGAAAAACTATCGTTATTACTACTGAAAATCAAGATATGTGGACATCATATCTGCCTAAGATGATTAATCTATGCATGCACCATGGGTATCCTTAATGAAAATATGAGACAGGAAGAGGCAGCCTTTATAAGTGATTTTCTATAGCAAACCACATGAGACCAACAGGTAGAGGAAATAGAAAATCTTGCTGTAGTTATTGTTGATTTTCTTTAAAGCATTTGATTGATAAGTGTAAAACTAAAACATTAAAAGTACTGGTCAACAAGATGACTGCTATGCATTGGTTATGATCATATAAGATTTTTTTTTTTGCTTTATAGAGGGCAATTGGGGGTTAAGTGACTTGCCCAAGGTCATATGGTTAGTCTTTGTGTTAAGTGACTGAGGCTGGATTTGAACTCAGGTCCTGCTGACTCCAGGACTGGTGCCCTATTCACTGCGCAGCCTAGTTGCCCCTGTACAAGATTTCTTGATAGAGATAATCACAGGAATAACTTTGTTCCATGATCTTCTGATTATTGATGATGAGAGAAGAATAGAACAGGGAGCTGTATGTTGGCCAGAGGTGATCACCACTACTGTGGGGAATGTCATATATAGAGTTCAAATGGAAGAGGTATTATTCCCTACAAAGGGTGAGGTCCTCCAAGTGCTCCTGAATGGAGATGACATTGTGTTATTTGTAGAATATTAGAATCTCCTTGAAGAAATTCATGACTCCTCTAAAATTACCTAACAATCCCCATTGGAAAAAATGAAACAGAAGAATTGCCTATTGTGGAAACTATGGCATACCATTTCACAGGAAATCCATTTAATTGGTCTATTAGTACCTGTATCTTTGACAAAAATTGGAAATGAAAAATAGGTTGGACCCAGAATATAATAAGAGGAAGAGAATGGGTTGGGTGGAAGTTGGTAAATGGCATATTGCTTTCTAAGTTGACCCCAAAGTCCATATTTATTTTTAACACCAATATTATTCAGGTGTTGCTTTATGGCTGTGAATCCTGGCATGCTGCAATATCTGAACAATCAAAGTAGAAAATGACTCAATGAAGAGGTGTCAAAGTGGCAGAGAGAATACCCATTTCTGTTTGAGTTTGACACCAAAATGGCCCAAAGGTATGTGGAAAGATCACAGTACAAGTAAATAAGCTCTAGCATATAACCAATGGTGACTTCCATAAAATAAGTTGGGTAAAAATACACACACACACACACACACACACACACACACACACACACCCCAAAGTATGTCATCCAATAAGAAGCTAATATTCACATAATGCTTTAAGATTTGGAAAGTATTTTCTGTATATTACCTTAGTAGGTCCTCACAAGAGTTCTATGAGGTAGGTGCTGTTATACCCCTTTTACAGAAGAAACAGGCAGAAAGGGGTCAAGGGACCTGTTCCAGGTCATATAGTTAGTAAGTGTTTGAGGCAGAGTTTGATCTCATCATCCTGATTCAAAGTCTAATCTTTAGCCACTTTGCAGCCCAGCTCTCTCAGGAATTTGCGCGCGCGCGCACACACACACACACACACACACACACACACACACGCACACACAGACACGGGTGGAGAGAGAGAGGGAGAGAGAGAGAGAGAGAGAGAGAGAGAGAGAGAGAGAGAGAGAGAATCAAGAAAGGAGGTTGGCCAACTATATAGAAAGACTAAGAGATAGCAGGTGGATAGCTCCAGAGAGAGAGAGAGAGAGAGAGAGAGAGAGAGAATCAAGAAAGGAGGTTGGCCAACTATATAGAAAGACTAAGAGATAGCAGGTGGATAGCTCCAGTACCCGTAGAATGTTAGAAGGACTAGAGGGAGTCTTTAGTACATTGACTAGATCCCCTGTGGAGGACCTATCCTTGGTCATAGACAAGAATTGCACAAGGGAAGGGGACGTGTATGGCTTGTGATCTGTGTCAGGGCGGATAGAATGCCAAGTCTGGAGTCAGGAAGACCTGAGTTCAGATGTGACCCCTAACACTTATTAACTATGGGACCTTGGACAAGTCATTTAACTTCGGTCTCCCTCAGTTTTCTCAGATGGGGGATCATTATTGCACTAACTTCCCAGGGTTATTATGAGGTGGAAAATGAGATATTTAGAAAGTGCTTGACATATAATAGGTGCTTAATGAATGCTTATTTCCCACCTCAGTTACCCAAGTTCACAACATGTCATCTTTGGCTCTTCCACTTCTCTTGTCCCCCATGGCTCCCCAGTCCCCAAGTCTTATGAATTCTACCAACATAGTAGCCATCTCTCCACTCACATGGCCACACTCCAATTTTATCACCTCTTACCTGAAGCAATTTGATAGCCTTCTAATGGGCATCTCTCCCTCCAGTTTCTCCCTTCTTTTATCCCTCACCTTCCCCGTTGGTATTTCTAATGCACAGATATGACTATATCACTCCTCTACTCAAGAAGCTTCTGGGGCTCCTAGTTGCCTCTGTATTTGTATTGGGATCAGATACAAACTCCAGTTTGCCATTTAAAGCCCTTCACCATCTGACTCCAGCACCACTTGACCTTCCCAAACTTATTTCACATTTCTCGCCTTCATTCCCTCTCTGATCAGTCAAGTTCACCTCCTTGTTGCCCATACAGGACATTCTAAGTTCATGGCCTTTGCACAGACTGTCCATCCTCATTTCCACCTACTCCATCCCTTCCTATTAAAACATCTCATGATTCTATCGACCTCTCACTCCATGAGCTTGTAACTGCTCTCAGCTCCATGGGAATCTAGCTGCAACAAGGCGTTGGGAGAACTTCAGCCCCAGTGTGGTCTTCCACCCCGCCCCCCCACTCAAATCCACCTGCCAGCGGCAGCAGCCTGTACCTCTGCTTGCAGTAAACATGACCTTTGCCTTCCTCTGCTGACATGACATTGGTATGTCACTGCTGATTTATAAACACAATTGTGTTTTCAAACTTCTGACCTAAATGTGTTACCGAGATCTGAACCGGCAGCAGGTCTGTGTTTAGCTGTAAACATGAGTCCCTCTCTCCAGCAGGGAGGGAGGCAGCTTGGGATGCTGTTTATTTTTATTACCTTACAGTAAGGGGAAAAGTTAGTTCTTCACAGCTTTCAGCACAGCGGTGATGACTTCAGAGAACTCAGCCCCACCTTCTCCCAGAGTGGTAGACCTTGAGAGGAATAGGAAGCAAGGCAGTTTACATTGGCCCTTTGGGCAATCCTTGGAGTTCATTTCAGACTTTGCCCAGGGTCGTGACTGACAAACTTTAGAGCTTAGTCCTCTAAGACCCAGGAGCCTGTGGAATGAATAATTGTCATGGTTTCCTGAGTGGAAAAGGAATGCAGCCATAGACATGCTGGTATTTGGCATTTTACCACAGTTGCTGGTAAGGTTCTACAGCCTGATTTAAATGGAGTGGCATTTGAACTATACTACCACTGAAATCAAGTCCTGAGTTAAATGAGGCTTTAGTGGTTGGGATGAGGAGGCTTGGAGTGGCGGGGGTGGTGCTGGGACTCTTTTTGGGCTGGACTATTGCATGTTTTTAGTTTTAATTTTTGTAACCCTAGGGAAGGAGCAAAAATGACCTAAACACATGGGCCATCGAGGTTGTGCAGTGGATAGAGCACTGGGCTTGGAGTCAGGAAGACTCATCTTCATGAGTTCAAATGCTACCTCAGGCATTTACTAGCTGTGTGACCCTGCATAAATCACTTAACCCTGTTTACCTCAATTTTCTCATCTGTAAAATAACCTGGTGAAGGAAATGGAAAACAACTTCCATATCTTTGCCAAGATAACCCCAAATGAGATCAAAAAGATTTGGATGTGACCAAGTAATAACAACACCTGAGAGTGTGTGACAGAAGCAGGCAAGGCTGCCTGTTATGGGAATCTGAAGATCTTTCCTGCCCCCAGGCCCTTTGCTTAAGTGGCTTAAGTGGCTCTGAGAACCTTCCCCTATTTGAAAGTATGCTCTGCCCCCTAATAGGCTGAATGTGGTCATGTGGAGCCTGTGGCAGGAGGCTTGTTTTTCAGGAATGCCCGAACCTTATTGCTTTGTGATTGGGCAGTGGGTCAAGAGGGCTGTGACATTCTCCCATCCAAGAGAAGGCTATATATACGCCCTGATGTGAAGTTTTGCTTTGGGGCTCACTTTGAGAAGAGTTGTGTGATTTGGCCAGACGAGACTCTGGGAAGCCGTTGAGCCCTCGGGCTTTGAAAAATCCAGATGTTGGTGCTTTCCTCTCTGGTAACTGAATAGGTATGGATGTGATGGTCAGACGACTGGAAGCCTGTCTGCTGATCTGTTTCTTTGCTTGTAACTTGTGTTTGTATTTTCTGAAGTTCAGGGTGCTGATTTCCTCCCCCCCCCCCAACTAAGTAAATGACATATGTTTGATTGATTAAAGTAAGATTGTTAACCCATTTTGAGTTGCTTTCCTTTAGAAAAGCATATCTAAGAACCTGTGCTAGCAGCCACCCTGGGTATGCTGGGGTGCTTGCTGATACACTGCCATTAATAGAAACTTCCCATCTTTAGATTCATAATTATGTGTTAGGGGAGCTGGTATTCATGGGACAAAATGCATTGGATGTCAGAATCCCAGAATTACCCTGAAACGAGAGCTTGCCTTAGGCATGTGGATTTGGAAAGAGAGAGAAAAGAAGAAATATCTGGACTGAGAATTCAGGGAAGCCTAGGGTATATCTGAGCAGCCGTAAGTGGAGAGACAAACTGGGAGATGAAAATAAGAAAAGTCCAACAGCCTAAGTTTCAGGAAGAAGCAGGGAGAGAGAGGAATCCTAATGACCCTGGGGCCAAGCTGAATTACTCCAGCAAACTTCAGCCTGTCCTTGAGAGATTAAAAGATTTCTTTGGGGCCACTACAAACCTGCTGAGAGTCGAAAGAGGACTGATTGACAGTTTCCTCACTCCTTTCACCCCAGCCCTATAGCAGCAAAGTGGTACAGTGGATAAAATACTGGACTTAGAGTCAGGAAGCCCTGAGTTCAAATCTGACCTTAGACTTCCTAACTGTGACTCAATTTCCCTCTCTATAAATTGGAGGTAATAATAGCACCTACTTCCTTGGGTTGTTTCGAGGATAAAATGAGATAATCCCTGTAAAGCATCTTGCTGTTATTATTAAAACTTTCCCATCCCCATAAGTTTTCCCCAAGGAGTTTTCTACCTCCATTACTCCACCTGAGGCCACATAGGATATTAACACCTATTTGAGTATGGGGTAGGGAATGAATGGACTTACTGATTTCTTCTTGCTTTTCCTATTTCTTTTTTGTCTTAACTGTCCCTTAGCTATTGGATTTATGTGTCTTGAGTAGCATGGAAATGAAGAGTCTAACTCTCTCTCTCTCTCTCTCTCTCTCTCTCTCTCTCTCTCTCTCTCTCTCTCTCTCTCACACACACACACACACACACACACACACACACACACACACACACACACACACACACTCCCAGTCAACTCCAGTGGCTCCTTATCACCTTCCAACCTTTATTTGATATTCAAAGACCTTAATAACCTATCCCCTTCTTACCTTTCCAGTTTGGGGTTGTTTGTGGGGGCCGGGGGTTTGCATCTAACTTTTCCCTGTCCCAACACCTACTCTTTGATCTAGTGATATTGGGCTTCTTGTCCTTCCTCCTACAGGTTACCCTATCTCTCAATTCCATGCATTTTTCCTGGCTGTCCCCCATGCCTGAAATTTCTCTTTCTCATTTCCTAACTTTCTGACTTCCTTCAAATCTCAGTAAAAATCTCCCCTTCCATAAAAAGCTACCATTCGCCTTATCTTTGTTGGTTATCTCTGATTTATCCTGTATAGATATATCTTGCTTGTACATAGTTACTTTCATTTTTGTGTCCTTCCATTAGACTGTGATGTAACTAGTGGGGATGGATGGATCAAGAGAGGATTTTCAAGCAAGAAAAGGAAGGACATAAGCATGTTTGTAGGCAGTAGGGAAGTAGCCAATAGAAAGGGAGAAATTGAAGATTAATGAGAGAATAGAGATGTTAGAGTGGACAATAAGCTGGAGAAGATGGACTACATAATACAGAATGAGGCTATATGTAATAAGACAGAATAAGACCTATTGATGAGTGCAGAGGATGATGCTTTGTTCTCTCTACGGATTTCTAAAGGTCCCTCCTGTCAATCAACTGTCAGTCAATGAACATTTATTAATAGGATCACCTGTGCACATAGAAGTGCTAGCCTTGGCAAAGAGAAGGGTTATGGCATTACACAAGCTGGGTGAAGGAGGAGATAGTAACAGAAAGCATCTGAGTGATGTGGGTTGAGGAGGAGGAGAGAAGAGGTGGTCCTTGGTAAATAGCCTCATTTTCTGCAGTGAAATACAAGACAAGGGTATCAGTTGAGAGGATGAGGGAAGACAGAAGTAAAAGAACAATAAATTGTGATTAGATTGTTTGACATTAAGTGAAAAGAAGTATAACTTATAAATTCATATTACAATCAAGGATTCTGAATACAGGTGAGAGTTGGAACAAATTTATAATAGCTAAGAAAGGAAATGACTTAAATTTTGTGTCTCTTCACTATCTTAATTACTATTAATTTTTTAAAATATCATATATTAATATTATACAAATTCAGCTGTTTGATTTTTTTAAAAAGAGAAATCGTGTATTTGCTATCAGACTATAAGCTCCTTGAGGGCATGCTTTGTGTCATATTTATTCTTGTATTTCTTCACATAGGGATGGGAGCACATAGGGATGGAGGGAGGGAGAATATAGCACCTACTATGTGCCAAGCACTGGGTTAAGGGCTTTATAAATATAAAATTATATGATATGGCTTACTGCCTTGTACATAGTAAGTTCTTAATAAATACTTGAGTAATAAATGAATGAAATATCTCCATCTGATGTGGTATCCAGCTACCCTGGAGATTGAAGACCACCTCTAATCAAGATGCCTAGGCAAGCATCCCCCACCTTTTCCTACAATATATTACAGGAAATCATGTTATAAAAATATCACTGAAGACTCGGTTTCAAATTAATTATAGCTGTGACTAAGATTATTTCATAAAAGCAAGATATAATTTTAAGCCTCTGTAATAAGTTTAAATAGCAATGTTACATTCTCAGCATAGTAAAATGAGCAGAATAAAATTACACAAATTGGAGTCTCTGGTGCAATAAACATACTATTAAGCATATACATATATATTGTCCATAAAAAGAAACTCAACTGTATCATCAATTGGACCTAATAGGAGAGCTATAACAGACATTAATTACTCATTTAATTAAACATAATTTTGTCTTAGAATTTGGAAGAGCTTTAGGGAAACAGTTTGTGCAATCCAGATCTCTTTTAAAAATCATCCAAAGGAATGTTAAAGTGATCTCTTTATTCTTTTCCCACTTAATAGATTTCCATGTTGCAATCAGAGGAACTCCAAATCCTTCCACCAGACTTTAGAACCTCATTTTAAAATAATCATCACCAACCACTCTAGGATGGATTCAGTGTTTCACTGCACACTGAAATCAGGCAAGTTGAGTTTACCTCTTGCTTCTGACTTGAATTGCTGGGCAGGATACTTAACCACTCAGGGCCTCAGTTACCTCATCTGTGAAATGGGGATAACAGTTATCTACTTTGCAAGTTTGTTGGGATGAAGGTGCTTTACAACCCTTTAAGTGCTCTATAATACATATGTGAGCTTTGACATTATTGTTATTTATCTCATTTTTCCTCTTTTTTGACGAGATGATGGTTCTTACCACTGTTATCATCATCATCATCATTATCACTGTAGTTGCCCTACAGCTGGATTTTGGGTGTTTTCGAGACGTAGCCCAAGTGGAATATTGAATTTGGGTGCAGTGGGTGGTAGCTTTGGGTAGAATTTTCTCCACAAAGACAAATTGAATGGTGCCTTAGGATGGCAACTTAGTCCCAGGGATCAATCAATCTGAAAAGCCAAGAGATAGAAGAAATGCAGAATAATACCTATAGATAAATGCAAAGGATGATGCTTTGTGTCCTCTACTGGTTTCTAAAGGACTCTTCTGTCAGCCAAGTGTCAGTCAATGAACATTTATTAAATCCTTACCATGTGCCAAGCACTGTGCTAAGTGCTGACATCAGATGGAAGACTTAAAGTAAGTACCATTCTCTCCTGGTAGTCCCATATGTGGCTGGCCTATCAGGGAGCTAAAAGCAATGGAAGTTTCTAAATTTAAGCCTAAATTGGGGAAAAGAGAAGGGGAGAGGTAATCATCATGGAGCAAGAGGAATAGCTTTTCCTGATCCAGAACCTAAAGGATTCTTGCCAATGATACCCTGGGAGCAAGAAGCTGAAGGAGAAGTCTGGGTACCTGAGGAAGTCATCTTTAAATATGCTCCCATTCCCACCATGGTGGAAGGTAGGGAGGGGATAAGTAAATGGAGACCTTGATACTGACCCCCATGGAAAGAGATATCCAGAAATAAACTTCTTGAGGCAGAGACCTCGATTTTGTCTCTGCACAGAATTATGCCTGATACATAACAGGCTCTTACTAAATGCTTATTGATGGATTGGCTAATTGATTGGCTTATTGATGGACTGGTGAATCAACCTCTATTGGGAGCAATACCAAGAGGCCACTGTTGGGAGGGCTGCTGTCTGGGGAAGATAGTTTCCTAATATCTCCCTGCTCCTAGTCTATGTAGCTACTAAAATGATCTTCCTAAAACATAAGCATGACCATGTTATTTCCATTTTCAAGAATTTTAAGTGCCTCCCTCTTGCCTCTCTGAAAAGACACAGACTCCTCAGGATTCACTTTGAAAGCCCTATAGCCTTACCTTAGCCTACTTTTCAAGCCTTATTTCACATACACTTCACACACTTTCTGTTCCTCAATTACAGCACTCCATCTCCCACCTTCACACCTTTGGCCAGCTATTCCATGGTCCCTACATTATATGTCTCCTTCCCTCTGCATCTTAAAGTATTTGCCTTCCTTTAAGCCTAAACTCAGTTGCCCCCTCCTATAGGAAGCCTTTCTTGATCTCCCTAGCTGTTAGTCAGCGTTTTCTCCCTTCTTAAATTATCTTGTATTCACTAATCTGTGTAAATACTGCATTCCATTTTAAGCACCCCTGTCTTCTCTAAATATTCTTGTTTATACTCATCTGTGTTAATGTTATTTCCTGCTCTGCCCCACTCCCAACCTCAGGGGAAAGACCGTTATTCATTGTCTTTGTATTCCCAGTTTCTATGGGGATTGAAACCTGTGGTTTCACAGATGTGGAGAACTTCCCTTAAGGTAACTCCCATGACTAAAGAAGATCAGCAATTGTTCTCAGTTTTAAAGAGTTAACTCTTTGGAGTTAAAGTGATTTGCCCAGGCTCACACAGCCAGGATATCAGAGGCAGGGCTTGAACCTGGATCTTCTTGTCTCAAGGCCAGCTCTCTCTCTATTATACCCCACTGTCTGCTTTTCTACCTTGCAACTGGGGCAGCTAGCCAGTACAGTGGAAGCAGCAGCAACGGCATCAATATAAGCAGCAGCAGTAGAAGCAGCAGAAGCAGCAGCAGCAGCAGCAGCAGTAGAAGCAGCAGCAATAGTAGAAGCAGCAGCAGTAGTAGAAGCAGCAGCAATAGTAGAAGCAGCAGCAGCAGTAGTAGAAGCAGCAGCAGTGGTAGCAGTAGAAGCAGCAGCAGCAATAGCAGCAGCAGCGGTAATAACAGCAGTTGACATTTAAATAGCACTTACCAAGTGCCAGCCACTCTGTTAAATGCTTTACAAATATTATCTCATTTGAGCATCAACAACTCTGGGAGACAGGTGTCATTATTATGCCCATTTTACAGATGAGGAAACTGAGGCAGTGGCTAAGTGATCTGACCAGGAAAAAGAGCTGAGCCTGGAATCAGGAAGACTATCACTAACTGTGTGAAGCTGAGCCAGTTGCTTAACCTCTACCTGCTTCTATTTCCTCAACTGTAAAATGAAAATCGTAGTAGCACCTACTTTACAAGGTTGCTGTGAGGCTCAAATGAGATATTAACAAAGTGCTTAGCACAGTGACTGGCAATAGTAGGTGCTTAATAAATGCTTATTTCCTTCCTCTCGTGTAATAAACGCATTTATAGAATGGATAAATTAATATAAAAGTGAGATATTGTTTTTTTAAAAAAAATACAATGTAATTCTAGAAAAGTACTGACATACAAATGATTTATCAGCTTGGAAGTTTGGGAAAGTGGCTACGAAATGGCCACTGTGCTCATGCAGTGTTGAGCAATTTTGCTCTCAGAATGGGTTGACTAGAGGCACAGTATGGCCAGTAACCAGAACTTGATGGGAGGGAAAAGATTCAGCAGTCCTGAATGCCGGACAGAGACTCCCCAGGAAAAATCAGACTAATTTTTAAATAAGAAAGAATATTCCAGGTTACTTACCAAGGATTTGCAATGGGTTAGAGGCAAAACCAGAACCTCTTAGACTAGATTTAAATAAAGAAGACCTTTATGCTTCTGTATGATATTAGGGATTTATCTTCTTTACCATCACCAGCAGCAACTGCTGAACAACTGCCACCGATAGGAAAATGAGTACAGGAATCCTGAGAGTGGAAGCACCTCCCAGACCACAAGTCCTGCTTCCAACCCAGCCCTCACAGCTATAATCCAGGAAAGCAACTCTTGTAGAGAGGGAACAAACCATCCCTACCAGCTGCTAACTAGATACCACACACAGGTTAGGTAAACTAGCCAAAATGAAGCAACAAGACACCCTGAAGAAGAGACAGGAAGAATCAGGTCCTGGTTAAGTCAAACCAATAATAACTTGACCACCATCCCCTGATGGAGATAGCCTAGCCTTTGAATTCAATAGCCTTGGGAGCAGCAATGCTTCTTCTAGTCCAGTGCCCTCAGTCATGCTCCTGGGAAGCAGCCGTGATGGAGATGTAACCTGTTCGCTATGCCTACAAATGTGATAGCTACAGATGAGCCAGAGAAGAAATTTCTTGTTGCCAAAGTCCTTACTTCTACCAAATGGTTCAACATCAGAAACTGATATAATTTTATAAGTGGATATGTCATTAGGGAGGATTCTAAGAAGATGGCAGAGTAGGTGAGAAAACTTTGGACTCTCCAAATTTCCTCCACAAAAAGACAGAACATTGCCTCAGAGAAGCAGAAATAAACACATGGTAAAGCAGTTGTCTCCCTAAGACAATTTGAGAAGACCCCAGGAAAGACCAGACCTCCAGGACCAGAGGTTAGGCCTGAGTGAAGTGCAAACACCTCCAGGCAGACACCACAAACAACAAACCCTGGGGGCAACTGAGTTGAGAGGCAGCATCAACCTTTGAAACTTTCATTTTGCAGACAATGTGAGGGTCTGATGGCTGAATAGGAGAAGACTGAAGGATCTTCCACCAAGCTGACTGGAAATCCTGGTTTATGAGTGCAGGAAGAAGGAGTTAGTATATACCTGGTGAGTGCAGTAGTGAGGGGTGGGAACCCTGTTTGTTGTGGACCCTTGAAGGAATGCAGAGTCTCTGGTATCAGTTCCAAGGCAGAGAGGACAGCTGTAGTTTGCAGTCACCTTAGGGACCACAGGGAACAAGATCATTTGTGGGACAGTGTGGCTGGGGGCCCTAGCCATGGCTTAGAAGTGTAAAGGAAAGCCCAAGGTTGGGCCCTGAGACAGATCTCAGGAGGATCTGAGACTTGGGGCATCATTCCCCATATCTTGAAATTATAACTTGATTACACTAAAAGCTGCTTAAAACAAAAAAAACAAATAAGGAAAAATGAGTAAGCAAAGGAGAAAGAACCCAACCATAGATATGGTTGGGGATAGAAAAGATCTGGGTTCATATTCAGAGGAAGATAATGGATCTAAAATCCACTCCTTTTTTTAATGAAAAGCATCAAATGGCTCCGAGCACAAAAAGACCTCTTGTAAGCACTTAAAAAGGACTTTAAAAATCAAATAAGAGAGATTGAGGAAAAATAGAAAAAAAAACTAAGAGCAATACAAGAAAATCAAGAAAATTATGAAAAGAAAGTCAACCAACTGGAAATAGAGAATCAAAAATTTAAAGAAGGAAACAATTCCTTGAAAACCAGAACTGGGCAAGGGAAACTAATAACATTCTAAAATACCAAGAAACCATAAAACAAAAATCAAAAGAATAAAAAAAATAGAAGAGAAAATGAAACATCTCATCGTAAAAACAACTAATGTGGAGAACAGGTTAAGGAGAAATAATACAGGAATAGTTGGGCTACCCAAAAAATACGACAAAAGAAGGAATCTCAATACAACATTACAAGAAATTACCAAGGAAAACTACCCTGAAGTTCTAGAACAAGAAGGCAAAGCAGAAATAGAAAAAAAAATCTACTGATCACCACCTGAAAGAGATCGCAAGAGGAAAACTTATAGGACTATCGTAGCCAAGTTTTAAAGTTCCCAGGTTAAGGAGAAAATATTGAAAGCAACAAGACAAAAAACAACTTAAATCTCATGAAGCTACAAGAAGGATTACCTTGGACCTAGTAGTTACTACAGTGAAGGACCACAGGTCTTAGAACACTATATTCTGTACAGTGGTTCTCAACCCTCCTAATGTTGGGACCCTTTAATATTCGTGTGTGAGTGTATCTGCATGTGGGCGGACCCACCTGGACACGGATAGAGGACCAGTGTCTTGGTTCCTAAGACCATCAGAAATATGTGTTTTCCGATGGTCTTAGGTGACCCCTTCAACCCCCAAAGGGGTCTCGACCCACAGGTTGAGAACCGCTGCTGTAGAGCAAAGAGCTGGGGTTACTGCCAAGGGTAATTTACCCAGCAAAGTTAAGTATAATCCCAAATGAAAAAAAAAAGGGTATTTAACAAACTGAAAGACTTTCAGGTTTTTGTGACAAAAACCCCACAACATAAGGGAAAATTCAACATAAAACATCCACGAGAAATATGAAGTAACATTAAAGATCGATCATAAGGAACTCAATAAGGGCAAATTGTTTACTTCTTATATGTGAAAATATTAGCAGTATTTTTATGATTGTCATTATTTGGGTAGTTTGGAAGAAAGGCTTGGACTGAGCTGAGTATGATGGGGTGATTCTAAAAAAAATAAAACTATATAGAGAGATAAAAATGCATAATTATCTCATACAAATGGGGCAGACAGGAGAAATTGATATAGAAGAAGGTAGTAGAGAGGAGCTCCAGTAATGCTAAAACCTTACTCTCATTAGGACTGGGTGAAAGAAGGAACAACATATATATAGAGAGAAGGATCTGAAAGTTTTTTTAAACTCAAAAAGAAATAAGAGGACCAGGGGATAGGGTAGGTGAAGAGGATAAGGGAGAAACTTTTAGAAGGGGTGGGTAGGTTAAGGAACAGGAGGGCAAGGTAGTGGGTAGAAGTAAAACAGAGGAGTGAGGAGAAATAGGGCAAATATGATGAGAAGGATAGTGAGGAAAAATAGGAAGGAGGAAAATACACAATAAGTAATTGTAGCTCAGAATGTGAATGGGACAAATTTACCCACAAAGTGGAAAACAATAGCAGATTAAAAATTTGAATTTAACAATATGTTGCTTTCAGGAAACATTATAAAGTGAGAGATGCACACAAAAGTAAAATAAAGGGCAGAAATAGAATTCATTATGTAAAAAAAGCAGGGATACTAATAATGATCTCAAAGTTAAAGTTCAAATAGATTTAAGTAAAAGTGAAAAATAGAGTAACTACACTATGTGTCAGCAATATTATTCAATATTGTTTTAGATCATTTCAAATATGTAGGCAGCATAAAATATCTGAGCATATACCTGCCAAACAGACATAGGAACTATATGAACATAAACATAAAACACTTTTAAAAAAATAAACTCAGATCTAAATAATTGAAGTAATATTTATTGTTCATGGGTATATAAAGCCAACATAAATTTTAAAACAACAATTTTGCCTAATTAATCTATTTATTCAATGTTATCCCAATTAAATTACTAAAAAGTTATTTTCCTCAGTTGGAAAAAATAATAACAAAGTTCATGTGGAAGAACAAAAGGTCAGGAACGTGAAAGAAGCCAAGAAAAAAGATGCAAAGGAAGTAGATTCAACAATATCAGACCTTAAGCTATATCATAAGGGAGAGTATCATTAAAGTGTAAAAAGGATAATTTTTTACTTTCTTAACTTAACATTTTCTTGTATAAATAAAATCTATGCAGAAAATTGGGGGAAAAACTTTCACAGATAATTTCTCAGATAGGATGTGATTAGGTTGGAATACTGTTGGGGTATAGAATATGATGAGCTGGTTGATTTAGAAAAATATGGAAAGACTTGGATCTATGAAGGAAGATGTTATCCATCTTCAGAGAAATAGATGACAGGTGGAAATAAGCATGATACAATCTTATAGATATGTGTATGAGTGTATATGTGTATATGTATGTATGTTTATAGAGAGTTATGTATATGTGCATGTATGTATGTATGTGTATATACACATATGTGTGTATGTATATATATATATATATATATATATATATATAATATCTATCTCCATATTTACTTGTAGCTTTCTTTGGGGTCAGGGAGCAGAAGGAGGAGGAAAAAAGAAAGTAAAAATTGTATAGCAGAGAACAAAAGAAAACCAACAAGGAAGCAAAGAAAAGCTTGGGCAGCTTTGAAAACAATGTGTAGTATTTATTATATAGGTTTTCTTGAAATGGAAATTTCTTGTTTTATATTGAATCCTCTCTTATGGTCTGCTGGGTACATGGCAATTTTTGTTTTCTTTCTCATTTTGTATTTAAGTTTAAATTTTTTAAAATTATTTTTAAAAAAGAAATGTCATCAAAGAAGAGTCTGTCCATCTGTTTTGCTGCTGCAGGAGATCTTTCCATGTGCTTTGCAGCTGAACCCTTCCTTACGTGTTTGTTGTCTTCCTCATTAGAATGTGAGCTCCTTAAAGATAGTCCAGGATTTGAATCAGGACCCATATCTCCAAGTTCAGCAGGAAAATTCAGGGAAGTGAGGATAGCTCTCCCTCAAACACACTGACCAATCAGTTCCTTAAGCTCCTCACTTCCCACAACTTTCTTTCAGTCACACACAAATATGTTCACACCCTTGATCTTACCATCACCCACAAATGTGCCACATCCATGTTCAAGAATTCTGAAATTTCTTTATCCAACCATAATCTATTGACTTTTCATCTCTCTCTCTGCCTTCCCTTACAAAATCCTACTCTTCATTCACACTGCGGCATCTAATATCTTGACTCTTCAATTCTCTCTCAAGTTATCTCCCTTGCATTAGCCACTCACCCCTCTTTTCCCCATCTTGACCCCTTGGTGAACCAATTCAACTCTAGCCTTTCCTCCACTCTTGAATCCCTAGTCCCCTTATCATTATCACCAATTAACTTTGTCAAGCTTCAGTCTTAGATCACTCCCTCAATTCACTGCCTTCATTCCTACATGCAAGCTGCTTAATGAAAATAAAGAAAATCATTCAATTTTTCTGACTGGGTCCACTACAGGTTTATGTTATACAACCTCGACTGGACCCTCACCACTACCAGGCAATCTTGCTATACAACCCTTATCAGCTCCTTATCCCACTCTGCAATGTGGCTCTTCCAAACATTTTCATCCCTCCTCAAACCTCCCATGACACTCCTTCCCCCTCTCCTATCCTCTGATTTGAGAAACTTTCCTCAATCTTTACAGAAAAAAGAAAACTGAGACCACAAACTCCCTCTTCTGCCCCCTTCCTCATCTATCACTCAGATGCCCTCCCCCACTATCTCCTCTTTCACCTCTAACTCATATGATGAAGTGGCCTTACTCCTTATCAAGGTTAACATTCAAATGATCCCACTCCATCCCTTATCCTCCAACAGATTGTCCCCTCTGTCATCCCCTCTTTATCACTTCTTTTCTCTCTCTTCCTCTCTCCTGGCTCGTTTCCTACTGCCTACAAACATACCCAGGTCTCCTCTATCCTGAAAAAAGCTATCACTTGCTCCTCCCATCTCTCATAACTATCACCCTATTATTTCCTGCCCTTTATATTTAAATTCCTCTAAAAGACTGTCTATAATGGATGCCCCTACTTTCTCTCTTCTTAACCCCTTTCAGTCCAGCTTCCTAGCTTAACATTCCACCAAAACTTCTCTCTCCAAAGTTATCAATGATCTCTTAGTTATCAAATCCAAAGGCCTTTTCTCACTCCTCCTTCTCCTTGACCTCTCTGTAGCCTTTGACACTTGAAAGTTGATCACTTTCTCCACCTCAATACTCTCATTCCTCTAGGTTTTCAGGACACCCTTCTCTCCTCATTCTCCTTCTACCCGTCTGACCACTCCTTCTCTGTCTCCTTTTCTGGATTCTCATTCAGATAGACCATACTTTCTAACCTCTAACCCTGAGGTGTCTTTCAGGTTTCCGTCCTGGGCCCTCTTCTCTTCTTCTATATTACTTCACTTAGTGACTTCAACAGCTCCCATGGATTTAATTTCCATCCCTATGCTGAAGATTCTTAAATCTACCTTTCTTTTCCCCACTTCTCTGCTGACTGCCAGTCTCTCATCTCCAAATGCCTTCTAGACATTTCAAATTGGATGTAGATTAGACATTCTAAACTCATTATGTCCAAAACAGAACTTATTATCTTTCCCTGTAAATCCCCCTTCCTACCTTCCTTCTTACCATAGAGAACAACACTATCCTTCCAATCAGTCAGACTCTAATCTAGGAATCATCTTTGACTCCTCACTATCTCTCATTCCCCCACCACCCTTCCATCCAAGCTGTTGCCAAGGTCAGTCAGTTTCACTTTTGCCACATCTCTTGAGTATGCCCCTCTTCTTTTCTCTGACATCCCCACCCTGGTACAGACCCTCATCACCTTAAGTCTGGACTATCGTAATAGTTGCTGCTGGGTCCACCTGCCTCCAGTGTCTCCCTACACCAATCCATTCCTTCATCAGCCACCAAAGTGATTTTCCTAAAATACAAGTCCTCTCATATCTACTCAATAAACTCCAGAGGTTCCCTATTGCCTCCAGGAGCAAATACAAAATCCTGTTTGTCATTCAAAACCCTTCATAACCTGGTCCCTCCTACCTTTGCTGTCTTCTTAAATCTTACTCCTTGAGACACATTCTTTGATTCAGTGACACTGGTCTCCTGGCTGTTCCACAAAGAAGACACTGCATCTCTCAGCTCTGGGCACTTTTTCTAGTTACTCCTCATACCTGGATCTTGAAGAAAATGCTATGTCTGCAAAGTCAAGGCAGGAGGGAAAAGCTAGTCATTTCCTCTACTTTATGAAAGGGAGAAATTTTAGAATCAGAGAATCCCTGGTCAAGTCACTTAACCCCAATTGCCTTGAAAAAAAAAAAGAAATAAAAATCAGAGAATCTCAGAACTGGGGATAGAGGGAAGGAGAGGGAATATATTAATCAATCAAATATAATCAATTAATCAACAAGCATTGCAGATAGAAATGCAAAGGTGAAATTCTACCTACTTTCAAGAAGCAGTGGCCATTTTTGAGGTTCTAATTCAATCCCCTGTCTGAAAAGAGAATCTCCTCCTCTCAACCTACTGACTTCCTTGGCTTCCTTCAAGTACCAATTAATTAACCCATCTTTTACGGGAAGCCTTTCCCCACACCTCTTAATTTTAGTGCCTACCTCCTGGTAATTATTTCCTATTTATCCTGCATATAGTTTGTTTGTATAAATTTGTTTGCATTTTGGCTCCTCTGTCTGGGGAAGAAGTTTGAGGGTTCAACATCAAAAGTCATTGTCTCCCTGAGGTGGTTAGTCTAGCATCTGGCATATGTAGTTTGCTTTCAAGGCTTCTCCTTCCCTTCTTCCACACTAGCTTCTTCCTTTCGATGCCCAACCTCAGGCCCCAATTACTAATATTCTTCTTAACCCCATCCCTAAAATCTCTCCCCACCAGTGTCAAATGCTCTGAACTTTCAATAATAATGAGAAGGAGGAGGTGGAGGAAGGGAAGAAGAACAAGAAGAAGAAGAAGAAGAAGAAGAAGAAGAAGAAGAAGAAGAAGAAAGAGAAGAAGGAGGAGGAGGGGGAGGAGGAAGAGGAAGAAGAAGATGGAGGAGAAGAGGAGGAGGAGGAGGAGGAGGAGAAGGAGAAGGAGAAGAGGAAGAAGAGCTAACATTTATTGTGCCTCTAAGATTTGCAAAGCACTTTGTACAGATTATCTTATACCTATAACCACCCTGGTAGGTAGATGCTATTATTATCCCTCATTTTATGTATGAGGAAACTGAGGCAGAGAGAAGTTGAGTTTCCCAAGATCACAAACTAGTAAGTCTCTAAGTTAGGATCTGAATTCAGAACTTGACTCAAAGTCCCACACTCTATTCACTATGCCACCTAGAAGCCCCCTCAAAACTTAGATGTCCTGTAACCCATCCCTCAAGGTGTTGTTCTCTCCTAGTCTAATAAACTAATTCCTGCCAAGAAACTAATTAGTGCCAGTAAGTGGATGTGTTAGCATTATGGGGTAAAATATATTCATTTTAAGAAATTTTTCCAAAATCTAAAACCAAAGGAGTGAGTAGAGAGGATGAGACTATTAGACATTATGACAGTCATTGGAATAGAGCACACAGGGTAAGTGTTTTTATAAACACAGCATTTTCAGCACTTCTTTAATCAAAGGTGGAAATGGGAAGGGAAGGACAAGGAAAGAAATATTTTTAAAGTGCCTACTATGTTCTGGCACTGTGCTAAGCACTTTTACAAATATTATCTGATTTGAACTTCTCCATAATCCTGCCAACTGTAATGTTAAAGGAATTTGAAGATCTTCCCTGACCCTTAATAGACACATAGAGCCCTGGTCCAGAGCTAATCAGACTGGGCTATGGGGAGTTTCCAATTAAGTGTTGGGGCATGAGGATTTTCAAGCTCCTTGGCACTCAGCCAATCAGATGCCAAGTCTTTGTTACATATTCTGGGAGGTTGCTGTTTTGCTTTGGGGGTTCACTCATGAGAAGGATCTTTTGATTTCCTGGTCAAGACTCTGAGTGGCCATGTGTCAAGAACCCCCCAACTACTTAAATGTTGTCTGTGCTCCCTTGATCCAGTGATGTATGTAAAGTATGTAAAGCCATATTTCTGTGTTCAGACAACTGGAGCCCTGTCTGTTAGTCTTTGTGCTAATTTCTCTGTTTTGTACTTTCTACATGTTCAGGGTGCTGACCTTTCCCCTGAACTAGTGAATGTAATTAAAGTAAGATTATTGACCCCTTAAAACTTGCTTTCCTTTAAGAAAAGCAGATCAAAGAACCTAGGCCATCCTGGGTGTGCTAGGGTGCTTGCTAACATGCCAACTTTGCAGACCACAGAAGGGAGGTGGCATCCATCTCAGTATCAGTAAGAATTTCTTACCAGAGCTGTCCAAAAATCTAATGGGCTACCTCTAAAAGTGGATATCTTTCCATAACCAGAGTTGTACAACCACCTGTCAGGGTACTGTGAAATAAATTCCCTCATCATATAGGGAATTGAATTAGAACCTCAAAAATGGCCACTACTTCTTGAAAGTAGGGAGAATTTCATCTTTGCATTTGTATCTCCAGTAGAATAGTAATTAAGGGCTTGTTGATTGATTGATTAATAAAATTCTTTTTACCTCTCCTTCCCTATACCCCAGCACTGAGATTCCCTAAATCTCTCCCTTTTATAAAGTAGAGGAAATTGCTAGCTATTCCTTCCTGCCTCCTCCTTATAGATATTGCATTCTCTTCAAAATCCTCCTACTTCTTTCTCTCCAAATGCCCCCTTTCCATCTCTTTCACTAATATGTCCTCTTCTTCCTGAACGCAGATGTGTCCTCGAGAGTCTGTTCTTAACTCTTGGCTCTTCCTACACTCCCTCCTTTGGAGATCTTTTTCAGCTTCAATCACTACGTCCACACAGATGACTTCCAAATCCAAATTCCAAATGAAAACATTCTTGAGACGTAAGACTAAAGGAAACAAGCAGACTAAAGCTGGAACCATTGGCATAGCTTCCTGGTTACTCCCCTCACAACAAATCAGGGATCCCTGACTTGACACAGTGTTCATTGGTCATGCCACCAGGACGAATGTGGAGGCAAAAAGATCTGTGCCCAACTGCATTGACATAGTGTCTCTGATGAATGTCCTTTTCATGCTGTTGTTAAATCTTTTTTGTTTTTTACTGTTAAATTGGGGATCTTTAATTTTTTTCCATGGACTCCTTTGGCATGCTAATGAATTCTATGGACTCCTGCTCAGAATAATGATTTTAAAGACATTAAAAATACATATGATTACAAAGGAAACATTATATCAAAATATTTTTTTGCTTTTTTTTTTGGAGGGAAGAAGACGGGGCAATTAGGGTTAAGTGACTTGCCCAAGGTCACATGACTAGTAAATGTTAAGGGTCTGAGGCTGGATTTGAACTCAGATCCTCCTGACTCCAGGGCCAGTGCTCTATTCACTGTGCCACCTAGGCACCCCCAAAATGTTTTTTAAACAAGTTCATGGACCCCAGACTAAGATTAACCCCTGTGTTAGATGGTCTACAAACGTTTCATTTCATTCCAATCTAGAGCCTGGATCATAGTCCCAACCTGGCCCAGCCCACCAAGGTATCTTAGCAACTAGGCTATCCCATGTCCCTCTTTCTATCTTTCCCTCTGAGAGTAATCATCAGTCAATGCTGTGAGTACCACTGGACTGTCTCTAGTCAAGATCCTGGTGACTCCTACCTTCCCCGGCCAGGGGCATGGTGTGGAGCTTTAGAATAATGGAAGTCAATTAAAGGAAACGAGGTCATTTATTCCAGAGAATAGAAGATGTAAGGGGAGGGGGGCATGATTGTGTTCATTTGTTGAATGAACATGTGGTCACATTTGAAAAGCTGATATGCAGAAGCATTAGGATTACTTTTCTTGGTTCCAGAGGGCAGACCTGAGACCAGGA
Organism: Pseudochirops cupreus; assembly: GCA_028627135.1. Taxonomy (NCBI): domain Eukaryota; kingdom Metazoa; phylum Chordata; class Mammalia; order Diprotodontia; family Pseudocheiridae; genus Pseudochirops; species Pseudochirops cupreus. The sequence goes on from CM053581.1 coordinate 29,193,325, forward strand.
AGCTGAGGTGTTAAGTGGGGTGGGACACATGGAACTTTTACCCAGGGCACATAATGTAGAGTATAAAAAAGTAGGAATTACTTAAAATAGTAAGCTGGCAGCTTGCTTCCTTCCTTCTCCCCTCCCTCGTAGTCATGCTCTAAGTGAGTTTCTTCACTACCTCTGCCAGCCTTACTCTTCCCTGCTACTCCCTCTCTCAGCAACAGTTTAGCATTGCTCATGCTGCCCCCAGGTGCAAAAATAATTATTCATTGTGGCTCTGCTAATAAGGGAAAGTTACAGGACAACATATTTCAATACAAGAAGAAACTATCATAACTGGCATTTAGATGGTAGAGTAGATTAGAACAGTTTACTTGGAGTCAATCCTACCTCATAAACTTACTAGCTGTGTGATCCTGAGCAAGTCACTTAGCCACTGTCTGCATCAGTTTCCTCATCTGTAAAATGGAAATAATTATAGCACCTACTCCCCTCCTCTAGGTTGTTGTCAGGATAAAATGAGATGATACGTAGAAGGTGCTTTTCGAACTTTAAAGTTCTATAGAAATGCTTGCTATAAATTATCTTGTGCTAATCTATAATGATTTAGGAGGTACCGAGGCTAACTCCCTTGTTTTACAGATAAGCAAGTTGAGATCTAGAGAAATCAAGTGAAGACAGGATTCGAACTCAGGTCCTTTAAATCTAAATCCAGAGCTCTTTTCACTGACTCATATTCTCCCTAGAACTGCTTAGAAAATGGAAAGGGTTTGAGATTGTTGGTTTCCCATCACTGGGTGGTCTTAGTGTAAACACAAGATGGCCTTTTGTTGGATTTGTTAACAGGAGACCCTCACTCTGAGAAAGGGGAGGTGAATTAGAATGATCTCTGAGGTCCTTTCAGCTGTTATCCAAAGATTTTTATTTCATACCCAGAGGGAAATTGGAGTTGAAAAGAGTCCTATTCTAAGTCAGGGTCTGGCTTCCCTTCCCAGGAAGCTCCCAGACAGTCAGTCCTGTGACCTAACACCCTACCTGGCAGGATCTCCCGCCCAGAGTTTCTACTGTAGGTGATCTCATTAGCATGAATGAGATGAGTCTCTTCTCACACAAAGACCTTCTGGACTGCAATCTGAGAGCAGGTTTAGGGAGAACAAAGCCAGTGGGAGAAACCTTAACCAAGAACTATCTCTTTATTGCTTTGACACTATTTCAAGGGAGGTTTAAGGGATTAAGGCTAAAGAAATGTTGACTGGAAGGAGAGGGGGCAGGATATCACTGGAAGAGAATTGAGAGCTTTTGTGCTGACTCAGAAGATGGGCACATTGAAATGAGAGGAGCCTAGTCTGACTGCCATGAGGGGGGAAGGGGCTGGGGCCAGGGAAGGAATACTAGCATTTGGCTTTTTTTTGCTAGCTGGGGAGAAATCTTAGTAGAATGGGTCCTTAAGGTCCCCCTCAGCTTTGGGATGGGGTGGAATAGAATCCGGGTACTGCTTCTCTCTTACCCCACATCCACAAGGTATCCTGGGAAAAGAGCAAACTTCTTCCCCTTCTCTCTAGCTAGGGGTACATTTACTGATCTCTACCTCCTCTTCTTCCTTCTCCTCCTTCTCCTCCTTCTCTTTTTTCTTCTCCACCTCCTCTCCTCCTCTTCTTTATCTCCTCCTCCTCTTTCTCCTCTCCTCCTCCTTCTTCTCCTCTTACTCCTCCTCATTCTCCTCTTCCTTCTCCTCCTCCTCCTCTTTCTCTCCTCCTCCTTCTCTCCGCCTCCTTCTTCTCTTTCTTCCTTTTTTAAAAGTGAATCTGTGATTTCATCCAAGTGGAGAACTCCTGACATAGAAACCCTCCCTTGATGTAGATGGGCCATTCACCATCTGTGACTGGGAGTCTTAGAGAATAATCCCAGACCCTGACCACTGTCACACAGCTATAATAATTCATATCAGAGGCAGGACATGAACCCAACTCTTCCTGACCCCAAGTCTAACCTGATAGCCATTACTCTACATTGCCTCTCTCTTCCTTTCTCTTTCATTCTTCTCCCTTTCCTTTTCAGTTGCTTTGTTCCTTTATTCATCTGCCTACCTCAGGATTCCCTCTCCTTTGTCTGTTTCTAATTTACCCCAACAGAAGTACAAATTGTGTCCCCTCTCACCATGAATTACCTTTGATTTGGCTCCTCCTTGAGAGTCTGAAGAAGCAACACCAAAGAGGGAATTTCCACAGTAAGAACAACCTTGTTCCTTCCCACCTCCACCCCCCACTCATAGTCCCCACCTCCCAACTCTCTGTCAAACCCACAGACAGGAACAGAGAAGGGCTCTGGGCAAAGAAATGAGTATGAGTTATGTTGTTCTTTCAAGTGAGCAGCCAGAAAAAGGCCCAGGGAGGTGGGAAGACAGTAATAATGCCGCCTATTTTTAGTAACATCCAGATGTTCCTATTTCTCCCAGAAACCAAAAGAAGCAGGGATTTTTTCGAGGGGGGAGAGGGGAAACTCCAATCCAGCTGAGGTGGAGTCTTGTTGCTCAGAAACCTTCCTCTCTACCCCAGGACATGTCAGGAATTCCAGGCAATTCCCTTTATGGAGGATATCAGTCCACCCCTATGTCTTCACTCCTTCCAGCCTCTTCATGAAGGAATGAATAAATGAAGAAATTATTAAAGGCTTCCAATGTGCCAAGTACAGTGCTGAGGGTTGAAGATACGAATACTAGAGCAAAGATAATCCTTGTCCTCATGGAGTTTATATATGTAGGGCATGAGGCTTTTAATCATTTAAGGTAATGAACACCTTTTCAGAATAATATTTGTAAATTAATAAAATTAAATACATAGGATTATAAATGAAGTCAATTATGTTAAAATATAATTATCAATTTTTAAAAATTAATCCATGGACTCCAGGTTAAGGACTCCTGTAAGAAGAGGAAACAGGAAGAGATTAAAGGTGAGAGAGAGTGGAAATGTTAGAGTGGGCAATCATCTGAAGAAGATAGGATGGGGTGTAGTCACTTGTGTACATAGAAGGGTTGCTCTTGGCAAGGAGAAGGGCCATCTCTTCATGTGAGATGGTGTGAAGGAGGAAATAGTGAGGGGAGAGGTCTGAGTGATGTGAGATGGGGAAGAGAAAAGAGGGACTGTTAGGGAAATTACCTTGACTTTTTGGTGAAGTATGAGAGAAAGCCCTAAGTAGGGAAAATGGGGGAGATGGTACCATGGGAAGCTTGAGAAGATTAGAAAGTCTGGGACAGTGGCTTTGGGTACTGAGATAGTAAATCAGGAAAGAGTAGGATGGCAGCCTAGGTGAAAGTGAGGGCCCAGATGAAATTTGATGAAATAAATTTGGAGCTAACAGTCTCTATTTTTGTGATTTCCTCTAGCTTTGTTCAGCAGCATAGAGGAGCAGAGGCAAAGGATGGTGGGAGTAATTCAGCACTGAGGAGTAGCAAAGTGCAAGGGAGATAAGATCAGGGGACAAGAGATTCAAGAGTAGAGTGCAGTGCAGAGTAGAATTGGTTCACCAAGGAATCTAGCTAGGGGAGGGGAGAATTGGTTTGCCAAGGAGTCTACAAAAGGAAGGGACAAGAGTATAACCAGTGTGGGGGTAATGGCCTGGGAAAGAAATGAGGGGTGGATGGAATGGAGTTCACAGTGGACAAAGAATGAGGTCAGGGGTAATAAGGCAAGGGAAAGATGGAATGCTAAAAGATTATGATCAGATAAAGCATATCTGCAATGATAGATATCCACTCTTGCAAAGGTCTAGAGGGATTGATCACAAAAGATTCCCTTAATGTTTCCAGTCCCCTCAGGGTAGGATTTTGCTTCTAGAAAGCTCAGAGATTTTTATAAAAGCCTCACCCATGGAAGGTCACTTTATATCAGGAGATAATTTATATGGAAAGGATGACAAGAAAGGATCGATTTCAGCCAGACTCTTCCACCCAGATGGCTTGAGGCAGCTCTCGATGGAGTGAGATCCCCCCAGACACGACCCATGAAAGACAATATTTCATCTCTAGTTTAGTATTACCTCCTCACCATCATAAAAGAACTGGGTGATCATAAAAAAAATAAACTAATACCAAAATAAAAATCAAACAAAACTAAGGCATGAAAGGGGTGAGTCAGGAGCAGAGGGTTATAGAGAGACTAAGACCCTTGAGGGACCATCTTAATATAGTAGAACAGAATTTACTGGGTGTGGAGCCAGAAGATCTGGATTCAGATCCAGGCTCCCTCACTCATTATCTGTACGACCTGAGCAAGTCACAACATACTCTGGGTCCCAAGCAAATCTCTAAGATTTGCAAATTGCCTAATAGTGGCAGATGTGCGTTGGTAGAGGCTGCTTCCACACTGGGAGTTCCTTACAGCCATGAAATCACAGTAGACCAATGAAAGAGAACTAAAGTGTAGATGGTGTGTGACCTCCCTGAACTCCCTGGATCCAGGGTACTCCCTTTGACCCCTTAACTTTACTTTACTTTAGAGGTAGCTGAGGGATTCATGACCAGGTCGTATATCTGGACTATGTCCTTGGGTTTCCCTATGACCTTTAAAAGGAATAAATGAAACTGACAGAATTAGAATTGGAGACAGGTGCAAAGACTTAGGTCCCTGGAATGAAAGCTTGCACATCTGTGTATCTTATGTCTCAGGGGGTCTCAAGACTCTGGGATCACATGAATTAGATCTGATCCTGGGGGGCCTGACCCAAGGATGATTATTTTCTCTCTTTGGCTCCTTGTTTCCACCTGGAGTTACTCTAAGAATTCTCTCAGATATAACTCATGTCTAGGTTTCCCCAAATATAGGAACCAAGGATGGTACCTAAGTAGTAATCATGGGTGACTGGGATGATGGTGGTGCCCTCAGCAGTAATAAGGAATTTATGAGGAAGAGAAGGTTTAGAGGCAAAGATAATTAGTTCAATTTGGGCCATGTTGAGATGTCTATCAGAAACCCAGTCTGAAGTCTCCAATGAATAGCTGTAGATGTGAAACCAAAGGACAGAGAAAGGTTAAAGTTAAACAAACAGATCTGAGAATCAGCTGCACAGAAATGATCATTGAATCAGGGCAGTTGATGAGATTAATAAGTGAAATGATATAAAGATTGAAGATAAGAGGGCCCAGGACAGACCTTAGGGAATACTCACAGTTAGTGGACATCACCTGAATAAAGACCCAGCAAAGGAGACTGAGAAGAGATGGTCAAAAGGAGAGGGAAGTGTCATGAAAACCTAGAGAAGAAAGTGTGTAGGAAAAGAGGGTGACTAATTACGTCTAAGGCTGTGGAGAGGTCAAGAGGCATTAGGATTGAGAAAAGAACATTGGATCTGGCAAAGAAGAGAGCACTGGCAACAAGGAAATCATTGGCAACGAGGACATCATTGGCTACAAGGACATCATTGGCAACTTTGGAGAGATAAGTTTTGACTGAATAATAAAATTGGAAGCCAGAGAGTTAAGAATGGAAGTAGAGAGTTAAGAAGCCAGAGAGTTAAGAATGGAAGTAGAGAGGGGGAGGAAGGAAGGAGAGTGTACTGGAGGTCAGTAGACAACAGCTACTAGATTCTTAATTGGGTGATACCAACTTAATAAACCTCAAAAAAGGTGTGGTTTACTAAGTGATGGTGAGAGAGGAAGAGCCCGAAAGCAGCAATGAAAATTGATGAATATTCCAACTTCCCCAGCTCCACCATTGAGTAAAAATTGGCGGGGAAGGGATAATAGTGAAGGTACAGTCATTTCTAGAAAGGGTGGTGAGGGAGGTTATGTCATCAGGAGAAAGCTAGGTGTCAATAAGGACAAGAAGGTGGAGGGAGAAAAGAAAAGATGAAGATGAAAATGAGCTTGTTACTTATGGAATAGGCATTCCAGAGAGCACAATAGAAGGGCATTGTGCAGAACGGGGGTTAAAGAGGATGGGAATGGGAATGGGAATGAGAATGAGAGAAGTCAGAAGGAGCTGGAGAACAGGATTTGAATGGTGTCAGCTAGGGATTCAGAATCAGAATGGGGAGAAAATGTTAAAATCACTGAGAAGGAGTTCAGATAGGTTATCATCACCCATAGGGGTTCAGTCTCAAGGAAAATTGTTGCAGGCAAGTTGGAAAGGGGATGGAGATGTGGAAGAGGGTGAGCAGACTGTGGTAAGGTAGCTGAAGGTAGCCTGAGGAGGTAACTGGAGTATGATGTGCTGAGGGAGGCAGGGAGTGAGGGAAATGTGAAATGAGTCTGGAAAGAGATTGAAGCTAGAGAAGCAAGAGGGAGCCCCTGAAGTTTTTTTTTAATAAGTGAATAACATAGACCAGTACTTGAAGAATATCACTTCTACAGTTTGTGTCAATTAATGGCTCCGTGTTGGATTTGAAATCAGGAAAATCTGAATTCAAATCCTGCTTCAGACACTTCCTAGCTAGTTTGACCCTGAGGAAGTGACTTAACTTCTGTCTGCCTTTGTTTCCTCATCTGCAAAATGGAGACAATAAGGGGGCAGCTAGGTGGTGCAGTGAATAGAGCACCAGCCCTGGAGTCAGGAGGACCTGGGTTCAAATGTGACCTCAGACACTTAATACTTATTAGCCGTGTTACCTTGGGCAAGTCACTTAACTCCAATTGCCCTACAAAAAAAAATGGAGACAATAAAATCACCTAACCCCCAGGGTTATTGTTAGGATAAAATGAGATAATATTTGTAAGAGCTTTGCAAACCTTAAAGCAGAATTTCTCAAAAAAATTTATGTTAGTCTCAGGACCCATTTCCTCTCTTAAAAACAACTGAGGAACTTTCCCAAAGAGCTTTTGTATGGGCTATGTCTATCAGTATTTAGCATATTAGAAATCAAAATGTCTTCATATTATTATGAAAACATTTTTGACCTTGTCGATTCTCTGAAAGGGTCTTGGGGACCCTCTAGGGACCTCTGAAGCATCCTTGGAGAACCACTGTCCTTATTTGTCCAGCAGCATCCAGCAGAGGGGCAATACCTGCTACTCCCCAGTGCTGTCATGTGGGTCAGGGGACAACTTTGTCAGCTCAGATCAGTATTTAGGAAGGATAATCTGGTGGTAGTGCTCTGAGGAACCTAGGACTGAAAAGGCTGGAGGTACGGAGACCAATTAATAAGCTTAAAGATTATAAAGTCTAGTTCACTTTAGAGATGAGGAAACTGAGGCACAGAGGAGTTGAAGAACTTTCCCAGCATCCCTCAGCCACAGTGGTTAATTCAGACAGTGGATAAGGACTGGAGTTGGGGCTGTGGAGATGAGGGCAAAGAAGTGAATCCAGGAGACATTTGTAAGAGTCACCACTTGCAGAGAGATCAGATTGGGGGTGGGGGGTGAAACCAGGAACAATGGGTGGAATTTTCCAAAAGGTAAATTTAAATCTCATATCAGGAGAAGTCATCCTAAGCTGGACTGAACTGGACTGGTTCAAGAGGTAGTGGACTCCCTGTTACTGAACGCCTCCAAACAGAGGTGAAGTGGCCCCTTTGGAGTATAATGTAGTATGGATTCCTTTCAGGCAGGGGTTGATCCAGGTGGCCTCTGAGGTCTCTCCAACCATTCTGCTATTCTGATTCCATGAATCCATAGGATATGGGGGCTCTCTGATTTGGGAGAGGATGAGGCAAAGAGTCAAAGATTTCTAATCGAAGAGAACTTGTTTATGCACTGCAGTCTGTCTCTTCCCTCTCCCTTCTCTCTCACCACCCCCTCCTCCCTTTGGGAAGAGACATCCTTGTTTTTTGGGTGGAATCTTTACAGGATCATTGGCTTGTGCTTCTCTTCCCTGGTGGGCCCTCTAGTTGGAGGTCTGGGTGGCATGTTCTTACAAAGATAGAGGTTGCCAAGGTTCCACCCTTTCCCACCATGGAAGCCCCTGGGTCAGACTGTGCCCAAAGGGGCTGGGGTGGGGGCCCCCAGTGTGACAGGTGTGTGGTGGTAGAATGCTAATGTTAATATAACTGCAGCTTCCTGCCCCCCAGAGCATTTCAGGACATCATTTGTCTGGGAAGAATGTATGCAAAGTTGAGTTGCATTCTTTCTGCCTAACTGAGCCTGATACCCTCAGTTTTTACTTGGTTTAGACTCATGAGAAGGAGCATTCCTCACACTGAAATTCCTTGTTTTCTGTTCTCAACTCAGAGTGGAAGGGTATAGGCTGGGTGTCTAAGTGTGTATATGGGTGAGGGGGATGAATATGTATGTGTAGGTATGTATTATGAGAGAGGGGGGAAAGGGGAGAGGTAAAAGAGAGAAAGGCATACAGAGAGGGAAGGGGGAGAGAGACAGACAGAGACAGAGACAGAGACAGAGAGATGTGTGTGAGGGGACAGAATGTATGTGTCTCTGAGGGGGAACTGAGGGCAAGGGTACAGAGTATTGGTACTGACTGGTTTCTCTCTGGTTTCTAGAATAAGACATTTAGAACTAGAAAAGACCCTAGAGGTTATAAGTCTAACCTCTCATTTTACAAATGAGGACACTAAAGACAACAGATATTAAGTGACTTACTCAGCATCACACAGCATAGGATCTGAAGCAAGGTCTTCTTGACTTAAAGACAAGAACTCTATCCACTCCACTGGCATCTGTCTGTCCACCTATTCATCCATCCATCAACACAAAGGCCAAAGGCATGCCCAGCAAGAAAGGGAGTCACTCCACTCATAAGTAATACTGCATTTGGAAGTGAACTTGGTAAAGTGAATGTTTAGTAATAACCACTCTCCCCAAGGGCTAAGATGGTATAAGGAAGAGTTGTTGGGGGCAAATGCTTCATAATTTCTATTCTTGCTACATCTTCTCAGTAAATATCCTTATATAAAATCTAATGGGTAAATGATGGTGGGAGCCCTGATCATGAGGTCAATCAATGACATAATGGAGAAATGAACTGAAACTGGTGATTGATACTAGAGAGACACCAGAATAGGGGTGAAGAGGGGGCTGAGCCAGTAGCATTAGAAAGACAATCCCCCAGCCCCTCAGGGTGTGAGGGGGAGATGAAACTATGGGTGAATCCCTGTAGACCTGACTTATCAGTCTGAATGAGAGTTAGAATACGGACCTCACAATTTCTATTGCTACAGTATCAATGAATGAAAAATCATTAAGCATTGAACCGTGCAGCAGGCATTATACAGTTGTACCTTATACCACACTGTACCTTATACCAGCCTCACCAGAATATTGTGAACAACAATTAGATGGGTATCAAGTGCTCTGAAAACTTTGAAACACCACAGAAATATCAGAAATTGGGTAGCCTTGTATTGTGGAGATAGGTAATAAGTAGGGGAAAAGTGATTTTCCTCCAATGACCATCCCCCTCAGTATCCATTTTCCCCTTTCCCCTACACTATACTTCCTCCCTTACAGTGTCCATTGTAGGCAACTAGGAGCAGCAGCACTAGATCCAGAGTCAGGAAGACCTGAGTTCAAATCTTACCTCAGACTAGATTAATGAACACAGGTAAGTCATTAAACCTCCTCCAGCATGTCTTCCCATCTATAGCATGGGGATAATGATAGCCCCCACCTCCCAGGTTATTGTGGGGATCGAATGAGATTACACATAAAAAAATGCTTTACAAGCATCTGTACAAATGCTAACTTTTATTATTATTACAATCTGTGCATTTAAGGTGCCCAAAGTATTTTAATAAGGTTCAAGAGAATGCCAAGAGACAGACTCTGAACAGAATGGACAAGTTATGGACACAGTCTCATGTCCTTCATGCGCTGTCCCGTCTTGGCTGTCCCTGATTGATGTCCATGACATTACCAGCCCTGTAGGTAACCTGGCTTTTACCACCTCAGCCCTCACATCACTGTTTTGGATGAAAGTAATTCCATCCTCACTTTTTAATTCCCATTCCTAAATTGTGGGGTTTTTAAAGTTTTCTCTTACAGAGGAGAAACAAGATTTTTTTTTCCTGTTTGAACCTTATACCAGTCTAGTCCTGGATTTGAAGGTAGATGGAGCTTCATATTCAATTGATCTAATTGTGGACCTTATGTGGGGGAGGGGGGGCAGGTAAGGTACCAGGTCAGCGTTCTAGACCTGTTATTTCTTCCATGTGAGGAATAACCAATGTGGAAATTCCTTCTCCTGATGCAAATCTACAACTTGTCTGTAACTAACAATCTTACAAAGCTGTTTGGTGGAGGTGGGGTGCAACACTCAGAGGTTAAGTAACTGGCTTATGGCAATGCAGATAGTAGATGCCAGAAGCAGGCTTGAGACCAGATTTTTCAGACCGCAAGATCAACCTGGAAGCCACAACTCCAGGCTGGATCTCATGGTTTCATTGCTAGCATACAATGTCTAGTCAGGATGCTAAGAAAGAACCTTCCCAACTGCCTCATATACCCCAGCCTTGGTGTTAGTACTAATTCAAGAGGTGAAGAAACATCATGATGGACAGTTCAAGGCTGCCCAGAACTTAATGGCCTGTTTCTGAATGGCCCAAGGAGGTTAGGGTCTCTGGGGTTTTATATACAGATAGACAAGGGGAGTTGGTTCCCTTTGCAAAAACAGTGGGTCCAGGGTTAGTAGAGGCCAGCCACTTTTGAATAAAGCAGTCCTGAGTGGGTGAAAAAAGGATAAATGCAGGGGCCACACTTAATGGATACATCATTCACATTAATTTCTTCTGTCTGTACATCCCCTCTCTCCACTCTAATTCCGATCTGATCAGAATGCATCTGACTGTAGGTATAGCTCTCACCTTCAGGAAGAAGTTTCCCTCCTTTGAATCCTGATTCAATAGCAGCTCCTGGGTCAGAGGCTGCCCTTTATCTCGGGCATATCCACCACTACCAATTCTATGGAAAAGATGCACTACCTCCCCTCCTCTCTTGCTGCCCTCCCACAACCTCAGCCCCAGCATGAATTCAGCAGAAGGAAAGAAGAATGAGGACAGTCAGCCCCTGCACTAGAGATCCATCCTCAGTAGAAACGTTCCCGTTAGAATGGACATTGCCTTGAAGTCCACTTCCAGGATTTCTCTGAAGCTGGGGAGGTGGTGTAATGCAATGGGTGGAGTGCTAGACTTGGAGACCTGGGTTCAAATCCTGCCTCATGTACTACCTAGTTGTGTGGCCTTGGGAACTTCGTTTTCCTCTGTAAAATGGGTATAATTTTTCCTTAGGTCATAGTATTCTGGGTAACAGAGATGGGAGGACATTTTGAGGCTCTCCATTTTAACCCCCTGCTTTAACAGATGAGGAAAGAGTGGCAAAGAAAGGTTATAGGGCTTGTTCAGTTATCAAGAACCCGAGGCTGGCCATTAACCAGGTGTTCCTAGCTCCAAGCCCAGTGTTGTAAAGTTTTTATTTCTGAGCTCAGGTAAGATGCTTTGCGCCTGCCGCCGGCACAGCTCACACGGATGGCTCAGGATAGCTATGAGACACCTTCCCTTCCTCTCCCCTCTTTTCCCCTGCCCACTTCACCCTCTCCTATCCTGGCTCCCCCTCCTCACAGAATCCAGAGCAAGCCTGGGCAGCTTCCCTGCCAGCTGCCCCCCTGAGGGGAAGCCACACAGGCGAGGGAGACAGCTGCTAGGGAAAGTACCTCCCCAAACCTGGCTAAGAAAGGGAGGCAGGACCCCGCGCGGGGCGGGGCTAGGGGCAGGGCTAGAGTGGCTACTGGGCCTGCCATTGGCTGAGAGTGTGTCGGCGGGCGGGGACACACTGGAAGTGGGAGGGGGAACGGTGCAACTTACTAAGACTGAGAGCTCCCGCAGGTGCTAGAGAAGAAACTGAACGGAGGGGGGGGGGAGGAGGGGGTGGCAGGCAGGTAATGGGACCCTCCTGTACACTCACACTCACACACTCACACTCTCTCACACACACACACACACACACTCTCTCTCTCTCTCTCTCTCTCTCTCTCTCT
>CM053581.1:29205324-29222627 GCA_028627135.1 Pseudochirops cupreus
TAATAATAACTGGCATTTGTAGAGCGCACGGCTCTTTTTACCTGAGCTACGTTTTGTTCCTCAAACAAGGAAAAAAGCTGGCGAGGGTAAATGATTTGCCTAGCCAGGTCACACAGCCAGTAAATGTCTTAGGGGAGATTTGAGCTCGTATCTTCCTGACTCTAAACACAATACTTCAGCAAAGCTAGCCATAATCGACACCTAGAGGTCTAAAATATGTAACTGCCTACAACCAGGGTCAAAGTCCTGCTTGGTCATTGCCTAACTGTGTGACCTTAGGTAAGTAATTTCTCTGCTCTGTACTTCAGTTTCCTCATCCATAAAATGGGAATAATAAGAGCTTCCTTGTGAGGAAAGTACTTTGTAAACTTTAAAACACTCTAGAAATTCGAGTTACTCTTATTACTGAAACTTTCCTACTTTTTTGCTCCCATTACATGACATGGCATCATCCTGGTCCATGCCTTCCCACGGGCTTATTCCTCTTCCTGAAATGCTCTGTCTCCTCACTTTCGCTTCTCCGCTCTCTTCCACCTCAGCTAACGTCCGGTCCCGTGCAAGCGACCCTTTCCGATTGCCCCCGGGTGCTAGCGCACCTCTTCGAGATTACTTTTTTATGTTGGGTACAGTTTGTATCATCCGTGTGTAGCTGCTTCCTGGAGAAGCTTCGATTCTTGAACACACAGCCTTCCAAGTTTTCCCCAAGACATCCTTTGCTGAGCCTTCGGGAACTGAGTGTTCCAAAGCAGGGGCTACCTTCCTACTACTTGAACCTCAACCCCAACTCCTTCCACTTCCAGTAGAAGGTAAAAGCAGCTCGAGGGCAAATACTGGTTGTTTTTTGGTTTGGGTTCTTGTGTCCACATCACCTAGCACAGTGCCTGACACACAGTAGGCACTTTAGTTAGGTATCATTATTATTACTGTGGGGGAATAAATGGAGATCATAACAGCACCTACCTCCCAGGCTTGGGGTGAGGATCACACGACATAATCCTTGTAAAGTGTTCTGCAAACCTCAGAGCACTACATAAATGCCAACTACTATTATCGTTCTTAGTGAGCCCCTACTATGGGTAAGACGCCGTGCCAGGCACTGGTATCCAAAGACAAAAATAAAACATCCCCTTCCCTCAAGGAGCTTAAACTGAGGAAAACCTTACACAAAATAATTTTGAGAGGGAGGAAGGGCTTCTATGAGATGAGGGGGGAGGGATACCAGGAACGGCCTACTGGAGAAGTTGGTCCCTGAGCTGTCTTCCGAAGCAAGGCATTCTACAGAAGGAAAGCGCGGAGGGAATTCAAACCCCTAAAATTCGACCAAGGGCATGCAGTGATTCCCGGTAGGGCAAAGTCAATCTTAACCAAGGTGGGAACGCACCTCCTGACACTCCTCTATCCTTTCCCTCTCCCAAGCGCATAGCCCCTCCTCGTTCCTCCAGCTCATAGCACTGCCTCCTCCCCCAAGACTTCTGGGACTTCTCTCCCTAGTGATGAGAAACTCTGATCCCCACCCCTGGTAGCTACTCCTTTTCAAACAGGCATCGTCGAATGCTTCTGCAATGTATAGATGCTGATTATCTGAGTCCCCAAGAAGAAGTTAGTCTAGGGTGTCCTATCTGTCTAGCTCCCTAGCAACTTGTCACCAGGTGTATTTTTATAGTACCAGGCCTCCAGCTCTTCTCAGGTCATTCTCCCTTCCCCCCAGGGCTCATTATCTGCCAATCTCTGAATTCCAGGACCCTTTAAGACTCAGCTGGGATTCTTTCATAGTTTGGAATGTGAAGTCCTAGAGACTGGAGAAGGTCTCCCTCCCCAAAGTCATTGGGTTGTGCCTGGGTGGTATGCTCCGGTCTAAAATCCAGCCCCAAAAAGTGAGTAAAATACTCATTTTCATTCAAGCAACATTCTATCTAAATTGGATTCTTGTTTCCTTGAAAGGTGGGGTGGGAAGGGTTGGCTTGGATCAGATAGAATTAGAGCATTTTCCAAATGGAAAATTCCTTTAGAGATCATGTGACCCACTTTACAGATGAGGATGCTGAAACCTAGACAAGCTAAGTGGCTTAGACTAAGGTCATATGGAAATTGAAGGTGGAAGAGTCAGGATTTGAACCTAGACCCATGATTATTTGCACTACCCTACCTCCTAGCTCCCATTATCTTCCATGGCCCAACTAGTTACCTGTCATTAATATAATATCAATGAGATGCAATGAGGCTTAATGGGATACAACTTCGTAGAAAGGAAAATCTGTTTTCAGGTCCTGCCTTTATGTGGATGAACTAAGTGACTATGGACATTTAATCTCAAAGGCATCTCTCTAAGATTATCCATTACAAAGAAGTTGCCCATAGATGGATAGACTTTGTAAACCCTGGGAGCTCCCTATGCAGACGAAATCTAGGGCCCAAATACTTAATGGCTGTGTGACCTGGGCAAGTCGCTTCATCTTTGGCTACTTCAGTTTCCTCACCTGTAAAATGGTGATAAAAATAGCACCTACCTCCCAGGGTTGTTGTGAAGATAAAATAAGATAAATGCTTATTATTTGGGGGTGGGTGCAGTTCTGAATCACTAATACCATAACCATAAAGGCTTAGCTAGCACAAAACCAGTCAAAGAGCCCCACTGGCACCAGAGACATTTGGAGCAATGAGAATTCCTTCTGCCTTCATTTTAGTTTGAACCTGCTTGACAATGACCCGTGATACCCAGCCTTCCCATCAAGGGGATGAAGACCAGAAATGCCATACCTGTGATGGACGTAAGCTAACATACACATGGTTCTTTCAGGTTTGGCAAGGATTGTACAGAGGTCATCTCACTTGGTTTCATCCTCGCAACTCCATAAGATACGTGCTATTATTTTATGGATGGAAAAATGGAGGATGGGAAAGTTTAAATGCTCTGCCCAGGGTCACACACTAAGTGTCTGAGGCAGGATTTTGAAGGAAGCTGCTCTTAGATGCATTCATTCTAAAATCCTTTTTATCTTCCCTTTTATGTATTTCTCCTCCAACTTTCAAGATTTCCTCTTTTGTGCTTTTTTCTTTTTTTGGAGGGGGGGGATGAGTTGTTGATTTTCATTTTTTAAAAAATGGTATATTTAGTTCATTTATCATCTTTCTTGTCTTGTGAATGCAAATTCTCAGAAAGATCAGTTTTCCTCTGAGGACTGCTTGAGCTGTAACCCCCAGACATTTTGATATTTTGCCCTGTCATTCACATTCTCATCAATGGTACCTTTTACCCAATATTTCATGTCTCTAGAGCTATACCAACACCCATCTGTGTAGCACTTTAAGGTTCAAGAAGTACTTTCCACACAAGAACCTCCTATTATGAACATTTTATAGATGAGGAAATTGAGAGGTCCAGTGACTTCCATGTGGATGCACAGCTGCCATCTGAGTTGAGATGCAAAGCCAAGCCTCCCATTTGCACATCCAGCCCTCTTTCCCCTAACAGCCATGCTGACTCTCGTCTAGATTCTCTTTTTACAGGCTCCAACAGGCCTGGGATCAGATGGTGCCCCTGACAAGCTGCTTTGCTCATGGCCTTCATCTTTTAAAAAGCTCTTAAATGCAGAAGTGAATTGCTTGGTGATTGCTGGCAGATTGGTGTTGTGCCAAGGGATCCGGAAACCTCCCAGAGAGACTCCTAAATCCTGGCCAAGCCCCTGGGGCATTCAGGTTAATGCCAGCTCGGTGCCAAAAGGGTGGAGGGCTCTGGGCTGCTTGGCCACTACCACTGCCTCAAGCTGGTGCTGACTGTTATACACCTGTTTGGTCCCCTGAGTTACATCTGTTGCAACTAAGCCGTTTGATGTTTCAAGTCTCCATTACCACATGCGTCGGTGTCCTCCTGGCTTGTGCAGTGGCTGGCCAGCCCGGGCAAGCCCCAGAGATGCCTCTTTTCCTGTTGTCTGTTGGGGCCTGCTCTTGGATGGGTTGTTTTTTGTTTGGTTCTGAGACTGGGTCTCCCTATCTCACCCAGTAAGTGGCCTGGAGACCACTCATGGGGCTGATCCCTGAAGGGGTCAGCAAGAGAGCTTGTTTGACCCACTTCATTTCTGACATGGGCCAATTTGCCCCCGCTCATGGTCCCAGGGGCAGGGGCCCAACTGGCTTCAGCTTAACTGTAGCTCAGAACTCCAGAGCTCAGATAACCCACCGTGCTCAGCCTCCCCAGGAGCAGGGCTTGTAGGAGTGAGTCCTTGAGCCAGGTAAAGTGGGGTGGGGGAATAAGAGAGTCCAGTCAAAATGTTAAGTCCACATGCATTTATTAAGCACCTACTGTGTGCCCAGACACTATACCAAGCTAGGGATACAAAAAAAAAAAAAAGAAAGAGAAAAGAAAAGAAGAAAGGCAAGACCAGAGACAGGAGATAGAGAAGGAGAAAGGCATTGTGGTGCAGTGGAAAGAACACTAGGTTTTGGATCAATAGAGCTGGGTTCAAATTCTCCTTTGACATTTAATACCTGTGTGACCAGGGTAAGTCAGCCCATTTAGACCTCAGTTTCCTTGTTCCTAAAATTAGAGCTGAGCTAGATGACCTTGACCTTTGAGCCTCATGTCTGTGATCTGAAAGAGGCAGCATTGGCACAGTGCTGGACCCAGAGTGAGGAAGACCTGAGTTCAGAGCCCAACTCAGACCCTTCTTAGCCATGTCACGGCCATGTGTCATGGTCACAGAGAGGTCTTCTAAATTTCCAAGTGTCTAACAGTTTCTTGGATCCATGGAAACAGTAAATCTGGATACGTGTGAATGAGTCAACCCGAACCCTAACCTCACATCTCAAATAAATTCAATTGGTTTGAATTCTCCACTTTTGACCATCAGTATTGAAAGTAAGATCATTAGGGATGGCTAGGTGGTACAGCCAATAGAGCACTGGCCCTGGAGTCAGGAGGACTTGAGTTCAAATCTAGCCTCAGACCCTTAATTCAAACTAGCCATGTGACCTTGGGCAAGTCACTTAACCCCAATTGTCCTGCCTTCTCCCCTCCAAAAAGTGAAAGGAAGGAAGGAAGGAAGGAAGGAAGGAAGGAAGGAAGGAAGGAAGGAAGGAAGATCATTGTCAAGTTTGTATTTCCCTGAAATTGGAAAGAGAGAGTGTGAGAGACACCAGTTGGAACCACCTAACTCCCTGAAGGTACTGGGGACAATGGAGACAGCCCCGACCCCCACCCCCAGGGCCAATGAAGACTTCTCCATGAGCACTCTTAAACACTTGAAAGAAAGAGTTCCAACAGACCTGCTTGTCCATAGAGGCCAATCTGGATCTTACGTGCAAAACTAGAAAGTAGGTTGAAATTTTCTTCCCACCTTTATACCATCTTAGAGCTAGAAAAGATACTATTCAGGAATGGTCTTGTCCAGAGAATGCCCTACCTCCATCAAGGAGAGTAGACCAGGGACTCTCCAAAAATTCAGCCTTGTCCGGGAAGTCTTCCCTTTTCTATTCAGCTGATCAATAAGCATTTATTAAGCTTGTTTTAAGCTTTATTAAGCTATATGCTGACTCCTCACTCACACTCACCTCCTATATCCAATCTGTTGTCAAGTCTGGTCATTGTCACCTTAATAACATCTCTCCAATCTGCCCTCTCTGCTCTTCTGACGCTGCCCCGAGCCTGGTGCAGGCCTTCATCATCTCAGGCCTGCACTATGGCAATAGCTGCTGGTGGGTCTGCTTGCCTCAAGTCTCCCCCCACTCCAACCCATCCTCTGTTCAGCCACCAAAGTGATTTTGCCAAAGCACAGATCAGACCATGTCACCCACCTCCTTAATAAACTCCAGGGGCTCCCTATTGCCTCCAAGATCAAATAGAAAATGTTCTGGTTGGCATTCAAAGCCCTTCATCACCCAGCCCCCTCCTACCTTTCCAGTCTTCTCATACCTTACTCCAGGACACATACTCTTTGATTCAGTGACCCCACATTCCTGGCTGTCCCATGAACCAGACACTCCTTCTCTCTGCTCCCATTCCGGGTATTCTCTCTGGCTATTCCACATTCTTGGAATGCTCTCCCTCCTCAACTCCAACTACGGACATCACCGGCTTCCTTTAAGTCCCGACTAAAATCCCACCACCTACAAGAAGCCTTCTTCAGCCTCTCAGCTCTGTAGTGCCTTCTCCCTGTTCATTATTTCCTATTTCTCTAGGTTGCTTTGTCTATATTGGTTCCCAAATTGTCTCCCCCTGTTAGATTGTAAGTTCCCTGAGGGCAATGATCATCTCTTCCCTCTCTTTGTATCCCTTGGGTTTAGCACAGTCACTGAATCAATGCTTAGTGATAGTAAATGTTTAATAATAATAAGTAATAAATATTTATGGACTGATTGCTACATCTTGAGCTGTGAAGGTAAGCCCCCATGTAAGAACATGCCTCTTTTCCTATCTCTCCAAAGCTACTAGAAGCACTGATGGACCCTGGCCACTCTTAACTCTTCCCTAATTCTCTCTTTCCCATCTTCCAAGACTTCCTGCTCCCTTTCTAAGGATTGGTACAAGGGCAGCTAAGTGGTGCAGTGGATAGAATGCCAGGCCTCAAGTAGGGAAGTCTCATCTTCCTGAGTTCAAATCTGGACTCAGATATGTACTAACTGTGTGACCCCAGGCAAGTCTCTTAATCCTGTTTGCCTCAGTTTCCTCATCTGTAAAAAGAACTAGAGAAGGAAATGGCAAAGCCATTCTCTGCCAAGAAAGACCCAAATGGGATCATGAAGAGTCGAACATGACTGAAAAATGACAACAACAAAGGCTCAACTTATAGATAACCTAAGCTACCTTTCACCCAGACTTAATCACTGACCCCCAGTGAGGTGATTACAGGTCAAGAGTCAAGTGCCCAAGCCCAGGAGAAATCTTCAGTCCTCTCAAACTGAGGTGGGCACATGCAAACCCTCTTAAAGGTTTACTTTATAATCTTATCAAGAAAGCTCTGGAAGGAGACAAAGAGGGAAGGAGACAAAGGGCAAAGAGGTAACTTGCCCAAGGTCATACAGAATATCTATGGAAGCATTGGGATTACCTCAGCTTCCAGGCCGGTGCTCCTCTTGCTATTCCACATGCATGACCCCTTACAAGCCAACCTGCTGCCGGTGCCCAGTGCTGTCCAGGACCTCCTGTGTGGGCCTGCCCTCTTGAATGGCCTAGGATGCAAACCCAAGCCATCCTAATCCATTAGCAGCATGAAGTACCCAAGGTGCACCCTCTCCCATCTGCCATCTAATACAACTGCCCTGTGTCGATCCTATTCTTTTGGACCTGCTCTACAATTTCTCTAATTCGCTCGATGAGTCCACACTGAGGTGTTGATGGAAGATAATGTAGAACCTCTAAGATGCAAGATTTTATTTCCCTTTAGTTAAAAAAAAACATAACCAGCCTCATTTCTGCTGATCGGAATTTCAGGCACCAGAAGGGGCTACTGAAGAAGATGGGGGTGGAGGCACCCCAAATCAACTGGTAATGACATATCCATTCTTCCTACTTAATAGGGCAGCCCCATTGCTTCTCTGGTTTTCCTTAGTTATCTGTCTTGATGGAACTTGGATAGAATAGATGAAATCCTGTGAGGAAACAGCCTCCTTTTCCAGATTAATTTTGAGACTGACACAGTCACACAGGACCTTCAGATGCACAGGACCAGGGGTTCTCGGGCTGGGAGACCAATGAGATGTGGAAAATTGAATTGGAAATTCAGAGACATTTGGAGTTCCAGCTCTGATACTAACCTACTGTGTGAACTTAGAAAACAACTTTATCTTCCCTGGGCCTGAGTTTCCTCAACTGTAAACTGAAGAGATTGGATTTTGAGGTCCTTTATAGCTTTCAGTCTATGATCTGTGACTTGGGTTCCAATTCCAGAGCTATGCATGCTAGCTATGTGATGTATCACTTAACCACCCCGTGCCTCAGTTTCTCCATCTGTAATATGGGGGGGAAGGCTTGGGGGGGTGATGAAGAACTCTTGTGGTACTTTTCTCCCAAAGTTACTGAGAGAATCAGATAAGGTAATGAACATAAAAGAATTTAGGCCAGCGACAACTCTGTGAGATAGGGACAAAAGGTTTTATTATTTTTGTTTTACAGAAAATGAGAAAGCAAAGGAGTGTGAGGGGTGGAACCTAAACAGGCTAACTATTACACAACACTGCCTCTCTGGTCTTCAGTAACCTGAACTGAGCAAAGTAGGAAAGAAGTACAAATGCTAGGGGAAGCACAAGCAAGAAAACATGGAGCGTCCCAGAAGTATCAGTGCAGTTTCAAGCTTTTTAAGCCTGAAACTATATAACCAGTATTAACTTATTAGCTAATAACAATAAGAGATAACATGCCTATAGCACTTTAAGGTTTGCCAAGCACTTTGTAACTATTTTATTTGGGATCTTTACCACATTCCAGGGAACTAAGAGAAAACTGAGGTGCATTTTAAGTGACTTGCCCAGGGTCACTGCAAATAAGTGTCCAAGGTTGGATTTGAATAAAGGTCCTCCTGACTCCAGGCAAGGTGCTCTATCCTCGGGTCTCTACAAAATATCTTGTATTTACTTATCTATGCATAGGTTGCATTCCCCAGGAGAAAGTAAATTCCTTAAGGGTTGGGACTGGTTTGTTTTTTTTTAATCACTGCATTCCCCAACAGGTTGCAAGTTGTAGACAAATCATAAAATGGAATCGATTTGCGTCTTTAAAGTGTATGGTCGGGTAGTAGCTAATGACTTAAATGACATTTCCTGATTTGAGGGCAGGGAGGGTTCATTCATTCATTCAGATATTGCTTTTCCTGTTATTATGAATAATAAAAGGGAACTGAAATAAATAATAAACTCTAGGTATTAACTGTGATTGAAGGAATGGGGAAGAGAAAAGTTTTAAAGAAAGAGGCAAAAGGAGCTGAGTCCAAAGCTCATTTCTAATATTTACTTTCTAACCTTGGGCAAGTCACTTAACCTTACCTGGTCCTATAAAATCTGTAAAGTGAAGGGGAAGATGGGGCTCAGCCAGATCCTTTCGGGTCCCTTTTAGATCTATTATGTCTATGAACCTCCAATGACCTTAAATCAAGGCTCTACGGCTTATGACTTCTGGTCATTTTATCTCTCTGGGCATCAGTTTATCTCTAAAATAAAGTATTTGGATTAGGTGGTCCCTTCTAGCCTTAGTAAAATGCCATGACTTAGATAACCCTAGTTTCAAAGCCTTACCTGGAGCTGCTCATCCAGCTAATTATGCCCCCAAATGAGTTTCCTCTTTTCCTTCTTCCCCTTTGAAAGTAAACAGTATAAACTGGCCAAACAGAAGTCATTTGGCTCAACATGGACCCACTGGGGCAGGCTAATTGGGTCTTGTTATATCATTCAAGAGTGTGAGATATCAGGTTGTCATCAACAGAGGCATGCTTGACCTCCTATGATGATCTAGGAAATACAATGAGGTATTTCAGATGTTGGACTGGCTCAGTGCTAACCATCTATTTGGGGTTAACCTTCCGCTGGACTGGATATGGTGGCCAAATTAACTTAACCATCATTTCCACTTCAGAATAGCTCTAATTGTCAGGAAACTTAATCATTCTCATTTTACAGATTTGGAAACTGAGATCCAGAGACCTGAGTGACTTTCCATGGTACCTATGTCTACTAAGAGGCAGAAATGGAACAAGAAGACATTCATCTCCTCTTTGCTGCTCTCATCATTCTATTTATACACCTACTCAGTGTCTTGGTTCCCCTCCTCCAAGATGAGCCATCCAGCCTTGCCCAGTTGAGCTCTTCTTCCATGTTCCCTGTGTATGCCATGCTATTCTTCCTCTCCTCCTGGACAACTCCTACCCATCTTCCCTTCTGTTTCCTAGAACATCACCCTTTTGAGACCCACTTCTCCCAGTAATCCTTCCTTAACTACTTTCAGACACTCTGACCTTTACTTACTCAGACCCCTATAGTTGTCTCAGCCTGTACTGTGCAGGGGTATCTAGCCCAACTACCGGATTGGAAGCTCTGTGAGATCAGAGACTATATTTCTGATAAACCGATGTCTTCCTCCAGCACCTTGTACAGTGTTCTACATTCACCAGAATGTAACAAATGCTTGGTTTGGGTTTTTTTTAAATTCAATTTTATTTTACATTCACCTCCAGATTTTCTCTATCCCTTCACACACACACACACACACACACACACACACACACACACACACCATTGAGAAGGCAAGAAATACAAAATATGGAACAAATATGAAGTCATGGAAAACAAAACCAGTGCTTATTGAAATGAATTTATTGGAAGGCAGTTGAACATAACAGATAAAGAGCTGGTCTTAGAATCAGGAATTAATCAATTATATGTCCTGCCACAGGACAAGCTGTGCCTTGTTAGACAAGAGGACCTCTCTATGCTCTTGCCAAGGAAAACTGTAAATTGCAGAGGTGTTGTTAAGCTATGTTTATATGGGTAGAGGGCATTCTTTACACCAATGAAACCATAGGTCCAGGCTTTAAACAAAAACAAAAACAAAAAACCAGAACAGTGCTATCTTGTCTTACTCTTTAACTTTCTAGTAGCTTGGAGACTTGGTCCTTCTAACTTGACTAGCCGTTACTTAGGCGTCATTATCTTCTCTTTTATCTCCAACTGGACAGAAATCAGTGCCGAGTACACCACAGCTGTGCAGTTGTTGACTTTGGTCTCTTCCCATTCCTTAAGGATCATAAGCTCATAGATCATTAACTCTAGAAGAACCTTAGACATCCTCCAATACATCTCCCCCATTTTACAAATGAGGAAACTTTAAGAAAAAATATAAACTCAGCCAGATTTTTAAAACCGTCCCCAGATGGTTTTTAGCCTACCTCTCTGGACTTACTATTAATTCTGTTCTATGTGCTGTGTTCCATCAATCCAACTTACTGACTGTTCCTCAAACCTGATATTCCTTCTCCAGTCTCCATACCTTGGCACAGGTTGTCATCCATTCTCCCTCCTCACCTCTGCCTCTTAGAATACCTAGTTTCCTTCAAAGCTCCTCCAACTAAAGCCTTGCCTTGATTTCCCCCTCTTTTCTCTTGTTCTTCATCTTCAATTTACCTTGCATCCCTCTGCCAGCCCTCCCCAGCAAAATGCAAGCCCCTTTCGGGCAAAGATGGTCTTTTGCTTTTTTCTTTGTATCCCCAGTGCCACCCCAGGCTTAGGCACAGAGTGCCATAGCACACTTATTGGGCACTTACTTTGTGCCCAGAAGAGTGCTAAGCCCTGCTGATACATAATAGGTCATTAACAAATGTTTGTTGGAGACTCTTCCTAGCAGCTTTGTAGATGTTTAAGTCAACTTGGACATGAGTCTACTAGAAAATAAATGACAATGGATGGTTTTGTAGTAAAAACTCACTGAAAAATTCTTCTCAATAACCTAGGACTATGAAATATAACAAACGAGGCAGACCATCCCTCCCTTCAAATGCATTAGTCACTTGAGCATATCATTGCTTCAAAATAAACTATCACCAAAGCTTAAATGGAATTTGTTCACATTGCATTTTGGATTTTAGCTTCTAATGAATTTCCTGAGCTACCAATAAAACCACTTAGGATATATAGTTTCAGACAGAATGTGAAATTAAACTCTAATGGAAAAATTGTTTCATTGAACTGGACATTTATGTAGACACCCATAATGAAACTGAAGGCTTCCTCAGAGACCTGTTCTTTCGAAGAGTCCAAACAGGGAACAGCTGGGAAGCTGAGTTGAGGAGGGTTTGCAGCTGCTGGTAGTTGTGGATTCCTCACACATACACCCCCTCTCCCCAGCTAACAAAAGAGCAGTCAGGATCTGCTGATGCAGGTAATCACCAGTGTAGTTGTGGCTAGGAAATCAGCCCCAGGTAGGTATGTCAGAGGAAAGAGCAGTTGGTAAGTGGATACAGAGAATAAGAGTAACTGGACAGCGGACATTGGGACAAATGTATGATGACAAAGTATAAGAATGGAAACTGTACATGTCTGAATCTATACCGATGTGTTTCTATGTGGATTATTTTGTAGTTGGTTGAATCCCAAAGTGTTGTGTTTACTCTTAGTGTGAGCTTTGATTAAGGGAGTTGGGGGAGGGAGTGGATTAAGGGAGCATTCAGAGTGAGCACCCAAAGCCACAGATAGTAGCTAGTTAACGAGATTATATACATCCTCCATACCTTCCCCCATGGAGTTATTCTAGTATTAGGGGAGCAATGAAGAAAGAGACTTCAGAAATACTGTATCTTTTCCTCCAGAATCTACACATAGGATAAATGAGGTAGGGACAGCACAAATGGACCCAGGACTTGAAGAGAGAGACAACTCTTTAAGTTTATAAATTACAAAGAAGTTGTATATAAGTGCATAGACTTTGTATAATCTGAAAGTTCCCTATGAAGACTACATCTTGGATCTGAATACCTACTAGCTCTGTGACCCTGGGCAAGTCACTTCACTTCTTGCTGTCTCAGTTTCCTCACCTGTAACATGGGGGTGATAATAGCACCCAAAGCTTGAAGAAAGAGATTGAGGGGGGAAATGAGCATGTGAACAGCAAGATAATATTATTGACTATCTCTTTTGGATTGCAAGCTCTTGTAAAAAGGAGGTAGATCTAGTTCCCTCTAAATGGTGCTTAGCAAAGCATCCTACCCAATGACATATGCAATAAAAGGTTTTTGATGACAGTAGTGTTAAAGAAAACAGCCAATCAAGATTTCATCAGTCTTCTGGATATTCATCTAATTAGCCTTGATCACCTTTTTAATGTCATGGACCTCTTCTCAAAATAATGTTTTCCTAAATAATGTAACCCTAATAATAGGATTACAGAAGAAATAACTGTTTTGAAATCTACTTAGCAAAAATAAAAAAAAACAAACAAGTTCTTGAATTTGGAACTATGCCCAAAGGGCTATAAAATTGTGTAATTTATGATATATGATTGTGATGGAATACTATTGTGCTATAAGATATGATGAGGGAGTGGTTTCAGAAATATCCAGGAAGATCTACATGAACTGATGCAAAGTGAAGTGAGTGGAACCAGGAGAACATTGTTCATAGTAACAGCAGATTGTAACAATAATCAGCTGTGAAAGATCTAGCTACTGTGAGCAAGATAATCTTAAAAATGTTATCCCCCTTCACAGAGAAAACTGGTAACTCTGAATATAAACTGAAGCATACTTTTTAACTTTATCTTGCTTTATTTTTTTTTGCAACATGTCTAACATGGAAATATGTTTTCTACAACTTCACATATATAATGTGTATCATATTGTTTAACTTCTGAATGTGTAGGGGAGGGACTGGAAGGAAAGAGAATTTGGAACTCAAAATGAACATTAAAAAAATTACATGTAATTGAGAAATGTGTAAATAAATAAAAATATTTTAGAAAATAATGTTAAAAACAAATACATAAATACTTTGTTAGCTTTTTAATAATATAATATAATAATGTAAATTATTAAAATATAAACAATAAAATATAATATAATAATATACTGTAAAATAATATATTTTAATTAACTTTTTAAAAAAAGTTCATCGACCTCAAGTTAAGAATCTCTGGACTGGAGGTTGTCTAAAATCTCTTCCTCCATCTGAATATAATCCCTTTGAGAGCAGGGACTTGGTTTCTGCTTGTATTAGGATTCCCAATATTTAGCTAACACTGTGCCTAGTACACAGCAAGCATTTAATAAATGTTGCTAACTTGCCCTGACCAAATCCTCTTCTCTCTCAGAGAATCAGATTCTCTCTGAACCTGTTTCCTAATTAGTAAAATTATGAAGATGGAGATCATTAACGTAAATAAATGATCCTTAAATTTTCTTCCAGCTGCAAAGTTCTAGGATTTGACTGGCTCAGAATGGGCAGTCCAGTCGGTAGGAGGACTCTCTTCAGGAGATCAGTGGCACAAGGTGAACCTTGCCCTACTGGACATTGTCACTGCCCCCTGGTAAGTGTGATGAGCTCAGTATCTGCTGCAGAGACTGCCAGACTTATCCTCCAGTGTGGTCCTCTTCTCTTCCAATCACCTCCACCACCTTGGCCTGCCTGCCTGCCTGCCTTCCTTCTTTTTATTGTCAGACCAGAAGGAACCCATAATTGAGCCCTCTGACAATAGCTGAACTGTGTGATGTTTTTTTCTTTTTTCTTTTTTTCTTTCTTTCTTTTCTTCTTTTTTTTTCTTTTTGCCCTTTCCAGACAACAATGAGTCTCCCAAGTTCATTACTGGGGCCTGTTTCCCAGTAGACCCAGGGGCCAGGAGTAGCTGTTTATTATGCCCCATAAGTGACAGTGAGATCTGGACTGGGGCCAGAGTTCTTCTTGAGCAGTCAAGTCCAATTAGAAGGAATGTTGGTCACATTCCTCCAGGAGCCCTGCTAATGAATTAGTCCTACCACAAACTGAGAGGGGCTCCCAAGGCCCAAATACCTTTTGTCCATGGGATAATTTGATAATTGGAAGAAAGGACAGCAAGGAGCACTGCTGTGTGTTCACGACAGCCTCACCATCTCAGGACAGAGAAAAGGCAAGAAACAGCTCAGGGTCCTCATGCATTCCTGTGGGGGCGAAGAGTTTGTGTTCTTTCCAGCTAGGTATTGCCACTGGGCTGGAGGTGGGGATGATGTCCTGGTCTGTTCTCTGGGCTCCAAACCAAGCCTCTGGACTCGACTAATCACCCCCTCCCCCAGCTGCTAAGTGCCTTCCCTCCCAAACTAACTTGGAGGTAATTACTGGGTATTTACTGTCTTTTAAAAATGTATTCTGCATATATTTAAATATGTACTCAGGAGACAAAGAATTTTAGGCATGGAAGACAACTAATGAAAAAAGCGTAATGGAGAGAAGAGATGGTTTGTTGTATTCAAGGAAATGCAAATAAGGCCAGTATTGATGGATCCTGGAGTTCATAGAGAAAAGTTTCTTTTTGATCCTTGAGGTAATAGGAAGTCACTAGGGCTTAAGGAGCAGGGGTTTGACTTGGTCAAACTTATCCTTTAAAAAAAATCAACATGTAGAGGGCAGAGGATGGATTGGAATGAGGCATTGGGAGCCCTTGGGAGAGGCTTGTAATAATTGGGGATAGGGGGACAAGAACTGAGCTGGGGTTATGGATGATGTGAATGGAGGAAAGCCAAGTGCAGAAACCACGAGATTTGGAGATGGCTCAGATATGTGGGGTGAGCCCAAGCCAGGAGGCAAGGTTAACACATGGATTTGGAATCTCAATATGGAATTGTAAGTACGCCTGAGTTTTGAGGCAGGGTGGCAGTGCCTTCTACAGTAACAGAAAAGTTGGCAAAAGGGGAAGTTTGTTCTAAAAGAAAGGACTGGTCCTTTCCGCAGACAATTCTGGTAAAAGTTCAAGTTTTTACAACTCCAAGCCTTGTTTCAGAGGTAGATCACCTTTTGCTAGGGGGATGATCATATTCAAATGAACATTTCACCTAGGTTTTGTTGCATGTGTATATTCTCTTCCTCTCTTTCTCTTTCTCTCTCTCTCTCTCTCTCTCTCTCTCTCTCTCTTTCTCTCTCTGTATGTATGTATGTATACACACACATACATTTATATATACACATATACATATGCATATATGTACACAATATACACAATATGCATGAAGTGAATGTATATAGCACTTTAAGATTTGCAAAGTGATGTTATCTCATTTGATCTTGTGAGTTAGGTGCTATTATCCCTTTTTTACAGATGGGGAAATCGAGGCAGACAGTGGTTAAGTGGCTTATCCATGGTCACACACCTAGTAAGAATCTGTGACGGGACTGGAACTTGGGTCTTCCTGACTCTAAGCCCAGCTCTCTAGCCACTGTGCCACCCTACTTTCTCAGAATAATGTTTCTGTGAACACCTTAAGAGAAGGGACTATTTTTTTGCCTTTTTTTCCTATCCCCAGAACTTAACACAGATTCTAAATCTCAGAAGTTAGTGAAAATAAATGCAATGTTTTTCCCATCCAGGTCCCCATATCCCCTGAAATCTATTTATAGACTCCTGCGGACCCCATATGGAGACCCTCTGATATAGGAAGGTTTTTTTTCCATGAGAACTACCCATACAGATGAAATCAGAGATTCAGTTTCCATTCCTACTATCTACCAGGCACTGTTCTAGACACAGGGGGAACAAGAACAAAAAGCAAAGTCCCTGGCTTCAAAGAACTTCCATTCTAACAGAGAAACATATATACTTAAGAGTAAATGAAAAATACATAGCAAATAAACAGGTTGATTTCATATGTGGGGGTAGGGGGAGACATTGGTTACTAGCATTAGATGGAGATGGGGAATGACCTCCCTCAGGAGGGTGGCTCACAAGCCAATGTCTGAAAAAATCAAGGGATTCTAAGAAGCAGAGGGGAGAAAGCATGAGCACCAAAGATGGAGATGTGATGTTGCTAATAAATGATGGAAGGACAGTTTTCCTGGACCATAGAGTTTGTGAAGGAGAGTAAGTAAGGGAACGTAGGTTGAGCCAGGCGGTGGAGGGCATTAAATTACAGAAGTCCTTGTGGTTTGTCCCAGAGGCTATAGGAAGCTGCTGAGAGGAGGGGAGAAGTGATAAGGTCAGGTCTTTGCCTTGGGACTTTCTCTTTGGTAAGTTATGAAGTGGAAAGAGAAGAAACAGAAGGCAGGAATGAACATCTTCTTGGAGAGTTCATGGGAGGCAATGTGAGATTAGCTGATTAGCCCATGGTCACATAAACTAGTACCTGTCAAAGGCAAGACTTGAACCCACAGCCTACTGAGTCCAAAGATAACACCAATGGCTCTTCCACACTTCCTCCCTTTTTAAGCTTAGTGAGGAGAATGGGACTTTGCAAGGCATGAGGGACAAGAGGTCCTGCCTAGAGGAGACTTCTTGGGGATGCTCCTATGGGCCAGATCTTAAGAACCAGCAGAATTCAGGGGCAGCTGTTTCCATTATCACTTCCAAGAAACTTGGTATAGATGCTAGACTGTAGGACTTGGAGTCAAGACATGGAGTCAAATGCCCCCTTAGATATTTATTAGCTGTGTGACCTTGGGAAAGCTGTTTATCCCCTCTCAGACTCAGTTTCCTCATCTTTAAAATGCAAAAGCCTACAACACTAAGTAGCCCCTTACCAGGGAATGAATACTCACCTCCAGGAAGACAGGTAAGGGATGGGGACTTTCAGCTAATTTCAAGTGGAACTAAAGATATATATATATATATATATATATATATATATATATATATATATATATATATATATATA
>CM053581.1:29231085-29248585 GCA_028627135.1 Pseudochirops cupreus
GAAATGCAAACACAAGCAGAGAGAAATCCTCTGTCCTCAAGGAGCTTCTATTCTAACGGGGCTTTAGACAGCATCTCATCCAAGAGTTCTTAACCCTAGGCCCGTGAATTTGTTTTCTTAGGAAAATATTTTGATAACTATGTATCAATGTAATTGATTTCCTTCCTAATGCTGTGTCTTTTATTTTATACATTTATTATTATTATTCTGAGAAGAGGTCCATCTGTGTCATTAGATTGTCAAAGAATCCATGACACAAAATAGGTAAAGAACCCCTACTTTAAATCATCATGATTTTAATCAATATTTAAATCATCAAGGCAGTTAGATGACAGTGGATAAGAGAGTAGGAGCTGGAATCAGGAAGACCTGAGTTCAAATCCTGCCTCACTCATTTACTAACTGTGTGACCCTGGGTAAGTCACTGTGCCACTGTCTGCCTCAGTTTCCTCTTCTGTAAAGTGTTGTTGCTGTTGTTATCCCCAACTCTTCATGACACCATTGGGGTTTTCTTGGCAGAGATATTGAAATGGTTTGCCATTTCTTTCTCCAGTTTATTTTTTACAGATTAAGAAACAGAGGCAAACAGAGTTGAGTGACTTTCCCAGGGTCACACAGCTGGTAAATGTCTGAGGCTAGACTTGAACTCAGAAAGCTGAGTCTTCTTGACTCCAGACCTAGTACTCTGTTCATCCAGTCAGCTAGCTGCCCCAGCATATACAATAGTATTCCATCACAATCATACACCACAAGTAAAACAGGGATAATAATAGGACTTACCTCACAGGCTTTTGGAAAGGTAAAAGGATATAATGCATTTAAAGTGCTTTGCAAACCAAACCCTAAAATGCCATATAAATTATTATCATTATTTCATCCCAACTTAGAGGGAAAATAACAATGATGTGACTAGTCAAGAGATCAATTACATTTACAAGCTATTTCCTTACCCACCCACCCCCCAATAGAATGTAAGTTGCTTGAGGACAGGAACTGTTTCATTTTGGTCTTTGTATTTTTAGAGCCTGGAAGAGTGCTTGGTACATATAGCAGGAGCTTTTAATAAATGCTTATTGAATGAAGGAATGAACATTCACTCATAACCCTATCCCTACTCATCACAGAATGTGAGCGTACCTGAGGAATCAAATGGTGCCCTTCTTCTAGTACCCATGTCCAAGGCCTGCCAACACTTTCCCCCATCATTTTAAACCAAACTGAGACCTGGATCCTCCGATCTTAAAACCTTTTTAAAATTTGATTTCAGAAAGGCATCTGCTGATCCATCCCATTGTCTGTGAAGGCGCTGGAGCAGGGAAATCTCAGACCAGTAATTAAAGCTTCCCCTAGCAGGTCTTACAGATGAAAAAGACAGGAAAGACCCAAGCGGATTCTCTTCAGAGGCCACCTCTTAGCGAGGGGCTTTGCCAGGCTGTTATTTGGGAAGCTACAGAAAGACGGCAAGGCCATATCCCAGAGGGGATCAATGGGAAATAAGCAGGTGCCGCGGAGCAGTCTGTGGTCTCTGCGAGTTGTCAGACCTTCATCATAATGGCTATTTATCCCGGCTTAATTATTACCTGGCTTCTCCGATGCTCGGCTTTGGCAGGCAACTTACCGTCTTCTGCTACGGGCATGTACAGGGCGGGCATCGGGGTTGCCCTGCATCGAGGGGCCAGGTCTAATTGGAGGCTCCAGGGGCAGAGGGCGTTGAGTATTGGATCCTAAGTCAAGAATTCTTCCCGCTCCGTTTTGACTCCCTGAACTTTTCCACCTCTCCCCCAGCAGCTGTCTTACCCTGGAAATGCTTCCCCCCACCCAGCCACCCCGGGCTCCTTCCTCTGATGTGTAACTTCATTCCCAGGACTGCCATTTAAGCAACTGTCTGGGCCGTGGAGTGAGCATGAGCTCACCTCTCATTCAGGGGCACTCCCGCCCCGACTCTCTGGAGTTTTCCATGAAGCCCCAAGGATGCCTTTTCCTCCAAAGCTCCCATCCCCCCAAGAAAAAAAAAAACACGTTATTTTTCTCTGTTAGACTGTAAGCTATTTCAGGGTAGTAACTGTCTTTTCTTTTTAACTCGTGTTTGTATCCCCAGCCCTTGGCACAGTGCTTGGCACAAGGTAGGTGTTTAATAAATACTCTGTTCATCTATTGAATCTCAGCTCAGATGCTGATCAGCTGTATGACCCTAAGCAAGTCACTAAACTCTGAGCTTTACTTCACCATCAATAGCAAGTATTTATTAATCGTTTGCTTGATGCCAGGTGCTGAATGCTGAAAGGGAAGGAAAAAAATCCAATGCCTGCCCTCAAGGAGCTTACATCCTATTGAGAAAGAAAATTAGCAAAGAGCTATGTACATTGAAGACATGCACAAGGCAAACTGAGGGCTTTGCAGAGGGAAGGCTGGGATCTGAACTGAGTCTTGATGGTACCCAAAGAAGTGAGAAAACATGCCAGGTCTGGGGAACAGTCAGCAAAAAAGGCAAAGAGGTGGGAGACCTCCTTGCCTGTGCTTAGAACCTCTTTGGTTTTTTAGGTCAGATCTCTGATTTCTTTGGAATAAGAAGGACCTGGCAAGGAATAATTCCCTGCCAATGCAGATTACCACCTTCTCTGTAATTTACGGTGTTAGGGTTCTAGACACTAAGAGGCTGTAACTTACCCAGGGTCACACAGCCGATAAAGGTTAGAGACACAATTTGAGCCCGGGTCTTCCTCACTGCTGTCCCCTACACCATGCTGTCTTTCTCATCTACCTTTTTTATGTGTAAAATGGGAATAATGCTAGCAGACCTGCCTCGCCAGGTTGTTGTAAGGACCAATGGAAGCCATGTACAATGCTTTACAAGCCTTAAAGCTGCCATAAAAATGTGTATTCATTATTATTCACGTGTGAACTACCTGAACACTCTTGGTGGGGTATAGGGAATGATGGGCAAGAGAGTCCCAGTCTTGTTCTCATGTATTCCCTCCCTGGACTTCTTCCCAGTGTCAGAAACCTGCTTGTCTGCTACCAGTGGCCTTGTAGGAGACATGGTAGCTGGAAGGAAAGCAGGCTGCCTTTGGAAACATGCCCAGCTCTACCCACCTGAAACCTGATCGAGATTTGGGGTTAGTCTAACTTCTGAGGTGTATGGGGAGGGATGAGGGGAAGCAGGGGTGGTGAGTGCTTTCTACATTCAAGAAAGCAAAGATGTGGTAGGAACAAGATCCTACGGCAGCTTCCCCCATACAGATTAGGCTAGTTTTCTCTTAAAATCATCTTTAAGATCTCATTGGTTGAGGGGACTAAAGTTGGGAGCACTTATCTACCCTCCTGTTGGCCTAGGCACAAAAGCCAGCGCCTGAGAAGTCATCTGCTCCTTCCTAGGGCTTCCAATGAGCAGAACAACACAACCAATGCAATCTATGCCCAATGGAATGGACACTGGTGGACTGTCCAGGTTTCACAGGCATACAACAAAGAGGTCAGCACAATGGCTCTGTAGACCTTCATTTTCATAGTCAGTCTAATACCTTTTCTCTCCCACACTTTCCTTGCTCTGAACTTGCTCTGGCAACGTATGTGTCAACTTCATTACGGATGTGTAGCTCCCCACAAAGTACACTGCCAAGGTAAATGAACATATATCCCCAGCCTTCAAAACTTCTCCATTTGCTGTAACCAATGATTCCATGTATGGGTGGTGTAGTGGTGGCTGATAGAGCACCTGTGTTTTCTTGGTGTTAATTGTTAGGCCAAAATTAGCACAAGCAGCAGAGAATTGATCCATATTTTGTTGCATCTCAGCTTTAGGTGCTGCACTGAGTGCACAATCATCTGCAAACAGAAGATCATGCACCAACACTCTGTTTACTCCTCTTTATATAAAAGAAATCAATGGCCATCAACCTTTGTTGTGTAAACAATACTCTATTATACTGCACAGAAGTTGGGGAAAGTGGTTAGTGTGCCCAGTTCCCAGCTTAGAGCCTCAACTTGGGGCCTGCAAGCCTTTAAAAAAAATTGATATCTGTATTTCAATATAGTTGGCTTCTTTTTTGATCCTATGTATTTTATTTTATCATTTTAAAAACTTATTCTGAGAAGCTCTCTATAGGCTTCACCAGAATGCCAAAGGGGCCTATGACATAAAAAAAAAAAAAGGTTAAGAACCCCTGAAGTAGGGAGAGAAATGGAGGGAAGAGGCAGAATGATGATTTCTCCCCCAGGAGATCTCAAAGCATTTTGGTCACTCAGTGACTGCATTCATTAGCTAGTTGGAGGATGATTTATAGGAGAGAATTTAAACAGGAAGAGATTAATTATCTGGAGTAAATCAAAATGGCCCAGATCTAGATAAGCCCCTCAGGGAAGATGCCAGCCAGCCCAAGGCTGAGCAGGGAGGCGTTGCCTTTTGGGCCTTTCCAGCTTTGGATTCCTTTGCTGGTGGGTGTGTGGCTACTCCCCTGTGCCCAGGTCCTCCTTCACTAGTTATTTGTGAATGAAAATGGAGACAAAGCAAGAGACCTCCCCCAGCCCCCAACACATCACTGTCCTAATTAATGTAATTCTGAAACAGCATCAGTGACTTCACTTGGCTTTTATCTACCATTTTGTTAAGTCTCAAAGTCATCTGAGTTTGGAGAAGTCACAAGATTACTCTCCCCTCCCAAGAGTCACCCAACTTAAAGAATGTTACGAAACAACCCTTTTTTCCTTCTCTCCTCGGCATCTCCTAATTGTATCTCAATCCCTTCCAATCAGCCCTCAACCTTACCCTAACCTCTCTGTCTCCTGATCCCCTCCTCCAACAAGAAATTAGGTATCTTAACTCTTTCATGTTGCTTTTCTTTCCCTCCAAACTGGGTGTTAACTGGCTAAAAACCAAAGTTCTGGGTTCTTGGTCACTGAGAGCCTTAAACCCAGTTTGTTTTGGAACCAACATGCACTGCTAAGTAAATGTTAGTCTGGAGGATTCTCAGTCTTATTATTTAACACTAACACCTCTATACCAGCATCTCCTTACATGTGTCCCCCCATGTATCTGTAGAAGCTTTCCCCTATAGAGTTTTATTACTCTTTCAACGGGAAGAAACCCTGCTTACATGGGGAAGAAAACATAACTCTAAATGACGTATACAAGGTTTGGGGGGGGAGGTATTATTTATTTATTTGATTCGTTTTGTTTTGTTTTGTTTTGTAAGAGGGACAGAGGCAGCAGCAGAGGTGATCAGGAATGGCCTCTTGGCATAGACAGACTGTGAACTACTTGGCATTCGTGACAGGGATTCGCACATCAGAAACTGCCCAAATGAACAGAATCATAGATCCTTTATGTAATTAGACTATTAGGAGCAGCTGGTGCCATTCAAAGGATGTTATATGTATGCATATATGCACATAGCATGTTGTCCTTCCTTGGATAGCCAATGCTTATTCCCAAACTAACTGGTCTGATATTCTGGAACCTGGCACGCCCTTTGCTCTGTTCTTCCCAGAACCATTTCTGTTGATCACAGAATTCTAACCCAGAACTAACTTCACAAGCAACCTTCTTAAACAACCAACTTTCCTTCTTCCCTGCCTTCTGACCTTCCTCTCTTCCCTCCCTTTTTTCCTTCCTCCATCCTTCCTTCCTCCCTTTCTACCTTCCTCCCTTCCTTTCTCACTTCCTCCTTCCCTTTCTTCCTCTCTTCCACTATTCTTCCTCCCCTCCTTCCTTTATTCCATCCTCCTTCTTGTCTTCCTTTCTCCCTCCTTCTCTTCCTCTCTCCCTGCTTCCTTTCTCCTCTTCCTCCTTCCTTTCTTCCTTCCTTCCATTTCCTTTCATACGTCAGCCACATACAGGCCTAATCCTTCTGATCAGCACAGAAGCTTTGCCTTGCTGTTTCCAACGTAGGCCAGTTCACTCGTCCTTAGACAACCTGGTGGTCTTGCACTCCTAGGGGCTCACCATATTGGTGCCTGACAGTGTGGATACCCAGCTAGCTTCAGCCCTACTCCAAAGCTCAGGTCATGTGCCAGCCTCAGCATCCCCAGCAGCAGAGCATGTACAACTATGTGCAGCATTTACCATTTGGTTTTAACATGGCAACTCTCCAACTCTTCTGGCCTTTCATTTGGCACATCTAACCTCCATTTTGTATCTCTGCTACTGGTTCTGATGCCTGACTCTTCCCCTCCAAAAGCATTGTCCACAACTGCCATGCCCTACAGCCAGTAATTAACACGTGATTCCTTTACTATAAACTTCCTAATGGTAAAATGTGAACTCAGGATGCAATTTAATCCCATCATCTCCTATTTTCTCCTTAGTGAAAATGAAGAATTAATTCCTTATCATTCCTTGGATCGACAGGTTGTTATTGACATAATTTGATATATGTTTGCTATTTGCTGATGGTTAGTTTGTCTTAATATATGAGGTGCAATGATGTGGTCAACTCTGTGCTTCCAGAACTACCTGAACGTCTCCCATCTGCAGTGCGTTCATTCCCTCCTCTCCTCTGCTTCTTTCTAGGCCAAGAGAGTGGAAGTGATTTGCCCAAAGTCACACAGTTACTGAGGTAATTAATTAGCAGTTAATCAAACTCGGGTCCTCTGAAAGTAGACAGAATTGTACAGTGGGAGAATCACTGATTTAATCCTTACCTCTGTCACTGTCTGATACTGTTGTGCAAGTCAAGAGTATTATACCTCAGTTTTCTTATCTGTAAAATGAGAGCATTGAGTGAGATACCCTTCTCTAAGGCCTCTTCTACCTCTAAATCTATTGATGAGGTGCTTCTGTATCATTTTGGTGGGGCTTTTGTACCCCAGTTTGTAAAAATCTCACTTGTGGTTGGGTAACCATGCATGTCACATCAGTTTGTAACAAGCCTGTGCCATTAAGCTGTAAAAGTCACACTTTCCTTAGGCAGCCATAAAGGCATTCACTCTGCTTCTCCCCCTGCCCCCAGCCTCAAAGTCTTTTCCCAAAGTCTGCTAGATAGTTTCCCATGAATCAATCACTACAGTATTCTTAGAGAAATATATAATGCCTTTGTTCTTAGTGGCCAGCTGCGCTTTAGAAACCTTGAGCAACTTTATCAAGGAGATAACTCTCTCCGGAGATGGTCTCTAATCAGTCTAGCTTCCAAACTTAGTGCCTCCTGAAACAATCAAGCCTATACTCCAAACCGCCATATTGGACCTATGTCATTCATCCTTGACCAAAAAGTTACCTAGTGACATGTCAAGGCAAAAACCACACCCCTCCCTCTCCAACCTGTTGGAATTTCTCAATGCATTATGGGTAATTCGCCTGCGCAGTTGGTATTAAAAATGCATGACCCTTTAAGCACTTAACCACTCCTAGACTCCTCCCTAATCCCACCTTTTCCCACCTAGTTAGTATAATGAGCCTCTGAATGACAGTTTTATGCCTTTATAACCTGTACCTCCATCCCCAGCACTCTGCAGGCTACCTTAACCTTTTCCTGCCCGCTACATAGCATAACAATAAACTTTGTAACTCTGCCAAAAGATAGCCTGAGTCCTGTGAAATTCTTTCCAGACAAGGACCCACAAGGGATTCATATGAAATCCCCCTTCATCAAAATAACGTATACCTCTACACTATGAGCCTAATTAAATTACAGCAAAATCTCAAAGCCTTTTGGGGCAGTAACACATAGAGAGCACAATTTTCAAACCTTGACTATGCAAATGTCTCATTTGGTCTCTGACACTAAACTGAAACCTAGAACAGGAATGGGGTAGAAATGCTTTCTGTTGCCTATACACTATGTACTTAGCAGAATTATTATACAAGAAAAAAATGTTTATTTAAAAAGTTTAAACCATAAAATATTTTGTAGAATGAGCCCCACCCTGAACTCCCTTACTATACTAGGACCCATATGTAGAGTTCAGTGAATCATAACTATGCAAATATGACCCAAGACCTCAAATAATTTCATTCTCTGCTGACTAGGTAGAAATCATGAATAAAAGGACAAAATTTTAAACTACATTTTAATTATTTTAAATGAAATTTTCTATTTTAAATGTTTAAGATAGTAAATGATAAGGGAAAATCAAGGAATAAGATCATTCTCTGAGCCACCCACAATGGGTTTTAGGTTGCCACATGTACCCATACTAGTGGAAGAGAAAATGTTTCTCAGACAATTCATTCCCCTAGAATTACTCCCATGCAAGAGGCTGTATCCTACCTAGAATATCTCTCACTGCTCCTTCTCCCACCAAATGGGTAGGTGCACTTCCTCACTGCCACCAAAGCTATAGCAATCTGGTGGAGTTATCTTCTATTACCCAGGGCTTCTGATTCCTCAAAAGGCTCTTTTGTGAGACTGCCCAGTCAACATGCCTGGGGCTAATCAATGCATTTTCAGTTCTTTAACATGCCTGGGGCTAATCAATGCATTTTCTGCTCTTTTGCGAATCAGGCCTGACCAACAACCCCAAGGGTCCCTCATTCCACAGTAGAGACTCATTCTCTCTCAGTCAGAAATCCTCCATGTGGCCCAGTTTTCTTTCCATGTACCCCTTACCACAACTACGTAAATGTGTGAGAATATTATTATCTGTGTGGCTGTCCTAGCCACCTGGCCAATGTCATTCTCTCAAGAGGACCTCTCAAAGACCAGGGTCCTTACCACCCTCCCTGCTAGAGATGGTATCGTTGTAAAGCCTCAAGAATTCCAGGGCTGAATCATTCTAGCCACCAAAGGGTTAAAGTCACCTTTTCTTGGCCCTTAGGAGTTCATGGGGCTTGAGGAGCTTCCTCCTGAAATGGGTGCAGATGCCAGCCATGCTTTGTTGATCACAATCTTCTGCACCAAGGAGGCTTTGAATGTGTTTGACATAATCAGCTCAGAACCTCGCCCTGCCCTCTTTCACAAACAGGCCATTTTCACATCCTTTTCATGGAATCCGACAAGCGGAAAAATAATTAATGTTACCTCGGCCCAACAGTGACCCTGGCCCTGACTCAAAAGGACTGCATGTTGCACAAACTTCCCTTTAATTTGAGGAATAGGGAACCTTTGCCCACAAGCCCAACCCACCAACGCATAGGCATTCATGTATCAGCTTTGCCTCTGTCTCCTGTGGTGACTAGTGCCTTCCAAAGACTGGATACCTTGGGTGCTATTTTGTTTCTGGCCAAAAAATGTTTCTGATATTTAGTAGTAGAAGATTACTTTGTTATTTGGGAAACCATATTAAAAATTCTCTTTAGTTTTTCAGTGCTAAGATCCTCTAAGCAGGGGTGGGAAACCTGCAGCTGCATGTGGCCCCCCAAGTCCTCAAGTGTGGCCCTTTGAATACAAACTTTGCAGAACAAATCCCCTTAATAAAAGGATTTGTTCTGTAAAACTTGGACTCAATCAAAAGAGGACCTAGAAGGCCCCATGTGGCCGGGAGGTCTACATCTAAGGGGATTAGCAGGGCTAGCAGACTCATGGAAGACACTGCAGTGGCTCTGGAGTTACAACTGGATTCAAATCCCAGTTCTTCCCAGTTATTACTGGTGCCATCTTGGGCAAATCCTCTAAATTCCCTGAGTTTTGAGTTCCTTCTTTATAAAAGAAGATAATAATGTCCAACTACCTCCCTGCTCGCTGAGAGGATCAGATGAGATCAAATATGGGGAATGATATATCAATATTAGTTATCTTTATTATTCCATTTTACAAATATAAGAACTGAGGAGATGCAAGACAGGCAAAATGCTTTACTCAGTGCTACACAATGGGGCAGTGTCTAGTATGCAAAGAACTGGGACTCATGCCCACCCTGAACTTTATGCCCTTTGCATCTTCTCTGGCAATGACTGTCCACTCTGGTTTCCTAGCATAATTCCAGCTTTTTTGTGAAAAATTCAAAATAAAACTATGCAACATTTATTTAAATGAAAATAACTTATATTAAGCAAACTGCCTTTTGCAGAAGGGAAGAAGAGCCGCCTCTGAGTCAAGCAATAGGATGCCACTTAACAGAAAGGTAAGGCTATCGATAAAGGCAACCTCTATGAGCAGGAAAGTCTATAGTTTAATCCAGTTCAACTTAATTCTACCAAATACCAGTTTGGCTATAGCCCAGCTGGCATCTCCAAGACACTGGAATTGTCATATAATCTTTGTATGAGGCTGAATGGGCTTTTAAAAACTCTCTGATTCAGCTCTTTCATTTTCCAGATGACTTGAAGTGCCTTGTACCAGGTCATTCTGATAAGCAAAGGGCAGAGCCTAGATCTTAACCCAGGTCTTCTAACAAGCCTTCTAATTGGTCCCTGGCTTCCAATCACTTCCTACTCTTATCCATCTTTCACTTGACTGCTAAAGTGATTTTCCTAGGCAGTATGTCCAACCATGTCATAGTGCTACTCAATGAAGTCTAGAGCTTTTCTCTATTATCTCCAGCATCAAACTGCATCATTTAAAGCTTTCATGACCTGGTGCCTTCCTACCTTTCCTGTCCTCTTTTACCTTATTCCTGTTCATGCATTCTATAATCCAGCTATATTGACCTGCTTATAGTTCCTCAAACCCAACATTCTATTTTTCATCCAGAGAAGGCTCTCCCTTCTTACCTTTGAGTCTACCTTGACTTCTTTCAAGACTTAATTCAAATCTCACCTTCTACAGAAGGGTCCTGTGTCCCCTTCCCCTCTCCCCTTCCCCCCACCTTGTATCTTCCCCTCTGAGATTACCTCCCATATACTTTACATATTTATTTTGTGTATATCTCACTATTTACATATTGTCTCTTTCATTAGAACTTGAGCTGCTTGAGGGCAGGGGCTGGATTTGCCTTTCTGTGTATCCCTAGTGATTAACACAGTGCTTGGAATGTAGTAGGCATGCTACTATATAAATGCTCCACTGACCACAGATCTAGAGTTCAGTTATACTGTACTCAAAACCATAGTGCATAATGACATCAATTTAGAGTCCCTCCACTGGCCCCAAGAACATACCAACTACTTACTCGTTTCTATTTAAGAAAGGTAGTTCCTTGGATTATTGATTACTGAAACTCTACCTGCCTATTTCTTCTCCTCTAAGATTACTTTCCACTTGTTCTGATTGCTGATATTGCCTGGTTAACATCCCCTAGCAAGAGTGTGCTGATAGGATTCCTTTGGTTATATTAGATGGATGATCTTAACCACATGCATCAAGACCTTGATACCTGGGGGGGGGTTACCCATCATGCAACTTCATATCCTGAGTCATCTCACCCCCTTTCTATAATTTTCTGAGATAAATCATGAAAGTCAGGACCAATCAATTACTCAATCAATAAACATTTATTAAGCACCTACTATGTGCCAGGCCTCTCCTCCTGGCTCACTGCCTTGTTGTGGTAAAGGATCTTGTGTAGCTCAATGAAACTATGAGTTACGCAGTGTGGGGTTACCCAATGTGAATAGGTCATGATGGAGAGTTCTGACAAAAGGTGATCCCCTGGAGAAGGAAATGATGAACTATTCCAGTATTTTTGCCAAGAAAACCCAATGGAGAGTATTAAAGAGATAAAAGATGACACCAGAAGATGGGCTAGATTGTAGAGTGTATGAAAGGGAATGAAGTGGAACATAACATGCCTTATGAATATGAAGTGATCAGTGAATTAAGGGATTAGATCTGGTAGATAGAGTGTCTGAAGGACTGTGGACAGAGGTTCTCAGTATTGGACAGAGGCAGCAACAAAAAACATACCAAAGAAAAAGAAGAGCAAGAAAGCAAAATGGCTACCTGATGTGGCTTTTCAAATAGCTGAGGAAAGAAGGAAAGCAGAAGGAAAAGGAGAAAGGGAAATCTATACCTAACTATTGCAGGGAATAACAAGAAAAGATAAAAAGGTTTTATCAAATGAGCAATGCACAGAAATAAAAGAAAACAATAGAATGGGAAAGACTAGAGATCTCTTCAAGAAAATTTGAGATATCAAGGGAAAGTTTCGTGCAAAAATGGGCATGATAAAAAACAAATATGGTGGGGACTTACTAGAAGTAGAAGAGATTAAGAAGAGGTGGCAAGAATATACAGAACTATACAAGAAAGATCTTAACATCACTCATAACAATGATAATATGGTTACTGATCTAAAGCCACACATCCTGGAGAATGAAGTCATGTGGCCCTTAAGAAACTTTGTCAACAATAGGGCTGGTGGAGGTGGTGGAATTCCAGCTGAGCTACTTAAAAATCCCCAAAGATGATGCTGTTAAAGTCCTGCACACAATATGCCAGCAAATTTGGAAAACTCAACAGTGGCCACTCTACTGGAAAAGATCAGTTTATGCCCCAATCCTAAAGAAGGGAAATGCTAAGGAATGCTCAAATTACTGAAGAGTTGCACTTATTTCACACCCAAACAAAGTTATGCTTAAGATTTTTCAAGGTAGGTTTCAGCAATATATGAACCTAGAATTATCAGAAGAGAAGGCTGGTTTTCAAAGAGGCAGAGGAACTAGAGACCAAATTGCCAACATTCTCTGGATTATGAGGAAAGCAAGGAAGTTTCAGAAAAAGATCTACTTATGCTTTATCAACTTCAGTAAAGCCTTTGACTGTGTAGATCACAACAAAATGTGGCAAGTCTTCGAAGAGATGAGAGCACCAGATAACTTACTTATCTCCTGAGGAACCTGTATGAGGTCAAGAAGCAATAGTTGGAACAGAATATGGAACAAATAATTGATTCAAGATTGAGAAAGGAGTATGACAAGGCTATATATTGTCACCATATTTCCTTAACTTATATGCAAAATTTTTGTTGTCATTCATTTTTCATGTTTCAGTCACTCTTTGTGACCCCATTTGGGGTTTTTTTGTGTGTTTTGTTTTCGGTTTGTTTTGGGGGGGGGGTTTCAGAGGAAAGACACTGGAGAGGTTTGTCATTTCCCTTTCCAGATCATTTTACAGATGAGGAAACTGAGATAAACAGTGTTCAGGGAGTTGCTCAGGGTCACACAGCTAGTAAGAGTCCAACCCAAGATTTGAACTCATGAAGAGGATTCTACTTAACTCCAGACACTGAATTCTATCCACTGTGCAAAATCTAGTTGCCCCATATGCAGAACACATCATGTGAAATGCCAGGCTGGGCAAATCAAAAACCAGAATTAAGTTTCCCAGGAAAAATATCAATAATTTTTAGTATACAGATGAAACCATTCAGAAAGTGAAGGCAGAAAGTGAAGAAATTAAGAAGCTTCTGGATGAGGGTGAAAGAGGAAAGTGTAAAAGCTGGCTTGAAATTTAATTGAAACAAACAAACAAAAACCTAGCATCTTGGCAACTGATCACATAACTTCCTGGCAAATACAGGGAGAAATATTAAATCAGTGTCAGATTTTCTATTCTTGGACTCAAAGAGCATTGCAGACAGCAGCTGCAGTCATGAAATTAAAAGATGCTTGCTCCTTGGAAGGAAAGTGACAGCAAATCAGGACAGCATACTAAAAAGCAGAGATATCATCTTGTCAACAAAGGTTCATATACTCAAAGCTATGTGTTTTTTTTTAATTTTTTAAAATTTAGTATTTTGGGGCAACTAGGTGGCACAGTGAATGGAGCACCAGCCCTGGAGTCAGGAGGACCTGAGTTCAAATCTGGCCTCAGACACTTAACACTTACTAGCCGTGTGACCCTGGGCAAGTCACTTAACCCCAATCGCTCTGCCTTCCCCGCTCCAAAAAGCAAAAATAAAAATGAACTAAAAATTTAGTATTTTGGTTTTCCCCAGTTACATGAAAAGAACAAGATGGTCTGTTCATCTGGATGAAAGAATGTGTGAAAGGGAGTCATGTGAAGTAAGATTGGAGAGGAAGTCAAGTTTAAAGAGCCTCAAATGCAAAATAGAGGAGTTTGTAATTGAACCTAGAAATAACACGGGATCATTGGATTTGTAGAGTAGAGAAATAACATGGTCGGACCTCTACTATAGGAAAAGCCATTCTGGCAACTATATGAAGCAAAGACTGGACAGGAGAGGGATTTGAAGTTGGGAAATGAGCTGTGAGGCAACTAGGTGGACCAATGTCTATGTAGACTGCTAGACATTAAGGCAGAAAGGCCTGAGTTCAAACCCTGCCTGAGACACCAGCTGTGTTACTGTAGGCAAGCTGCTTGACTTCTATTAGCCTCAGTTTCCACATCTGTAAAATTGGGAATAATAATAGCATCTACCAGGCAAGGTTGTTGTAAGCATCAAATGAGATCACATCTGTGTTTTTGCAAAGCTAAAAATGCTATGTAAGCGCTAGCCATTATCACTATGCTAGCCAAATAGTCCAGGCGAGAGGTAATGAGGACTGGAAGGACGAGTTCCCATGAGAATAGAGAGAGAGGGACAAACTCAAGGGATGTGTGTGTGTGTACATATTTGTGTGTGTGATGTGGGTATATATAGATGTAGACATATACACATGTATTATATACTCTTCTGTGATTTAAAAAAAGATGAGATTATATATGTAAAACACTTTATTAATCTTAAAGTGATATATAATTATGCAGACACATATAATGTATAAATGTGTATATGCATAGACATATGTACATGT
This sequence comes from Pseudochirops cupreus, assembly GCA_028627135.1. Taxonomy (NCBI): domain Eukaryota; kingdom Metazoa; phylum Chordata; class Mammalia; order Diprotodontia; family Pseudocheiridae; genus Pseudochirops; species Pseudochirops cupreus. Next base: position 29,245,655 of record CM053581.1, read on the forward strand.
GTGTATATAATGTATAAATATGTATCTATATCTTGTGTACCACTTTAAGATAATATTTTAATACATTTGTAACTACTCTAAGTGTAGGATCTAGCTTAGAGTGGTATATATACACGCAGATCAGTGTATATATAGAATATTTACATGTGCACCTCATTCATATATGTATCTATGATATCAACTCATTAATGTGTGTGCAGATGCAAGTGTGTTGGGTTGTGAATATATGTGTACATACATGTATGTGTATAGAATTATGAACATGTACATAAATATACATCTGTGTATACTATACATAAATGTGTATAACACTTTAAAACTGGCAAAGTACTATAAATATATATATGTATATGTATATATATAGAGAGAGAGAGAGAGTAAGTGACCTTTGCCATTGCTGAAGTATATATATATATATATATATATATATATATATATATATATACATATATATATATATATATATCATATTTTTATTGCAGAAGAGTGCATTTCTAGTTTTCCTTTCAGTTCTAAATTTTTCCCTCCCTCCATCTTGTCCCCTACCCATTGAGAAGGCAGGAAATAAGACATCCATTATCTATATAGCTCATCTTTAATCCTCACAACCTAGTGAAGAAGCCATTATAATCCCATTTTCTAGATGATGTCACCAAGGCTCAGAGAGATGACTTGCCCAGCTTCACACAGAGGGAGCCAGAATCTGGATTGAAACAGTTTGCCCTCCCTTTGGGCATCTTCTCTTGGAGCTACCTGGTCTAATAAGAGATGACTGACTCAAATGAAGTGCCTTCACTTGAGAGGCTAGGCTGTCTTTTACCATATCTGATCAGTGGGATGAAAATGCTCAGTGCTGAGTTAATTCTTCTTCCTCCATTATGCATGGACCCCTTTCTGAGTAGACTGGATCAAGAAAAGTTATCTTTAAGTACATGGATGGAAATGCGGGTTTTGAGATGCTAATCTATGTTGCCCCAGAGTGAAGAACAGTCAAGGACACAAAAGGGAAGGGAGAAGAAGGAGGGGGAAGACCCAAGGTGCAGGGATAGCTGGGTGGGGGGCATGGGAGTCAAAGAAAGTTTGGAAAAACTGGAGATCAAAAGAGTCAGAAAAGGCTTGAGGGTAAAACCAGTATCAATGAAATTGCAGCTGGAGAAACATTTGGGTGAGTTTGTGATAAGAAGCATGAGCTGGAGAATAAAGAGAAAAAAGGTTCTATAAGTTAAGGGCTCCAAGCAGCGGTCAAAGAGGTGATAGAACTTGACCAAGGGTGGAGTGGAAGGAAGAGAGAATTTTTATGCACAACCTTTTGGGGAGGAGTGAGCTCAGGGTTCAAATGACTGCAGGTAATTCAAATTTGACCTGAAGTCATGGGCTGGGCCCAATACCCAGCCAGAAAGACTGGAGGGGGGGTCCATGTCCTTGGCTGGCCAGTCTTGGGGTGGATGCATCAGCAGCAAGGCTGGTTCATGCCAAAGGCCACATCCAACTAGACTCTTTCACTCTACCTCTACCTGGACTTGTGCCTCTAGAATGGTCTGTGAAAAGAAAATTGAAGGAAAGAAAAGAGGATTGATTTTGGAGTCAGAAGACCTCCATCCAAATGCCAGTTCTGTCATTGAGTGGTCGTGTGACTTTCAGCAAGTCATATCCCATTTGAGCCTCAGTCTCTCCAACTGTAAAAAAGAAACAATAATAATGCCCTGTCTACCTTTCAGAGAGTCATTGTGCTAAATTACATAATGTAATGACAATAAATATGAACAATAATGTAACTGAGGGCAAATAGATGTTTTTACTTTTATATGAAGATTTTTCACTTCTTAAAAATGAAAAGTTTTCATCTTTCAATCAATCAGTAAAACTTTATTAAGCCCCTACTACATACATGGTGGACACTGTGCTAATCACTATGGATACAAAAAGAGGCATCTTTAACAATATGAGCTATTATTATTAATGCCTGACACAAAGAAGGGGCTAAGAAAAGCTTTATATATCTAGTTTGTGGGGCAGCTAGGTGACACAGTGGATAGAGCACCAAGCCTGGAGTCAGGAAGACCTGAGTTCAAATCCAGCCTCAGGCACCTAACACTTACTAGCTGTGTGACCTTGGGCAAGTCACTTAACCCCAATTGCCCTGCCTCCCCCCCTCAAAAAAAAAAAAAGAAAAGGAATAAAAGTATGTGTCTCATTCTGCATATGTAGCCTATTGTTTCGCTGTCAGGAGGTTGGTAGTAGCCCGCAATTGTGGTTGGTCATTGTGGTGATGAGAGTTCTAAGGTCCTGGTCAATCTAAGATGAGTGAGGGTAATACACTTTCCAGACACATGTACCAAGAAGATGACTTCCTACTGACCTGCACTCCTGTGTCCAAGGAACCTCTTCATCCTACAAGAACACATCCCAAGTACTTCATCAGTACTCTCTGGGGCCTCTAGGATGGAAGAGGAGAGGAGAGGAAAGGGGAGGGGAGGGGAAGGGAGAGGAGGAGAGAGAAAGGGAGAGGAGAAAGAGAGGGGGGAGGGGGGAAAAGAGGGAGGGAGGGAGAGAGAGAAAGGAGGGGGAGAGGAGGGAGGGAGAGAGAGAGAGAGAGATACATAAACAGATACATAGAGACATAGACAGCACTTACTACGTGCCAGGACTGTATGATTACTATGCTATTTGATCCTCAACAACCCTGGGAGATAGGTGTTATTGTTATTCCCATTTTACAGGTCAGATAACAGGCAAACAGAGGTTAGCTGACTTGCCCAAGGTCAAACAGTCATTATGAGTCTGAGGTTAGATTTGATCTCAGATCCTCCTGCCTGGAGACCTGGTGCTCTGTCCACTGGATCACCTAACTGCATGACTTCGCCCAGGGGCAAAAACAGGGATCCCAATTCCTTGAGTCATATAGGCAGCATCTTGGTAAAGGCCATCCTC
>CM053581.1:29253585-29264715 GCA_028627135.1 Pseudochirops cupreus
TTCACCTCAGGGCTGATCAGGAGCTGGTTTCAATGGCCTGTAAAGTCTGTTCCAGCTTTCAATCTATGATTCAGTTAGGATAGAATACAACATTAAAAAAAAAGCTAGGTGTCACAATGAATAGAGCACCAGCCCTGGAGTCAGGAGGACCTGAGTTCAAAACCAGCCTCAGACACTTACCACTTACTAGCCCAGTGACCTTGGGCAAGTCACTTAACCCCGCCCTGCCTTCCCCCCTCTAAAAAACAAACAAACAAAAAAAGCATTCTTAATTATTGACCATATATTGTATCTGTATAACCAAGGAGCTGAAAATGGTCCCCAACATTCAGTCTCACAACTCCACTGTGGAAACAAATGGCTGAGAGGCTAACCATATTTTCAAGAGAGTTGTAAATCAGAGAGAGCTGGGGCGGGGGGGAGAGGGGGAAGTTTCCCAGGGTTTTCTGCGTTAACCAGTCCCTTCTACCTTCTGCTATCTGGGGTTTGGAAAAGGTGGAGTTGCAGAGAGCTTTAGGGTCTATTAGAAATAGATCTTATCTGCTGAAATTTCTCAAATGAGTAATTAAACACACACACACACACACACACACACACACACACACACACACACACACACACACACACACACACACACACACACCTTAACAATGCCAAAGAATCAAGTTCCCCATAGGGAACGGCTAACACAGTTCCTTTGAGATTCTGCTGGGAAATCCAGGACTGGCAAAAAGAAGTCTTCCCCAGACTGCAGAAATCTTACCAACATCACATAGCTCTAACCTCGAAAGGGGTGAAAGAGAGACTTTGCCTTCGTGAAGAAGAAAGGGGAAGGGGGGAGGATGGAGAAGGGAGGATAGTGATGCCAAGACTCATTGTCAAGATGTTTAAGGTACAACTTGCTATTAGTTTCAAATACACAACAAAATTATCATGTAAATTTCTTTTCTTCTTCCCTCCTCGTGGCTACCATTAGACACAAATAGGTTTAAATATATACATATATGCACATATGTATATATACACATACACACATGTACATATATGTAGTATATTATATTTGTATGTATGTGAAGTTATTCTATACATACTTTTATTGATCAGTTCTTTTTCTGGATGCAGACAGTGTTTTTCTCCATGTGTGCTTTAGTAGTTTGTTTGAGTATTTGTGATAGACAAAATAACGTATTCACTCAAAGTCATTCTTAAAACAATATTGCTGTTGCTGTACACAATGATCTCTTGGTTCTGGTCATTTCATTCTTCACTATTCCATGTAAATCTTTCCACATTTTTCTAAAAACACATGGCTCATTATTTCTTATAGCACGGTAGTATTCCATCACAATCATATACCACAACTTCTTCAGCCATTCCTCAATTGATGGGCATCCCTGCAATTTCCAGTTCCTTACCACCAGAAAGAGAACTGCTATAAACATTTCAGAACATATCAGTTCTTTTCCTTTGGGTCTAATTATCTTTGGAAATAGACCACATAGTGGTATTGCTGGATCAAAGGGTATTAAATAACTGTCTGGGCATAATTTCAGGTTGCTCTCCAAAATGAATGGATCAGTTCACAATTCCACCAACAATGAATTAATATCCCAATTTTTCCACATCCCCTCCAACATTTGTCACTTTCCCCTTCTAACATTTTAGCCAATCTAGTAGGTATAAAATGATATCTCAAAGTTGTTTTAATTTTGCATTTCTCCAACCAAAAACAATTTAGAGCTTTTTTATACAACTATAAATTGTTTCGATTTCTTCATTGGAAAACTGCCTGTTCATATCCTGTGACCATTTATCATTGGGGAATGATTCATATTCCCATAGATTTGACAAAGTTCTTCATATATTTTAGATATGAGATCTTTATCTGATAAACTGTTTATACAATTCCCCCCCCCCAATTTTTTTTGCTTTCCTTCTAATCTTGGCTATATTTGTTTTACTTGTGCAAAAACTTTTTAACTGAATGTAGTCAAAATTATCCATTTTACACCTGACTTGGCTCTCTATCTCTTGTTTATTCATAAATTGTTTACTTATTCCTATGTCTGAAAAGAAATATGTTCCATGTTCTTCTAATTTTCTTGTAAAAATCTCTCTTTATGTGTAGGTCATGTATCCGTTTTGACCTTATCTTGGTAAATGGTGTGAGCAATAAAGTACTTCTTGAGTATCTCTTTTGCACCAGGCACTGGGCTGGTTTCTAGGTAAATAAAAAGGAAAGGAAAAAAAAATGCATAGCCACAATATTCAAGAAACTTACAGTCTACTGCAGTGGTTCTCAACCTGTGGGTCGCAACCCCTTTGGGGGGGGAGGGGTTGAATGACCCTTTCACAGGTGTCACAGGGATTGCCTAAGACCATCGGAAAATACATATTTCCAATGGTCTTAGGAACCAAGACACTGCTCCTCTATCCATCTCCAGGCGGGTCCTCCCACATGCAGATATGCCCACATATGAGTATTAAAGGGTCGGTATTAGGAAGGTTGAGAACCACTGGTTCATTGGGTAGGGAAGCTAGCATGGCATGGATACATATATGTGTGTACACACACACACAGATATAGATAAAATAGAAGGCTGCATCTGTACAATGGCTACCATCTACCAAACAGTGTAAGATTTGCAAAGCACTTTACAAATACTTAATTTTGTCCTCACAGCAACCTCAGAAGTAGGGACTATTATTGTCCTTATTTACAGTTGAGGAAACTGAATCCAGAGTCACATACCTGGTTAAGGGACTGAGGAAGGATTTCAACTCAAGTCTTCCCAACTCCAAGACTAAAACTCTACCCACTGAGCCAAAAGGCAAAGGAGAGAACAGTTATAACTGGAGCATTTTGCATTCTGTTCTGGGCACATTTTAGGAGGGACATGGATAAGAGAAAGAATATTCAGAGGAAAGACAAGAGATCATACCCATGGAATAGCCATACTCAGAATAATTTGAAGGAACCGGGAATGTTTAGTCTAAAGAAGAGAGACTTGACCAGTCATGATCCATAGCCATCCTCTAGTATTTGGACAACTGTCCAGTGGAAGAGGGATTAGATTGCCCAGAGGCCAAAACTAGGATCAATGTGTGAAAGTTGTAGAAGCTTGTTTAGGCTTTGCCTAAGGAAACACTTCCTAACAATTAGATCCGCATGTGGAATGGGCTATCTCAGGAGTCTGACAGTCAGCCAGTATTTATTAAGTGCTCATTATGGTCCATCTCCTTAATAAAAGGATATGTTCTGTGAAGTTTGGATTCAGTCAAAGGTCCACACTTGAGGACCTAAAAGGCCATGTGTGGCATCAAGGCCATAGGTTCCTACCCAAGTAGCCATTGGGCTTGGGACTAGGGTACAAAGAAAAGCAAAAGACAAATCCTGTCCTTGAGGGGCTCATAGCCTAAATAACAGAGACCACAAGCAAACCAATATCTATAAACAAGCTATAGACAGAATCAATCAGAAATAATTAAGGAGAAGGGGAGCTAGGTTAGGAAGGACTTTGAACACCAAACATAAGATTTTGTATTTGATTATGGAGTCAATAAGGAACCCCCTGGATTATTTTTGTTCTTATTTTATTTTAATTTATAGTATAAAACAAGCATTTCCATAACATAGTATAATTAAAAAGATGGTTGCATATGAAACTGAAACTCTATTATGTACAACTTGCTATTTCCTTTTAAATATATAAAAAATTATGTAAATTTCTTTTTTCCTTTTTCTATCTTCCCCCCCAGCTCTCCCAACTCCTAATCCCCCTTTCCTCCCCTCCCCCCCCCCCACCATCCTGCCCTAGAGATGGCTATCATCAGACTGTGTATAGAGATGACATGGTCAAATTGGTGTTTCAGGAAAATCACTTTGGTGACTAAATGGAGGATGGACTAGAGTGGGTTGGGTGGGTTCTCCCAAGCTGGAAGTCTTCAAGCAGAGGCTTAATGGATTACCACTTGTTAAGTATATTATAAGGGGTAGGGTTGGAGTTAAAACTCTTAGTGAACCAAGGGAGCCAGAAAGTGGTGAGGAGGGAAAGCATTGTAGAATAGGAGGCAGCCAGTGAAAAGGCATGGAGTAAGGAGACCCTGTATAATGTTAAAGATAAAAACAAGGGACAGTATTTATGGATTGAAGGGTACATAAAAAGAAATAAACTGTAAGAAAGCATCAGGTTGTACAGGATTTTAACACAGAATATTTTATATTTGATCCTGGAGGTAATAGGGAGCCACCAGAGTTTATTGAGTAGAGGAGTCACTTGGTCAGATCTGCATTTTAGGAAGATAGATCACTTCAAGGCAGAGAGTCCAACAAAACAGCTATTTCAATATTCCAAGTGTTGGGTCTCAATCATGTTGGTAGCTGTGTCAGAAGAGAGAAGGAGACATAGACAAGAAATATTATGAAAGTAGAGTTGACAAGACTTGGAAACAGATTAGATATATAGGGTAAAGATGAGAAGTCAAGAATGATGCTTAGGTTGTGAGGCAAGGTGGCTGGGGAGCTAGCAGTCCCCTCAACAGTAATAGAGAATTTGTTTTTTAAGAGGAGAGTTTGGGGAAAGAGGAAGATAACAAGTTCTGGTTTGGGACATAATGCATTTAAATTATCCATGTAATGTCCATATTGAGATATTCAATAGGCAGTTGGAGATGGAAGACTAAAGGTCAGAAGAGAGATTAGGACTAGATAAATAGATCTGTGAATCCTCTGCATAGAGATGATCATTGAATCTATGAGAGCTGATAAGATCACCAAGCAAGATAGTAGAGAGGGAGAAGAGAAATGGGCCCAGGACAGAGCCTTGGGGGCCACAGTTAGCCAAATCAAATGAAGAGCTTGCAAAGGCAGTAATGTCAAAGAGGACAAGAAAAAGAGAGGGTCGAGGAGAAAGGGGCAATCAGAAGCCCAGAGGGAGGTCAAGAAGGATAAGGATTGAGAAAAGACCATTTGAGTTGGTAATTAAGAGATCACTGGTGACTTTATAGAGAGCAATGTGGGTTCAATGATGAGATCAGAAGCCAGTCTGTAAAGAGTTAAGAAGAAAGGGAAGTGAAAAGAAGTAGAGGGACTGATTGCAGAGGACCTTCTCAAGGAGCTTAACCAAAAAAAGGGAGGAGAGACAGAGGATGAGTGCTAGCATGGATCAAGTGAGGGGTTTTTGAGGATGGGGAGACATGAGTGTGTTTGTCAGAAACAGGGTAGCAGGCAGTAGACAGGGAGAGAATTAGCTTAAGTGAGAGTGGGGATAACAGAGGGGCAGTCTGCTGGAGAAGCTGGGATGGGATGAGGTCACTCGTGCATGTAGAGGTGTTTGCCTTGGCAAGGAGAATGACCAACTCTTCATGTGAGATAGGAGTGAAGGAGAAAATGGAGACAAGAAGGCATCTGGGCGATGTGAGGTGAGGTGGGGTAGAGGAGAATGAAGGGAATGGCTTCCTTCAGTTTTTTCGGTGACACATGAGACCAGGTTCTCAGACCATGGGGAGGGGAACCATGGGTGGTTTGAGGACAGATGAGAAAGTTTGGGAGAGGCTTTATAATGAGTGAGACAGGAATCAATTAGGGAGAGGTATGAGCATTGCCTTGCTCCAGTGAGGGCTCAGTTGAGATTGTGTAGCATATTTTGTAGTGGGCCAGTCGGCTCAGTTTTGTTATTTTCTCCACTTTCATTCCACAAGTCAGACTGAAGGCAGATAATGGTGGGAGCAATCCAAGGCTGGGGCTTGGCAGGGCAAGATGGGTAATAAAATAAGGGGACAAGGTATTCAAGAAAAGAGGATGTGTAGATTGAACTCATTCATCAAGGAGTTGAGATAAAGGAGGGAGGAGAATGCAGCCAGTACCGGTGTGATGGCCTCGGAAAGAGATAATAGGGGGATAGATTGGAGGACACAATGAGGAGGGGAGGAAAAAAAAGCAAAAAATATCAGCAATTTTTTAAACCACCCTCTAGGAGGTTCTAATAATGAGTCCCAACCAAAGGATACATTCCACCTATTTTCTTTCATCTTACTTTTAATCAACCCCAAATCACCAACTGAATTTTAATGGAAAGACCAATTGAAATCCAGAAATAAATAAGTTCAAATCCAGCCTCTGATGAAAGTTTTGGGTATGACCCTGGGTAAGTCACCTTTCTCTAGTCTCTAGGCCAGTGACATCAAACTCAAACAGATCCTTTCTGACCACATACTGACTTAGAAAACCACAAATTAACCTTCTCTATGTTGTACTGTATTTTTACTGATTTTGTTAAATGGTTCCCTATTACATTTTAATGTGGTCTGGGCTTCACTCTGGAGTGCTGTGGCTGAATCTGGTTGACATCTCTGTTCTAGACAGTTCTAAGACAGTAAGTTGCAGAAGAGGTGCCAATCCTGCATTGGCAGAGGGCATTTCCTCACCTGAGAATTCCTTGTAGTGACCAAATCACAGGTGAAGTCCATATTCCTAACTAACTCTTAAGCAGGTGTCCAAAAACCTTTTTCTTCTTAATTCAACTGAGACACAAAGTCAGGGTCTAAAAGCCTTGGCAGAGAATTAAGGGGGAAGATAAAAGAAAACAAAATAAGAGAAAGACAGACTGCTGTACCAGATAGCCTCAAGGTCAAAAAGACCTAGAGTCAAATCATACCTCTTATATACACTGGCTTTGTGACCCTGAAAATTAAACATCATTTAACTTCTCATTGTTCTAGATCATTCTTTAAGATTAAATGTCACAATGAATGAGCCAATATGCTACAGTGAAGGGAGTTTCCCCATTCTAGTAAACCCTACCTATATCAATGAAATCATAAGTCCAGTCTATCCCTAAGATACAGAAACATAAAGTCACCAGGTATCAGAGGTATAGAGATGATCTGTGAGAGGGATTCTTTTGTTTGTCTTGAACTTCTTTGGGAGTCTGATAAAGCCCATGGACTCCTTCTCAGAAGTATGTTTTTAAATACCTGAAACAAAATATATGGAATTATAATGGAAAACCATTATATTGAAATACAGTTATCAAAACATTTAAAACACAACTTTGTAGATGGACCCCAGGTTAAGAACCTCTGATCTAGGTAAAACTGTCTGATGTTGTCCTCAGACTTTTGTTCTCAGTCTTGACTCATTTCTATATCCCAGACAACAGCCTAGGTGTAGATAACTCTGCTTCTCCCTTTAGGTAAAGGAGAGCTCTGTCTCCTCTAAGTAGTATCTCATCCTTAACAAAAGTCAAGTCCACCTAGATGTCTAAGTATCATTGCTACTTTAAAATCTAGAGTCATTCTTACCTGTAATTCTCTTCTAGCTCTCAGTAGCTGGCAAAAGACATTTTTCTTTTCCAGATTCAGAGCTTCTGAGGAGCCACCTCAGTTACCTTTTACCAGGTCATGGTTTCTTATGTGAGGACATTACTAGCCAGCATTAGTCCCCAGCCTATTTATAGAGCTGGAGAAAATGGCATTTGTCTGGGGTCAATCAATATTTCACACTCTTCAGGGTCAGCTGCTGCTTTCCCAGCCACTCTGACTAGTCTCCATTTGCTGGTTTACATATGAAGTTCACAACTCAGAGGACTGGTGATTTTGTACTATCCAGAATCAAAATCTTCAAATACCATAAACATATAATAATAATACATTTTCTACTCATAAAAGAATTTCTACCCATAACCATAAATGTGTGTTTGAAGACCAGAAATTTTGTGTTATCTTACTTGCCTAAAATTAAGATTATAAGATAAAATTTGTAACTGGTTGCCTTCTCATTAGATGGAGGAGGGTTGGGAGGGGAGAGAGAATTTGGAACTAAAAAAAATTTTTAAATGAATGTTAAAATATAAGGATTGTAACTGGAAGGGTTCTTAGGAATCATAAGTTGACAAGATTATAGATTTAGAGCTAGAAGGAATCTCAGAAGCAGATAAGTGGTATGCTAGATGGAGTACTGAATGTTGAGTTAGAAAGACCTGAGTTCAAATCCTCCCTCCTATATTTGCTAGCTATGTGTGGTTGGGTTGGTCACTTAACCTTAATCAATCTCAGTTTCCTAAAACTTTGTAAATGAAGAAGTTAGATTCAGTGACCTCTAAGGTCCCTTCTAGTTCTTCTAATCCATAATAAGGAACCTGAGGCTGCCAGAGAGGAAGTTACTTGTTCCCAATCAGTTTGGTAGTACATGATAGCAGCTGTATTGTAGCTCAAGTGCTCTGAGTCTAAAACCAAACACCTTTCCTCTCCAGGGGGATTTGGCATAGGTGAATCAGAACTGCAGTCAAGAGGTGGGAAAAACTAGGAGTGTGGGCTCAAGGATTGCGAATTATGCTAAAACTAGGAATACATACAGGGAGGGTGGGGTGGGATGCAGTCAAAATCCTGGGAGCCCCAAGTCTTATACTAGCCCTCTACTCATCTCTTCAAGGACATTCCCAAAGAATTTTCTTTATAGGGTTTTTTTTCAGGCTGATGGTTTCTGTAGAAACTGTTTAGACACAAGGCAACCAAAAGTCTCTCCTCTTTCATTGCAAAAGCCTGGTGGAATGTCACAGGGTACAATCTTATTGTTCTGACAGCGAGCAATTACTAGCATTTAGCAGGGGGTGGTAAAGGAAAGCTAGAATTGAACGAGATGCAGGGGTCAGAGGTAGATTTACAAACTCAATAAGAGTTCATGGAAAAAAGCTGGGCAGTAACTTACAGGAGCCTAGAAAGTAGTAGAGAAGCCTTAATTCTCTCAGACTTGGGGTTAGCACAGCTGACACCTGGAATGCTGAGGATATTGTCTCTAGATTACCTGTGAAATCAGAGGCAGAAACACAGTTCTATAACCACTGAGTATGAGTGCTTACAGGGACCCCTAAATTTTATGTACTTTATACCCATCCTCCACTACCTAAGAGATACTCAGGGAAATAGCTCCTACAGCTATTGGCAGAGCTCTGACCAGGTCTCTGATTCTCAGTATAATGGGCTGTGTTATGCCAATGGCATCTTTCCATGAGACTTCACAAAGGAACTATTAAGGTTACTATTAAATAAGGTTACCTAATCTTCTTTGAGTTTTGTGCTTAAGATCCCTACAGACAGCTTGATATGGGGAGGGGGTAGTGTGATATCATGGAAATTGGGATGGACCTAAAACAAGGAGTCTTAGGTTCAAATTCTGGTTTTGGTATATTCTAAGTGTGTGGTCATGGGTAAGGCACATAATTACAAGATCTCAGCATTGAATGAGATTTCAGAGTTCAAGTCTAACCCACACTTGAACAAAAATTTCCTCTAGAACAACCCAGATAAGTGTTACAGTCTTCCAATGATGGAAACTCTTTTGCTTGCCAGGCACTACAATCCTTTTAGACAGTTTTAATCATTAGGAAGCTTAAATCTGCCTCTTTGAAACTTCTACCCATTATTTCTCATTTTTTCCACTGGAGCCAAGAAGTCTGGTCTAATCATTAATTACATGACAGTCCTTCAAACATTTGAAGACAGACCTTATATCACCCCTGCATTTTCCTCTTCTCCATGTTAAAAATCCCTGGTACCTCCAAACCAATACTCTTAGGATATGGTCACAGTACTGTCATCATCTTGGTCACCCTCTTCTGGTTATGCTCCTCTTTGTCAACATCCTTCCTAAAATATGTTATCCAAAAGTGAACATCATATACCAGATTTAATCTAACCAGGTCAGAGTGCCTGAGGACTACCACATTCCTTGTTCTGATTTCACTCCTACAAAGGATCTGTTGATAGATTTCAGGAGTTCATGAACTTGAATAAGAAAAAAAAATGCTTCTTTATTTCTATTCTTTTTCAGTATTTCCTGTGTAATCTTGCATATTTTATTTTATGCATTTAAAAATATTATTCTGAGAAAAGTTCCATGGGCTTCACTAAAAGGCTATAAATCTCTAGTCTAGACTCTATGTCTCTACATAATGCAGCCATGCCAAAATATTGACTCAGTTGGAATCACAGATTCTCAGAGTTGGAAGTGACCTCAGAGACCATCTTGTCCAATGTGTGTGTGTGTGTGTGTGTGTGTGTGTGTGTGTCTGTCATTCTAAAATATCCAGAACAAGGGATCAACCATCCTTTGCCTATACACATCTAGGAAAGAGGATCCACTATGTCCCAAGGATGTCAAGTCAACAAGGATAACTGTGTATTAGGCATGGTGCTTAGTGCTGTAGATACAACAAAGCAGAGGGTAGGGGGTGGAGATTCCACTCTGAGATAACTCTAATGGCTAAAAAGTTTTTACTTACATTGAAAAACTTCTTTTAAAAAAATAACTACCCAAAGGTGGCATGGGTTTCCTTGGAAGGTGGTGGGTTCTCCCTCCCTAGAAGATTTCAAGAAGAGGTTTAATGACTATTGCTTGGGTATATTATAATGAGGATTCATTTGAAGATTTGGATTTGGCTAGATGGGCACAGAATTCCCATGAAAATGATAATATTCTTAACCAAAATATGTCACTCTGACTAGATGACCTCAAAGGTCCCTCTAAGTCCAGATCTTTGATCCTGTTCCTCACTATTTCTAACTGAGCAGTAATCCCTTAAAATGCCCAGAAATTTTTTGTTGTTGTTAAAGAAACTATTGTCTTCAAAAAATCCACTGGACACCTTTCTTTAAAAAAATAAAATTTTACTTATGTTTTCTGTTTCTTTTATCTCCATAGTATCTCATGTATTACTCCCCACCTCTGTCCCCAAGAGCCATCCCATATGATAGTGTTTGGGTATTTTTTTGAGAGGAGAAAAAAATCACACAACTGATTATACATTAAGAAAGTCTGAAAAGATGTGCAATATGTAACATCTGTGGACCTCCCACCTCCATGAAGGAGTAGGTTGTGGTGTCTTCCCATATCTCTTCATTCAGTTCAACTTTATGTTCATAATTTTATTATGATTTTTGGTGTGTCATTCTTTCCATTTTGAGATAGCTAGGTGACGCAGTGGGTAGAGTACTGGGCCTGGAGTCAGGAAAACCTGAATTCAAAGCTGATCTCAGACACTCACTAGTTGTGTGACCCTGGGCAAATCACTTAACTTTTGTTTGCCTTAATCCCTGGAGAAGGAAATGGCAAAAAAAACTCCAGTAGAGGGC
>CM053581.1:29265215-29361272 GCA_028627135.1 Pseudochirops cupreus
AAGCCTGGCGCCACAGGCTCCACGTGACCACATTCAGCCTATTAGGGAACAGAGTATACTTTCAACTATCCAAGGGTCCTCAGTCACGTAGACACTTTAGCAAAGGGCCTAGGGGCAGGGAAGATCTTGAGATTCCCATAACAGACACCACCATTATCCCAGTCCCCAGGCTCCCAACCTATATGTTGTCTTCTACTCCTCCCTCTCACTCACTCCACATCCCCAATTCACAAAGCCAATTCCCATCATCTCAGCGTTGACATCATTTCTCATATGTACCTCCTCTTCTTTCCTCTCATTGCGCTGCCACCCCAGGGCTGGCCCTCTTCACCTCACCCCTGTGCCATTGTAGTAGCCAGCTGGCTGGTCACCTCTCCTGAACTCTACCAATCTCAGTTACTAGAGTGATCTTCTCAAAACACAGGTCTTATCATGTTGACTCCCCTACTCAATAGGTTTCAATGGCTCCCTTTAGGATCAAATCTAAGATATTCTGGCTTTTAAAGCTCCTCACAACCTGGCTGCTTCCTACCTTTCTTATCTTACACTTTTCTCATCTCCGAAGTACTTACAATCCAGGAACACTCTGACCCTCCTCAAGATTTCTTGCATGAGATGTGCTTATCTTCTGACCCCATGATTTGCATTGACTGTTCTTTGTACCTGGGATACTATCTTCATCTGCTCCTCCTGGTTTCCCTGGCTTCCTTCACATCTCAGCTCCAATCATACTTTCAGCCTGCTTTTCCATATTTATTTCTCGCTGCTCCCCTTGACTTATTCTAGCAACTAGGCAGTTTGGTAGCACAGTGAATAGAGGGTTGGACCTCCAGTCAGAAAGCCGTGAGCTCAAATTTCACCTCACACATTTACTAGCTGTGTGACTCTGGGCAAGTTACTTAACCTCTGTCTGCCTTAGTTTCCTCATCTGTAAAATAGGGATAACTATAACTATATCTTCTTAGGATTGTTGTGAGGATAAACTACAATAATATTTATGATGCACTTTGCAAATTTTAAAGCTATTTGAATGCTATCATTATTATAATTGTTAGCATTCTCTCTCTTTTTGTAAGGGGGGCCTTTGGATTCATGCATAAATTGGATTCAAATGAGGCAGAGTTGCAAGAAGTCATCAGCCTCACTCTCTCCTCCGGAATCATCACAGTCCAATGAAAGGACAGAGTCAAGATGAATAGTGATGCCTTGAGATGGTAACTTCAATGTCTAACCAACCTTTAAGGGCTCCACAGTGCCTGCTTCAGCTGCCTTCCCTGAACTAGCTGAAGTGACCTATTAGGTCAGCATCACCTTCCCCTCTGTGTCTGTGCTCACCCTATCTGTCCTCTCATTCCTGGAAGGGTAGAAACAGGCATTTCATAAGCCCCTTCCTCCCAGGGCAGTTGTGAGATCATAACTGTAAAGTGCTTAGCGCAGCGCCTGGTACACAGTAAGCTCTCTAGAAATGCTAGCCATTACCATTGTTATTATCACTATGTAATAGTACCTTAAAGAGTGGCTTTGACTAAGCCTTCAAAGCCTGTGGAATGTTAGGAAGCCATATGAAGAAGCAATCACGGGGCGGCTAGGTGGCTCAGTGAATAGAGCACCCGCCCTGGAGTCAGGAGGACCTGAGTTCAAATCTGGCCTCAGACACTTAACACAAAACTAGCCAGCAACCTTGGGCAAGTCACTTAACCTCAATTGTCCTCCGAAAAGCAAAAAAAAAAAAAAAAAGAATGAAGATGGAATCTCATCCTTAATCTGGTACATGTCACATCCCACCAATACAACATAAGCTTCAGGGGAGAGATAGTTTTGTCTATTTTTTCCTGGCATCCTCCCAGGCCTTGCACGTAGTCAGTGGTTAGTAATTGCTTGTTGAATTAAACTGACATCAGATTGTATTCAGCTCCCTTTGCCATTAACATCTCATGGCCGTTCTCATTCTTGTCTCAGCCTTGTGGTTCATCATAGCATTCCGAGCTGGGAGGGAAGGAGGGACCTTTGATTCCTGCTATTATACAGGGTCCCTGAGAGATAGAGGAGGCTAGAAGGGCCTGGTGTGCCATAGTCCATGGAGTCACAAAAAGTCGAACACATCAGAATGACTGAACAATAGCAACAACAAAGAGTCACAAACCAGCAAGTGTCAGAACCCAAGCCATCTGATTCTAAATTCAGGAGGCTTTCCATTTACTCTGTTATTTCCACATAAACACAACTGTCCATAAACACTGTCCAAGGATATGCCCTGCTCATTTGGATTGTTGTTCTCTCTCCTCTCTCCTCTCTCCTAGGTTGTTGTTCATCCTTTGTTTTTGAAGAAGACCAACGACACCCCGGGGTGATGGCTTGACTTGTGTGTGAATTGGATTTAAGTGAGTCAAAGTGGCACAAAGTCATTAGCCTCACTTTGTCTTCCAGAGTCATCAAAGTCTGGTGGCAGGACAAAAGTCCAGCAGTGATGACCCAGGATGCAGTGGATGACCTATAGTAGTTTCTTTAAAGAAGAACATTCTGCAACTCTGGTGTTTTATAAATTCATACTAATATTCCTCTAGATTCAGAATCAGAAAGATTTTTGCCATGATAATGGGAGAAATTATGTCAAGGCAAGTCAACAAGCATTTATTAATAAAACAGTTACCTGGATGCCAGACACTGGGCCAACTAAGTGCTGCCCTACATCCTCCTCTAGTGAAGAATTTGCAGTTTCTAAAAATCATACTGGGATTTACCAAGATATCCATGCATGTATAGCACAACACACAAAGCTTAGCATAGCAAATAATTAAAAATTAAATTAAATTTAAAAATTAAAGAAAACACAGTCAATAGAGTTAACACAGATAGTCTCCTAGGTAGGGTCTCTCCTAATGAAGTGGACAGAGTGCTAGGTTGGGAGTCAGGAAGACTTCAGTTCAAGTCTAGGCTGAAACAGCTTACTAATCTTGTGACCCTGGGCAAGTCACTTAACCTCTGTCTATCTCAGCTTCCTCCACTGTAAAATATTAATTATAAAATGGAGGTAACTATCAAATGGGATTATAATAACACAGCAATGGGGTTGTTAGAAGAGAATATTTGTAAATAGTAGATGCTTAATAAGTGCTTATTCTCTTCCCTTTTCCCCATGGCCTTCCTTCTATTGATTGTTTCCAATGTATCCTATGTATATCTGTGGGTACATGGTTGTTTTCATGTTGTCTCCCCATGAGACTGGAAAC
Organism: Pseudochirops cupreus; assembly: GCA_028627135.1. Lineage (NCBI taxonomy): Eukaryota > Metazoa > Chordata > Mammalia > Diprotodontia > Pseudocheiridae > Pseudochirops > Pseudochirops cupreus. The sequence continues at coordinate 29,268,446 of CM053581.1, forward strand.
TTCTTGAGATCATGGACAATTTTTTGCTTTTCTTTGTATCACCCAGAGCTCAGCACAATGCCTGACAAGTAGTAGGTAGTTAATAAATGCTTATTGACTGACTGACTGACCACTCTCATTTTCTGGACTTAGCCACCAAGCCCCAGTCTGGGTACCTACCCCTTACCTTCTATATGTTCTATGTATTAATTATCTTCACATAGAAGGTATCCAATAAATCCTTGATGAATAGATGAATGAATGCATGCATGCATAAATAAAAATGAGAGATCTGAGGGAGTCTTTCTGAGACTCTTAAGAAGACCAAGACGGATCCTTGTTTTAAAATTGAGGCAGTTCAATAAATGCCTTAGGCCAACCAGTCAATCCCCTACCGGGTCAGAGGTGATGGCTAGAAAAGATTGTCTGGAGCCAAAGGGAAAACCAAAGAAAGATCTGTTAATGACAGAGACTTTTCCTGCTTTTGTTCTAGGAGGGAAAAAAGAATCTTAGCCTTCCATCTCTGTAATTGAGAGAGAGCTTTATAATGTAAATGGACAGCCAACCAGCAACAACTCCCCTACCCAGGCCATCTCATTAGTCAGATTGCCAAGGAGTCCCGTTCTGGACCATTAGACTGGATAGTATGGCTCAATATAAATAAAGGCCTACTATGTGCCAGGAACTTGTGCTAAAGGGATGCTAAAAGGCAAAAGACAGTCTTTGCTCTCAAGAAACTCACAATCAAATGCGGGAGACAACATGCAAACATATACAAAGAAGCTATATAGAAGGGAAGCCAGCTAAGGCACATCAGTGCACAGAACAGAACATTGGATCTGGAATCAGGAAGACTCATCTCACTAAGTTCAAATCTGGCCTCAGACACTTCCTGGCTGGGTGACCCTGGGCAAGTCACTTTACCCTGTTTTCCTCAGTTGCTCATCTGTAAAATGAGCTGGAGAAGGAAATGGCAAATCACCCCAGTATCTCTGCCAAGAAAATCCCAAATGGACAGGATTGAAAAACAACTGGACCTTACTGGCGAAGATACCAGAGTGGTTTACCATTTCTTTCTCCAAAAGATTGGCTACCCAGCAATAACTTTTTTTAAGGCCAATTGATGAAACTGAAGCTTTAAATATTAGCAAAATTGCCCAGACTGATGAAATCACAGTCTGGACTAGAGCATAGGAGCAGAGAGATTCCCAGGTGGAGGTGCTGTAGAGGTGATGCAATCCAACTCTGATGAAGAATGACAGTGATGTTGTAATGCCATTAGGATGGTCCAATGGAGGAGGAGGAAGAGGAAGAGGAGGAGGAAGAAAGGAGGAGGGGGAGGGAGATCAGAGATCAGGAGGAGGAGGAAGAGAAGGAGGAGGGAGAATAGATCAGCAGGAGGAGGATGAAAGGAAGAAGAGGAGGGAGGACAAAGACCAGCAGGAGGAGAGGGAAGAGGAGGAAAAGAGAGGACAGAGATCAGCAGAGGGAGAGGATATGGATATAACAAAGCACTTTAAAAATATTTTCTCATTTTGTCTTCACTGGGAGGTAGATTATTATCTCCATTGCATTGATGAAGAAACTGAAGTGACAGTTTTAGGGACTTGCCACGAAGGTTGGATATGAACTCAGCCCTTCCTGATTCCAGGTCTACTGCTCTATTAGCTGCAAAACCTAGCTAGGTCTAGATATATGAAACTGGGGGAACAAATGATGTTGGTGAAAATTTAACGGTAAAAATAGAAGGTACAGTATTACTGGAGTTCTATTTAGAAGTGGAAGTGAGCTTAAAGGTAACCCAGTCTACTCTACAGATAGCTAGGTGGCACAGTGAATAATGCCCAGAATCTAACATCAGGAAAATCCGAGTTTGAATCCTGCTCCAGACTCTGACAAGCTGTGTGTGACCCTGATCAAGTCAACTTATCCCTGTCAGTCTCCGCTTCTTTTTCTGTAAAGTGGAAATAATAATAATAACTGCTAGGAAGGGCTGTTAGGAAGATCAAAGGAGAGAATATTTGTAACGTGCTTTTCAAAACTTGAAGTGATATTAGGAATGTAAGTTATTATTATTTCTACTACTACTATTATTCCAACCACTCATTAAAAAAAGTAGAATCAAGAAAAATAAGTACCCACTGGACAATACTAAATTCAAGACATCCCTTTCTCAGTCACATGAGTCAACATCAGTTAACATTAAAATCAGTCCCATCTTCTGATGAAAGTAGACAAAGCGCTTTGTGAAAAATGTTACTACTACTACTGCTGCTACTAGATGATACTACTGCTACCACATGATACTGCAACTACTGCTGCTGCTACTACTACCACTACTAGTATCTCAAAGGTACACTGTCCCAGAGATCCAAGAAAAAAGATTCTTTATTAGACACCAGCATAAATATTAAAAATAATTTACAAAATCCAGATCAAATTATGATGCATTTTCATGTGTCACTATCCCACAAACATTCATAAATTACCTAAGAAAGGACTCTCTCTTCAATAAGAATTGCTGAGAAAATGGAAATACATTTCCTCGTTATGTTCTCCTTCTCCTTGAGCCATTGACTCTGTTTATGGAGTGTAGGGCCTAGAGTCTGGAATCCTGAGTTCAAATCTAGACTCGGATACTTACTAGCTATGTGACCGTGGGCAAGTCACTTAACTTCTGTGGGCTTCACTTTCCTCAACTGGAAAATGAGGGCCATATGAAGCCACCTCCCGGGGTTGTTGTGAGGACCAATCAAGATAATATTCATCAAGCACTTAGCACATGGTAGGTCCTTAATAAGTGCCTGTACCCTTCCTTTCCCCTCTGTGTGCACAAGGGATTCAATCCTTCCCATCCCATCTCATCCAGCAGATCGGCCCCTCTACCATATCCAGCCTTTCATATATCTTCAGTCTCTCTTCTCTGCTGCTGTGCATCGGAGAGAATGCTGGACTGGAGTCACAAAGACCTGAGCTCAAATTCTGCATCACACTTACAAGCTGTAATAGAAAGGCTTGCTGCTACTATTTTCATTCCCCTTTGCCAGACGCTTTTTAAGCGTGCCCACCAACCATGAATGTCTCCCAGGGCTCTGTGCAGAAGCCCTCTTCTCAATACAATTTCACTTGGTGATCTAAGCTACCTTGGATCCAGTGATGGTTATGCAGATGGTTCTCAGATTTATTTGTTTGTTTGTTTATTGTTTTTTTGCTTTTTGGAGGGGGGAAGGCAGGGCAATTGGGGTTAAGTGACTTGCCCAAGGTCACACGGCCAGCAATCATTAAGTGTCTGAGGCTTCATTTGAACTCAGGTCCTCCTGACTCTAGGGCCGGTACTCTATTCACTGTGCCACCTAGCCACCCCCTCAAATCTATGTATTAAGCCCTAACCTCCTGACTTCCAGTCCTCCATCTCAAACTAGATGTCTCATAAATAGCTCAAACTCAACATGATCAAAACTGAACTCATTGTCTTTGTCCCAAAGCCTTCCCCTCCTCCTAACTTCTGTATGGCTGTGAAGGATGCCACCATCATCTGTCACCCAGGATCAAAGCCTAGATGTCATCTCATTATCTCCCAACAGTAGCCAAACTGTTGATTCTACCTTCACCAACTTCTCTCCATGGTTCCTTCTCTCCTCTGACACTGCTATCCCTCACCCTGGTTCAGGCCTTCGTAACTTCACCCCTGGACTATGTCAATGACCTTCTGGGTGATCTTCCAGCCTCACATCTCTCCCTTCCATCCATCCTCCCCAGATATTCAAAGTCATGTCACTCCCTTACTCAAAAAAACTCCAATGGCTCCCTATTACCTCCAGAATCAAGCTCAGAAGCCTCTGGTTGGCTTTTACAGCCTCTCACAAACTGACCCCTTCCTTCTTTTGCAGTCTTCTTACATACATCTTACTTGCCTTCACTTACTTTGTGATCCAGTGATCCCATCCTCCTTACAGGATGTGCAGGTGGCAAAAGGAGTTATTCTTTCAACTCCTAGCACTTTGCAGCTTGGAAGTCTTTTCTTGTACCCAGAGCCAATACACTTCTCCATTGCATGGGCTTGTGATTGGTGAAGCTGACTCTGTTCTTGGGTCATTGTCTTCCCACATCCTCTCATCCTCCGTATGTTACTCTGCTCTTGGGCAGATGTGTCGTCTCTCATCGGTCCAGTATCTCTGATGCCAGCTGGATTCATTGCTACTGGTTGCTATACTCTTCATCTGCTGCACTTTATAAATATTCTCTCATTTCATCCTCACAACAATTTAGGAAGCAGGTGCTATTATTGCTCCCATTTTATGGATAAGAAAACTGAGATAAGAAGAACAGAAGGCAAGTGACTTTGCCAAGAGTCACCACAGCTAGTAACTTGTCTGAGGCCAGATTTGAACTCAGGTCTTCCTGACTTCAGGTCCAGCTGGGCCATCTAGTTGCCTTGTATTTAGTTTCTATGTTGTGAGGATAAAATGAGATAATATTTATAAAGTGATTTGCAAACTTTAAAGAGCAATATAAGTGTTAGTTATTGTGATTAACCAGCTCAAGCTTAAGCGGGCCTCTGGCCTTTAAATTGGTTTTCATCCTAAGGCTGTTGGTGCAGTTGGATGCCATTAATCTTGACTGCAGGTGGGATCCACTAAAATGAGTGTAAATCTAATCTGGAATGGATCCTTATATAAAGTTTAAGGGTATAATCCTTTTAGATTTTCCTAATCTAGTCTCTGAAAGACAATTATTCCAAACCTTTCCTCTTCACTCCCCATCAGCAAAGATCCTTTTCTGGAACATTCTAGATGGAGAAAAAGAAATGTCAACCGTGAGCATAGACAGATTGCTCCAGCATCAGCCCTCACCTCCACACATTCTCTTTTACTTTGCTTCAATCTCTAGAGCAGTGGTTCTCAACCTTCCTAATGCTGCGACCCTTTAATACAGTTCCTCATGTTGTGGTGACCCCCAACCATAAAATTATTTTCATTGCTACTTCATAACTGTAATTTTGCTACTATTATGAATTGTAACGTAAGTATCTGATATGCAGGTTGTATTTTCATTGTTACAAATTGAACATAATCCACAGGTTGAGAACCACTGCTCTAGAGAAAGGTGGCCTTTCTCCTAGCCAAGAACACTTCCTCTCTTTCATGAGGCCTCTCCTCACCTTTAAAAAACCTTACCTTGCAAGCCCCTTGAAATATCATCCTATATCTATAGCAAAACACCCAGGAAAGGAATCTGCTCTCCTGTTCTTCTGTTACTGTCACCTCAAAGTCTGGGCTCATTCCACTGAAACTGCTCTCTTCAGGGTTAGCCATGATCTCTTGATTTGGCTCAACCCAATGGCCCTTTCTAGTCCTAATCTTTCTTTAACTTTGAAGGTATTGAAGATGCTTGAATGCCTCTTCCTCCGGAATACAACCTCCTCACCCTACCATTCAATAAACTGTAATAAGGGCAACAACTTCCAGCTTTGTCTCAGTACGTGGGAAGTTAGTGCAAAGGCTTGCACTTAGCAGGCATTTAATAAATGCTTGCTGAATAAATGCTAAGTGGATGCATCATACTGATTTCACATAAAGGAACAAATGTGATGCAGTGGAGAGGTCTGGTTGTCATATCACAGGATCCTGGTTCAAATTGTGACTCTACAACTTACTTCCATGTAGACCTCCATTGAAACTACTGTTGAGTATTATACAGTATCCAAGAGCCTGTGGACAAACCTGACAGACCTTGCCCTTTGGAGCCAAATATTTAGTGAGCAAGCAGACCAACCTGATCGCATGACAGAGGTCTCAATCTCAGGAAGATCACAGATGGGGCATTTTTCCAACTCACCAGCTCCTATAATTTCTGACCCTGGAAGTTCATCCCTCAGAGCCCTGCACTTAATCCCTTTGAAAGAACAAAGTCCTCCAGGTCTTTACTATGGCAGCAGCCCCTGTTCTCTACCTCAATGGCCCTGGAAAGATGCTTAGGCACTCCTAGTTTTCATCTCTTGCTGTATTCTTATTTCACCAAAACTTAAGAAAAGAGAAAGCACACAAAACTCTTTAGTTGAAACCAATTCTAAGAGAAGGAGAGAAACTGAGAGAATTATAATCAAAGAATAAAGGACATGTGTGAAAGTTTTATTCATAGTAAATATCTATTTATCTGTCTATCTGTCTGTCTGTCTATCTATCTATCTATTGCATAGTAACAGTAATAGGGATGACCAGGTTAGGGATAAAGCAGATTAATGCAGTGTAAAGATTGCTGAAAGTGACATAGCCAGATCTGAATTCAAATCCACACTTACAGTATGTGACTGGACAAGTCATCTACCCTGTCTGGGTCCCAGTGTACACATCTGTAAAGTGAAAAAGTTAGACTTGGTGGCTTCAGAGGTTGCTCCCAGTTCATGTTCCTATGAATAGGAAATTCCTATGAATAGGGAAGGCTGAGTTCTCATCAAGGTTAAACTTTTAAGAATTGTCTTAGGGAAACAAACAGCCTGTGTCTTAGTTTCCCTACTTGTAAAAATAAGTGTTATGGCTATGATTTAATAGGGGTTCCTAACCTGTTTTGTGTCATGTACTCCTCTGGCAGTCTACGCACCCCTTTCCAGGAGAATGTTTTAAAGTGCATAAAATATAATGGATTACAAGGGAAACTAATCATATTGAAATAGAGATATACGTTCTACCCCATACAAGTTCACTGACCTCCTGAAATCTATGCATGGATCCCTTGGGGCTCCCTAGACCCCAGGTTAAGAGCCTTGCCTCTAAAACATCTATTGATCTGTCACCAATGCTTCCTTAACTATCAAATCCAACTGCTTCTTCTCAATCCTCATCCTTGATATCTCTGCTGTTTTTGACACTGTTTTTGACCCTCCTCCTAGACATTTCCCCTCTGGCCCCACCTTAGTTTCCAGGGCATTGTTCTCCCTTGGTTCTCTCTCCACTTAAATAACGTCAACCTTTGTTCAGACCCTTTTTTCTCACTTGGACTATGGCAGTAGCTGCTTTAAAAAAAAGTTTTAATTGATGTATTATTTCTTAGATTGTCATAATGAAGAGGTTACCCATAAAGAGAGTTAGGATTGCTCTGAAGACCCCAAAATGCCAACACGCCAGGTCCTGTCAAAAGAATTCGACTCAAGTCTTCTCAGTCAAAGAAAAGTAAAGTTCATTAAAAGTTCATTAAAAATTCACCACATTGGGTAGACTCTTAAGGAGCCTAGGTATCTGTGATTCTTGTATTGGGCAAACAGGAGAAAGTAACTCTATGCTAGGTCATTCTATGGCACTCTCACACCACATAGAGGGAAAATGGCGTCTTACGTACAGAGGAATCTAGGGGTGGTCTAGAAGAGGAGTTTGGGGAGGGTCTTAAGGAGGAGTTAATGAGGTCAGTGCAAGGATGGATTGATATTTTAATAGACTCAAGGGTGGGAAGCAGATAGTCTCAAGGAAGGCTAAGCTGGTAACAGAGGTTTGGGCCCAGACGCAATGAAAAACTTATGGCCTCGGCAAATGCCTCATCAAGTGGGAAGATTTAATCAGACTTCAAGGGGGGTCCCAGAGTCTGTACCTCATCAATAGTCATTCCCATTATTTCCCTTACACCCCCAGATCTATCCTATATAACAAGCAATATTTTTAAAGAGAAAAAAAAATCAGCACAACTAATTGATAGATTTAAGAAGTTCAAAAACATATACAATGTATCACGCCTGCCACCTCTGCTAAAGAATGGATTGGAAATGTTCTCTCATATCTCTTCATTTGAGTCCCACTTGATCTTTATAACTTTGTTACATTTACCTTTGATTTTATTTTAGTGTGTAATTGTTCTTTCTGTTTATATCGTTATAGTTACAATGTATATTATTTTCCTGACTTGGCGTACTTCATTCTGCATCAGTTCATTTGGATCTTTCCATGCTTCTCTGTATTCATCATGAGCTTTACTTCATATAATACATTAATATTCCATTAAAATCATGTACCACAATTCATTTAGCCAATCCACTCCACCCTCCAGCCCTCTTATCAGAGGGGAGAGGAGATTGAGGAAAGTGGCGTCAGTCAAGACTTGAGTTAGCATCATGGTGATGAGGTTAGAGGTGATTAATTTTACCTGGGAGAAACATCTTATTACTCAGAGTTGAAACAAGGTAGAGCAGCAGATACAGAATAGAGTGAGCACTTTCTAGTTTTCCCAGCAGTTTTTACCAAATAGGAAGTTGTCCCTTACATAGAAACCTAACTCTCATAATTTTAAATGTGAATGGACTAAGCAATCCAATAAAAGGGAAAAGAGTGACAGACATACATAAAATTAAATTAAAGGGATAGAAACTTACATGAAATTTCCTTTGTGAATTTGGATTTGGGGTATATGTTTATTACTGATACTAATTTGTTGTGTATGGTTATTTTCAGCATACTATAGTTTTCTTGTTTACCCCCTTTTTATTTTATGAATATCTGTTTTTGCTTTGTCAGATAGCATGATTGCAACTCCCATTTTTTTTATTCACTTGATACATAGTATATTTTTTCTCTTTCCTTTAGTTTATTTTTATTTTTCAAGTTGTTTCCTGTAAGGACCAGATTGTAGAGTTCTGATATTCTATCCAATCTATCACTCATTTCCCATTTTATTGAATCATTCAATCCATTCACACTTAAAATTATGAGATTTAGGCTTATATTTCTCTCCATTTGCCTCTAACATTTTTTTTTCAAGTTGTGATTTTTTTGCCCTTTTCTGCTGCACAGTACTATGTTCTTTCAATTTAATCTTTTTATCCTTCAGGTTAATCCATTTTGTTCTTCATTTTGATTCTTTACTTTAATCTTTTTTTTTAAGTGGCCCTATTCCCATTGGCTCTCTTCCCCTTACCTGCCCTGTCTCCCTTCCCATTTGTTACTACTTTCCTGCTTTTATCTGGTTATTTAATTCTTCTCCCTTGTTTTCCCTTTCATTCAAGCAGATTCCTTTTTCTTCCCTTCCCCTTCAACTGGTCTTTTTCATTAATCTTTTTAAAATTTCTTCTTTTTTTTTGTTCCCCCCCTACAGAGGATTTCTCTCATTCTCTTCATTATCCACCATCTAGAAAAGAGGGCCTATTCTAGAACTTCATTCTCTCATTCATGATCACTATAATTATCTAGTTTCTATTCTCCATATTCTTTGTGCAATCAAAGCTTCCAAGGGATCCATTCTGGACTCTCCCTTCTAGACAGTTTCTGCCACTGCCTTGAAGAGCTTTCCTAGAACTTACCTGTGGAAAAGACATTCCAAAGGGCATTTGGTTGGAACTTGGGGATGGAAAAGTTGTCAGGGATAGGAATGGCATTTGATCATGTTGGGGAGGGAGTGAGATGAGATTTAGATGATGGGTTCAGAATCACTGGGATGTGTAGGGAATGATTGTGTGGAAGGTGCCATTCTAGGAGGCCTGTTTCACTGTTCCACTTCCTAGAGCTCAGGCAGGAAAGAGTATAGCAAGAGATGGCAGTCCTGTTACCCACCAGCTTTCCCCCTTCCTCTTCCCTCAGCAAGAGATAGAAGGTCTGAGGTCAAAGGGAAGATTGCTCCTCTTTGGACTAGAAGTTCTCCATATTGAGGTTGGGAGATCAGACTGGCAGCAGAAGGTTGAAGTAGCCCTGAGGTGGCACAGGTGAAGGTCACCCTTCTGGCCTATAGCAGCCTTCCCTCAGAAGACACAAGCAGTAAGACATAGAAAGCCTAAGGTTAGAGAAAGGTCTTGTTCCTGTTTTTGTCTGACGCTAGAGATGGAGTGCAGGGTGCAGGAAGGATACGGTAGGGAGTAGAAATCCCCAGACATGGGGGGAAATTGCTTTTGGACAAATGGAAGTCTAGTGGCTCCTTGCTACTTTCCTATCTCACATACACATCTTTTCTCCCTCTTAAAAACTCTTCAGTGACTTCCTATTATGGTCATCATAAAATACAAAATTCCCATCTTGGCATTACAAGCTCTCTCCAACCTGCCCCCCCCCCCCCACAAACACTTATTTTTCCAGTTTTATTTCATATTACTCCTCTCCATTCATTTTATTGAGGCAATCAGGGTTAAGTGACTTGCCCAGGATCACAGAGATAATAAGTGCCAAATGTCTGAAATGAGATTTGAACTCAAGTCCTCTTGACTCTAGGGCCAGTGCTCTAGCCATTGCACCATCAGCTACCTCTCATTCATTCTTCGTGGACATTTCAATGGGCTTGCCAGCTGTACCCCATACATTCATGATCTACCACATCCAGACTATGTCTTCTCACAAATGCTCCAATAGGTCTGGAATAAACTCTGTCCTTGTAGCTACATGTTAGAATCCCTAGTATCCTTCAAAACATAACTCAAATGTGAAGTCCTAAAAATAGGAAGCCTTTCCCAATCAATCCCCCCTGCTCTCCCACCTGGCTAATAGCATACTCCCCTTGAAATCACTTTGTATTTACTTAGAGGGAATGTATATATACATATGTATGTATACATATCCCTGTAGATTGTAAGCTCTTTGAAAGCAGGAACTACCTGGATTTTTGTTTTCCTTCCCTCAGTGCCTAGAACGGAGTAGGTACTTACTAAATAAGATTGAATTGAATGAGCTCATAAATATTATCAGTAGTAGAAAGAGTCCTAGTCTTGGAATTAGAAAATCTAGATTCTAGTTTTGGGGCAATGACTTCAGGTAAACCATTATAAATGCTCATAGTGCATCTTCCACCCATAGTTATTAGAAGAATCTCTTCTAACTGAAGAGGACTCTCTTCTACTTGAGTGGAAAGGATACTAGATTGGAAGGTGGGGGACCTGAGTTCAAATCCCAGCTCTGACACTTACTATATCACTGACCTAGGGCAAAGCACTTCACTTTCCTCATCTGAGGGCCCTTCTAGCTCTGGGTTTGTGAGCTTATGGTTTTCTGACTCAAATTAATTTGATTCAACAACATTTATTAAACAATGAGGTGCTGAAAATACAAACACACACAAAAAGAAGCCATCTTTGGTGTCAGAGGCCTTTTGGGTCATTCCACACTACAGGGACATGGCTATATGGTTATTTGAAGGTTATTTGAACAAGGTTATTTGAAGATAGAAAGAGAAGGAATAGCCAAGGAGATGAGGGAAGGAAGCCTTCCCAGAGGAGGTGGCATCTCAAAGGAATCTTGAAAGAAGAGATAGGCTGTTTGTTCCCTCTGGGTCTGGTTCCTCATCTGAAAAGCCTAAGATTATATCTAAGATTCCTTCCAGCTCTGACAGTTTGTGATTAGAGGGTCCTTTTTTCCCCCTGGGCAAAGCAAAATCCTGCTGAGAAGCTATTCGGCTAAACCTGAATTTTCCTGGGTATGTCAATTCTCTCCATAAGATTACCCTTGGGGCTCAGACTTGTTTTCTCAGGAGCCCTGGGTAAAGGAGGGTACAGATTGGGGTGCTACCTGAAAAAGCCAATGGTAATTAGCCTTTGGTTGTTACTTGGGAATAAATAGGAAATTGAGTTTTAAAAAAAATAAACCTGTTTTTCAACCTTTCAACCCATTCTGAAATGGAGTCTACCTTTGGAATTCACAAATGGAGTCATGCTTTAATTGCCTGATTGATGGGTAGAGAAGAAAGTATTGGAAGAAGCCATCACTTTGGAACTAACTAACTATGGCTGTGTTACTGTGGGCATGTCCCTTTAGTCTCTGGGATTTGGTTTTCTCATCTGTAAAGCAGGGGGGAGGGGGTAGCCTACATGATCCCTTACAGATTTAAGGGTTCAAAGTTCCAGACTTCAAGGCTCCACCTGTGTCTTTTATGCCTACTCTGCTCAGGGCAAGTTAATAATGTATACCTTAGGGAATAGAAACAACTGATGAATTTATCCTGTTCTCTCTGTACCTTGAAAAGGGAAATGGATAGGTAATTTTTTTAAATAGCATTTAAGTTTTGGTCTTAAAAATTTTGAACAGCTGCTTTTTATTTCAATAAACTAATTAAAATGCCTTTATTTCAATAAACTAATAAACTTAATGAATTAAGCTCTTAATCTGTGTGCTAAATTTAGTTAGGAGACAGCCCCAGGCCTCCTGCAGCTCAGTCTAGTAGGAAAAAACAAAAAAAACAAAACCCTTTATGTAGCATTTACTTCTATTATGTGGAAGAGGAGCAGAAGGATTAACATGAGTACTCTGAGTTTTGGGGAAACATCTCCCCAGAAAAAGTAAACTCAGAGGCCAAAGAAACAATTCTATGGAGTTAGATAAATAGAGACTCCAGGGAAATTCCACCATCACTAACAACAGCCCAGTATCAAGCCTGTGAAGTAGATTAGGAAGGTAGTATGAACCCATTTTTTTTCAGATAAAGTTTAGCAAGGTTAAAGAATAATAACACATCATTTATAAACTACAATAAATTTTATAAGGTAGATTCCAACCCATACATTTCTACCCATTTTGTACAACTCTCAGCCATATCCTCTGATGAATTCATCTTAGGAGAATCAGTCAACATACTAGGTCCCTTGATTTCTCTCAATATCATATAGATGCCCACGGACCAATAGGGATATCAATTGTTCATCACATAGCGACTGGCACATGGTTATTCCTATGCGAATTTATCTGGTGACATCCTTCCCATCACTTCTTTTGTGAAATTCCTTTTTTGGAATGTGTAGCAGTCTGTTCACAACCACAGACCTCTCTTCATTGCCTGCTGGCCGACACCAACTTCGAGTACTCAGAGACAACTTCATTTCATACTTTTCAACCACATAATAATACCACCCAAAGAATACTGTTGTTGTTCAGTCATTTTCAGTTGTGTCTGACTTTTCACGACCCCAGTTGGGGTTTTCTTGGCAAAGATACAGGAGTGATTTGCCATTTCCTTCTCCAGCTAATTTTACAGATGAGAAAACTGAGGCAAATAGGCTCAATGTTACACAGACAGCTAAGAGCCTGGGGCCAGATTCCAACTCAGGAAGATGTGTCTTCCTGACTCCAGGTCAGGCATTCTATCCATTGTGCTACCTAGTTGCTCCACCAGAAGAATATTGGTATTCGAAAGATGGGCTTTTCTTTAGGGAGACGGGGGTAATTACAGGAATTAGGCAATTTCCCAGCTTGCTCTTCTCTTACTGTTCAATTTTGAACCCAGCTTGTGGTTTATTTGCAGTGTTAATCCCAGGTATCGATAGATTAGATAGCTATATAGAGAAAGTAATATATACAGATACGTGTGTACGGACACATATCTATACCTGGGACAGATGTATACACACAAATATAAAAATAAACATGTGTGTACACACACACATGCCAATGGACAAAGTTATCCATCCATTCATGTTGCCTGGACATATTGTTGCACATTGCTGTATTCTGTCATCAAAACAGCAGACATTCTTTATCCACTTGGTTTTTCTTGTGTGAATGGTTGAACACAGTTCTTTTAGGTGATTATAGATATCATGTAGGAAGCTCCATAATGTTCTAGTGCTTGATAAATCAACAAAAAGTGATACACCAATAGAAATTTTTTGAGGACTTCATCATCTAGAAGACCTTGTCCACTTGACCTCTGTGCTGGAATTCCTCCATGACACTGACATATGCCTTTGGCAATAATGAATTTTCCTGTTTTATGGCTCATTTCATAAGAATAATCAAATAAAGGTCATCAGATAAAGTTATCATTGTTACATCTTTCAAGTTATCTTTTATGATTTTGATATGTGTATTAGTGACATCTTGTTAATAACAAATTAGAGTAAAAATGAAGGAAAATGTGCTATACAATTGAAACCATTTCAACCTGACCTATTTAAGTAAGTTACATTGAAAAATGGGGAAATGGAAGGAGGAAATGATATTAATGCTGACTATAATGATTCTATGCCAAAAATGTTACCAATATAAATCAGTTTCCACAACAAGGTTACCACCACCCCCCTCCCCAAGAAAAAAAAAACACCTCAGAACTGCTTCAGTCAGCAAATACTTTCTCTCCTTGCTTAGCAGTGAAATATGACAAATAAGGGAAATACTGGTTTAGAATATATGCTTATTTGTGGAAGGAGGGAGCAATATTGCCTTATAAAGCAATAAGAAATCACTCAAAAATCTTTTTTTTTAAAAAGGTTTATGGAAGGGAAAAAATTGTAAAGAAATCTTAGCAAGAGATCTAAGCGAAGCCATCTCAAAGGCATTGAAGGATGAAATTGGAAGGACAACATATAGGCAAAAGAAAAGTTCCATAAAGATTTTTGCAGAAGACTTTTCCTCCCTCAAAAACAGTATAATCCCTCTTATTTGGACTCTACCATGCTAGGTCTGGATATGATGTCTAGGGAAGTAAAAATGGCCCTTAAAAAAGGGCAAAGAGACTCAGTACAAGAGAAGAACCTTATTAGAGGCACCATAATTTTGAAGGCATAAAAGGACAGATTCTTGAGGTTTCTAAAAGAAGGGAGGATGCCAAAGGGGTGGAAAAGTCTTGGACTTTGTTGTTTTTTTTTTAAAGGGTCCTCCTTTGAATACCAGTAAGTACCAACCTACTTTTCATTTCTACAAAATTTTTATGAAGATCTGCACAAGTATCAAGGTTAACCTTCATGAGAATGTTTGAAAACAGGCTTTCCTAAACATTGTGTTCCATCTTTACAATCCCCCAATTGACTAAGAGATGTTGAGAGTTGAAATTACCACTGTTCCTATAGTTCTTTGACTATTAAAAAAAACATACTCAAAAGATTTCCTCCTGCTCTTTTCCACATGATTAACTAATTAGTGTTTTGTAAATATACAAACAGAATGTAGGCATGTACCTTTGAATGAGTCTTATATGGTTAAATGTGTACAGTTTCTGAATTGGGCCATTTTTTAGCATCATGCCTCTAACCAGAATGTTTAAAAGAACTTATCTCATTGTTACCATATCTTCTTCCTTAGAGTTCACCTACATTAAGTTGCTAATCCAGAGCAAGGATCCACCCTCACCCCAAAGCTCATTGCCAGATATATATGGCCCTGAGCCAAACTTCAAATGAGCTAAGTTCTACATCTTAGGATCAGGGTCCTTAAGAGAAGGAGAAGAAATGCAAATCAATGAACTCATCTGCTTATTTGGAAGGCCCTTTGAGAAGAAGTTGAAGTGAGGTTTGTGATGGGCTTTTCTTAGCTTGTCGGTTAAATGACAGCAGGGATTCTTAACCTTTTTTCGTGTGTGTCATGGAATCCTGTCCCTTCTCAAAATATTTTTAAATGCATTAAACAAAATACATAAGATTACAAAAGAAACCAACCATATTGAAATGCAGTCTGTACTTACATGAACTGATGCACAGCGAAGTGAACAGAACCAGGAGAAGGTAGCAACAGTAACAACGTTGTTTGATGAAGAACTGTGAATGACCTCTTCTCAGCAATACAATGATCCAAGACTATCCCAAAGGACTAATGATGAAACATGTTATCTGCCTCCAGAGAAAGAACTTATATTAATGGAATACAGACTGAAATATGCTATTTTTCACTTTTTTCTTTTTTCTTCTTTTATTTGAGTCTTTTTTACACAAAATGACTAGTATGCAAAATTGTACATAATTGCACATATCTGTATCTGATTGCTTAGCATCTGGTGGGGGAGGAAGGGAACAAAGAATTTGGAACTCAAAAGTTTAAATACAAGTGTTAAAAAAATTAAAAAGAAAGAAATGCAGTCTGTAGACAAGAAGACCAGAAACACATTTCAATCTAAAAGTGGGTATAATAATGACTAATTTCAGAGAAACAATGAGCACAACAGTAACATGAAATGAAACATCTATGATTTCTATAGATGACATAGTACTGCTAATCCTGCAATGGTCTGGTGCCAATATTCATAATTGAAAGAAAAATGCTAAATGTCAATTTGAAGTTAGTGAAAACAAAAATATATTTTTCCCAAAAATGAATGGAACCCTCCCCCACCCTTCCAGAACTCTGTTCAGGAGCTGGACCCTTGGTTAAGAACTTTGGATGGAGTGGGAAGCAGGAAAGAAGGGAAACGTGATTCATGCACATGTCCCAAGAAAAGAAATGACTATCAGCCTAGCCCAGGCAACTTCATTGCAGAAACCACACATTGCAGTGATCCCAAGTCGTCTCTTCTGCAATCACAGAGACTTTGTGTTTACTTTGTAAGTCAGTATTGCCAGTTATTGTAGGAACAAAGGCCAAATTCAGGTAAATGTGAGAACTTGGGGACTAGGGATGGGAGGTGACCAGGATTATAACCAAAAGAAAGGGTTCTTGGTTAGATTAGGTCAAAAGAACAAGAGATTTGAACTCTCTTCAGCTATAATTTTCGAGTAACAGCTCAGCCTGCCCAGGAGGGGAATGATTTGGTTTCCCAAAGACCAATGTCCTAAGATTCTGAGTTGTCCAAAAGTGGAAATGGGGGTAATGATTTCCCCATCAAGGGAAGTCTCTGAGCCAAGGATGGATGGTCATTTGTTGGGTATATTAGAGAAGGGATTCTCTTCATATAGATTGTGCTTCCAACTCTGAGATTAGGTGACAATCACTGTCAATCTATTCCCTGAAAATATCTGCCTGGGCCATTGTACCACCAAATTGAGAGAGGTTTGAAAAACAACTGTAGACCCCTTTCCTCCTTGCTCTCTATCTAGCTTACAAGATATCCAATAAGTACTCCACAGAAAGGCTCTCTAGATGGTAGAAATTGTCCACAGGGAACCTCTACTAATCAGATAACAATTGTCAATAATACAGCACTGGATCTTCACTACAAGTCTGTGAAGTAGGGACTACTTCATGGATTATGTCCATTTTATAGATGAGGAAACTAAGTCATCCACAAGGACTTAATTAAGTGCTCACTATTTACCAGGCATTTTGTGACCTGCTGAGAATACAAATAGCCTGGGTCCTGAAAAAGTTCAAATCCTACCTCAGACCCTTCACAACCTGGCCTCTTCCTGCCTTTCCAACCTTCTTACACCTTAAGCCTGTCTTTTCACTCTGTGATCCTACTTTTCGATTCTTCACGAGACAGTAACATCAGCTTCCTAAAAAAGCTGTAGGATGAACAAACTCACCCACTACAAACCTCAAAGCGTCAGCTCTTATGAAATGAGGTGGTAATGTATGTGAAAACACCTGGTACCCGGTAAAGCGCTATACAAAGTTACTGCTATGAGCTCCAGAAGGCTAGCCGGAGCAGGTGGCTCAGACCTTTGAGGGTTCCTGAGGAGGCGTCAGCTCCCCACCCCGCCCCTGCAGGGACCCTTGGCGTCTCTGACAAATCCCTCTGGGTGAGGGGAGACCCACCCACCACGAACACACACATACGCACGCGCGCGCGCACACACACCCACACCATCCCAGGAGAAGAACTCAAAGGCATCCATCCTAGCCAGGCAGTTTTCCATGACAAAAGGGAAGCAGAGAGTTAACCGCCAGGTAGAGCAATGGGATGGAAGGCAGAAAAGGGAGCCCTCCAGCCCCCGGCGGGTGCTAGTCGACTAATAGAGGAGCTAGCAGGAAACCCACTGTTCTGTTCTACAGTTAAAGAGAGAGGGGGCCGGATCTCCAAGGAGAGGCAGAGCCTTAAGAGTGCTTGAGAATCTCGGAAAGGGAGAAAGGTGTTTTTAGAACTCCAGTTCTCCAGGTTAGAGCTTGTTGGAGACTTCAAATCCTCTAGCGCCTCGATTTTTTTGTTGGGGATGGGAAAGGATGGATTAAAGAAAGGCGAGGGAAGCGTAGTGTAAGGATTAGGGCGCTTAATGGAGTGAGAATCAAGAAACCTGTGTTCCAATTCTGCGTCAGCCACTTGGCTGTGTGATCCAGAGCAAGTGATTTAATCTCTCTGGGCCTCGGTTTTTCTCCTCTGTAAAACGAAGGCATTGCCTCTAAGGTCTTTCACGGTTCCACATTTATGGATCCTGAGGTTATGTGTTAAAAAAAATTAGGTAACGAGGTTTTGTCCCCAGGAGTTCCCATTCGCTTCCGGGCTTAATTCTAAAGATACTCTGAGTTTGGAATTCTTCTTCGGCCCCGCGGCAGCCGCTTTGAATTGCAAGAGAATACCCGGGCTGGGTGGGCTGCGTTACTTACCTGGGCCCGGAGTGCCCTAGGAGGGAGGGGAGGAGCCGGGGCTAGCGAGTCACTCAGGCTGCACCCGGACGGAAGCAAGTGGCCATCAAGGGATCAACTATTCGCTGGGCTCCAGGGGAAAATGCACAGGGCGGAGTTGTGGGGGTGGAAATGAATGAAACCGGACCCATCATATTTCCACCACAGTTCCTAAGACGAAAATGTCAGGACTCTGAAAATTCTCGGCAGATCCGTTGTTAAAGATTGAAGGCTTTTTAATGGAAGTTAACCTCGATCTGATTTCCAAAGAAATGTATCGTCGCGGGCGCGCGCGCATACACACACACACACACACACACACACACACACACACACACACACACACACACACACCCTTCCTAGTAACTTTATAGTTTTTAGATTAAGATTTTAAGCACTCATTTCCCACTCACTCCTATTTAAAGAAAAAAAAAGTAAATTTTACCCCTGTTCAAATGATAAATTAGAACTTGTATCCATTTACAAATAAAATCTTGAAAGGAACTTTTCCAGGCCAACTCCATTTTACAAACAAGGAAACTGAGGCAAGGAGAGATTAAAAGGTTTACCCTTGAGGAGGCACCTCCTTTGCCCGGAAGAATGTCTGCTGTGGAATAACCACCAACGAAATTTTGAAAACTCCTTGTTGCGGGTCTTCAGTAAAAGCACCCTGTGAGTAGTTACAAATTGAAGTCTATAGCTAGGGCGTTAGAATATGACACTTCTTAAGATCGGGATTGTTTTGGCCTTTCTTTGTATTCCCAAAGCTTACCACGGTGCCTAGCACACCGTGGGAGCATAATAAATGCTTTGTGTCAATTGAGCGAAGTAGATATGAGAAGGCATTAGTTATTTTCAATGAGGGTGGTCTAAAACAATATAATTATCTCCATTCATCTCTGTTTCCCTTTTCCCTTAACTCCACTTGGAATAAGAATGTAATACATTTCTTATTCCAGAACAGCTGGAGCTGGTCTTTAGAACCACTTAGCAAAGGGCAAACAAACACTTTCTCTTCTAGCAATAACAAGTTTTTCCTAAACAGGCCAATATAGCTCACAGTCTTTTTAATTGGTTGAAGATAGCTTAGTCCCTCCCTCCAGGATCTCCAGTTCCTGAGAGATAAGAAGGCATAAAAGAGGACACACAACACTGACTTGCCTTACAGCTCCTTGGGTTTCTTTAAATAAATAGGATACTAAGACAGAAGCATCCTAAATCTAAATGGCAGAACCACAGCACTACTTAGCAAGAAATGCCTAGGGTGTGCCCATATAACTTGAGTCCAGTGATCTTGGATTAAGTTCCTGGGTGAGGGCTGGGTGAATAAAGAAAACATATTGACCACAAGAAAGCAAAACTCCCTTCCATAAGTCTTACCCTGTGCCAGGTGACAGCTCTAAGCTTCTGGGAGAAAGAAAGCAGGCAGAAGTTAAAATCCCTAAAAGAAAACTAAAGCGCCAACTTGGGACTAAGCAAATCCAACAAAAAGAAAGGAAGACTTCCTTCCATTAGATTCTTGGTAGTCAAAGTGATTTTCGTTTTATTTAAGGAAAAAATAAAATTTTACCCCTGTTCAAATGATAAATTAGAGCAACTTGTATTTACAAATATAAAATCGCATACAGAAACAGTATTTACAAAAGCTCATAAAAATCCATCATGTAAAATCACAAAAGGAAGCCTACGAACCACTGGGATCTTTGGTATTGGTTTTCAGGCAACATTTTCAAAGAAATGTTTAAAGAAATAAAACTGTACAATGTCACAAAGTCTCCTCATCTTGATTTTTTTTGGATCCAAGATGTCCTACAGATATTCCTATCAACCAGCAGTCCAAGTCACCCCGAATATTATGACCCCTGACCTCCCACTCCCATTATTTATCCCCCACCCCCAGGATGCATTCACTTTGGGCCTTGGAAGTTGGAGTTTTTCCTGAGACTGTCTTATTTTTGCCCCAGGAAAATCTCCAGTCACTAATCCAGTGTATTTTCAAAGCCCTCTGCTTATCCTGTGCTGAGTGGTTGTTAGGGATGAAGGAAAAGAGGAAGCAGTTTGTGCATAGCACCTGGCTTTAATTGCACATTTCAAAAGTTTAAAAGCCTTTGCTCCCACCAACCAACAAACACGAGGCACCCAGCCTGCCTGTATCTTGGCCCCCTTACACCTCGGAGCCTTCCCGGGGATAAATGAGGCTGTTGACGCTGAAGCTGTTGTAGAATGGATTGTTGAAGTGGCTGCCCTGGCCGCCACTGGTGGGGAAGGGGCTGTAATAGGAGGAGGGCCGAGGGCTGCTGATGTTGCTGCCGCTGCCGCTGCCGCTGCCACCGCCCAGGTGCAAAGCCTCGGGCTGAGCCTCGGACAGGGAGCTAGGGGGAAAGCCAGAGGCCGTGCTCCGCTGCGCCCCCTGGAGACCCCGCGAGGAGAGCTCCGCGGGTACGCCAGGTAGCCCCAGGTGTCTGGGTTGGTGGCTCCTCCCTGCACTGCTGGCGCTGCCGAGGCCGCTGAAGAAGGATTTTAGGCAGGGGGTGGAGGACAGTAAAGGGCCGTTTGGAGGCGAGGCACTGCTCTTGGGCTCCTCGGGGGATTCTGGAGTGGAGGGGGAGGGGCCCAGGAGGGAAGGAGGGCTGTCTCCAGCTTCAGGCTTCACCACTATTACAGGGCCCCCTCCTTCTTCGGGTTTAGGGATCCCTCCGGCCACTGAGGAGCTGCTGCTATTCGGTTCCGTGCGGCGCTTCCTCTTCCGCCTAAAGTTTCCATTGTCAAACATCTTCTCACAATTTGGATCAAGAGTCCAGTAATTGCCTTTCCCTGTGGGAGTGAGGAATGGAAAAAAAAAAGTCAGGGATGGGTTCCCTTCCCACTGCCCCCTTTCTCTGGACAAGAGTGGTGAAGCTAGCCGGCCTGGTGGATAGAGTCCTGGACCTATAGTCAGGAAGACCTGAGTTCACATCCAGCCCGTGACCCTTACTGACTGTGTGGTGACCCTGGGCAAGTCACTTTGACCTCTACCTCAGTTTCCTCAACTGTAAAATGGCGTTAATAACAGCCCCTACCTCACAGGGTTATTATGAGGATCAAATTAAGATAATCTTTGTAAAGCGCTATAAAAATTATTATTCCCCTCCCCTTTGCAATATGGATGGGCACCTTCTCTAAGACTGAACGAGTCTATTGGGGGTTGGGCTCCTCCCAAGTTTCCTCTTTTGAAACCCCAGATAAATCTAAATGACAAGACTTTAATACTGCAGCACCTATGAAGATAGCAACCCCTCTAACAACACAGTAGAAGTATCATATCCTGTGGCCAACCCAGTGTGGAGATGCTCTTAAACTTTGCCAAGCTAGTTCTTGAGCAGTCTCAGCTATGGAAAAATCTTCGAACCTGCTGGGTGTTTTTGCTCTAAACACAAGTTGACCCCACCTCTTTAAGCAGAGTAGGCTAGTAAAGTCACTTTCATTCATCACTTCTGGAGTTACCCAAATGGTCTTCATCCAGTATCATAGGACTAGAGCTGCAATGGACTCAGATCACCCAATTCAACCCTTTCCTTTTTTACGGCTGAGGAAACTTCGGCCCACAGACTCTAAGTGATTTGTCCAAGGTCACCCAAATAGCTCCTGTCATCTCAGAAACCAGTCTTCTGGTTTCTGGCTTCTTCTTTCCATTGGGTCACAATTGTTTCCCTTTTCCACATAACCTCATGGAATAAGTAACACAAGTCTTTATCATCTGTATTTTATGAATAAGCAAACTAAAAGTTCAGGTTATAAATGACTTGCCTGTGGTAGAAAAGCAATGGTTCTGACTCCAAATGCTAAACTAAGTTAATGTTATCCTTTATGGTTTTTCCCCCATTTCTTTTCAGTATTTGCTGTTAAAAGTCCCTTATTTCCTTCCCCTTGCCCCTAAATTCTGAGCACATTAAATTATAGAATACCAGGTTGCAAGGGATGGAAATCTACACCTGTAAAGATGAAAATAAAAATGTACAACTCATATACCCAATTCTTCTCTCTTGCCACCATCACCATAAGGAAACAAAAATTAATGAGCAGCAATTAGGTTAGTACCATTGTACTGATAGAAAATATTTTCAGGCCATAAAAGGCTTTGAAAAAGATAGGATTTTACATCTAATTCTCTTTGAAATCTCCAAATATGCATAATGCTGTGGGTTTTTTTCATTTTGCAAAAATAATACCAACAAAACTTGCTACCTATCATACATATTTATCTTGGAGCCATCCCTTCAGTACTGAAGTGTTTTAACAAGAAGTAGCTACAGCACAACGGTGGATAACCAGGATTACTTGGGGCCAAGAAGACATTGTGAGATAAAGTATGAAGGAGTCTACCTGATAATCTCAGGTGATAAATCTTATGTGGTGCATAAGAAATCGGTAATCTGCTAGCTGACTCCTAAAGTCTTTGGCTATTCCTAAATTCCAAGTCATCTAAACAAAGTCCTACATCTTTGGGCTGAGTCCCGGTGTTCTCCCTGCTATCTCTCTCACCTGAAATTCCATCCATCTCTGTGAGGTCCCTCCAGCCTAGAATGTTCTCCCTTCTCATCTCCATCTCTTAGAATCCTTGGCTTCTTCCAAGATTCAGCTCATCAGCTCAGGCACTGCCTTTCCCAGTCTCCACCCAAACCCTCCCAGTGTCTTCCCCAGGAGGCTAGAGTTTAATTTCTTCCCTATTTTCTTTGTTTATACTCAGATGGACAGTAAATAAGTCCCACGGGATAGGGTACCTAGCTCACCTAGGTACTCACCTAGGTACCTGTTGTTGTTTTTCAGTCATGTTTGACTTAGTGATCTCATTTGGGGTTCTTAGCAAAGACACCAGTCATTTGCCATTTCCTTCTCCAGCTCTCTCTACAAATGAGGAAACTGAGGCAAATAGTGACTTGCTCGGGGTCATTCAAGTAAGTGTTTGAGTTATCTTTTACATTCAATTAAAACACACACACACACACACTACAAAATTGCCTGGAGGAAGTCTATCTCTGAACAACCCAGGATTCTTTCTTCATTGGCTTGCTTCTTCAACTCATCTAACCCTTTGGGGTTCAAGCATTAGGAATGAACCCACATAGTGTGTGTACATAGCACATATTGTAGAATTAGGTCTTGGGCAGTTGGGGGAAGAAAAGAAAGGCTGGGATACATTTATGACCTAAACTTCTATTGAACAAAATGTTAGGGAGACAATTAACTTACAATCGTTTCCCCTGGAACTACAGTAACTCGTTCTTCTAATTCCATCAGCACTTCCACAGCAAGTCTTGCGTGGTGTGTGGTATGCTCTTTCCCAGTTGAGATATAGTGGAACTCCTTTACAAGGGTAATAACCAACAAAGACTAATGCCAAATTTATATACAGAACCCTTCTATCAAGTTTGTCCTTCCTGAACATTTCTTAGTACATGCTCTGCCTCTCAGCAGCTCAGAATCTTTTTTTTTTTTAAGGCTATTACTGCAGGATTCACCCATATAAATCACTAACCAGTTGTTGCTTTTTTCTCCTTCCTAGAATCTGTTTCATCTTCGTCTGGCAGCACTAGTCCCCCTTCCAAGACCTCTTCCTTTAATGTGTGTGGTTTACTCCTAGATTCAGTCTGTCTCCTACATCTGACATAAACTGCCCTACCCAGTCATTTCGGGCTCAACTCAGGACAACATTCCCCCCACTCCCAGTTTTCTCAATGAGCTGCCTCCTTTCTCTTTCTCTCCCATTTTATGGAAGAGCATTGGGCTCCCCTCTTTTAGTCTCTTTTTTGTTGTTGGGTTTTTTTTTTGCTTTTTGGAGGGCAATTGGGTTAAGTGACTTGCCCAAGGTCACACAGCTAGTAAGTGTTAAGTGTCTGAGGCTGGATTTGAACTCAGGTCCTCCTGACTCCGGGGCGGTGCTCTATTCACTGCACCACCTAGCCCGCCCCATAGCCTCTTTTTTTATGGGGTTCCCGGATCCCCTTTTTTTCCTTGGCTAGGAGGAGCTGCTTCCTTTCTCCCCTCGTTTAGAGGGTCGCATTCTCTTCTTTTTTCTCACTTGCCTGAAAGTCAAAGGTTGCTTTCTCACTCTACCTTCTTTCAAAAAAATCTGGGAGAGGGGGAAAGGGGAGGGAGGTGGGGGGGGGGGTGGTCAATGCCTCCTTTTCCTTCTATCTGTCTCCTTTTCCTTCTATCTCCGGGTTGAAGGGGGCTGCTTCCACTCTCCTTGGGGAGTGTCACTGGCCCTTTTTTCCCACTTCCCTGGAGAGTTGAGGCCTCTCCATCCCCCTCTCCTCCCAAGGCAGCCCTGGTTCCCTCTTCGTATCTTACCCTATACTATTTTCTTCACATACTCAGACCGGAGCCTGACAGACGGCTAGGCTAAAGAGACTCCTAGCCTTCTTTCAAGCACGCTCCAACTCCAAGTCCCTCTACCTGCTCATCCAGAGTGGAAGAAGGTTCGATTCTGTGCGTCTATGGCCCACAATCCCAGCACCCACACATCTCATGGCCCTCGACAACCTCACAGTTCGGGGGCTCAAGCATTTGTACTCCCTATTCCTGCACCCTGCCCACCTCCAAGGGCTCTGGCGCCTCCACCCTCCCTCAAAACTGCCGTTAGGTTGGAGTCTCCAGCCCCTGTATGTGCGCGCTTCTGTCCCGCTCTAAGCACCCTGCCCATCTGCAAGGTGCTCCAATACCAGTGCCTGGCGCCACGCCCCCTCCGCTTCAAGCGCCCTCAAGCTCCCAGGTTAGAGTTTCCCCAGCACACACGAAACCCGGGGTCAGCGTTTGAGCTCCCTGCTCCCCACTCCACGCATTCTCTCTGCAATCCGCGTCCCTCCCGGTTCCCAGAGCTCTCCTCTAAGCACCTATGCTCCTCGCCCCCTCACGCCTCCCGAGACGCCCTCTCTCCTCTCGTTCTTGGTTCCGAAGCTCCCAGGTGCTTTCCTCCGAGTCCCTTTACCCCCTCCCTCCAAGCGCTCGGACGTGTCTTTTGCCTCTTGTGCGGAGTTCGTGTGCTCCCCCAGTCTCCATGCTCCCCAGCCTCTACCTTCCCCCAACCCCACCCCACCCCACCCCACTGGCGTCCCAGCCCCGCCCGCCCGCATCAGGCTGGTGGAGTGCCAGTTACCCACCGGGGTCGTCCTCGTCACGGGGCACCTTCTTGAAGCAGTCGTTTAGGGAGAGGTTGTGGCGGATGGAGTTCTGCCAGCCAGCCTTGCTGCGCTTGTAAAAAGGGAAGCTCTCGGCCACGAACTGGTAGATGTGGCTGAGCGTCAGTTTGCGCTCGGGTGCGTTCTGGATGGCCATGGCAATGAGCGCCGAGTACGAGTAAGGCGGCCGCATTATCTTGAGCAGATCCTCCTGGCTGGCCAGCGACAACCAGCCCAGCTCGGCGGCGGCCCCCGAGGGAGAGCCAGGGCCCGGCCCGGGACCAGACGGGGGCGGCGGGGCGGGCGCAGGAGCAAAGGGGCGCGGAGGTGGCGGGCAGCCGAAGGGCCCGGCGGGCGGCGTAGGCGGCTGCAGGAAGGGGCCAGCGGAGCCCCCCGAAGGTGGCGGCGGCGGCGGGGGCGCCGGCGGTCCCGGGCTCAGGTAAGCAGCGGCGGCGGCTGCTGCGGCGGCAGCGGCGGCCGAGGACCCCCCGACGCCCGCCGCCCCGTTGAGCCACAGGTAGGGGTTGGCTGCGGTGGGCGGCGGCGGCGCGTAGTCGGACAGAGCGTAGGGAGCCCTGGGGGACTGCGCGGCGCTGGAGGAGGCGGCGGCTGCCTGCGGGTACACGCTGAAGTTGTCACCGCAGTAGAGGGCCATGTCCGCGGCCAAGGGGGAGCGGGGCTGGCCTCGCCGCTCCGCAGAGAGCATCCCTCAACAGGCCACCCACGGGCGCTGTGGTCTTCCGACGGGCTGGCTGTCCTCAGCCTCCTTATAGGGGAGGTCCCGCCGCGCCTCGAAAAGCTAAGTTGGGGGCGGGGACGCGGAGGTCTGACCAGACCCCGCCTTGCCCTGCCCTGCCCCGCCCAGCAAGTCTAGCTGGGCGCCAGACGGCCGCGAGCTTTCTCTTGCAGCCGCTTCTCTGATCTCTCCGGGCCGGAGAGGTAGCAAGTGAACCCACGTCTCTGCTCGCCTTTATTCCCCCACTACTCCCCGGCCCTAGATTGAAAGAGAGACTAGATTCGAGCCCACGAACTTTTAGAAATCGCTTCCCTCTCGTGGCCACGATCCTCTAAGCATCTTAACCCACTTTAGCTCCTCCTGATCCTGACTCTTCCTTGGGTTCAATGCCTCACAATATTTAGATTCAACCCTCTGCTAAAAAATCGACACCCACTTCCTTGGCCCGCCTGGGGCTGGGGCTGCCTCCTGTCGGGTTGGTAAAATTCTTTAATTTAAAAAAAATTATTAATGTGTGTGAAGTCTCAATGACCTTTGGATCTCTTTCTCATTCTCTCGCTTTTCTCCGCCTCCTTTTAAGAAAGAAAGAAAAAGAAAGAAAGAAAGAAAGAAAGAAAGAAAGAAAGAAGAAAGAGAGAGAGAGAAAGAAAAAGCCTTTTAGAGACCTTTGAAGAAGAGATAGTATAAGTAGATGTGGCACTTATTTAAAATTCCTGATAGGATTAACACTTGGAAAAACCAGCTGCTGGTTTTAACTGTGCAAATAGCACTGACGAACCACTCCCCTCCAAAAAGATACCAAAAGGTTTATCCTTATCTCTCTCCTTTACGAACCGACTTAGAAATCTCGTCTAAGAAATAAATATAAATGCCCATAAGGGGAAGGAGACTTTATTAAAATCCCTTACGACCTTGTGTCTGACTGCGCATGTTACTGAGAATGTATTGCTCTTTAAAAAGCGACCTTAATTTTTACGTTGTTTTTAAGCTCGCGTCTTCTAAACTCAAACGATATGACTGACTTCTCACGTTTTCTTTTAGAGGAAGATAAAACCTTGTTCTTTCACCTTTTTCAAGTTTGCAGACAAAGAAATCAGGCTGTTCAGTAAGATTTAAAAATCTGTATTTAGTTATTCCAAATATTCCAAAAATACTTAATGACAAAATTGTCCACGTGTGTGCAAGCTTTCGAAATTAGCGCCTGTATCAATGTATTTCACCTCTTGAAATCCAAAATCGAGAAAACGATCCAATTTCTTTAAAACTAATTATATTTTTTTTTCTGGAAAAGCAAAAATTGCTAAAAAAAAAATGCTTTTGGACTTGTGATATGTGCTGTAGAGTGAAAATCTTGGGTAAGGGAGGGATGGATATTGTCCCCTATACATTTGGTTTATATTTTAAAGTGAGGTGAAGATTAATTCTTCATTCAGATGAGCACAATTGCAGTTTTAAAATCTGTGTCACATATGGGAGATGGTGAAGTTAAATAAGAGATTTGATAGTTTTCCATATGCTTTTTGCATCTGCTAGGGGATCGACAACTTTTAATTCATCCAAATGGAAAAAAATATTTGAAGTTAGTGCTTTCCAAATTGATCATTTACTTTTTAAGCAAACATTGAATAAATTGGAAAGTTAGTATCTAAAAAGGAAAATTTTAGACATGAAAAATGAAAGGATTTAAAAATGTCTCCTTAATAGTTCCAGTGATACAATTAAAAAATTTTTCTCTGCTTAATTTTTATAATTATTGCTTAGTAAATTGCACGTGTCTGTGATTTAAAAAAAAAACTTTGCATTTAAGTTCATTGAAAAATCTAGTTGGTCTTAATGATTCTGTATGTTGCCTTTGAAAGGAAAAGGCTATTTGTTAATCGTCTCCAAACGGTTCTGTGTTGTAGACAGCTTACCCAAGAATTATAAATGGTCTTGTGTATTTTATGGAGAAGGGAATTACTACAACTCCCATCTGTTAAAGAAAGGGCTAGATTTAAAATATTATTGCTGTGTTTACACTCAACTAAATATAAGTAATTTTAAAAGACTATTAATCATTGCCTTTTCTATTTAAGTAGAGCTAGTTCTTTCTACATCAACTCATATCCTGTATGGCATCATTTTGTTCAAGATACTAGAATTCCATTTTATAAAACACAGAGCCACCTAGAGTATCTTTGCCTCTATGACAGTCTCACATACTATGGATACCTTTTTAAAGTGAGTGGGGAATGGTTAAGAAAATATTAAACAGACTAATATAATGTTATGTGCCTTCATTTCACCAGCAGAAAGTATAAAATACATTGTATAAAGTACAAATTGCTTACAACTTCAATGATTCTTATATTACCTTTTTACAAAAATCACAAACTAAAATATGTCATTATTAGAAAATAAAATCATTTTGAAAGTCTATAAAAATTAATATGTAATTAATTCAATGATAATAGTAATTTTGACCTTCACAACCAACCTGGGGAGAAAGTGCTATCACAAAGGACAAAACTGGTGTAGGTTAAAGTGACTTGTGAAGGTTTGGAGCTGATTAAGAAAGAATTCCCTCCCCTCAAAGGTAACATACAGAATCATGAAGACTTAACCAGATTTTTCAATGCACTTAAATACAACATTTCTTTTTAAAAAAATCAACCTAGTATACAATTTGCAGAGAAAATATATTTTTGATTGTATCACTGGAACAATTAGGAATAAACTATCAAATTCTTTCTCTAAACTTCCCTACCCCTAATTTTCCTTTCAGATATTAATAAGTTTAATGAGTATTAATACAATTAATAAGTTTCTGAGGCTGGATTTTAACTCACATTTTTGTGACTCCAGGTCCAGCCTTCTATCCCCTGTGGCCCCTAGTGACCTGGTTCTTTTCATTTTTATTGTTTAGTAGCATTCTTTTTTTTTCTTTGAAATGCCACTCAACGGAATTCATTTTATAAAGGAGTAGTTGCAGTTAGGTGGTACAATGTTTAAGGAGCCAGAAGATCAGAATTCAAAAGTGACCTCAGACACTTCCTGGCTGTGTGAGTCTGGACTAGTCACTTAACCTTTGTTTATCTTAATTCCCTCATCTGTAAAATGTGAATGAAAATAGCACCTACCTTCCAGGGTTGTTGTGAGGATCAAATGAGATAATGCTTGTATTTGGCAGTTCATGTAGTAGTAAGCAGTGTATAAAAGTTAGCTGTAGCATTCAATGCTGTTTCACACTTAATCACTTAGCATCATGCAAAAATAATTTGCACCCACAAAAAAGGATCGATTAGAAGGCTAGCAACTTGAAAACATTATTAGTGTTGCTAGAGAAGTTACATTTGTATCAGGAGCTGAACTACCAACTAAATCATGGCTTATGAATTCTAATAATTATTCTCAGGGTAGTTTCTACATTGCCTATACTAGGATTCTCCTTTCTTTATACTAGGATTTCCCTTTTTAAATCTATGAGATAACCAACTGATGAGAGATGCGAGCAAAGATAATATAGTGATGGTATGGTATAGGTTAGAGGTTTCTTTTATTGTGTAGCCCTACCCCTGGTCAGTTTTGGTCAATTCCTGAATGACTGTGACTCTGTATATGGCATTGGCAAGAAAAGAAAAGTAGGGGCAGCTAGGTGGCACAGTGAACAGAGCACTGGCTCTGGAGTCAGGAGGATCTGAGTTCAAATCCAGCCTCAGACACTTGACACAACTAGCTACGTGACCTTGGGCAAGTCACTTAACCCCAATTGCCTTGCCTTCCCCTCTTAAAAAAAAAAAGAAGAGAGGCAAGAGCATCAAGGAGAGAACACAAAGGAAAGAGAGGGGAAGCATGGATTTGGGAATATGGGAGGTCCTGAAGCCATTGATTTGTGGGGAGGAGTCAACAGCCCCAACATGTCCCTTAATTCCCAGTGCTATATCCCAGAGAGTGCTAAGCAAAAGATTGCTGTCTCTTAACTTGATCCGAGATTTCATCTTGTTTCTACATCATACAATACCCACCTCTTCCTCTTATGTTCTATTTCCTAAAATAATTTTCCCATTATTATTTTGCTTCTTGTTTTTTTCCAGTCTTCTTCTTCTTTTTTTTTTTTCGCTAAGTGGTTGGTGGAAGGGAAGCTAACCTGGCCAAGAGCTCTTACCTACCCTTTCTGCGTGGAAATATGTCCTTCTATGGACCAGAAAATGGCTTTATCCTGAATTCCCCAAAAAGCATCAAACCCCTAGGCTGCAATTATTTAATGTGTAATCGACACGTTCATGTCCAATATCCTTCTTGGAAATAGGAGAACAAAGGAGTGATCACCCAGCAATAACCCTTTCACCCACTCCCCACAAAGATAGAAACCCCAGCTCCCCAGAGATGTGGAGTAGGCAGTTCAGATTATATGCTTCTAAATATATTTGTGCTACACATACAGATTTTGAACCTGCTAGATTGTAATGCCTAAATTGGGCCTCCTGGGTTTTAGTCTTTGATCACTTATGCAACAAATTCCCAAAATTCTCTAAAGGAAGTTTAAGAATGGTTAGGTGACTATATGACCCATTAATGTTATAATCCTAGTTTATTATAATGAAGAGCTTTAGCAAAATGTTGCCATGAAATCAATTTTTACTATAAATTAAATAGGTGACATGTATGATCTGGTTCCTTTCTCATGGTCAGGCCTGCTACATCTCCCATTGGGGTATTTCTTTGCTATCTGTTTGATCTCCTGTGTTACTCCCAAATTGTTAGGGGGTGCCAATGGCTAGTGTTCTTCAGTTCCATTTAATGACGTAATATCAATTGGCTTTTGCAAAAAGATATTTACTTAGAAAATATAGCAAGAACAAAAGTCCAAACATTTCCTCCAATGCCTCAGGGTCATAATCCTCAATTCATGGTGGGGGGGGGGGGTGTTGGGATTAGGCTCAAAACATAGCTCATTGGTCCCCTACATAGCATTGTTCTCACCAAGTTCACGTCTAAAGACATCCCTGCCAGACAGGATCTTCTGCTGGGTTAGGGTCCCAAAGGTCAAGACAAAAGACTGCTCCTGTTATTGATGCTGTGCTGGCTATAATATTTAGTCCATGACTTGTGTTTTTATGGATGTTTTTTGTTTGTTTTTTACATCCTTATACTTTCCCCCACAATTACTCCCCTTTCTCCTCTGAGAAAGCTATCCCACATAAGAAGTAGTGTTGTTAAAGACAAAAAAGAAAAAGAGAACTCAGAATAATTGATCAATACATTGAAAAAGCTTGAAAATATGTACAATGTACAACCCTTGTATACTTCTCACCTCTGCAAAGGGGTAAGATGGGAATGTCACCTCTTGCTCTTTATAATTGCGCAACATTCACTTTTGATTCTTTTTCTGGTTGTTCTTAGGTTCACATTGTTGTGTATATTGTTTTCTTGGCTCTGCTTATTCCATCCACATCAGTTCATGTAAATCTTTTCATTCTTTTCTATATTCATCACATTCATCGCTTCTTACAATATAGTAATGTTCCATTATATTCGTGTCAGTCCACAAGTGCCTTCTATGTGCCAGTCACAGGGCTATTTGGGAGATAGAAAGAAAGATGAAAGACAGTCCTTGCCTTCAATGAGCTCCCAATCTAATGAGGAAAGACCACACGTAAAAAGCTGCTGAAGTATTGGATAAAATTGCCTTCATGGGGGCATAGCAGAGTCCAGAATAGTGAAGCTTCAGCCAGATGAGAAATGATGATTTGACTGTCCTGGGTGCCCTCCTAGTCTTTTGTGTACTTTGGTATTTGGCAGATAAATGATCCCTAACCATTTTATTTTGTATTTATTTTGATTAGGATTCCCCTTCCTATTATTGCCTCTTGGAGTTCGTTATTACAATACAGAAAAACTTCTGATTTTGGAGAGTTTATTTTGAAGCCTGCAATGTTACTCAAGCTATTATCTTAATCATTATTTTTGCTAATCCCCAGGGATTTTCCAAGCAAACTGTTGTATAATCAGCAAATAAGGATAGTTTTATTTCCTCTGTACTTAAGAGCGTGTTGGTAAATGTTTCACAACCAGGGAAAAACATAAACATGACATACTTTTAAGTTTAATCAGCATTGTTAGTATTTTGTTAATCACTTTCTTAAATCTAGACAATCAACAAAATGATAAACCAGGACTTAATATATAGTGTTTGCCTACTTCCAAGATGTGTATGCTTACGCTAGAAATTTAACAGTTAGCTCCATTCAGCTGGTACAAACTGACTTTAGCACACCTCTGTCTTTACCTGTCTTTATGCCTTAAATTGCTTTCTCTTTTTTATTGCTATGGTTAGCTTTTCTAGAACTATATTAAGCAATACTTGGAAGAGTGAGTCTCCTTGCTTTATTCCTGTATTTATTGGGAAAAGTTCTAGTCTTTGTTGGTTGATTTAATTATCAGTTTTAGAAAAGGAAAATGTAATTTTTCAAAAAATGGGCGTTTTGTGGCAGAGGCCCAAGAGGGGGAGTGGTCTGACAAAGAGAGTTTAGAAACTCATAGAAAACTTAGAGAACATTTTAAAATTCTCTAAAACCATCCTGCTTGTCCTTTCTTATAGCACAGTATTATTCCATCACAAGCATATACCACAACTTGTTTAAGTATTCCCCAACTTGGGGTGGCTAGGTGGCACAATGAATAGAGCACTGGCCCTGGAGTCAGGAGAACCTGAGTTCAAATCTGACCTCAGACACTTAACACAAAAAACTAGCCATGTGACCTTGGACAAATGACTTAACCCCAATTTCCCTCCCCCCCAAAAAAGTATTCCCCAACTGATAGGCATCCCCATGGTTTCCAATTCTTTGTGTGTGTGTGTGTGTGTGTGTGTGTGTGTTTTCCTCTTTTTTGTTGATTTCTTTGGGATACAGACTTAGTAGTAGTATTGCTGGGTCAAGGGGCATATACAATTTTATCACCCTTTGGACATAGTTCTAAACTGTTGTCTAGAATGATTGAATCATTTCACATCTCTACCAACAATGCATTAGTGTCCCAATTTTTCCACATCTTCTCCAACATTTATCATTTTCATTTTCTGTCCTGTTAGCCAATTTTATAGGTGTGAGGAAACACCACAGAGTTGTTTTAATTTGCATTTCTCTAATTATGAGTGTGGGAAGCTAGATGGTGAGGTGAATAGAGTACTCTAGGGATGGAATCAGGGAGACTTGAGTTCAAATTCCACCTCAGACACTAGCTGTGTGACCCTGGGCAAGTCACTTGACCCTGTTAGCCTGTTTCCTCAACTGTAAAATGAGTTGGAAAGGGAAATAGCAAACCACTCCAGTATCTTTGCCAAGAAAATCCCAAATGAGGTCATGAAGAATCAGACATGACTGAAATGACTGAACAACAACAATTATTAGTGATTTAGAGTATTTTTCTCATAATTGTTGACAACTTGTATTTGTTTTTTTCTTCTGAAAACTTCCTATTCATTTCCTTTCACCATTTACCAACTGGAGAATGGTTCTTATATTCTGAGGACAAGTATCACTTCCAGTAGAAAGAGTAGTCACAACATCTTTTTCTGTATAAAACTATCTTGGAAGCATCAAAAACTTCCAACCCCCCAGAACTAGTTCTGAAAACTGCAGCACAAAAAAAAAAAGGGCGACATTTGGGACAATGGCCCCCAACCTGAGAACAAAGAACAATTTTAACATAAAGTTCAAATTCAGGACATAGGCTAGAAAAATGAATAAATAACAAAAAAGTACCCATGCATAAAAACTACAATGCGACAGGTAAGATCAAGACGCAAACTCAGAAGAAGACAATAATATCAAATAGCCACAATCAAACCTCAAATAAAATGTGAATTAGACACAAGCCCAACAAGATTTCCTGGAAGAGCTGAATTTTTTTTTTTAAGTTGAATGAGTTGTAGAGGAAACATTGGGAACACAAATTAAATCAGTGCAAGAACATTATAAAAAGGCAACAGTTTGGTAAAAGAGGCACCAAAAAAAGTACTGAAGAAAATAACACCTTAAAAACAGAATTGGTCAAATAGAAAAAGTAGTACAGAAGCTCACTGAAGAAAATAAAACCTCAAAAATTATAATTGGGCAAATAGAAGCTAATGACTCCATGAAACATCAATAAACAAACAAAAAAGTGAAAAAAAAAGAAAAGAAAATACGGAATATGTCATTGGAAAAACAACTGACCTAGAAAATAGATTGAGGAGAAATAATTTAAGGACTACTGGACTGCCTAAAAGCCACAATAAAAGAAAGAGCCTAAACATCATGTTTCAGGAAATTATAAAAGAAAACTGCCCTGATGTCCTAGAACCAGAGGGTAAAATAAAAACTGAAAGAATCCACCAGTCACCACTGGAAAGAGATCTGAAAATAAAAACTCCCGGGAATATTATAGTCAAATTACAGAGCTCAGAGATCAAAGAGAAAATACTTAAAGCAGGTAGAAAGAAACAATTTAAATATCATGGAGTCACAGTCAGGATCACAGAAGATTTAGCAACTACCTCTTAAAGGAGTAAAGAGCTTGGAATATGATATTCCAGAAGGCAAAGAAGCTAGGCTTACAACCAAAAATAACCTACCCAGCAAAACTGAGTGTAATACTTCAGGGTGAGGGAAAGGGGAATGGATATTTAATGACAAATGCAGGACTCAAGAGAAGCTAAAAAGGTAAACATGAAAGAGAAATCACAAGGGACTCAGTAAGGTCAAACTATTTTCATTCTTATATGAGAAAATGATATACATAACTCCTAAAAACTTTATCATTGTTAGGGCAGTTAGAAGTTGTGTACATAGAGGATATGGATGTCAGTATGTTATGTTGGAATGATCTCAAAAAAAATGAAGAGGTAAGAAAGGGGATGCACTGGGACAAGGGGGAAGGGAGAGGAAGAATAGGAGAAATTCATATAAAATAGGCTTACAAGGAAGGGTTTTTTCAGTGGAGAGGAATACGCTGCAGTTTGGGGAGTGGATGCTTGAATTTCACTTTCATCTGAATTGGTCCAAAGAAGAAAGAATATAGGTAGATTGAGAGATATAGATATAGTATATAAGGTGTATGTGTGTACATATATATATATATACACATTCAATTGGGTATAGAAATCTACCTTACCCAACAGGAAAGTGGGAAGGGAAGAGGATAGAAAAAGATGAGGGAGAGGGTAGTTAAAAGGAGAGCAGATTAAGGGAGGTAGTGGTCAGAAGAAAAACAGAGTTTTGGAGAGGAACAGGGTAAAAGAGAAAAAGACAGAGAGAGAGAGAGAGAAAAAAAATTTTGAGTGTGAATGGGATGAATTTGCACATAAAATGGAAGCAGATAACAGAATGGGTTAGAAACCAGAATCCAACACTATGTTTACAAGAAACACACTCTAAATAGAGGCACAAGCAGAGTTAAAATAAAAAGGCTGGAACAGAATCTATTATGCTTTAGCTGAAGTTTAAAAAAAGGCAAAAATAGCAATCATGATCTCAAAGTAAAAGCAAAAATAGACCTAATTAAAAGATAAACAGGAAAACTATATCTTGCTAAAAGGCACTGTAGACAACAAAGTAAGATTAATACTAAACATGTTTAACAAACAGCACAGAATCCAAATTCTTGAAGGAAAAGTTAAAAGTTACAAGAGGAAATGGACAGTAAAAATATACTTAGGGAGGGACTTCAACTTTCCCCTGTCAGAGTTAGATAAATCTAACCATAAAATGAGAAAGAAGTTAAGGAGATGAACAGAATTTTAGAAAAGTCAGGTACCATACACCCCTGGAGAAAACTGAATGGGAATAGAGATGAGTGTACCTTTTTTCGGGTATACGTGGCACCTTCAAAATAATTGACCCTTGTATTAGGGCATAAGAATTTCACAAGAAATGCAGAAAAGTAGAAATATTAAATGTACCCTTTTTAGTATGTAATACAATAAAAATTATATTCAACAAAGGACTGTGGAAGTATAGATTAAAAATTAACCAGAAATTACAAGAATATCAAGGGAATCTATGAAAAAAAATGTGAAGGAAGGTGGTCTAGCAGTACCAGATTTCAAACTGTATTACAAAGTGATAATCATCAAAATGATTCAGTACTTACTGAGAAATATAGTGGTAAATCAGTGGAATAGATTAAGTATATAATAAACAGAAGTAAATGACCATAGTAATTTAGTGTTTGATAAAGCCAAAAATGCAAGCTTTTCAAGGCAAGAACTCATCATTTGACAAAAATTGCTGGGAAAATTAGAGAGCAGTTTAGCAGAAACTGTACATAGACCAACATCTCATACTATATACCAAGATAAGGTCAAAATGGGTATATGAATTAGATATAAAAGGTAATATGATAAGCAAAATAGGGGAGCATGGAAAAATGTACTTGTCAGATTTATGGATAAGATTAATTTTGCTATTATTTTTTCTAGCTCTATAAAATAATTCTTGTGTACTTTGATTACTATGGCACTAAATAAGTAAATTAACTTAAGCAGAATTGTCATTTTTATTATATTGGTTCAGCCTACCCATGAACAATTAATATTTCTCCAGTTGCTTAGATGTGTCTTTAATTGTGTGAAAAATGTTATGTAATTATGTTCATATAGTCCCTGGGATTGTTTGGCAGGGAGAATCCCAAGTATTTTCATAATGTCTGCAGTTATTTTAAATGAAATTTCTCTCTCTAGCTCTTCCTTCTGGATTTTTTTTGTAATATATAGAAATACTAATGACTTATATGGGTTTATTTTGTATCTTTCAACTGTGCTAAAGTTGTTAACTATTTTGACTAATCTTCTAGTTTATTCTCTAGAGCGCTTTAAACCTACCACCATATCATCTGCAAAGTGATATCTTTGTTTTCTTATTGCTTCTTTTTATTCCTTCAATTTTTTTCTTGTCTTATTGCTATAGCTAATATTTATTTCTAGTACAATATGGAATAATAGTGGTGAAAATGGCCATCCTTTCTTCACTCTTCATCTTTCTGGGAAGGTTGCAATTTTATCTGTGTTACAGATAGAGCTTGTTCTTGGTTTTAGATAGATACTACTTATCATTTTAAGAAAGACTCCATTTGTTCCTATGTCTTCTAGTATTTTTAATAGGAATGAGTATTATATTTGGTCAAAAGTCTTTTCTGCATCTTTTGATATAATTATATGATTTTTGTCGTTATTGTTATTGATATGTCCGATTAGGCTGATAGTTTTCCTAATATTGAACCAGCCCTGCATCCCTGGTATAAATCTCTTTTTTAAAAAATTAAATTGGTTTATTTATTTTAATTTACAACATTTAGTTCCATAGTCCCTTGAATTTCAGATTTTCTCTTCCCTCCCTCCCCCCCCATCATGGCAGCATGTACTTGAATAAAGGATCTACAAATATCTTCCCATGAATCATTAGTTAGGTTGTAAAGAAGGATTGTGACTGATGGAATGATCAGTGGGAAAGACGAAACAAAACAAAACAAGAAAAAAAAACAGAGCAAGTAGTTTGTTTCAATCTGTACTCAGACTCTACATCTCTTTCTCTAGATATGGATGCCTCTTTCAATCATGAGTCTTTTGGAGTTGTCTTATAACCTTACATTGCTGAGAGGAGCCCAGTCTACTGAAGTTAGTCATCACACATACATTGTGTCTGTGTTTGTGTACAAATTTCTCCTGCTTCTGCTCTTCTTGCTCAGCATCAGTTTATATAAGTCTCTACCCTGGTATAAATCTCACCTGCTCACAGAATTGGAAACTGAGGGGATGCCCATCAAGTGAGGAGGAACTAAAAAAAAAAAGAGTTATGGTATATGATTGTAATGGATTACCATAGTGCTATAAGAAATTACAAGGAGGATGGTTTTAGAAAAACCTGGGAAGATTTATATGAACTGATGCAAAGTGAAGTGAGCAGAACCAGGAGAACATTGCACAAAGTAAGAGCAATATTGTAATGAGGATCAACTATGAACTGTGAAAGACCAAGCTACTCTGGTCAATAAAATGATCTAAGACCATTCCAAAGGACCCATGATGCAAAATGTTATCCACCTCCAGAGAGAGATCTGGTAAATTCTAAGTGCAGATAAACACATTCTTTTTCGCTTTATGTTTCTTGCTTTTCATTTATTATCTGTGTATTTTTTAAAAATATAGCTAATATAGAAATATGGTTTGCACGATTTCACATATATAATAGGTATTGTATTTCTTGCCTTTTTAATGGATGGGAGAGGAGTGGAGGAAGGGGGAGAATTAGGAACTCAAAATTGTTAGGTGATTGTTTAAAATATATAATTTTTTTTAATCAATGTGTAAATACTAGCAATTAGCTAAGTGAATATAGAAAGGCTTTGCCCAAAAATTGACACCTGAACTGAGCTGAGCAGAAACTGGGGATTCTAAGAGGTAGAAGCTAAGGAGTATATTTTAAGCATAAAAGACAGCCTGTAGAAAGACATGGA
Source organism: Pseudochirops cupreus (assembly GCA_028627135.1). Lineage (NCBI taxonomy): Eukaryota > Metazoa > Chordata > Mammalia > Diprotodontia > Pseudocheiridae > Pseudochirops > Pseudochirops cupreus. The sequence continues at coordinate 29,306,947 of CM053581.1, forward strand.
GGTGAGAGATGTAATACCAAGTTTGGGAAACAGCTCGTTGGCCAATTTGGCTCAAATGGAGAACACAATGGAGCAACATGAAAAGTTTGGAAAAGTGAGAGGCAGACAGTAGAAAATTTCACATCACAAACTGAGGAATTTATATTTTATCCCTATGCAATTGGGAGCCACTGAAGATTTTGGGCAGGGAAGAGACATGGTCAGACCTTTGTCTTAGTAAGATTAATTAAGCAGTTGAGTAGAGAAGGGCTAAACCTAAATCAGGATCACCAGTTAGAAGACTATTGCAGTATGCTATGTTCGGGGGTCAGCAAATTGTAGTTGAATGGTCATTCTTAGCTCTGGCAAACAAGTGGTAAGGCTGCATTGGACCTTCCAGCAGTAGTTGAAATGTATCAATTTAAATTGATAAATTATGAAAACTTTGTCTAAAAGCTAGGTTAGCTATAGCCTAAAAGGAAGGCTAACCTTAACTATGAATTTTTTTCATAATTAATTTTTTATTACTTTTTATTCTGAACTTAACACCAAATAAGATTAGTGTTTCCAAATACCTAGTAGCACAGGAAAAAAAAAAAGAGGATTATACTCTACACTATGAATCTCTATTACCTACAGCTTGCTTTTCTTTTTAAATGTTTAATAAATTCAACATGTAACTTTCAAAGCTGTCCTACTTGTCTGGGATTCCTTCTGCCCTTCTTTATGTTCTCTTCTGTGGTTTTTTTTTTTAAGTGCCTCTATGGCCTTCTCTTCTTATTCTGTAGAGGGTGAGAGGCAACTTTATCTTTAGGCCATTTCTCCCTCTTGCCTCCCCCTTCCCCCCAACAATTGAATGTATTTATCACACATAAGCAAAAAATAAAACCAAAATAATTGCAACAAGTATGTATACATGTTTCTGATGCAACTTATTTTCTCTCTCTCCTACCAATTTAAGGGAAGGAAAAAATGAAATCTTTCTAACAAATTTGTTACAAAACCCTTGCAACAAAATATTTTTCTTTATCTTTTCTGTATATTGCTACTAGGGTTTTTTGTTCTTTTTTCTTTTCTTTTAAATTGGGGGTGGGTGAAAAGAAGAGAAAACAAATATTTATTAATTGAAAACCAAAAAAAAATTAAACCAAATATACATACTCAAGCAAAGCAAATTCCTTCATTGAGAATGCAAATGTCTGTCTCGTTCTAAGTTCGCTGCTCTGTTAAGAGATAGGTAGATGGCTTCCTCATCAGTCCTCTCAAGTAATAATTGGTCAGAGTTCAAATCAGGCCTCAGAAACTCACCAGCTGTGTGACCCTAGCGGAGTCATTTAACTTCTGTTTATCTAATCTCAGTTTCCTTATCTGTAAAATGGGAATAATCATAGTTGCCTACCTTCCAGGATTGTTGTGAGGATCAAGTAAGATCAATGTAAAGTGCTTAGCACAGAGCTTGGCATATAGTAAATCCTATATAAATGTTAGTTATCATTTCAAAATTGTTTTTATTTATAATCCCAGCTGTGAATTTCACAAATAACCATCTCTTCTATCTGAAGCAAAGGCAGAGTGATATAGTGTAAGGAGAAACTAGAGCTCTAGGTCTCTGCTTCATCACTGACCAGCTGGGTGATGTTAGGTAGGTTGTTACGTACCCCAGTGGTTACCACAGGTGAATTGGGGGGAATAATGTGCACAGGACTGTTTTGAAGAAAACATCTTGTGAGCTGTGATTGTTGTCACTTCGCTTTTCCATGAGGAACCCAAATCGAGTTAGATTCTCCAGCTCTTCGTTCAGACTTCAGCAAAGAGAGGAAGTGAAATTCCCCATTATGGCTTCTCACAAGGCAAAAAGGAACCATAGTATTAGCCAGACACCTTTGTCAGGTGGGCTTTTTCTATTGTTAGCAAATGAGGAGGGATTAAGATGTTGGGATCAGGAGTGGCAATTTTTTAATGAATCTTCTAAGCCAGAAGAGACACTTTTCCTAGGTAACTATGCACAGGAATGCAGGCTGCAGACTATTTGGGGAAACTTGTTTCAAAACACCTGGAGTGTGTGTTTAATCCACACTTTAAAACAACTGACTTTTGCTTCCTTGAAGCAAAAGTCCAACTCCACCTCCACCCCCAACTCCACCTTTCCCCAATACCTCCGCATTAATGTTAATTAAGTCCAGCTTTACTTAGGACCAGTCACCTCCAATCCTACCATGGAACCAGAAGCCACCTTTTTCTCAACCATCAACCCTCCCCCAGATGCTCCCATCAGTGGGTTAAGATCAAGGTGGACCTGGAGAGGCTAAGAACTGATCATTTAGACTTTTCCTTACCAAGTAATGGGAGAAGTTGCAATGCGAATAGCTGATGCAGGTAGGTGACCCTTGGGCATGTGACCTATAGCAGTTTTCTGTTGGGTGATCTTATAATATTGTTAGAATAAGCTTTAAGGCCTTAGGCTTTCAGGGCTCTTAACCTGTATGTGTTGGATCCCTAGGACAGTGTGGGGAAGCCACTCTGAGACACCTTAGAATCATGTTTTCAAGAGCAATAAAAAAAAAAAAAACTTGAGATAACAAAGGAAACGAATGCCATTAAAAACAAGTTCAGAGACCCCATATTAAGTACCCCAGTTTTAAAGATAAACTCTACACAGTCAACCAATAGCATTTATTAAATGCCTACTATGTGCCAAGCACTGTTCTAAACTCTGGGGATACGGATCCAATGAATGCAGTCATCCTTCCTCTCCAGAGGCTTCAGTGTTCACTTTACTCCTATGTTCTTGTGGGAGCAGAAGGTAAGAGTGTTTCAGGGAACCTCACTTAGGATATGGAACAGAAAAATCGTTCCCCCCCCCCCCCACCGCTTTGACAAAATCAGGCGATTCCAATGAACTTCTGTGCTTCTGACTCCCTTGTAAAAAAAATGTGAGAAACAAAAACTGCCTCCCAAGGGACTGCTCTGAGAATTGGAACTGTGTGAAATACTTTGAGATCCTCAGAGATGGGAGGGGGTACGCAAGGGATTAAAGACTGAGACTATCTGGGCCTTGGGTAGGGGGGAAGAGGAGAAAATAAGAGGAGATTTTGATGTGCAGAATTGTGGAGTTGCACCTTAGCGGTTATCTCATTTAATCTCACTTAACAGATGAGGAAACTGAGGCCCAGAGAGGTTCACCAACATCAAGTTTTGATCAGTATTTTTTGATCACCTGTTATTTGTTGGGCAATGTGCTAGATGCTAGAGATAGAAAGAAGTTAGGGCATAGTCCCAACCCTCCAGAGGTCTGGGTAAGGAAAGAGGTGGCATGAGTTGTAAAGGATGTTAGCAGTGATCTAGCCAAGCCAGTTGATCTTTACAGTGCAGGAAGTTGAGGCTCAGAGAGATCACTCAGCTAGATAGTGACAGGAACAAAATTAGAGCCCTAAGTCACAGAAGAGTTGGAGAGCACGTCAGGGATAATCTAGTTCAACCTATATGGGGGGGGGAGGGAGTTTACAACATGTCCAACAAATAGTTGTCCATTGTTTTCTTGAACATCTCCAATGATTGAAGCTCCTTACCTTTTTTTTCCTTTTTGGAGGGCAATTGGGGTTACACCACCTTCATTGCTAAATAAATCCCTCCCATTTCCCTTACATGACAAGTCATTAATTGTAACAAACAATAAAACAGAAAAGGGGAGGAAGTTCAAAAAAATGTTGTTCAGCCTTCATTTTTGGAGAAGACCAATGACATCATGGGGGGATGTCTTGATTTGCCCATGAGTTGAATTGAAGTGAGACGGAGCTGCATGAAGTTATCAGCCTCACTCTCTCTTCCAGTTATTGGAGTCCAGTGGCAGGACAAAAGTCAAGATGACTGGTGATGGCTGGGATGCCTTGGTATCTTCAGTGTCTCACCAAGCTCTAAATGCTCTACAATGCCTGCTTCAGCTTCCTTCTTGGCCATTGGAACAAATTGTTCTCATCTGCCCATTCTGCTGAGGAAGTCTTCACCTGCTTGGGGTAGACATCCCCCTAACTCACCGACAGGTTGTAATCCTGTCAATTACCCTCAATCTGGTTTAGCCCATCTGCCTAAATGATTTACCCAGTTGAGGACACTCACTACATCCTGAGCCATTGCCATTCATTCTGACTGTTGTCTTGCCACTGGACTCCAATGACTCTGAAGGAGAGAATGAGATTGAGGGCTTTTCAAAGTTCTGCCTCACTTAAATCCAGTTCATACACAAGTCAAGACATCACCCTGTGACATCATTGGTCCTCTTCAAAAAATGAAGGACAATTTCAGATACTTTAAAGAAGCTATTATGTCCCTCAAAAATGGTTCCTTCAGCCCATTATGCTATACCAACATGATATCAGCTTCACCATCCTTCCTGGCTGCCCTCTGGGTGAGCCTCGCCTTACACAAATATCCTTTCTGAAATGGGATGACCAGTGCTGAAAACGACACTCCAGATAAGAGCTGACTAGGACATCTTACTTCTGGAAGCTGTAGCACAAGACTGCATTGACTTCTTTGGTTTTCCTTGATCACACTGTTTACTCCTTGAGATTGTAGCTTATTAAAACAACCTGCTCTTTTTCAGACAAACATCTGTCTAACTTGGATGTCATCTTTAACTCTTTACTCTCTCTCACCCTCCATCCAAGTCCTGTCCATTTAACCTTTGCAGCATCTCTCATATATGTCTCCTTCTCTCCGCTAACATCGCCTCCACCACTGCCCAGACACCTTAACACCTCACACTTGAACTATTGCCATAGCCTTCTGTTTAGTCTTCCTTCCTCAAATCTCTCCCTACTGTGGTACATTCTCCACTTAGTTATCAAAATACTCTTTCCACCATCCAGTCTGACCTTGTTTAATCCTTCCCCATTCAATAAACACCTGTGGCTCCCTGTTGAGTCTAGGATTAAATATAACTGTTGGCTTTTAAAACCTTCCTAGCTTGGCCCCGTTCCTGCCTTTCTAGTCTTATACTTTATTCTCATCCATGTACTTTCTGATCCCATGGCACAAGCCTCTTTACTGTTCTTCCCTCAAGCCACTCCATCTCCTGGTTCCATTCTGGTGTACCCCATATACTCTCCTCAACTCTTCTTTTTGTCTTCCCTCAAATTTGAACTAAAACTCCATTTTCTGTAAGAAGTCTTTCATGGTACCCCTTAATACTAGGGACTACCTGCTGTGATTATCACTAATTTATCCTTTATATATTTGGTTTGTTCACAGTTGTTTGCATGTTGTCTCTCTCATCAGAATGGGAGCTGTTTGAGAACAGGGACTGTTCTTTGTCTTTCTTTGTGTCTTCAGCCATATCCTCTTAGCCATCCAACTGCTCAAGGCACCTGAGGCAGTTGTATGTATCAGACAAGTTAAATCACACCTTGACTACCACCTCAACCATTACTTCTCCTAAAGCCCTGATGGACCAGGACCCTGAATCAATGAGCCAGTTCCAATTTGGGCCCCGTAGCCATCATAAAGGAGGGCAATCACTCTGGAGAAGGAAGTCCACTCTCCTCACCACCACCAACACCAATTGCTGACCAACTGCCACCAGCTGACAAATAAGCCCAAGAGTGGCGGTACCACAGCTCTAACTTCCAGCACGGCAGTTAGACATCATCCCAGGAACAATCCGTATGGAGGTATGCTTCTGGGGGGTACTACATTCACAGCTTCTGATAGCTCAAGAAAAAAAAAAACCTTCCCACCAAAGTCCTTGGTGCTATCAAATAGTCCTACACCAGACATTGATAGGATTTCATTAATGGAAATGCTGTTAAAAGAAGAGATATGACCATCCACTTTGCCCCTGCACCTTAAGGACCATGGGACCTTTCCATCTGACTTATACCTGAAACTTCTATATGCATTATCTCCCACATTAAAATGTGAATCTGCAGGAAGCAGGCATCCTTCCCTTTTTGCTTGTTTTCTCAGGTCTTAATCATTTTTGCATTCATTCTGTAAATGAATTTGCAAATTTTAAAGAGCTTTATAAATTCCATCTACCTGTTGTATTCTTCTGTAACAACGTCGTCTTCCAAGTTCTTCAGCAGCTCACTTTTTATTGTTTTAAATTTTCAAAAGTGCTTCCTTCATACCAAACCTGAGGAGTGGACAGCTCCAATCTTAGCTTCTCCAGAAAGTTGATGATCAGAGGTAAGATTCAGATTCAGATGCCCTGATTTCAAGTGGCTACTGTGTGTCAGGCATTGTGGTAAGTACTCCGGATACAAAAAGAGGCAAAAGATAATCTCCGCCCTCAAGGGGCTTACAATCTAATGAGAGAGACAACCTGAAAATGAATAAATAAATGCAACACAATCTATGTGCTGGATAAATAGAAAAAAATTAAAAGAAACGATTGGAATTGAGATGTTAGGGAAGGTTTCCTCTGGAAGGTGAGATTTTAGTTGGAACTTAAAGGAAGCCATGGGGCGTAATGAGTCCGAGTGGAGAAGGGAGAGCATTCCAGGCATGGGAACAGCCAGGAGTCCAGTATCAACTCTTATTACACATTTAGCACTGCAGCACAATACTCAGGAATACTAATTTAGCTTCCTACAAATCTGTTTATACTTAAGGATGAGCTACATTTAATTGTGTACTGATAAAACCAAAACCTATACTCAAAACTCCCAAGTTGGTTATTGTTTGTTTAGTAAAAACCTCCGCTTCTCTCCCCAGGGCACAAGTCCAAAGCACCGATAGCTATGTTGATGTCCATTGAGTGACCACTTAATTAGGAAGTCTATGATAATAATAATAATAATAGGTCACACTTAAGTTCCAAGTCTTTTTTTTAATTAAACAATAACCCTGTGATGTAGGTGCTACAGACATCATTATCCTCACTTTATGAGGAGAGAACAACTAATTGGTTTCCTGTCTCAAATCTCCCCTCATTCCATTCCATCCTCCACTTAAGCTACCAAAGTTGAGTTCCTTAAATCACAGGTCTGACCGTATTGTTCTTCAGTTGTGTCCAACTCTACACAACCCCATTTGGGGTTTTCTTGGTAGAGATATCTGAATGATTTGCCTTTTCCTTCTCCATCTTATTTTACAGATGAGGAAACTGAGGCAAACAGAGTGAAGTGACTTGTCCAGAGTCACATAGTATCCTAGGCTATGTCTGAACTCAGATCTTCCTAACTCCAGGCCCCAAACTCTATCCACTGTACCCATCTGACTGAATCATCTCCCTACTTAATAAACTCCTAGGGCTTCTTATTCCAGAATTAAAAGAAAAATCCTTTGCTATTTAAAGTTTTTCCAAACCTGACCAGTTTCTACCTTTTCAATCTTACATTCTGCTTCCTTCCATGCAATCAATAGTCAAGGCATGCTGATCTACTTTCCATTCCTGACACATGGGGACACTTAATCTCCTATCACCATGCCTTTGCACTGGCTATTCCCCATGCCTAGAATGCCCTTCCTTACAACTTCTGATTGAACGCCTGGCTTCCTTTAAGATTCAGCTCAAGGGCATTCTCAGTCCTCCTGCCCCTAGCTGCTAGTGCCATCCCCTATAATGTTGCCTTCCATGAATTCTGTATTTATTTTGTATGTTCCAACTTATGTGTTATGTCTCCTTTGAGAGCAACAACTGGTTTTGATTTTATATTTTTAGTCCTAGAGCTTAATCTATGGTGTTAGTGAGCTCTTAATTATGACTGATTGACTAATGAGCTTCCAGATACAACTTGCCCAAATTCCCCATAGCTGCTAAGTGGTTGGACAGCTAGTTGGTGCAATGGATAGACACACCTCCCTGCCCCACCCCAGGTCAGGAAAATCTGAATTTGAATACAGCCTCAGACACTTACTAGCTACGTGACCTTGGACAAGTCATTCTACCCCTATTTGCCTCAGTGCCTCATTTGTAAAATGGAGGCACACAGGAGAAGGAAATGGCAAACTATTCCATTATCTTTGCCAAGGAAACCATGAACACTGTCAATGGTGTCACCTAAAATCAGATCCAACCAGAAACAGGATGTAGTAAAGCAGAGACTCTTCTAATAGATGGTTTTCTTACTCCAAGTCCCATATGTATGGAATGAGTGAAAAGGTCTCAAGCAGTCTGAGATTGTCTTTCCCTTTTCTTCCTCCACTGCTGTTGTCAACCATTTTCATTTTCTTTGTCTGCTTTCCCGCCCTTGGTGGGACCCTCCCCTCCTTTTCTTGCTGTCCCATTTGGGGAAGAATTTGGTGGAGTCTGCCTCTCAACCATCGAGAGAGGACAGTGAGGAAGGAGGCTTGACTACATTAGAGTATAAATTCTTGCACTGTCTTTTGTAAACCGCCTCTTCTCCATGATGAGTCATGGGGAAGACTGCCCTCTTCTCCCTGGGAAGAGATTAAACTCCTGTTCTTATCCTAAGAGATCTCTGTGTTTATTTTTTCACTAAATTAAGGATGAGGGTTATTTTTCATCCCAAACACATACAAAGTTCATTACACCACACACTGCTTCTTGTAAAGTAATAATAATAATAATAATAACTAGTACTTTTAAAAGAGCTCATTTGATCTTCACAACAGTTCTGGGAGGAAGGTGCTATTATTCTCCCCCTTTTACAGATGAAGAAACAGAGGCAGGGACAAAGGTTAGGTGATTTGCCCAGGGTTGCATGTTTAATGAGTGTCTCAGGAGGGAAGTGCTGTTCTATGCCCATTTTGCCTGTAAGGAAACTGAGGCACAGAGAAGTTACGTGACTTGCCCAGGATCACACAGCTGATAAGCACCTGAGGGGAGATTTGAACTCAGGTCAACTTTTTTTTTTCCCCTACATAAATTTAAAATAACTTGGGAATTTTCAGGTTAATTTTCCTCTTGAAATGGTCCCAGGTCTGAATATTGTGTTGATCCTTGGATGACATGCATCTGTGAAAGAAAATCTGAATTAAAATGGAAGAAATAGTTTCTCTTGTATAAGCACAGACTTATTCAGTTATGGAGCCATAGAATTAGGTAGACTGACAGTGACTGGAGAGTGTCTAATTCTAAAGATTTGGCTTGCTTTGCCAAAGTAATTCTGAGCCCCTAAGTGTGTGTGTGTGTGTGTGTGTGTGTGTGTGTGTGTGTGTGTGTGTGTGTGTGTGTGTGTGTGTGTGTGTGTGTGTGTGTTGGGGGGGGGTTGGGCTGGTCTGCAGAATACAAATCCACCCCATTCACATTCAAGAAAGGCAACAGGGTAACTATCTATACAATTGATTTGCAAGTTTAAATACTGGAATTCCCAGAGGCTAAAGCTGGAGGGACTCTCACTAAGGAAAGGACCAGCATCTCCACTACAGCAAAACCCCATTCCCATAGTATCCCATGCAACCTCATCTGCCTGTGGGGCTGTGACTGAGGCAAAGGATGGGCCTCATCCAAGATTCCTAGTTACCCAGAGTCCTTTTTGTAAATTTGATGACCCTTTATCATAGACAGTAATCAATTCATTAGTTACTCGAGGCAAGAATTGACAATGTCTAAAAGGTACCGACAGTCTCTCCATAAAGCAATGCAAACCCAGTATAGCCCCCAGGGATGAAAAAAGGGAGCTGGAGAGGTAGCTTTCTCTTTAAAGGAGGGGAGGAAAAACAATTAAGAAGATTGTAAAAAAAAAAAAAAACCCTCAGGGAAAGTGACCAATTTACAGCATAATCTCTGAGTCCAAAAGGAGGAAAGAAGAAAAGAGAACTCAGTTTACCTGGTAAAAGAAAAGATAAGAAAGCAGAAATATGTAAAAGGCTGCCCAGAGTCAAGAGAATAGCATTGTGTTATTTAACGTTAGTTGTTGTAGCAATTTATTTTTTTTTTTTTAAGAAAATGAGTGGTCAGTAAGATGCAAACCGAGCCCAGCATAATGTCAAAGTAGTTGGTTTTACTAAGCTGGTTGTGTCTCTGGGATGATGGATGTCAACATCCTAAAAAGAAAGAGTTCTGTGGTCAGCCCTGCAGTACAAAGGTTTCTGGAGGATCCCAGGAAATGTGATCTTGAGAGGATACAATATCTGCTTTTAATTGTGGAGGCTAATATGGAGATTCTGCACTCTGTGAGGAATATAATGTGTTCAGATTCATGATCTCTGTGTTAGAACACAGGATGAAACTAACAGTGACCCAAAGACTGTGCACATTGAATTGGGGATTGATGCTTTTTAAATGGTCAGCCAAGTAATTGACCAAGAAGCATTTATTAAGAGCTTGCTAAGTGATTGGCACCATAGTAAGTGGTGCGGATACAAAGAAAGGTGAGACCAGTCCCTGCCCTAAAGGAGCTCCCATTCTAAGAAATAAGTAGGTACAATCCACATTCAGAATAGAGAATTTCAAAGTGTAGGCACCGCCTCCCAAGGAGTGGGAAAGACCTCCGGCAGAAGATAGAATTTAAGGTGAGTCTAGAACTAAGCCTGGGAAGCCAGGAGGCTGGGGTGAGGAGGAATGACTCAGGACTGATAGAGATGGAATGTCTTCTACTAGGAACAGCAAAGAGGCCAGTGTCACTGGGTCATAGAATACGTAGAGGGCACTAAAATATAAGAATACAGAAAAGGTAGGAAGGGACCAGGTTGTGAAGGGTTTTAAATGTCAAATATAGGATTTTATATTTTATTCTGGAGGTAATAAGGAACTACAAGACTTGGGGGTGGAGTGGACATGACATAGTCACACCAGTAGTTGATGTAGCATCTACATATCCTAGACTAGAACAGTCCTATAAGCAAAAAGCTATGAAACCATGTACACTCTTTGATACAGCAATAGTGCTGCTAAGTCTGTATCCCAAAAAGACTTTTAAAATGGGGAGGGAAGGACCTATTTGTACAAAAATATTTATAACAGCTCTCTTTGTGGTAACAAAGAATTGAGAATCAAGAGGGATAGCTATCAAATGGGTAATGGCTGAACAAGTTGTAGGATATGATTGTAATGGAATACTGTTGTGAAATCATGAACAAGATGATTTCAGAAAAACCTGGAAAGACTTACATGAACTGATGCAAAGTGAAGTGAGCAGAAGCAGGAGAACTTTGTATACAGTAACAGCAATATTATACAATGATCAACTGTAAATGAGTTAGCTCATCTCAGTCACACCATGATCTAAGACAATCCCAAAGGCCTCGTAATGAAAAATGTTATCCACCTCCAGAGAAAGAACTGATGAAATCTGAATGTAGATCAAAGCATATTATTTTTCACTCTGTGTGTGTGTTTTCTTGCACAACATGGCTAATATGGAAATGTTCTGCATGATTGCATATGAATAACATATAGCAAAATGCTTACCATCTCAGGAAGGGAGGTTGGAAGGGAGGAAGGAGAAAATTTGCAACTCAAAAATTTTTTTTAAAAATCTATGTCAAAATTTGTTTTTACATGTAATTGGGAAAAAATAAAACATTATTTTAAAAAAAAAATCAACTGAACTCTTTGTAATTGTGTTCGCCAAGATATTTGCCCCTAGAGAAAAGTTGAGAAAAGGACACTACCATCCCCATACACACTCTCCCACATAGGAGACTATGGATGTGAAATATTTCATCTACTCTCAAACTAAGTTGATATATTGTTGGTTTTGCTGAACTGTTTCCCTTCTCTCCCCTCTTAAAATTCTTTTCTGCAAGAGATGAAGGGAGAGTGATAAGAAGGTTATGAAAAACTAGAAGCTGTCAATTAAAAAAATAATTTAAATATATGAAGCGGCAAGTGGAACAATTGTCATCTTGATCCTGATATTGACCGACAAAGTAGAAATAATGGGAATCTGAAGGAGAAGGGGAGAGAGGCTGACTACTTAGAGCTCATGATAAAGAGAGGGTACATAGGAATAATCTGGCATGTGCCCCAGATTTTGGGAGCTCCCATTTCAAATGGAGCAGTAAAAAGACAGATTTGATCTGATGGCCTAAAACCCTTTAAGAGAAATTGGTCAAGATGGGATGGAAAGTTCTCAAGGATGAAATTCTGATGATACAAATAGCAACAAATCTGAGAAGACAAGGGGGGAATAGACTAAAGAGAAAGGTGTGGATGCTTGGGGATTTACCAGTCAATTTAGATTTTTAAAAGATGCTTGGAAGATAGAAGCAAGGGAAGGTGATTGCTGATCAATACAAAGGCAGGAGTTGGAATCAGTTTGATCTAGATCTGCCATTTACTAGCTTGTGTAACCTGGGGTCTCAGCAGTCTCATCTGTGAAGTGAAAGGGTTGGATTACATTGCCTCTAAGATTCCTCCTAACCCTAACTCTGATCTATAATGTGATCATGTTCCAGTCTTGTAAAATAGTGAGTGTTCAAAGCACAGATGCTCTAAATGTTCTGGTGAGCTCAACAAAAAGGGATTTTTAAAAAAAGTTGTAGTGGGGGCTAAAGAGGAATATCAGTGGTGGGATAGCATGGGGGCTCAGGGTGTCTGGTATGATAGTAACAGACGGTAGTGGAGTTCCTCAGCTCTTAGCTTGCTGTGGAGAAGAATGATGTATGGATTGATTGAAAAGGATAAAATAACATCTGATAAGTGACTGAAACCCCAAATTAGTCAGAAGAAAGTAGAAAAAGCTCTTTACTGCTTTGAATGAATTCAAATCATGGAAATAGTCAGACCCAAGTACAACCCACTTTGTGGAGAAAAGTGACAGATGTTTTGGCTGATTTGAAATATGGTGGAGGATAGGATAAGAGAAAGGCAAATGTCCTTCTGCTAGCTTCTGACACAAGAGTTCAACCAATGGGCTGAGGAACCCTTGTGAAATCCAAAAAGAAAAAAAAAAGGTGATGGGATAACCTCTGTTTCTGGGATTCTGGGATTTTGTGTGTTTGGTTTCTCCTGCAAGCGACACTGGGTAGCCATGGGATTTTCCATCTTTTTAAACATGGTCTATCAATGCAGAAATGTTACAAATTGCTTTTAATGTCTTACAAATAAAAATGCCACTCAGAGCACAAAGTAACTGTTGTGGAACCTTCTGTCATCCCTTGTCATAGTGCTCATCCTCTGCTACAGCCAGACAAGCTTAATTCCTGTTGGCAGAAGATTTGCCTTATGCACCTATATGCATCACAAAAGGAAATCATTTTTACTTACGAATTACTATGAGATCCTAATGATGATAAATGGGGCCACCCAGAACTTGTCAGGAGGTCCGAAGACTTGGGGAAGGATGTCTTCTTTCCACTTCTCCTCTGTCCCTAAGCATCTACACCCTATCTGGTAAGGCTGAGGAGGCAGGAATGCCCATCACCCTGGAAGTACCCCTCCCTGTTTTCTTCATCCCTTACTTTCTAACCCTGATGCTTAAACTTACAATGACTGTTCAACTATTCATATAGCCTGAGCCCATAAACATGTATTAAATGCCTACTATGTGCCAGAAACTATGTAAAAAAAAGATAAAAAAGAAGAAGAAACAGTCCCTGCCTGTTCTCAAGGAGTGTCTGACTCTTTGCAACCCCATTTGGGGTGTTTGTTTTTTGACAAAGATGCTGAAGTGGTTTGTGATTTTCTTCTCCAACTCATTTTTCAGATGAGGAGACTGAGGCAGACAATTATATGACTTGCCCACAGTCACACTGCTAGTAAGTTTCTGAGGCCAGTTGAACTTTCTAAACTCCAGGTCCAGCCATCTACCCACTGGGTTCCCTAGCTGCCCACTCATGAATATTAATGGATATTACTAATGATAAATAATATTGATAATAATAATAATAAAGCAAAATACCAGTATAATATGTTCTTAGTAATTCCAGGGTAACAGCTTCTCATGATCTAATGCTCTGTTATCTGCCTTTATGGAAAATGCAAGAAAGAACATTAAAAAACACTATTTATGCATCTTGTAAAATTGTAGTTTAAAATATTGTCATCTGTGTGGCTCTATGTCCTTTCCACACTAAAAGACTCACATGATGCATTTGTCTCTTTTCTTTGGTCAGAAAATGTAACTCAGTGTAACTCAATATTTCCCCCTTTTAACTACCAAAATCATCAGTGTCTCCTGTTGTACGTAGTTGTAATGTTCCATGTATCTAATAGATATAAGATTATAACAGGACTTTGGCACATGCCCAGAGCACCTAACATGGAAGATGTCAGGGACCCGCCTCTGGGAGAAGATGTGGTGCTTTCTCCTCTGCCAGATCTCTCCCAGGTGTCTCCATTTTAGGTGATCTGGGCATGTGCCAAAGCTCTATTTCTTATGCTAGCATTGATTCCAACTGTTTCCTTCAGATGGTCTCTGTGCTGTTTCATCCCTAAATATTTAATTTTGCACTGTGTTTTAACTTGTAAGCTGCCTCAAGTCCTCTTGAAAGTAGGCAGGATATAAATCTTATATAAATAAATAGTCAATGGTTTTTTGGATTTTTTTTTTTTTGGTTTGATACCGAATCCTTAAGAAGAAAGGGCAGAAGTGATTAAGCAGCACTTCTGTGTGGGGTAGGTAGGATGGAAATGTTTGAACAGCATGAAAGGATAAAAATGACTTTGAATTTGGCCTGAAGTCATGTTAATACTTTGGGTACTTTTTTCAGTAATTTTTTTCTCTTCTGGATAATTAAATACTGTGATGTCCTATTAGAAGTGGGGATATTTTATTCTCTGGGTGTTGGTAGGAGTGGAGAGAGGAGGATGAAAGGAGAAGCTTTTACCTATTAATGATTCCAAATAGTTTAAACAATATTCTTTCGCCTAATGAAGCAGAGTTCAATAAGAACTAGGCTGTTTTTGTAGCCTCTCTTTAAGGTCATGGGTCTACATTTCCAAATGATCAGTGATAACTTTTTCACATGTTTAAAGTCTCCTTCTGTCTGGATTAAAATTTCATAGAATCATCCATCTAGAGCTGGAAAGTGGCAGTTGAGACTTTATTTACCTGTTTGATAGAAAGGTATTTGGGCTCACTTTGCCTATATACAATAATGTTCCAGCATATAATTGGTACTTAATAAATGCTTGTTTCTTTCCTTCCTATCTGTGATTTCATTTAACATTAGGGAGTTTGCAGTACAGACACTCCCTCTGTTGTTGCAGATCACCAACCTGTCTGTAACTTTATCATTTTTTATATTAGCTTAGGACATGAAGACATTCCATGAATTGCTTATGGCTTTCTTCAAGTCCCCATCAACATCTCACCTTCTAGTAGAAGCCTTTCCCAATCCTCCTTAATGTTAATCCTTGTCTTCTTTTGTTGATGCCCAGTTTATCTTGTCTGAAGATAAACATAGCTGTTTGCATGTTATAGCTCCCATCAGACTGTGAGCTCCTTGAGGGCAGGGTCTATTTCTTCTTTTCTTGGTATCCCCAATGTTTAGTGCAATGCAGAGCACACAGTAGTCACTTTATAAAAGTTTATTGGCTGACTCACTAAAGTTACCACAGGGAGTGTATAAGCATCACGACTTGAATTTGGGTCTAAGGTCAGCCTTATGTAATATCTCACACTGCCTCTTAGAAATCAGTCACTGTGTAAAATGCTGTGAGTCACTATCAAATGTGAAGTAGTGAAAAGAAAGAATCTTTTGAATAATCACCTTTTATTGTGTATCTGTTTCTTTAAAATATAATTCACAGACTTCCATCCCAGATGGCTACCTGAATAGAGGCAAGCCATCCAGCTCCTCTGCATCCATATCAACAAAGACCCAAAATTTGCACCAGAACAAATAATGATCAAAAAATTCCATGAGGAACAAGAGTGAGTAAGATCTTCTGCACAAAAAGTCATCCAGCAGCCCCTGAATAATAGGAAGGGAGGGGGGCACTAGCAAAAGAATTTTGAAATACAAGAGTAAGGAGAACCCTGGAAGGGCAATTTTTTTTTTCAGCAATTGGGATGGGCTATGTTATGATGTAATGTTAACATTTGAATGGGGGAGAAAAACCAAGTGTCCCTTCAAAACTTTAATATCTTCGAATGATATCTAGGCAATTAAAAACTGATGGAAGTGGATTGATTCTGTTCAGAGTCATCTAAGAGGGGAAAGAGAAGGGAAGGTACAAGGAATACATTAGTGTAGACAGAAGAAAAAGAGGGAGAATAAATCTTGCAATTGAAGTGCATGAAAAGAAGAGCAGACAAATACGGAGGAAAGGGTGGAGGAAGCAGGCATTAGATTAAGCTTTTATCTGAAACCTCCAAAAGAGAGTTGAACACATGCACACACATACACACAGATATAGTTTGATGTAGAAATATCTCAAACAACAGGGAAGTAAGTGGTGATTGGCAAGTGGGAAAGTTAAGAAGGAAGATAAAACCCAGGAAAGTATAGTCTCACACTATACAACACTATATAACTCTGTATACTATATAACAAGTTTCATGATCCTGAAGGGAGGTGTATTGGAAAATTAAAAAGAAGAGAAAGGAAGAAATGCAAAAACTAGCCTGTAAGGGGCTGCCCATCAATTGAGGAATGACTGAACACACCATGATATATGAAAGTAATGGAACAGTATTATGCCATAAGAAATTATGAAAGAGACAATTGCAGGGAATCTTAGGCAGTATGAATGAATGCAGAGTGAAGTGAAAAGAAGTAGAAGAATTAATAAAAGAACATTATAAAGAAAAACAACTTTGAAAAGTTTAATAATACTGATCAATGCGATGTCCAGTTATGCCTTCAGAGGACCCATGTGGCAACAAAGAAGATGGTAACATTTCATCTTTAATGTTATTTCAATTGATAAAATCAATTTTTAACACTGAACCATTTGATAATGCCAAGAACTTTGGGGGTGAGAATTTTCTTTGATGAGTTTTCAGTAACTGTAGTTATAGCACTCACAGAAATAACTGCTAGGCAACATCTCCATAGGAGTTCCTTCCTGAGATGATGGCCCTGTGAAATGAGAGGGACTGTGAAATGGGGATCTGAGAGAAAGTGGTGGTCGAGGTGACTGCTTTGTTTTACCTTACCTGGAACATGCTGCTTTCTACCTCTCTTGTAGGGTGCCTAACTACTTCAGCTAGGCTGGCTTTGCCTGTCCCCCTGGTGGCAGTTGAATGGCTAAGGTGATATTAAATGCTATCAAATACAAAGTCTAAAAATTGGGTTAAAGGAACCATCACAAGTATAAAATAGTGTAAAGTACTTGAAGAAAGAAGGAAAGGACTCATATGTACAAAAAATATTTGTAACAGGTCTATCTTGCGGCAGCAAAGAATAGAATCTAATGGGTTGTCCATCAACTGGGAACTGGTTGAATAAATTGTGATATTCCAATGTGATGTAATACTATTGTGCTGTAAGAAATGATGAAGGGAGTGGTTTCAGAGAAAACTGAATGAATGAATTAATGCAGAGTGATGTGAGCAGGAACAGGAGAACAATATATATCATAACAACATACTGAGTTTTGCTGACAAAGTTATTCTTGATTATAAGCCTATATCTTTTGCCTTCTTTTATTGTATTCCAATCTCTCTTCTTCTTTAAAGTGGTGGTTGCTAAATCTTGTGTGATCCTGACTGTCACTTCTCACTACTTGCATTATTTCCTTTAGACTGCCTGTAGTATTTTTTCATTGTCCTGGAAGCTCTTGATTTTGCCTATAATGTTCCTGGGAGTTTTCATTTGGTTTTTTTTTTCCCTCCAGGAAGTGACTAGTGGGTTCTATTTTTTTTTCCCTTGGGTTCTAAGAGATCTGGGTGGAGAGGAGAAGAAGAAGAAGAGAATGAACATTTATTATGTGCCTACCAAGGTCCTACTGTGTACCAGGCACTGCCAAGCACTTTACAGATATTACCTCATTTGATCCTCATACAACCCTGGGAGATTGGTTCTATTATTATCCCCATTTTACAGTTGAGAAAACTGAGGCAGACAGCGGTTAAATAACTTGCCTAGGGTCACATATCTAATAAGTACCTAAGATAGGATTTGAACTCAGGTCTTCCTGACTCTAGAACTGGTATTTTAATCATGGAGTCACTTAGCTTCAATTTTCTTTTATAATTTCTTGAAATATGATGTCTAGGATTGTTTTTTCAGTCATAACTTTCAGATGGTTCAATTATTCTTAAATTATCTCTCCTCAATCTGTTTTCCTGGACAGGTGGGATTTTTGGTTTGTTTGTTTTGTTTTTGTCTATGAGATACCTTACATTTCTCCTATTTTTCTCTCTTTCGATTTTCTTTGAATGTTTCTTGTTTTGTGAAGTCATTATCTTCTATTTTGACAATTCTAATTTTTTATGGAATTTGTTGCTTGGGTAAATTTTTATATTTCTGTTAACTCCCTTTCCAATTCTTTCTTCCACAGAATTAAGTTCTTATCTAATTTTTTTTCTTTTAGTACTCTTATTCCATTTGTAAAAAAACATTTTAAATGAAAAAATCACTCTTGCTTCTAGGTTTATGCCTTGAGTGTCCCTTTCAATACAATAACTTTTAAAATGGGGGATGGTTTTTATTTGTTTGTTTGTTTACTCATTTTTCCAGCCATTTCCTGACTTTGGATTTGTATCAGGGTCAGGCTCTTTGCCCTCCTGGAGAGAATGGCTGAGCCATGATTAGTCTTATTTTGTGTCCTCTTGGGTCTTGTTATTGCTTTCTCAGAGTATAGGGCATTGTATTCCAAGATCACAGACATAGCTATGGATGAGGTCCTTTAAGTTTACTGTATGCCCACAGTAGTATGATCCAGGGTGAAGATTGAGCACTGTCCTCCTCGGCTGAGTTATATAAGTTCCTGACCTGGTTTTGAGTCTGATCAATACACCTATAAGCTTGCCCTAATTGGAGGTCCTGTAGACTACTACTGGATGCTATCAGCCAGCTGGAAAGTTCTGTCAAAGTAACAGAACTGCAGGCTTACCTCTGGTGTGGGATTCCTGCCCTGGTTATTCTATTGCAGTCTTCAGATTGGACTGGAGGCTGGATTGAGACCCTTGTTGACCCTTGGGATCTGAACCACCCAGCTGCTGCTTGTTTTTAAATTTGTCCACAGATCTTTCTACCACTGAACAAGATGGCTTCATCTCTTCTCCCCATCTCCCAAACTCCCTTTTGGGTGTTGTTTACTCACATTAAATTGTAAGCTCCTTGAGGACAAGGACTGTTTTCTTCTCGCTTATATTTATATTAAGTGTTCAATAAATACTTGTTGATTTAACTTTAGTTTAAAACCCCCCAAGTTCAAATCTTGCTTCAGACATTTGCTAAGGGGCAATAAAAATTTGTTTTTTCAGCCATATGTGACTAGTGTTTTATATAGCACTTTATACACAATATTTCACTCGATCCTCACAATAACCCTGTAAAGTATGTACAATTATGATCCCCATTTTACAGATGAGGAAACTGTGGCTGAGAAGTTAATTGGCTTGTCCAAGGTTGAACAGATAATAAATATCTGAGACAGGATTTGAAAACTCAGGTCTTTAACTTTTTAGACTCAGTTTTCCCCATTGTAAAATGGGGGTAATAATAGTGCCTACTTCACCAAGTTATTTTAAAACACATTATGATTTTTGTGTTTGACAGAAATGCTCAAGAATTCTGCAAAGCCCACACTTTTAACTCATGGATTCATTTATTCAGGTGGAGCTGTCCTTCCAAAGCCACAGCTGGGGAGGTGAGAAGTATTTTCAAGTGGCAGAGGAAGTAAAGAATCAAGATGCATTTTCCTTGAGTGTGAGGTCTAAGAGGGCTTGTGAACACTTTTCAGGTGCTTCATGTTGTCCTTCTAAACATTCATTTTCATTTATGACTGCCCTGTTGTGAGAAGCTCAGGGAGCAGTACTCTCAAAGCTTTCCCTCAGGTCAGTTTAAGGACTTCAGTCTGTCATCAAACCAAGCCCTGAGATGGGGAGCCTCCCTGCCCCATCCTTCTTCCTTTCAATGCTCCAGCAACTGTGCCACTAATAACTGTAAATAAAGACCACTGGGGATTGCTTTTCTGCCTGACCCTTTAACCTGAAATAAAAATAAAGCTAGAAGAATTTAATCCTGACTTGGGCCTCCTTCATGGACCTCCTTCCCTTACCTGTTGACAGTTACCTGCCAGGCCCTCCCTGTTACCTTTGATTTCCAGGCAGTGGTATTTCCACACTTAGCAGAGGCTTGGCCCCCTAATCCTCTCTGAAGCTAAAGTCAGTTTCTAGGGTAATCTGAGACACATTTCTCACTTCCATATGATGTCATTGACTGTTAACACATGCCAAAATTATCACCAAACTATAGTTTAATGCAGGTAGGCAGTTGATTATCTTTAACTAAGTTTAAGATTTTCCAAAATCAGGAAAAAAGATCACATTGACGCTCTTGGAGTGTCTCAGTGTAGACTCATAAAGGTTATTACTCTGTGACTGCGTCAATTTGTCAATTTCACCAACACAGATTCCAACTTCTCGGCAATAACCTGACCAGGTTGTTATGGCCAAAAACTTCATCTCCCTACAGCTAAGCTGGGGCTCATCCTCAAACAGTAGACATATTGCTGGAAAAGCCAGATTCAATAAGCCCCATTGGATAAACTCCAGTGACTCCTTTAGAAAACCCTGTGGTGGTGGTGGGGGGGGGGGGGGAAGTTAAGTCCTTTATAACCTGGGCCCTTCCTACCTTTTTGGGCTTTTTATGTCTTATTTCTTCCTTCCACTGCTCTGAGCTGTAACACTGGTCTTGGTGTTCCACACGATGCTCCATCTCCTGACTGAACATCTTTGCTGGCTGTCCCTCATGCCTGGAATTCTCTCCTCTTTTCTGCCTCTAGGCTTGCCTAGATCCCATCAAGTCTCAGCTTAAGTCTCACATTCTACAAAAAGGCTTTCCCAGGCTCTCTTAGTGCTAGTACCTTCCCCTGGAGATTATCCAGTTTAGCCTCTCTAAATCTCATTGGTACACAATGGTTTGAATATTATCTCTCCCATTAGATTGGAAGCTCCATGAGGGCAGGGACTGTCTTTTGCCTTTCTTTGTATTTTCAGTGCTTAGCACAGTGCCTAGCACATAGTAGGCACCTAGAAAATGCTAGTTGACTGACTTATTTAAAATAGCAGTGTGCCATCCACTCGGTGATGGTTACAGTGGCCAAAGTCATGGAGGAGCATCTCATTGGGCATGCCATCCCATAGCATTTGTCTCCAGAGCAAATTGTCTATGCCCCATTGAAAAGGACACAGTCTAACTTGGGTTTATGAGTAGTTATTAGTTTACAGACTAACTTTAAAAAAAAGTCCAACCCTTTAGAGGTGACTGAATATACCTGACCTTGATGTGGTTTGTCAAGTGCCTACTTTAAAAGTTGGTCATCCTCCCATGGGGCCATGGAACCAGCATTAAGCCATAGGGTTAACCCTCATTGGTTGTACTTCACTCATTTGACCTTCAAGGACACCCAACTGGATGATGCAAGTAACTGGGACTACATATTAAATGCAGTTGTGTCCTCGTTGCCAAGCTCCTCTTTCATAGCCCCATTCAGATATGAGAGTCTTCCAGTTACAGCTCATTCAGGACAATTGAAGCAATAACCTCACCCCATGTCAGCATGTTCAAGGTATAACTTTCAAAGCTATCCAGTTGGTCTGTAATTCTTTCCACAGAGACAGATTCCTAAATTGCTTTATGTTTACAAAGTCTTTTCCATACATTGTTTCTTTTAATCCTCAAAAAGAATACTATCTCTGCTTTGACTGTTTCCAGTCCTGAATTTAGAACTGGGAGAAACCTTAAAGATCAATCAACATTGATTAAGTACCTACTGTGTGCAAGACACCGTATCAGTTCTCCCATGTTGTTGTCCAGTTTTTTCAGTCTTGTCTGACTCTTCATGACCCCAATTGGAGTTTCCTTGGCAGAGATTCTGGAGTGGTTTGGCATTTCCTTCTCCAACTCATTTTACAGATGAAGACACTGAGGCAAACAGGCTTAAGTGATTTGCTTAGGGTCACACTGCTCTTGTGTAAGGTCAGATCTGAACTCAAGAAGATGAGTCTTCCTGATTCCAAGCCTAAGTTCTCTACCCACTGTGCCATCTGGTTGCCGTCTCCCATTTTATAGATAAGTAAACTGAGATCCAAAGAGGCCCAAAGCAAGGTCACATAGGTAGTAAGTAGCAGGGCTGGGAAAAGAACCCAGGTCCTCTGACTCCAAATCAATCAACATTCTCACTTCACCATGCTGAAAAAAAATAGATTCTGAGAAATGAAGTCATTTGTTTAGATTCATGAAGTGAGTAACAAGTAGAGCTAGAACATGAAAGGAAGGCATCTTTCAATGCCAAGTTTAATGTTCTTACTCTCTTCCGGAGAACGTTGCAAAGTCCATAAACTTCAAATAGTGTAGTTTGAATATTACAGCTTCCTATTCAAACTAATTGTGCAGCTGATCATGCATCCTTCTAGGATAATCTGCTTGAGGAAAGCATGATGTAGTGGAAAGAGTAAAACAGTAGGACTCAAAAGACCAGGGTTCGAGTCCTAGCCCTGCTTCTTAATGAGTAAGTGAATAAAAAAGCATTTATTAAGAGCCTGTTAGGTGACTTCAGTAAGGGGGAAGGTCTGGAACACAAAAATAAAAAGCAAAGACAATGCCCTTGGGGCATTGTAGGTAGAGAAGACCACAAAAAGACAGGAGTGGTGACTCCGGAGCCATATTTTAAGATGGAAAGTAATGGGACTTTTAAGTAGGGGAGTGGATTCATTGGAGCAACCCAACCAGGAATAATATCTAAGTTGATTCAGTTTTGGATTGTTTCAGAACAGTTCTTGAACTCAACCTGGAAAGGTGGGAGGGGGAAAGAAAAGAGAAGTTATGTAAGAGGTGGTTCCCACTCCCAGAAGGAGTGAGATACCTGACTGAGGACTTTCCTGACAACAGTAGTTTGGGAGAGGCAGTCACTCATCAAGAGAGTAAGGCTTTGTGGCCACAGACAAACAAGTTAATCTTTGGAGGCCTTAATTTCTTCATCAACAGAAAAAAGTGAAAGGACTGAGCTGGACTATTTTGAAGGTCACTACAGTTTCAGTTCTTGGATCTGGTCACCAGATAAGTCATTCAACCCCTGCATCTTTTCTCATCTGTAAAATGACAACAATAAGAGCATCTGCAGCCCAGAATTGTTGGGAGGATCAGATGACATCATATTTATAAAGCCCTTTGCAAATCTTAAAGCGCTATAGAAATGTTCCCTCTTATTCCATTGTTAGCTCTCATTATTAGAAACAGTTCCTAACATAAAGCTGAAAGCCTGTCTAGCAGCCATCCATCCCTTCATGAGGAGAAGGCAGTTCTTTTTTGTTGTTGTTGTTTTCACTTTTTGGAGGGGGCAAGTCAGGGCAGTTGGGGTTAAGTGACTTGCCCAAGGTCACACAGCTAGGAAGTGTTAAGTGTCTGAGGTCATATTTGAACTCAGGGCTGGGGCTCTATTCACTGCACCACCTAGCTGCCCTGAGAAGGCAGTTCTGCAAAATGAGTGCATTGGCCTATGTTCCCTTTCAATCCCAACATTCCATGATTAAATGAGATAGCATAGGTAAAGTGCTTGGCTTAAATGCTAGCTCCTCTATTGAAAAACAATTAGTTTTAGGAGGCAAAATTTTTTCTATAACTGATTTGGGGGTGGCGAGGGGGCTTAAAGTCTACCCTGGAAGGAAATCAACTTTTTTTTAAATTAATTTTTTTTCAATTAACCAGAATCAACCTTCAGAAAATCAGCTTCACAAGTGCAAAATCAAGGATGCATGGTTAGCTCATAATTCATCTGAAAAGACATCTTCGTCAATTTAAGAGGAATCAAGTCAATAGTGTGATGTTAAGTCAGTCAGTCAATAAGCATTTATTAAGCCCTTGCAATGTGTCAAAGGACTATGCTAAGCCCTGGAAAAAAGAAGAAAAAAGAAAGACAGCTCCTGCCCTCATGGTGCTTACATTCTAATGAAAGAAGACAACACATAAAAGGAATTGAAAAAGAGCAGTGGTACTTGGACTGACACCACAGAGAAAGTCTAGAGGGCAGCCTGGAAAGGAAAGAAGAAATGGCTGGCCTGGGCACCCTCCTTAAACGGAGCTTCTGGAAGGAGTCAGCCTATCAGAGGAAAAGGCTGCAGGAGGGAGGTTGAATTCTTCCTTCATTCCCTGATGACTATCCATCCTCCTATTTCTCTTCTGCCCTTTGTGGCTAAACTCCTGAAAAGCCATCTACACTAAGTGCCTCCTCTTTCTCTCCTCTCACTCTTTTCTTAACCCCTTACTATCTAGCTTCCAGCCTTATCATTCCACCAAAACTGCTTTCTCCAAAGTGGTAAGTCATCTCTTAGTTGCCAAATCCAATGGCTTTTTCTCCATCTTCATCTTCTTGACTTCTCTGCAGCCTTTGACACTGTTGACCACTCTCTCCTCTTTGATACATCTCTTCCCTCTAGGTTTTCAGGACACATTCTCTCCTGGTCCTCCTTCTCCCTCTCTGACTGCTCCTTCTCTGTCTCTTTTGCTGAATCCTGTTCCACATCACACTCTCTAACAGAAGGTGTTCCTTGGGCTTCTGTCCTGGGCCCTCTTCTCTTCTCCCTTTATACTACTTCACTTGGTGATCTCATTAGTTCTTATGGATTTAATTAACATCTTTATGTAAATGATTCTCAACTCTACCTTTCCTGCCCCAATCTCTCAGCTAACTCCAATCTCATATCTCTAACTGCCTTTCAGACATCTCAAATCATATGTCCAGTAGACATCTTAAACTCAAAATATCCAAGACAAAACTTATCTTTCCTCCTAGACCCTACAACCACGTCCACCTGCCCTATCACTATAGAGGGAAGCATCTTCCTCCCATCCCTCAGGCTCACAACCTAGGAGTCATCTTGGACTCCTCACTATCTCACAGCTTCCCCCATATCCAGTCTGTTGCCAAGGCCAGCCAATTTCACCTCTACAGCATCTCTAAATTACACTCCCATTTCTACTATGACAGTGCCACGCCACCCCTTTCATAGGTCCACATCACTTCACACCTGGATTGTTGAAGCGGCCTGCTGCTGAGTCTGCCTAAGTCAAATCTCCCCTCTCTAGTCTATCCTCCATTCAGTCATAAGTGATTTTCCTAAAGCATAGATCTGAGCATGTCACCCCATATCACCTCAATGAATTCCAATGACTTCCTATTGCCTCCAGGATCAAATACAAAATCTTTGGGCATTCCAAGTTCTCTGCCATCTCTCTAGTCACTTGCTAAACCCTTTTCAAGACTGATCAATGCACTTTCAGTGTCCAACTATCACCCAACTCTTACCTATGACTCCAAGAAGCTGTAGCATAAGCAGCAGCCACATCCTAATAAAATCATCTTGGTAGACAGGCTAAACCAGGTTGAGGGTAACCAACAAGTCTCAGTCCCATTGGTGAGTTACAGGGATATCTACCCTGAGCATGTGAAGACTTTTCCCAGCAGAATGGGCAGATGAGAATATTTTGTTTCAATGGCCATGAACAAGGCTGAAGCAGGAGCTTGATTAGGCAACGAAGATGCCAAGGTCATCTACCTCATCTGGGGCCATCTGTAGTTGTCTTGATTTTTGTCTTGCCTCTGGACTTTAGTGACACTGGAAAAGAGAGTGAGGCTGACCACTTCCCACCATTCTTCTTAAATCCAGTTCTCCCAAGTCAAGCCACCTGCCTCATCACCCACTATTTTACCCCAATATTCTGATGTCATTGTTCCTCTTTGAAAACAAAACCACCACCTTCCTCACCAACAGTATCCAATGATACTGTCCTCCTGGCTATTTCACAAACGAGACATTTCATCTCTCAGCTCTGGGTACTTTCTCTGACTGTCCCCTATGCCTGGAATGCTCTCCTTACTGACATACCTAGCTTCCTTTATATCCCAACTGAAATCCTATCTCATGTAGGAAGTCTTCCCTAAACCCTCTTAATTCCAGCGCCTTCCCTCTGTTAATTATTTCCTATTTATCTTATATGTTACTTGTTTTCTCTTCCCCATTAGACTGTAAGCTCCTTGAGGGCAGAGCCTGTCTTTTACCTTTTTTTATTTGCATTCCCATTTCGTACAGTGTCTATACAGGGAGGTCAATTAAAAGTGCATAACAAATTTGTGGTCTAGGAGACTGGAAAGGATTAGAGGGGTCATAGATCTAGAGAAGGAAGAAACTCCAGGTTTTCAGTCAAAGGACCTGGGTTAGAATCCTACTTCTGCTATTTATCAAGGTCCTTTGACCTTGGTCATTTAACTTTCCTGGGCCTCAGTTTCCTCATCTATAAAATGTATGAGTGGGACTTCCTTTCTTTTTTTTTTTTTTGGTTCAAGTTTTATTCAAGATCATATACAAAACATTTCCAGACCCAAGAGGGTTTAATCCTCTTCCTCTTCCTCCTCTTCATCCTGGTTGATCTGGAAGTACCGTAACTCTCCTTGCTATTGGCCACCACCTGAAGCCAATTTTGAAAATTGTTCTTCTTCAAGTATTTCTTTGTCAGGTACTTCAAATACCTTTTAGAAAAGGGCATCTCTAATGTCACAGTGCTCTTGCTCTTGCTTCTCTCAATGGTCACAACTCTGCCCCCAAGGTTGTCGGCCTTTCCGTTCATTTTGATTGGTTCTTGTAAAAACTGCTCGAAATTAGCTGCATCCATAATTCCATCTTCCACAGGATGGGTATAATCCAGGGTAAATTTGAGGACTTGCTTCTTTTTTTGCCACCCTTCATCACAGATTTCTTCACGGGCATCATGGCAATCGAGGAGCCAGAAAACGGGACTTTCTTTCACTATTGCATCTGTGATTCTCTTAGATTACCTTCTTCCACACTTGGTACTTGACGGCTTTCATGGAGGATTCTTCAGGGACAGCTCCAGGATTCAGTGTGACAGTCTGAGTTCCAAGAAGTCTCTGATTACCCAAATCTGTTATCCTGTCAGGGCTCCATTCTCCAGAATCCCTTTATCAAGTTTTTGCTCTCTTAACTATTCTGGCTCAAACTCCCTAAATTGTTCTCTTGGTCCCTATTGTCACTTTCAATCAACCTAAAAATTCTCCAGTTTCTTTGGATTGTAACATTTCTCCATTTAATTCATACCTATCCCCACACCTTTATACACCCCTTCCTCTACCATTGTCTGGGCTATCCATTATCCAGTAAAGAATTTACACTGACAAAGCTTCTCCATTTACATGCAACATGCTCTAGATCAGTGGTTCTCAACCTTCCTAATGCCATGATCCTTTAATACTCGTATGTGGGTGGAACTGCCTGGAGACAGATAGAGGAGCGGTGTCTCGGTTCCTAAGACCTTTGGAAATATGTGTTTTCCGATCATCTTAGGTGACCCCTGTGACCCCTGTGAAAGGTTCATTCGACCCCCAAATGGGTCTCGACCCACAGGTTGAGAACCGCTGCTCTAGATAGATGTTTCTATGGCAAGGTGGAATGCACAAAATACAGAAAATTGGTTGGCAGAAAAGCTATTTATGACATAATAACTCACCAATATAAAAATAAAACATTTTTTATGTTTTGAAATTTCAAAATTCCATTGTTTGAAGTTTAAAATAAGTAAATATTATTGCTCTCTTTTGCTTTTACAAAACCTACATTTCCCTGATGATTCTCTCTCCTTCTCCTTCCTCCTCTCATAGGGGTAAAAGGGGGGGGGAGGGAAAATTCAGGAAAACAAATCAACATATCCAAAAAAGACTCTGTTTGTGTTTATATATGCACACACATACATACACACATATATAAATGTTGATATTCCCCAGTCTCTGAAAAGAAAGAGGATGGAGAATTGGGAGGGAGTTATCTTCTTAAATCTCTTCCTTTGGGCCAAGTTTAGTCACCATAATTTCACTGTATCCACTTGGGATTGTTTTGGTGTTTTTTTCCTAATTTTTTTTAAAGGAGCCCATTATTATGGATATTTCCCAGTTGCATTTTCTTATCAACAAGGATGTTATAATGTCTCCATTATACAAGCAAATTGACTCGACTCTGGACTCATACATTCAGAATCCTTGATTATTTCTAGACATCTGTTGGATTAACTTGCCTTGTTGACATCAAAGGAATTATAGAAGTTGGAGCTGGGAGGGACTCCTGGAGAGAACATCTGGTCTAGTCCCTTGCCTTAAGGATGGTAATGTATCATTATTTGAAATTTACAAATGAAGCTGTTAAGCCCAGAGAAGTTAAGTGACACATGAAATAGCCAGTGAGCTGCTACCGTATTTGTTGAAATGGCCAAAAGTAGTGAATAACTACTCTGAGATCCTATTTGATTTTTTTAAGGTTGCATTTTGTTGTTATACAGTCATTTCAGTCATGTCCAACTTCCCATGACTCCATTAGGAGTTTTCTTGGCAAAGATTCTGGAGTGGTTTGCCATTTACTTCTCCAGCTCATTTTACAGATGAGGAAACTGGGGCAAACAGGGTTAAGTGACTTGTCTGGAGTCACACAGCTAGGAAGTAAGTGTGTGAGGCCAGATTTGAACTCAGGAAGATTCCTGATTTCTTGGCTCCAGGCCTGGTGCTCTATCCACTTCCCCACCCAGTCAATTTTTGAGTTTGCATTTTTAGGCACAGCCTGAAAAAAATTCATGAGCTGAAGTTAATTCACTCTTTTAGAGTGAATTTTTATATTTAATTTAATTTATTTAACATTTTAAAATTATATACACACACAGATATATATATATATATATATATATATATATATATATATATATATATATATATATATATATATATATATATACTTGCGACCAAGATAATGCCTAATGAAGATATGTCTTTTGGCTTTTGATATACTTTTGATATACTAAAGAACAGATCTGACCGAGCCATTCCTAGATTCAGTTTTGTATTGCCTCTAGGAAAAAAATTGACTCTGTGGTGAAGCTTTCCATAATCTGGCTTCAGTCTATCTTTCCTAGTTTAGAGTACATTAATTGCCCTCAAGCAATCTACATTCCATTCAAACTGGTCTACTTTGCTATTCCCCATATGGACATTCCATCTCCCATGTCCAGACCTTTGAATTTGTGGAATGCAATCCTTCCTCACCTCCACCTATTAGAATTTCATCTTTCTTCTAGGTTCACTCAAATGCCTCTCCTTGGTACAATAGACCTGTCTCAGTTTCTCCAGTTGTTAATGCCCTCCCTCTCCAGAATTACTTTGTATATATTTCGTATTTACCTATCTGTGAAAATGCTGTCCATCTCCACCTTACTTTCAGACCCTAAAAGAATATAAGCCCTCTAAAGGCAGGGACTGTTTCTTTGTTTTCTTTCCCTAATTACACGCAAGGAGCCTGGCACATAATAAGCTTCAAATGAATTAACAAATGAATTAGATGGATTAACAAATCAACAGATTATATAAATATTATATAATTATAATATATACAATATAATATATATTATAATATAATATATTATATAATATTATATAATTATATATTAATTATTAACTTCATTAGGTATATAATTAATATGAACAAATTATGTAACTATTACAGAGAAAATCAATGTATTCTCTAAGTACCCATTCAGAAGCTAAAATCCTTTTTTTTGTGGTGGTTAAACATTTAGTTCAACAAAAAAAAATTTAATACATTTTTGTATCGCTATTTACCCATATCACTTCTCCTTCCCCTTCCTAAGAACCATTCCACATAACAAGGAATTCTTTTCAACAAAAATTTGTTCAGTACTTACTAGGCATAAGACACTGGGGATGAAAAGACAAAAATGAAAAAAAGAAGTTGCCCTCAAGAAACTTACGTTCTGTTCGGGGATAAAATTTGTATATACAAATGGATCTGTGATTTCAGCCTTTTGGAATTTTGAAATTTTCTGCCAACAATGAAGAATCCGGATCATTTACACCCCTGTCTATCCTGCTACTCCTTTTGAAACTTCAGCACAGGGGGGTCCACCCAAGTTTGGGAGGCCTTCATTTTCTCTTGACATTGCAGTCACAGAGGAGCATCCCTATCAGTTTGTCATCTCTTGCCCTTGCCTTGGGACCAGCCCATCTCCTTTCTTATCATACAATTCCTTAATGACATGTACACTGATAAGGGTAATTTGGGTAACACTAAGGACTGAGAGAATTAGAAAAGGTTTCACTGAGAAGCTGGAGTAAACTAAACTGGTTCTTGACCAAGCTTAGTGCTAGTCTCAGAGATAGAAGTGAGGAGAGAGTTTATGCACAGACCCGAAGATGGGAAAAATAAAGTCTGTTTCCAGGATTAGCTGGTAGGACAAAATGTAGACTATAGTAAAAAGAGAGCTAATATGAAAGAAATTTTGAAAGATATGTGGTGAAATATGAGAAGTTTTAAATTCTGGATGAGGAGTTTGCATTTTGTCCCTAGAATCAACAGGAAACCACTGGACATTTTTTAGCAGGGAATTACATGGCTAGACCTTGTGTCTTAGAAACATTAATTTGGCAGCTTTGGAGAGAATAGAGAATGGAAGCTAGGAAGTCAATTACAATATTCCATATTGAATATTACTAAATGAGAGGTATTGAGGGTGATATTCATGAGAATAGAGAGAAGGAGACGGATATTAGAAAATTTTTTGATTAAATTTTTTTTTCAATCAACAAAAACCCACCTTCTCTCCCTCCCACTCCCACTCTCACTATCAATTGAGAAAGAAAAGGGTGGGGAAAATCCAGTTACAAATCCACAGTTACAAATCCGGTTACATATATCAATATTTGTCAAGCAAAACAAACTCCTCAGTCAGCCCCTATCCGAACAAAATAACTCATTTTGCACTGAGTCCTTTACCCCTCTATCAGGATGTAACATATTTCATCATGAATCCTCTGGAAATCATGTTCGATCATTGTGTTGATCAGAGTTTCTAAGTTTTCCAAGTGGTTTGTCTCTACAATATTCCTGTTACTGTGTAATTGTTCTCTTGGTTCTGCTCACTTCACTCTGCATCAGTTCATATAAATTATCTTCCAATTCTTTATTCCACAACTTTCATTTCTTTAAAAAAATTTTCTTCTATCACTTTCATTTTTAATTTTTTTATAAAGCCCACTCTTACCTCTTCTCTTCCAGGAATTCTAGCTGAACTTGTAACAAAGTTGTGCTTGTGTTTGCTTGTCAATGTTTTCTTCTGGGTTTGTCACTTAAGCAACCTGGTCACCATAATAGTTTTTTATGGGGAGATTTCTTCCCGCCTCTTAATGCTCCTATCCTACTTCCTGACTTTGAACTTTGTGTTAGGAACAAGCTATGTGTACTTCTGGGGAGGATGATTAGTCTTATTTTGTGTCCTTTTGCTGCTTTCTCAGAGTAGAGGGAATGGTATTATTCCAGGATCTTAGAGACAGCTCAGACTGGGGACCTGCAAGATTTCAGGAAGCCCACAATGGGATGATCCAGGAAGGAAACTGAGCACTGCCCTTTTGGAATGAGTTGTGTAAGTTCCCAACCTGGCTTTGGGTCTAATCAATACACCTGTGGGCTTGTTCTACTTGAAGTTCCAGTAGACTGCTGCTGAATACTATTACCCAGCTAGAAAGCTCTGCTAAGTCAAAGTGACAGAATTGCAGGCTCCCTTTTGGTCTGGGGTTCCTGCCCTGTTTATTCTATAGCAGGCTTCAGATTGGGCTAGAGATTGAACTAAGACCTTGCTGCTCCACTCCTAGGATCTGAATTACTCAGTTGTAGTTTGCTTCTGAACTTGCTTTTTGTTCAGTACACAGTCTAGAACCCCTGACAGCTCCTCATCTTGGATCACCATTCTAGGTCTAAATCTATTTCTAAGTCTCATTCTGGATCTGTGACCTGGAACTGGGAAGTGAGTGATAGGGCTTCCAGTTGGCACCTGTTCCCGCACTCTGCACAAATTTAGGTCATTCTGTGCTAGAATTGTGACCTTTCTTGATCTGGCATATAGCCTCTCCTCTCTATGAAGTTCCTGGTTAGAGACCATTCTGGTGTCTACTTCTCTATCTCTCTTTCTGGTCCTGGTTTAGAAAATAACTCCTTGTACATCTTTTTCTCTTTGGATTTCCTGATCAGAATTCCATCTGGTGCATTTTTAGATTCATATGCAACAGATATGGGGTAGAGTTTTGGCTGTATTTCTTCCTGCTACTCCAAATGTAAGAGATTTTTGTGGAGATAGAATCTGTAAGATTTGACAGCTGATTGGCTACTGAGGTTGGATCTGGTCAAGAGAAGTCAACAAATATTTATTAAAACACCTGCTAAGTGCCAGGCATTGTGCCAAGCTTTTTACAAATACCATCTCATCTGATCCTCATAACAACCCTGCAAGTTATATGCTTTTTTTAAAAAATATTTTACAGCTAAGGAAACTGAGACAAACAGAGGTTAAGTAACTTGCCCAGGGTTAGTAAGAACCTGAAAAAGGATTTATCTTGAGCCTTCCCACCTGTAGGCTTCACAGCACCAACTAGCTTCCTATAAGGTATAAGGCATAAGGCATAAGGTGTAGGGTCAGATCATGAAGAGCTTTCTGACATGTGGCAGACAAGAATGACCCTGAGGTTTTGGATCCCAGATGAGTTCGCTCAGAATGGCTTTAGATTTTGGTCACCTTCCTTACAGCCTTTCTACTTCTGTGAGATTCAGGACACCCTGGTCATTGTAGATGATGACCATGGTAGTTGAGAGCCAGCCCCTAGCCTCATCTTTAGATGGGAGGGGAATGAAGCAGACCAGAAGATACCCAGAATTTAGAGTAAGCACTTGGTCTGCCTGCCTCAAGTCTCTCCCCACTCCAATTCATCATTCAGCTGCTAAAGTGATTTTCCTAAAACAGGAATCAGATCATATCACGCCCTCCACCCCCACTCAATAAACTCCAGTGGTTTCTTGTTATGTCCAGGAGCAAATACACAATTCTGTTTGGCATTCAAAGTCTTTCATCGCCCACTCCCTCTTACCTTTGATCCAATGACTCTGGCTTCCTGACTCTTCCATGAAAAAGCCTTTCCATCTCTCAGCTCTGGGAACACTGTCCTTCAGCTGATCTCTAACTCATGGCTTTCTTTAAGTCCCAAATAAAGTCCCATCTTTTATAGAAAGCCTTTCCCAACCCTTCTTAATTTTAGTGCCTTTCCTGTTATTTCCTATTTATTCTTTACTTAGCTTATTGGTAGGCACTTGTTTGCTTGTTGTCTGGCCCTTTAGACTGTGAGTCCCTTGAGGCCAGAGACTTTCTTTTACCTCTTTTTGTTTCTCCAGCACTTAGCACAATGCCTTGTACACAGTTGGTGCTAAATAAATGCTTATCAAGTTGAATTTTAGCTCCCTGGTCTCTGAGTCCCTGGAAACACAAATAATTTTTCCCGTCTAAGGTCTGCTCCTGACTTTCCAGACTGTGCCACCATGATGGCCTAGCTGTTATCTCACCCTGGAACATCCATCAGCCCCTGCAGACTGCTTACCCTGGATTAGCCGTCTACCACACTGGCTCTCTTCTCCCATTGTCGAGTTCCTCCTGGGGCCTCCATTTTGGCCAAGGACCCAGGCTGGCAAACCTTCATTCCCCTCATGGTTCTGCTTCTGGCTTTCCGGATGTGGATGCCATGCCCCCACAGTGAATGCCCTCATCATACTACTTTTTGTGTGAAATAACATGTGGTACTTTAGCAGCTCCTTCCCTACAATCATGTTGTGCACATACTGTTGGCATACCCCAGGGTACTGATAAAGGATGTGATGCCCAGAGAGGGGTTTGTCCAAGGTCCCACAGCTTGTTTGTGGCAGAGTCCAGACTAGAACCTGGGTCCCTTAGCTCAAACCCCAGTCCTCTTTCCATAGTGCTACATTGGGGTGACTGAATGACCATGCAGGTATCTTTCCAAGATGTCACTTTTTACAGTATCAAGGGATATGTTTCTGACATTTTTGTGAATAATCTAGAAGGATTCACAACCACTAACAAGAGAAGAAAAATAGGAAGAATTGAGAATCCTGATCTTATGCTTAAAGTATATACGTATTTGGCGTGGAGAAGGGGGGGAGAGGGGGGAAGGCAAGGCAATTGGGGTTAAATGACTTACCGAAGGTCACACGGTTAGTAAGGCTCAAGTTCTGAGGCTGAATTTGAACTCAGGTCCTCCTGACTCAAGGGTTGCTGCTCTATTCACTGAGCCACCTAGCTGCCCCAAAAAGATTTTTTAAATGACAAAATCTTTGCCTTCAAGAAATTCACATTCTTGGGAATGGGTGGAATGTGAGATAAATGCAGATAAGTGTAATTCCAATCTCCACTATCTTAAAAAAAGAAATCTTCTGTTAACTCTTTAATCTTCTATTCGCATCATTTTCTCTTTTGATTAAAAAATTCTTGAAAGAGAGAGATGGATTCAAATCTGAATTCTGATACTTAGGAGTTATATCACCATATGCAAGTTACTTTATCACTCAGATACAGAGCTTTGTGTCTCGGGCAACCCGTGATTTTTTAAAATTAGATTTAATTGACAAGTCTGTTTTCTTGTCTTCCTACCTTCCTACCTTTTAATAAAACAAAAAAGAAGAAAAGCAAAGCAAAACTCTTGCAAAGCCCTTTAGCTTAATCAAGCCAAACAGATTCTGATATTGGCCATGTCCAAAAACAAAGTGTGCTTCAATGTGCACCCTAGCATACCACCTCTCTGACAGATGGTGAGTAGCATAGATCCTTTGGTCGTTTTGTGGATCAGAGTTTTTAAGTCTTTCAAGGTTGTTTTGCCTTCACAATGTTTTTCTGACTGATGACAATGTTGTTGTTATTATATAAACTCTTCTTATTTCACTCTATTCATACAAAGCTTCCTGATTTTCTAGGTAAGGAAATTTATCTAGAGAAGGTAATAAACTTGTCCAAGATCACACAGGAGAGTAGAGGCAGATTTTGCACCATCCGTGACTTAGAATCATAGATTTTTAGAGACAGGAATTGTTAATTATGACTCTTTGATTTTTTTTTTGTCTTCTTGGTGGGGGGAAGGCAGGGCAATTGAGGTTAAGTGACTTGCCCAAGGTCACACAGCTAGTAAATGTTAAGTGTCTAAGGTCGGATTGGGACTCAGGTCCTCCTGACTCCAGGACTGGTGCTCTATTCACTGCACCACCTAGCCACCCCAACCCTTTGATTTTACAACTGAGGAAACTGAGGGACAAAGAGATCACTAGGTTACGCTATAAACATGTCAGACAGGATTTGATAGGTTTTCCTGATTCTGGATCTAGTCCCGCCCACTACAGTAACCTACCTCTTTAGAGTTAGCATTCCTTTTCAAACTGCTTCCATTTCTAGAAAATGGGAATAATAATCCCTGTAACATACTTTGCGATGACAATGAGTTATTATCTTTAAAGTGCTTTATATATGTCAAAAACATTGTACAAATATAGTTATTATTGAGGTGATAGGCATCATGAGGGAGTGGATGGAGAACCAGTATGGGAACAAGGAAGACCTGAGGTCAAGTCCCACTTCTGACTCACACTTGGATGTGTCACTTACTTAATCACTGAATTCAGCGCAGCTAGGTGGCACATTGGATAAAGTATCAAACCTGGAGTCAGGAGGACCTGAGTTCAAATTCAGCTTCAGACACTTGACATTTACTAGCTGTGCGACCCTGGGCAAGTCACTTAACTCCATACTTTGTAAAAAAAATAAAAAGTTACTCAATGCTCTAGACAACTGTCTAAGACTATGTGGGAAGGTTTTCACTGGCTGTCTCACATGCCTAAGATGCTTTCCTTCCTTGTCACTTCCTCCTGCCTTCCCTGGCTTCCTTCAAATCATAGCTAAAATCCCACCTTCTTCAGGAAGCTGTCCCCAATCTCTCTTAATTCTAGTGTTTAACTTTATCGATTATTTTTCTATCTTGTCTATATCTTTTTTTGTATCTATTTGTTTACAAGTTGTTTCTCCCATTAGGTTGTGAGGTCCTTAAGAAGGGACTATCTTTTGTCTATCTTTGTATCCCTAGAGCTTAACACAATGCCTGACATGAAGCAGATGTTTAATAAATGCTTGTTTACTGACTAACCAATGTATTCCGTTATCCGATAACACGGTCCTTGCTGCTACTCTCACACAAGACATTCCAGCTTCTAAATCCATGCATTTCCCACTGCATGTCCTCAGGGCTCAGAATACTCTCCCTTTTCACCTTTGCCTTTAGGCTTCCCCTAGTTTACTTCAGAACTCAGTTTAAATCCCATTTTCTGCAGGAAACCTTTCCTGAATGTTAATGACTTCCCTATGAGATTATCACCAGTTTGTACTGTGTGTATTTTGTTTGTACTTCATTGTTTTCTTTTTTCTTTTTTTTTTTTGGTCCTTTCAGAGGGGGAAAGGCAGGGCAATAGGGGTTAAGTGATTTTCATGTTGCTTCTCCCATTAGACTTTGAGATCCTTGAGGGAAGGGATTGTTTCTGTCTTGTTTTGTATCCCCAGCTCTAAATGCAGTACCTAGTATAGAGCAGGCATTTAATAAATGCTTGTTGACACAACTTGACTTGGATGATGGCAGTGTCATAAGTCAGAAGAGGGATTTGAAAAAAGAAGGGGGACTTCAGTTTTGGAAATGTTTTATTTCATTTCATTTTAGTAGTAGAACATCCAAGTGGTGTCCCCCAGGTCTGAATATATTGATTTGGGAGCCATCTGGCTACAGCGTAGATGAGATCACCAATGGAAAGTGCAGAGGGAGATCTTTTCTCTATAGAATTTGGGGAACAGCACGTTGGCCAATGTAACCAGACCATAGAATGAGTGGAGAGGAATGAGGTGTAAGAAGACCAGAAAGGGAGGAAAAGGACAGATTATGATGAGCTTTACCTGTCTCCCAAAGGACTTTCTATTTGACCCTGGAGGGAACAGGAAACCACTAGTTCAGTGGTGGGGAACCCACAGCTCAAGTGCATCCTTGAGAGACTTGAGACTGAAGTTTGGATTCACTCAAAGGGCCACACTTGAGGACCTAGAGGGCAACATGTGGCCTTGAGGCCACATGTTCCTCACCCCTGAACTAGTGGTTTCCTGTTCCCTCCCAGGTACATTTTTCGTTTTAATGCATTATTTCCTTTTAAACACAAGATAGGATTATAACTTTTTTCCATGATAGCACCTTAAAGCTGCCCATCCCTGAAATAGTTTATTGAGTAAGGGATTGAAGTTCTCATATAACTCAATGCTAATTTATACAAAATACATACTCAACATTCACTAAGAAAAAAGTCAACACTGGGTTCTACAATGCTTCCCATGGGATTATGAAATTTCATTTCAACGGATATTTACCAAGCATTTACTATGCAGAAGAGAGACAGCAGAGAGAGATATAGAGCCCACACCTCCAGTCCAGGAGTACATGAATTCAAGAACCCTCCTACACATACTATGTGACCCTGGGTAATTCACTGGACCTCTCACTGTTCTAAGTAGTTAAGACTCAGTTTTAGGGAAAGTGCTGACCTGCATGGGCAGAGGGAGTTTCCTACCCGGGAGTTCCTTAGACCAATGGACTCATAGGTCCAGTTCCTATCCCTCTATCTACAATTTCTCCCCTAAAACCTTCCACTCTTCTGAACTTCCCTATTATTGTTTAGACAAACCCCATTCTCCTAGTTGCCCAGGCTCTCAAGTCATACTGCTGCCATTATCACCTCTCACCCGAGCTGTTTCAATAGCCTTCTGGTTGGTGTCCCTGCCTCAACTCTCGCCCCATTCCATTTCAGACTTCACTCAGTTGCCAAAGTGATTTTTCTAGAGGGCTATTCTGACCATGTCAGCTCCTGACTCAATAAACTAGTGGCTTCCTATTCCCTCTAGAATCAAATAGAAAGTCCTTTGGGAGACATGTAAAGCTCTTCATAACCTGTCCCTTTCCTCCCTTTCTGGTTTTACACTTTATTCCCCTCCACCCCTTCTATGGTCTAGCCACACTAACTTTTGTGCTGTTCTTCAAACCTAGAACTCTATCTTCTGTCTCCTTTTTTTTTTTGTCTTTTTTTTTTTTGCTTTTTTTTTATTTTGGAGGGAGGAAGGCAGGGCAGTTGGGGTTAAGTGACTTGCCCAAGGTCACACAGCTAGTAAGTGTTAAGTGTCTGAGGCTGGAGCTCAGGTCCTCTTGACTCCAGAGCCAGTGCTCTATTCACTGTGCCACCTAATCACCCTTCTGTCTGCTTTCTTCACTGGCCAACTCTCTTGCCTCTCTCTCTTCACTGCCACTTCAAAGCTTCCCTAGATGTCCTCAAGTCTCAGCTGAATCCCTCATTCTTCAGGAGGACTTTCTCTGTCATCATAGCTGTTACGTCTTCCCTTGTGAAAATTATTTCCTATCTACTACTCTTTATCTACCTTTCATGTGCATAGTTATTTATATGTTGTAAATGGAGGCATTTGAAAGCAATTTTTGCCCTTTGCTACCACTTAGCATAGTAACTAGCATGTGGCTACATGCCTTTCAATCAGTCACTATACATAAATGACTAATTACCAAAAAGGATGAACTTGAAACAAGTCATTTACCTTCTCTGGTCTAAATTTTTCTCATTCATAAAATGAGAGGCATTGAACTAGATTATTTCCCAGGTTCTTTCCAGCTCTAAAAGCCAGAATCCTTTACTCAAATATTCAACTGGATCTCATCATTTTGGGAGTTTCCTCCAACAATGTGGATTTTAATCCATCTATTCCTGCTCATCCCTTGCAACTCTTCTCCATGCCCTTCCATAAATGCTCTACAGGAGATTATTCAATATAATGGAGGCCTCCCTCACTTTCTGTTGACATTGAGAGAATACCTTGGAGCCCTTTGGGCTGGCTACTTGCCATTCCTTGCCCTTACCGCATGACCAGTTCATCTTCCTTCATACATTTCCCTGAGAATGAATTGTGGGCATCTATGTGAAGTTGAGTTGTAGATTCTCTAAGTCAAAGTTATCTTTCCTATCCACCATTTCCTGTTCCCTCATACCTATCCATGTCAGTCCCATTTCTTTAATATCCCTATCCTTTTCTTCCCTACCCTTCCACTGTGTGCCCTCTGGAACTCCTGTTCTATTGTTAACAAGCTATTCTTCACATTCAACCTGTTTCTTCCCCTTGGAATTTATCTTGCATGTATTTTGTATTTATTTACACACAAAATTTATTAATATTTACTCATATAAATAAATGGATCACATTTTAGCAGTTGAGTATAAATTATATATTCCCTCAGTAGAATGTGAGCTCCTTGACTTCATTCCTCTAGGTTGTAGCACAATCTCTGCCTCTAGTTAGAGAGGGTGATGGTGGCTATCTGGAGCTCCTCTCAGACCCTCTGTTTAAGGAGGACACCCACAGAATTCTCATTATTTCCTACCTGGCTGTTCTCCTAGACTTCATGATCTCCAGAAACTTATTGTTCTTTGAGATGAATTCTACTCTGTAACTCATATCTCTTCAGATCATTTCAACTCCCAGCTAGAGGACTTCATCATGCCCCCAAGGCAGATACACTCTACCTGCTTCAGCTACTTTTAATGTGTTGTCTTCTCCCTCTAGACTGTGAGCTCCTTAGGGGCAGGGACTTTGTAACCCCTGTGCTTAGCATGGTGCCTGGCGCAGAGTAGGCACTTAATAAATGTTTATTGACTATTCACTAATGTGTTGAATAAATGCTTGTTGAAAATTATATTGAATCAGCATCAGGTTGAGAGCCCTAAATTTTTTCTCTAGTTCTGACTCTTGGCATAAATCCAAGTTTTCTTGCCATTGGATTCAGTATAAAAATTCTTTTCATTTACCTGATTAACAGGGATAAGGATTTCTAGGATAAAGACTCCTATTTTCCTGCAGCGTACCTCCTCTACCCCTAGTGCTGACTTTGAAGTGAATAGGAGAAAGTGTGTTAGATTGCCAGGACTGGGGGGAGGTTAGTAGGAAAAGAAACAATGAGAAGATTCTTCTAGGGCAGGGTTCTCAACCTTCCTAATGCTACGACCCTTTAATATAGTTCCTCATGTTGTGGTGACCCCCAACCATAAAATTATTTTCATTGCTATTTCATGACTGTAATTTTGCTACTGTTATGAATTGTAATGTAAATATCTGATATTCAGGATGTATTTTCATTGTTACAAATTGAACATAACCCACAGGTTGAGAACCACTATCTAGGGGGACATATTCTCATCCTTGGTTAAGTAAAAGATTTCTCCTCTACAGACACAGACTTTTACAGAACACTTAAAACTCTCCCACAGCCAAATGTCCAGCAAAACTCTATCTGCTGTTTGCCCAGCCCTTTCAGCAGCTTAGAAACAGAGGTCTTCTGATCATTCAGTCAAAACCAAAATTCCGTTGCAGGTTCAGCCACAAGCAGGGACAG
This sequence comes from Pseudochirops cupreus, assembly GCA_028627135.1. Lineage (NCBI taxonomy): Eukaryota > Metazoa > Chordata > Mammalia > Diprotodontia > Pseudocheiridae > Pseudochirops > Pseudochirops cupreus. Next base: position 29,347,316 of record CM053581.1, read on the forward strand.
TGTGAAAGTGAGAAGGAAACACTGGGAAAGATAAGAAGGTAACTCAAAACTGGGGAAAAGATTAGGGCTGATTCTGCCACAGGGCAGGAGGAAAAGTTTGGGCAAGCCAGATGGAAATCATGTTTTTGCCTGGATTTTGTCTCCTGGGTAGTAGGAAAATATATTATGGTCCTGTTGACCAAAGTTTCAATCAGAGAAGTTATGATGAACCAATCAGTCAACAAGCATATATTAAGTGCCAGGTACTATAAGTGTATAGAGCACAATGCTATAATTCTTCTGCCATCTGAATGGATTCCAATTATCTTGATTTTCCATCATGATTTAACATTAGATGAGAATAAACTCAAGAATGAAGAATTAGTATGGTAAAGAAGATATGTACAAAATTAAATCAGCCATAAAGAAAACTCCTGACCATGGGGACTCCTACTTCAGTTGCATTCTAATAAATTGCAAATAAGTTGAAATTTTATTTAATCAGAAAGAGCCCTTAGAGGAGAGGGGATAAGCATTTAGCACTGTACCTGGAAAGACCTGAGTTCAAATTTGGCTTCAAACACATACTAGTTGTATGACTCTAGGCAAGTCATTTCCTCTGTTTTCCTCAGTTTCCTCATCTGTAAAATGGGGATAATATTAACATCTAACTCCCAGGTTTGTGCTGGGCGGTTAGGTGGCACAGTGGATAGAGTGCTGGGCTGGGCAGTCAGGAAGATTAATCTCTTTGAGTTCAAATCTAGCTTCTAACTGTGTGACCCCAGTTAATTAAATCTCTTAACCACTCTCAGCCTGTTTCTGAATATGTAAAATTGGGATAATGATAACTCTTATCTCACATTATCCCTACCTGTTATAGGTATCAATGATATTTTTATATATGTGTGAATATGCATATGTATGTATATATCTGTGTGTATGTATATACACACACATATAATTTTGCAAACCACATATAAATATTTATTGTATTTATGTATTTATCTATAAAGTAGAGATCAATGAGATTATATATGTGTGTATATATACACATACATACATATATGTATATATGTGCATATGTGTGTATATATGTAGAATTTTGCAGGCTTAAAGTACTTCATATTAACAATCATCATCATTATTATTTTCACCGTGAATGGGCTTTATGTGCCCCCTCCTCAATGCTGTATCTCAACATTATGTGCCCTGACTCTTCCTGAATCCTCTCACTTGGGCAGTCATCTGCTGCTTGTCTCCCTGGGAGCCCCCATGGGCCTTTCTTAAGCAACATGAATCATGGATGGCTCTTAGGGAGTGTTCAATGAGTTCACCACTAATGGTGCTTCCCACACCTCTTGACTCCCACGTTCCCCAAGGCCTGTTCCCAGATGCCATTTGCCCTTTGCTCTTCCCAACTCAGTGTTAGGAAGGTATGAATGGCAGCTCTTTTCAAGGAGGCACAAAGCTTCCTCCCCCATAGCCAGGAAGAAGAGGAGGGATGGAAAGGTAGCAAGCCATGGACCAGAGAATGCATTATCTAACCATAAATCCTAACCATTCAGGAATCATCTTTATTAAGAATGTAAATAACATCCAATGTGTTAGAACTCTTCATATCCAAGAATGAGCCTTGAGCTAAAGAGATGGCTTGGGCCATTTTTTTGCACAGTCTTCCAAGGACAGGCAGATGAGAGAGTGATCTACACTGAGATAAATGAGATCACAGGAGCTTACAAGGTCACTAAGCAAGAGAACAAAGAAAGAAGAGAACCCAGGACAGACCAGGGTACAACCATGCACAGGAGCAGAGACATACATACAAATACTACAAAGGAGACTGAGGCCATCTGAGAAGTAGAAGGAGAAGCAGAAAGAGGCAGAACCAGGAAAATTCTGAGAGAATTCCAATGCACAGTCTTCCATCCCTACTCTCACAGCAGGTCCCTATTCCTCCTACCGTTCTGACATCTTGTGATCTGAAGCAAATTCCTTCACTTCCCTGAGCTTCATTTTTCTCATCTCTTAAAGAGGTTTAATGATACTTACTTGACTTACTTTATAAGTGGTTTTTCTAGCCCTCTGGATAAGAAAAGTAAGGTCCAGAGATGTTAAGATATTCACCCAACATCACACCAGTAATAACTATCGGGGAAAGATTTGAATCCGGGACACCTCACTCCAGAGCCAGGGGGCTTTCCGCTGTCTCCCAGGCTTAGATGAAATCATTTGTAGAAAGTACTTTGTAAGCATAAGATGCTACTACTGAAATGTAATCTGTTATTAAAAGCTGTCATTAAAAATCACTTCCATTTGATGAAAAGTTTTTCAGTCAGTAAGGCCTTAATTTTTAGCCTCTTGAGTAAAGCAATTAATCTTGAAACAGTGCCAGAGGAAACCTAAAAAGGAAAGAGTTTGGTTAAGGCAATTTCCCAAACTGTGATAAACAGAACCCTAGTACCATACCTCATGTGAATAGGGATTCCAAGAGACAGTTTTTCTGAAGATAAGACCAGGAAAATGAGAAGGGACGGACTTTCTCTTCCCAAATGAGAGGGGAAGAGCCAAAAAGCAGGGTAGGCTGAAGGGTAGGGTGTGGTTTATAAAACAAGAAGTGATCTTTTGTGTCTGGCTGCCACCCTGGGAGAAAGAGACACTGGGGAGAGCATGATAAGCCGTAGAATGGGAAAAGGATTGTAGGTGAGACAGAGATCTCTGAGCTTCCATTTCCATTCACTGGCTCCTTTCTGTTGCCACTTCTCCCCCCATCCTTCAACTTTCCCAAGAGCCTGCCATCCCTCAAGCTACCATTCTACACTTCTCTCTTAGCCAAACGCCTTGAAAAACAAAACAAAACAAAAAAACAACCCATCTACACCCCTTGTCCCTACTGGCTCACCTTTATTTCTTTGCTTACTTCTCAAACCCTTAAGATCTAGCTTCTGACCCCACCATTCCATAAAAGCTGCTCTCTACCAAGGATCTCTTAACTGCTAACTCTGGGGGCCACTTCTCAAAGCTCATCTTTCTTGACCTCTTTGCAATGTTGTACCACTCATCTGGATACTCTTCTCTCAGAATTTTCCTGGTTCTGCCTCTTTCTGCTTCTCCTTCTACCTCTCAGATGGCCTCAGTCTCCTTTGTAGTATCTGTACGTATGTCTCTGCCCCTGTGCATTTTGGTACCCTGGTCTGTCCTGTGTTCTTTTCTTTCTTTGCTCTCTTGCTTAGTGACCTCGTAAGTTCCCATGATCTCATTTATCTCAGTGTAGATCACTGTCTTGTCTGCCTGTCCTGTCATTATCTCTCCTGAACATCTCCATATCTCCAGCCACCTACTAGACATCTCCACCTGCATATCCTATAGGAATTTCAAACTCAATATACACAAAACACAATTATTATCTTCCCAGGGAGATATTGTAGATAAAGTGCCAGGTTTGGAGTCACAAAAACCCAGGGTCAAGTTCTGTCTCAGACTCATACCGTATAAGTCTGGACATAGGATTATGGGATTAGAGATTAAATCTGGAAGGGACCTAGGGACCACCTAAAGGCAGCATTAACATTTACATAGTACTTATGTGCCAGGCACTTTATGTGCTAAACCCCTTTAACAAAAAAAAAAGCACCTACCCAGCAAAATTGAGTATAATGTTTCAGGAGAAAATATGGTCATTCAATGAAATAGAGGACTTTCAAGCATTTTTGATGAAAAAACCAGAGTTGAACAGAAAATTTGACATTCAGATACAAGAAGCAACAGAAGCATGAGAAGGTAAACAGGGAAAAGAAATCATAAGGAAGTTATCAAAGTTGAACTATTTACATGCCAAAATGAAAAATGAGAATTGTAACTTATGAAACTTTTCTCAGTATAAGGAAAGGTGAAGGAAATATAAACGTGTATATATATATATACACATACCTATATATGTCTATATAAGAGGGTATATGGACATATGAATACATACGTGAGTGTGTGTATGTATGTGTACATAGGCAGATGGCACAAGATCAATTGAATAAAGGGATGATACTCAAAAGGTGAAATCAAGAGGTGGGAGAGGATTAGAAGGAGAGGAGACAAGGAGAGACAGAATGGGGTTAATCCTCTCATATAGAAGAGGCAAGGGATAACTGTTACAAAGTTGGGAAGAACAGGAAGGTAAAACGGAATGGGTCAACCTTACTCTTATTGAAGTTGGCTTAGGGAGGGAATGACATACACACTAAATAGGGTATCTCGCCCTATAGGAGAGTAGGGGGGAAGAGAATAAGGGGGGAATGATGAAGGGGAGGGCAGGTTGGGGGAGATGGTAGTTAGAAGCACACACTTCTGTAAAGGGACAGGGACAAAGTAGAAAATAGAACAAGTAGGGGGTGGGATAGGATGGAGGGAAATATAGTCAGTCTTTCACAATATATCCACTATGGAAATGTTTTGCGTAGCTACACACATATGACCTATATTGAACTGCTTATCTTCCCAGTAAGGGTGGGTGACAAGGGAGGAAGGAAAAGAATCTGGAACTCAAAGTTATAAAATTAAATGCTTAAAAATATATATCATTATTATTTTTTTTATTTTTTACATGCAACTGGGAAATAAGATATACAGGCACTAGGGTAAGGAGATCCATCTTGCCCTACCAGAAAGTGGGAGGAGGGATGGAGGAGGATATAGGAGAGAGCAGATTAGGGGAGGGAGTATACAGTAGGGTTGCTGTTTTGGGGTGGTGGGTAGGGGAAAGACAGGGGGGAAATTTGTAACTCAAAATCTTGTGGAAATGAATGATGTAAACTAAAAATAAACATAAAATTTAATTTTTAAAAAAAGTATTCTCTCATTTAATCCTTACAGCATTTGTGAGGTAGATGCTATTATAATCCCCATTTTACAAATGGGGAAACTAAGGCAAACAGAGGTTAAGTGACTTGTCCAGGGTCAAACATCTAGTAGATGCCCAAGTCAGGATTCAAACTCTGTCTACAATGCTGCCTACTTGCTGCAACATATGTAAAGGACAGTGCAGTATAAATGGGAGTCGTCATTATTGTCCTTCTAGTCAATCAGCTTTGCAGTGAGTTGTCCACCACTCTTAATTTCTTCTCAGCCTTTGATCAAGAAGTATTTATTAAACATTTTTTGTTGTTCAGTCATTTTCAGTTGTGTCCAACTCTCTCATGGCCTCATTTTGAATTTTCTTGGCAGATACTAGAGTGGTTTGCCAATTCCTTCTCCAGCTCATTTTACAGATAAAGAAACTGAGGCAAACAGGGTTAAATGACTTGTCCAGGGTCATACTACTGGTAAGGTGTAAGGTCAGATTTGAACTCAGGAAGATGAGTCTTCCTGACTCCAGGCCTAGTTTTCTATCCACTGAGCCACCTAGCTCCGTGTGTGTGTGTGTGTGTGTGTGTGTGTGTGTGTGTGTGCATACATATATACACCCCTATGTGTGTGCAAAAATCTGAATATGAAATTTATTTATCTATGTATAAGTCATTTCTCCTCATTAGAATGCAGACTTCTTAAGGGCAAGCACTGCTTCCTTTTGCCTTCATACCTCCATGCCTAACACAGTATCTAACAGATAGAAAGCATCTAATAGAAGCAGTTAATTTAATTTAATCTAATTGAGCATAAATTAAAGACAGCTGTGACTAAACTCAGGCTAAAAGTTTTTCACTGAGAGACTAAAATGACCCTGGAAACTGAAACAGACCAGTCACCAAAAAGAAAGAGGGATTTGAGGTGTTGACCCTTCTAACCCCAAGAGACTTGTATGGACCCTTGGTCTTAGCCAAGTCACTATTCTCAGGCATACGAGCCCAGGATTACAAAGGGCTATCCTGCCCTTAGCCATAGACCCCTACTATGTGCCAGGCCCCATGCTTAGGCTGGGCACAGCCCCCTAATATTCTTCTGACTTGTATCAACATTACTTATTCCTTGTGGCAAATTCTCTATGAAAATGGAATTACTGGCCTCTATTTTGCTCTGAGATTTCCTCACTTACCTTTATCCGAGAGCATTTTTACATTATTGGGCTAATCAAGCTCAAATTCCCCCAGATCATTACCTATGGTTTCCATCAATGTATAACATGTTCTCAAGTATTCTGTGGTCAGGTTAATCTGGGAAACTCTGTATTTGAGTAGTATACAGGGTAGATTTTCACTGGAAAGGAAGGGGAGTAAGAGGAGAGAGACTTCAAGGGGGAATGGTATTTCTGCCCTGCCCTCCACGCTCTCCTCTCTTGACCCTGGGGTCTGTGATGTCCCAGGTCTGGAGGGCAGATCAAAGGGGGAAAGTAGCTTTGGATACAACCACATCCTTTCAGGTTGTTTGAATTCTCACTTCGTGGAAAACATTTGAGCTTCCTTTGCTTTTCCTGTCAGTGCAGACAAGTGGTTGTTTAGAGGGCGACTTTTCATTCTCTGGAACTGGTTTAAGTTACCTGAACATCTGAGAATCTCCTTAGACTTAAGTATCCATTTCTGAATGCCCCTTACAAGTTTCTAGAAAGCTCTGTCTAGCTGCTGAGAAATGGGAAAAGGAGAATGAGATGAAATTAGGGTCAACACTTCCTCAGATTCTGATGTTACCAAGAGGTTGAGTTTGAAAAAGTTTTAAGAATCATTTAAATGGTAAAAATCAGAATGTTTACCTCTTTATAATGGCAGAAACTAGTGAAAAGAACCTGCCACCTTGTTTCATGGTTCTTAACCTAGGGTCCAGGAAACTCCAAGGGGCTTATGGATAGATTTAAAAGGGAGGAGGGATTGTCTAATCACAGAATTACTGAAAAGTAGATCTCACTACACTTGTTGATCAGGGGACTATGAAAAAAAGATTTGTTTTTGGTAAAGCAAAGCACAGATTTAAAGGCTTATTTCCAATGAGGTATCCCCATGCATGTGTTACTGTTGAATGAGATTCCTTGAAAGATAATATAGTACTTTGTTTGGTGATTTAATTCAGAGAGTCTGGGTTCAAATTCAGCCTCTGATGCTGTGTGATGCTTACTGTAACCTTAAGTAACCTCTCTGGGCCTTAGTTGATTCATCTATAAAATGAAGGGTTTCAATTCAATGGCCTCTGAATTACTTTCTAGTGCTAGGTCCATAATCGTTTAATCCTCTGACTAATGACATGTGAGGCATGAAAAAGGGTTGGCATAAGAGACATCAAGTGCAGAGTCTAAATCTAACAAGAATGGAAGAGGCAGCTAGTGGTTCAGTGAATAGAGCAAAGAGCCTGGAGTCAAGAAGACCAGAGTTCAAATCTTGCCTCAGACACCCCCCAGCTGCATGAGCCTGGCCAAATCACTTATCCACTGTTAGTTTACTCAACTGTAAAAGTGGAACGGTAATAGTACTCACCTTCACAAGGTTGTTGTGAGGACCCTTCCTTCCTGGGACTAATAATGTACAAGGTAATATACAAAGTAATATACAAGGTAATATACAAAGTAACATACAAGGTAATATACAAAGTAATATACAAGGTAACATACAAGGTAATATACAAAGTAATATACAAGGTAATATACAAAGTAACATACAAGGTAATATACAAAATAATATACAAGGTAATATACAAAGTAACATACAAGGTAATATATAAGTAATAGACAAATACAAGGTAATATACAAAGTAACATACAAGGTAATATATAAGTAATAGACAAAGTAATATACAAAAGCAGCAGGTGCTTTTCAGTGGCTTTTGCCATTTTCACAGAGTATGTGAAGAGCAGAGTCCAAAAGGAAGGAGTCTCTCTAGATGGGAGCTTTTCTAGATGCTCCTGTTTATGGAGAATGCTGTGCTCATTGATCAAGCCCCAGAGCCACTGCAGAACTTCCTAAATGAATTAGCAGAGATGAAGACAGAAACTGGACTTGTGATGTCATTGGTATAGACAAGTCGAAGAAGAGGAAATTCCCTCTACCAATGTAAGTCAGTACCTTCTCTGCAAATTAGTCTTGGAGAGAATTTAGTAGAACACTGAGATGAGAAGTGAATTGCCCAGTTCAGACAGCCTGATTCCAGACTTACACCTAGGGTATCCTGGCTCAGAGATGGGTGGGCTTCCTAGGCTCTACCCATATGGCCTCTGAAGCCCCAAAACGTGGTAGATCCTAAATGAAATCTATAATTACTCAAAAGGTTCACTCTTTTAATCCTCATAAGAAAAACCAAATGGATGAAGAATATTCCCTGTTCAAAGTAGAATACATGGTTGGATGGATGCTTACAGACAGGCAGGTAACTGAGTCCAGAACAAAACAAGAAGAGAGCAGCCTAGGTTGCATTGAGGGCCAGGAAGGCTAAACTGCACCAGGGTTTTAGTGACCTCAAGCTTCTCCCTGAAACAACAGCAAAAAAAATCAATCTTTTAACCCCAGTACTTTTCCAGTGATGCCCTATAGACATGAATTATGGAATACTTCATTGAACATAGAGATAAATGGGAAGATTCCCAAAGAACAATTGAGAGACTCATGGTGAATGGAAGTTAACCTGAACTCTAGCATATTACCAGTGACAAACTGTGAACAAGGAACAGCAGAAGAGATCATTGCAGTGATACAAGATGTTAAAAGAAAGCAGTCCAGTCATAGAGCAAGAGAAACAGGTGAACAGTTTGTATGCTCCATTGGTGAAAGCCAAGGGGAAGGCTCTCAGCGCACTGGCTGGGCATCCTGGGAAGGACTAGTGGAAGATCATGGACCAACATCATGCAGGATGACGAGCAATAGATGAGCTGTAGTCTGCATCATTGGAAGACATACATACATCAATGAGATCAAAAACCCTTCAAAGTAGCCAAGGGCTTTTGAGAGATTGTGGGGCATAAGGGATAGAGCCAGCCTTGAAGTCAGGAACAGTTGGGTTCAAATTCCACCTCTGACACCAACTGTGGACAAGCCCATTAACCTCTCATTATTCAAGGCAACTCTCTATACATTTCAGAGGCTATAATAACCTAATTTGGCAAAGGGAGTTTCCTCACCTGGCAGTTCTCTAGAGCCATGGCATCAAGGGTCCTATCCCCAAAGTGCTTTTAATAGAGGTCATAGAGTAGGAACTGACCATGTCTGTTCAAGAGGAAGAGTAGTGGATGATATACAGTGTGGTAGGTTCTACATACAAACAGGACATTTGAACAGAAGCCAAGCACACACTTAAGGATTACTCCCAAGAGTAATTGTAACAAAGGCATACTGTCCAATACTCAAAAGGCCTACGATTTATGTTGTTGGTGGGGGTGGAAAGATCCTTCCACCACCATAAATAAAAACCTCTTGATTCTTTAGCCAATGGCTTTCACAATTTTTATGGACCAAGAGTGGCTTAGTTATGGTGCCTTGGAAAGATTGCAGGGTTTGGAAACAGATAAATTGAGTTCAAATTCTAGCTTATTTATTACCTATAAGTTATTTTACCTCTTTGGTAAAGAGGTTTTCTCATCTGTAGAATTACAGAGTTAGAATTTAAGGTAGGAGACTGGTTGGTACAGGAGAAAGAGCTCACTGACTGTGATATCAGGAGATCTTGGTTCAAATCCTGCTCTGGTGCTCACTGCCCCTATAACTTTAGGTAGACCTTCTCTCAGCCTCAGTGGCATTTTCTTTCTTTCTTTCTTTTTTCTTTCTTTCTTTTTTCTTTCTTTCTTCCTTCTTTCCTTCCTTCCTTCCTTCTTTCCTTCCTTCCTTTCCCTTCCTTTCTTTCCTTCCTTCTTTCCTTCTTTCTTTCTTTCTTTCTTTCTTTCTTTCTTTCTTTCTTTCTTTCTTACTTTCTTTCTTTCTTTCCAAATTACAATTTTATTCAAGGCTACAGCAGGATTTTGCAGAAGTTTTAGTGGTTTTGACAGCACTACTTTTGAACAGAGTAAAGGAATCCACAAAACCCAGTAATATATTAAAACAGATATACACAGGAAGATCAGGCATCCAGATGTGTGAGAATCATGCATAAAAAAAGAGTGGTCTGTGGTTGCTGTGACTGGGGCCTGCTTTAGAACATGTTTTTTGTTTACCGTTTAATACTATAGAGGTCTTCTGCTCATTCATCGCCACATAATTTACATAAATGTGCAGAGTTCTTAACATAGTAAAGCAACAACAAAATTTATCCTCTTTGAAGCCCACACCAAGAAAAAGAATTAAAATTCCCCATATTAGTGAGTCTAAAGGAGGTTATCAATGTTAGGTAATTCTCACTGGTCAGGCCCATTAGTGGAAAACAGGCAATACCTGGAATCAGAGCTGAAGGCAAGAGGTTGTTTCATTATTAAAAATATCAACATGGGGTGGCTAGGTGGCACAGTGAATAAAGCATGGGCCCTGGAGCCAGGAAGACCTGAGTTCAAAACTGCCCTCAGACACTTAACACTTACTAGCCGTGTGACCTTGGGCAAGTCACTTAACCCCAACTGCCCCTATGAAGAAAAGAAAAAGAAAATAAAATAAAAATATCACCATGAAAAACAAGTGAATAATGTGACAGTGTCAATCTTAATATAAGACATTGATAAAAGGTTAAGACAAGAAATGATAACATGCTAAACATCCTACCACCATGACACTGGGCTGAGGCTGGAAGCATGCATTCTAGACTTACGTCGGTGGCATTTTCTGTAAAATATGAGGAGTGGGCTTACATGGCTTCTATGAGTCATTCAGGCTCCAGATTTGTGATTTATAAGATTTAAGACATCTCCATAACCTATTATTTTATGATCATCTGATTTTTAATATAACTTTAAAAATTGTATATGCATATGTGTTTGTGTGTATTTTAAATAAGCATTAGTTTCTCTTCTTTCTACTACCTCCTTTCCAGTGGGGAAGAAAAAAAAGAAATAATCCTTATAGCAGATATCTGAAAGATCATGGAGTATGAGAGAGGTCCCACTACACTATGGTTGGCAAATGTGGTTGAATTTTCAAAAGGGAAAAGGAGGTGGTCTCTCTAAACTATGGGCTAGTGAATTTCACATACTGAATTTTCTTTTTTTTTTTTCCTTTCTTTCTTTCTTTCTTTCTTTTTTTGCTTTTTGGAGGGGGAAGGTAGGGCAATTGGGGTTAAGTGACTTCCCCAAGGTCACATGGCTAGTTTTTGCGTTAAGTGTCTGAGGTCGGATTTGAACTCAGGTCCTCCTGACTCCAGGGCCTGTGCTCTATTCACTGCACCACCTAGCCACCCCCAAATACTGAATTTTCAAATACCAAATTAGAACATTTAAATTTCTAAAATGTATTATGAAAGGATCAGTGAATATATTCAATATGTTACCAAATCTTGCTGTTTCTACCTTCACAACACTTTATTTACATGCACCCTCCCTCTACTCACATGGCCACAGCCCTAGGTCAGACTTTTATTGACTCTTACCTGAACTATTGGAATGGCCTTCTAACTGGTCTCCTGCCTCAAAACTCCCTCCCAACTCAAATTTTTCCACTTATCTGCCATGGTTATTTTTCTAAAATGTAGCTTTGAGCATGTCACCCCTACCCTTATCCCCCAACTTAATGAGCTTCCGTTGTTCCCTGTTGCCTCAAAGATCAAATACAACCTCCTCTGCTCAGGATTGAAAGTTCTTCATAAGCTGGCCTCTTCCTACCTTTCCAATTTTCTTAAACTTTACTGTCCTCCATGCACTCTACTCCTACCTGCAGTTTCTTTTTTTTTTAATTAAATTGGTTTATTTACTTTTAGTATACAACATTCAGTTCCACAGTCCCTTGAGTTTCAGATTTTCTCCCCATCCTTCTCCTCCCCCATCATGACAGCATGCACTCAGATACAGGATCTACAAATATCTTCCCATTAATCATTAGTCAGGTTGTAAAGAAGGATTGTAACTGATGGAATGATCAGTGGGAAAGAGGAAACAAAACAAAACAAGAAAAAGAAACAGAGCAAGCAGTTTGTTTCAGTCTGCGCTCAGACTCTGCATCTCCTTCTCTGGATGGGGATATCTCCTTCAATCATGAGTCTTTTGGAGTTGTCCTATAACCTTGTATTGCTGAGAGGAGCCCAGTCTATTGAAGTCAGTCATCACACATACCTTGTGTCTGTGATTGTGTACACATTTCTCCTGGTTCTACCTGCTGTTTCTTAAAAAGGACCCTTCAGTTCCCCTTCTCTGTGACTTTGAATTAGCTTACATCCCACTCCTGGAATGTTCAACCCCCTCTCCTCCATCCCTTCCTTTTTCTGACTTCCTTCAGGACTCAGCTCAAATCCCATCCACTCCAGGAAGTCCTTCCCCCTTGCTAGCCCTGCCCCTCACATCATCTTTCACCTGCTCCATATTCAAGTCTCACTCCATCTTTATAATTTTGTTACAAATACGTTTAATTTTTTGGGTATATAGTTCCTTTTATTTACATTGCTGTAGTTCTTGTGTATAGTGTGCTGAGTTTTTGGGGGGGCTCTACTTCAGTCTGCATCAGTTCATATAGATTTCTCTATGAATCTCTGTATTTATCACATGTGTCATTTTTTATATCAAAGTAATATTCAATCACATTCACGTATCATAGTATGATTAGCTATTCCCCTTCTGGGGGAATAATTTTTATTTCTACATGCTTTTATCAACAAAAGAGAGAGGTCAAATCATTAAATTGGGCATATAATTTAAAAAATGCAAACAATATATTAAAAAATTTCCAAGTAAATAACAAAGTAGAAATTCTGAAAATTAAAGGAGAGATTAATAAAAGTGAAAGCAAAAAGACTGCTGAATTGGCGAGTAAAACTAGGAGCTGGTTGTTAGAAGCAAAAACAAAAATCTAATAAAATAGACAAGCAGCTAATCCTAAATTACAAAAGAAGAAAGAGATTACTTAAGTAACCAACACCACAAAAGGAAATGGAAAAAGTCATAAATGAGATCCTAAAGAAAAAATCCAGAACCAGATGGAATCACAAGGAAATTTGACAAAATGGTCAAAGAACAATTCATTCCAAAACTATAAAAACTGTTCGAAATATGAAAAAAAGAAGATATCTTTCCAGTCTCTTTCTATGAAACCAATATGGTTTTGATATCTGAACCAGGGAAAGCAGACATGAAGAAAGAAAACAAAAGACCAATATCCTCAATTAACATTAAAGCAGGGGGGCAGAGCCAAGATGGCTGCGTAGCAGCAGCAACATATCGCAGCTCTCGCATAGCCACCCCAAAATAGGACTCTAAACCAATCCTAGAACTCCAAAACGCACACAAAGATACTTCCCACTAAAGTCAGCTCGGCTACCAGGAACCATATCAGCACTGCGAACCGAAACCAGCCTGGCCTGAAGCCGTGGCTGTGCCCCGAGGGCGGCTGAACGGGAGGAGGGAGGAGCCTCTCTGGTGAGCAGATTAGCGGCAGCTGTGAGCAGCGTTCAGAACTAGGTCAGTGGAAATTGTGAAATCAGGAGAGAAAAGTAGTCTGGCCAAAAGGCCTCCAGAGCGGAAAAGCGAAAGGCAGAGGTTTTGCACTCGCCTCCACGTTGCAGCTTCCCGCCCGCAGCCTGCAGACAGCAGGGGGACTAAGCCATTGTTCTGAGGCCAGTGCTCTCTCATTGAGTGGCCTGGATCCAGATCACCGTCTTGGGCAACGGTCTTGGAGTCTTCATTATCCAGTCAGCCGGAAGTAAGTAGGAAGAGTCCCAGCATCTTCCTGAGAGCTACGGCAGCCGGGAGGACCCCAGTGATTTGGGACAGAGCTTTCCCTTCTGGAAGCAGAGCCCCACAGAGATTTAAAAAAAAAATCACAGTCTGAACAACCATGAGTAAGAATAAGCATAAGAAGCAAAGTAAGAACAGCACCCAAACCCTAGATTCCTTCTTTGGGAAAAAGAAAGATCATGGGAGAGAGAGGGAGGAGGAGAGCACAGCCAGAGCACCCCCACCAGGGGCCTCCAATAAACATGAAGAATGCCTTAAAGCTAGAGATGAGCTGAAGAA
>CM053581.1:29361772-29376843 GCA_028627135.1 Pseudochirops cupreus
TTTTTTTTTTTAGAGAAGGAAAAGGATTATAATAGAAGAGAGAATTTCCATAGGTGGAGTTCCAAGCACGAGGGGCAGATCACGGGTAAGAACTCATGGAGAAGGCAGGACGGGTTTGGACCCAACTGCTGCTCCAGCTGGGCTAGAATGTCGAGTGAAGAGAGTAGGAGGAAGAAGTTGGAGCTGGGTGATGAAGGATTTGTATTTTTTCTGATAGAGAATAGAAAGATATTGAAGATTTTTGAGCAGGGTGGTGACCATAGTCAGGCCTTTGATTTCAGAGGATTATTTGCTAGGGATTTATTTAAGAAACTATTGCAATAGCCCAGGTTAAAGGAGTGGGTGGATGAGATATAATGGCAGCCTTGGCAAGTGGTGACGGACAGGGAAGAAAGAGGCAAAGACGACTCATGGCAATCTGTTATTATTTATACAGTTTCAGACGGTGTTGTATGACTTAGTGGGGAGGCTTTGACCAAGCGATTTACCTTCTCTCTGCTTCCAGCTTTCATCTATTAAAAGGGTCTGCAAATACCTGCTCTCTTTTCCTCAAAGAATTATGTCCAGGCTCAAATGCAATCATGTATATGAAATACTAATGGGTCACGTTTAAAATACATCCTTTTTGGGATGGGGGGGTGATGGAGGGGAGGGCAGATTCGGGGGGAGGGTAGTTAGAAGCACATACTTCCGAAAAGGGACAGAGTTAGAGCAGAAAATAGAATAAGTGGGGGGTGGGATGGGATGGAGGGAAATATAGTTAGTCTTTCACAATATAACTAACATGGACATGTTTTGCGTGACTACACATGTACAACCTATGTTGAATTTCTTGTCTTCCCAGTGGGGGTGGGTGAGAAGGGAAGAAGGGAAAGACTCTGGAACTCAAAGTTTCAAAAACAAATGTTAAAAAAAAATTGTTTTCTACATGCATCTGGGAAATAAGACATACAGGCACTGGGGTATAGAAAGCCATCTTGCCCTACTGGAAAGTTAGGGGGGAAGATGGGGGAGGATAAAAGAGAGAACAGATTGGGGGAAGAGGTATTCAGTAGGCTAGCTATTGGGGTGGGGGTAGGGGAAAGACAGAGAAAAAGTGTGTAACTCAAAATCTTGTGTGAATGAATGCTGAAAACTAAATAAATAAATAAATTGGAAAAAAAAATTATCCCTTTTCGTCCTTCTCTTTGCAGAGTTAGGGGCCTATGGGTGTGGAACACAGAGTGTTAGACTTGCTTGATGTGTTGGTTCATTTTTTCTTTCTTTGGTGGTCTCTGTTATAAAGAATGGTTCTCTAGGATGCATTAAAAAAAATAGAAGTTGTTTAAAAATATATCAATAAAATTAAAAAAAAATTTAAATAGTACCAAATGGGGTTTTGCAGGAATCTAGGATGTTTGCCAAGGTTTAGCACCCAAAATATCAAGAGCCAGTTAGAATCATCATAAAATGTTATTCCTGTGAAGGTTTGGATGGGAATCCAGGGAACCTGTGATGCCCCAGTGGGAGCCATCTCCTGTGGATCTCAAGATGTATTCTGGATCCTTGGTGAGTGGTATATGCTTTTCTGTAGTGATACAGAGAACTCCTGGTTGCCCCCCGCCCATGACTAGAGGGAAGGTATATAGAGTGCAGGGCCTTGAGTGAGGAAGACCTGAGTTCAAATGTGGCCTCACACGCTTACTAGCTGTGTGACCTTAGGCAAGTCACTTAACCCATTTGCCTCAGTTCCCTCATCCATAAAATGAGTTGGAGAAGGAAATGGCAAACTAGTGCAGTATCTTTGCCAAGAAAACCCCAAATGGAGTTATGAAGAGTCAGAGGACTGACCAGCAATTTTTGAGGGAAGGAGGTGACTGGAGGCTGAGCGTGTTCCTGAAGCCCCTCCTCCCTCATCCTGCCCCACTCCTGAGCCTGGGGCCTGCTCAAGAATCCCTGTATCACCCCAGTGCGGTGCCCATCCCTCAGCAAGGAGCCGCAGCCCATGCCCAGCTCCCTAGAAGGCACTCTGGCAAACCGGGGTGGGTGGGGGGTTCTCTTCATTATTCTAGAGACACTTACAGAGAGGATCTTCAGGGCTCACTAAGTTCTACTCCCTTATTTTGCACATGTCTTCAAGAAACTGTAGTCTAGGGGGTTGATAAGGCTTGCCCAAAGTCAAATTCTCCCCTGGACTCGATAGCTGTCGTCTTCTTTGTCCAAATCAGGAATTTTTTTTACCCATGTTGCTTTGTTGTGAGCTCCTATTCCTCCTCCCTCAATTTCCCCCTTCCCCCAGTTCCCCTGAGTTTCTGAGGAAGGGACAACTGGTCTAGGAGCCTGTACTGTCCCCGAAATTAAAGTTGTTGCTGTTTTAAGAGGAAGGCTTCCAGCCAGAGGCACTAGAGTGCCGAGAGATAAGTAGGTGGAAAGATGGAGTCTGCTTAGAGAAAGTGGGCTCTAGGGAGCTGCTTCCTCCTTAAGACGTCAGGGCAGTGCCTTGCTTAGAACACAAATCTCCAAAAAGGCAACCTTTAGAGCCCTGGGCTTGGGGTCAAGAAGATCTCGGTTTGAATCCTTTCTCAGCTTAATGGTATGACCCTGGAGACTTAATCTCCATGAGCCTCAGTTTCCTCATCTGTAAAGTGGGGATAATAATAGCACTCAACCACAGGGCTGTTGTGAACACCAAATGAGATAATGTGTATGAAGTGCTTTGTATACCTGAAAACATCACATGAATATTAGCTCTTTTTATTGTGTCCTTACAACTTTTTTTAAAGAGAAGACAGTGTCTGCAAGCTGTAGACCAGTAAATTCTATTTGCTGCTCCTCCTCTCCCAACGGGCTTTTCTGAAAACACCTTTTTGCCCTTTCTCCCCTCAGTGAGCATGTGATTACTATTCCTGAGTCACGGAGATCTCACCCACTTAGGAGATCTCACCCACTTAGCATCTAGGGCTTGGGGACTTAACTGGGCAAGCCTACACTTCCTCTACTTCCTCTTTTGGGTCCTGTGATGCTTCCTCGCTGTGTGGCCCTGGGCAAGTCACTTAACCTTCTAATTCAATGTCCTCATCTATAAATTGGGAATAATAACATCTACCTTCCAGGGTTGTTGTGAGGATCCAAGGAGACTGTATTTGTGAAAGCACTTAGCCCAGTCTCTGGCAAACAGAAGGTGCTTAATAAATGCTTGTTCCTTTCCCCTCTCCCCTTTAGTAGATCTGTAGTTTTAGGGAAAGCAAGAATTGGCTGAGAACAAGGGCAGCATCCATCTGCTACCTAGGCCTGGGCTACTTGAAGAGACAATGCCCGTGATGAGAGGCTAGTTAATGGCTTTGCAGGAATTGTTCTGTGTCCCAACAAGGCTGGGACATTGGCCTCAATATCTCTTTGACTCTGCTCTATATCTTGTGGACCCCAGTTTTGGCACAGAGTAGGAGGCAAAGCTGGAAGGAGAAAGGCCTTGGCTCCTCACCAAGGCTCCCATGTGGCCCCTTGTTCTTGGCCTGCCTTGGGTTTGTTCTTCCATTTGAGCTGAAGGGAGAGTGGAGTCCCAGCATTCCAGAATCTGGATTTTTTCAGCCAGTTCAGCACCAAAGGCCAAAGGAACAAGGAGTGACCATCAGGACTCAGCCCAGGGTAATTCAGACCAAGATTCATCCAACATTCCTGTCTCAGTTGTTCAGGAAATTAGTGGGTCCAAGATTATGCAGGCACAGTGCTGAGAGTGAGCCTTCTCTCCACAAAGATAAGGAGAGATATGGGATAGGGAAGAGTATGTCCCCAAGAAGAAAGTTTGTATGGTTGTTCTTTTTATAACTTTGAAATAAATACCCCTTTGTAAAAGCTAATTGACTTTAGTTAGTTAAATGGAGCATTACTAACTGGTGACTAATAGTGGGGGAGCAGTGGTAGGGGCCCTATCCTGTGGCATTAGAGAAGAGAGATCCCTAAACCCCTCAGGGCACCCCAGGACCCTGGGGGGAGAGACAGCCAGCCTGACTCTGGGATTGTAGGCCACACCATACTCACAACATGAGGTTTCTCCTTCTGGAGTGGGGCAGTAATCCAACCACCAAGTGATGGAAGGTGGACCTGGAAGACCTGATGGCTATGGACCTGGAACACTAAATCCTTGAACCTTTGAGGAAGTAAAAAGTTTATGGTAGTCCTTTTATCCTGGAGCCCCACTTTGGGGAGGAGGGGACATATCGGCCTTGTATCTTAAAAGTCCTTCTCAGAAGATACTTTTCCAGCGCCATTTAACTACCACCTTCAATATCCTCCGTGGGCCCATGGTCCAGCAAGAAAAGAAGACACAATGACATCTGTAGTCTACATGCCAATTCTTCACCCCAACAGCAAAGGGCAGCTAAAGAAACTAGAATTTTTATACTTTAGAAACATGAAGTAAAAGAAATTTAAAGAATCTTCAGGGTGTACATGTCCTATGGATCCAAGTGAAAATGTAAACGGTGCTTTTTGGTTCATGGCAGCCCTAGGTACCCAGTCCTGGACAACCTGAATCTGGTGATTGATACCTCAACTCAGGTCATTGGTATCTCACCATCTCAGTGTCAGTTCCAGAGTTTGCGATAAATAATACTGTGTGTTCCCTACAGTATAACTGAAGGCTCCAATCAATAAGCAGAAATGGACTAATCACTGTGGTTCAGTCACTACATTAAGTACTATGATTACAAAGAAAGACAAAAGACATAGACCCTGCTCTCGAAGAGCCCGCAGGATAAAGAGGACAAAATGCAAACAACTAAATACACAGAAAAAAATACTGGGGGTAAGAGAACACATTACAGCATCTTGTTTTGCTCCCACAAAAGTTATTGGGGGATAATTGACAGCTGTGTGGAAGCTTGCTTATCTTATTTTACTAACCCAGGGGAAACTAGAAAGGTGGGAGGTGCGACAAATTGCTCAGACCCACACAGGCACAAGCATTCTCACTATCATGCCTGTGTAATCTGCATAAAGAGGGAATACAGGGAAATAAAGTGAAGAATTTGAGGAATTTGAACTAATCCTAACTCTAACAGAAAGGACAGAACTGTATAACCTCACTCCTGCTTCTGTATCAGTGTGGGTGTTCCTAGTGAGCACCTGTAGAGCCTATGCAATATTCACAGTGCCCACGATCACTATAAATATACTTGCATGGTACTTGATTGTAAAATACAGCAGACTCTCTATGCAGAAGACAGAAGCAAAACATTTATTCAGACACCAGAAAACCAAATCTGAAAACTAGTAAGCCAATTCTATCATAGTAGCAAAGAAGTTAATAAGCCATAACAGCACAGAGAGCCACAGCATACTTTAGCCTTCCCACAAAACAATATTTTTAGTCACAAGCCTGACTGACTCCCTGGGACATATGCTCTTCTCCCAACTGTCTAGTCTAGCTCTGACTCCCAGCTTTCTGTGGGCTCTGCTCCACCCTGCATCAAACCTCTTACCACAGGCTCCATGTGACTACATTCAGTCTATTAGGGGACAGAATATGTTTTCAAAGCAGGGAAGATCTTCAAATTCCCATGACCATTACAGCACCATACCTACTCTCTTGTGGGAAGCATAATAAACATCTTCCTCTGCCCACTCTGTTTCTGAGTTCTTTCATAAGAAGGGGTTTGCCATGTTAAGGGGCATATCACATGGATCTTCCTAAGGGTACCCATGGAAACAGTGGACTGCAGAAGCTCATCCGGGCTAACTGCCTGACCCTGCCTGGGAAATCCTATGATCCCCACAAGTGTTTCTCACACTGGGTAAATGGGAAGAAACTTCACAAGAAAAGCACTAGCAATGTATGCATGAAATCATCAAGAAAAATCAGACTTTGGAAACCTAGAAACATTTATACCGATACCAGTTATGCCAGGTAACTGTTTTTTTAAAAAAAATTTTTTTATGAACTGAAAGCTTTCTGTCTCAGCCTCCTGTGGCTAGGTACCTTTCCTAAGACAAGCCATTAAGAATCATGTATCCAGAGGTGAAAAATGGTTTTACAAAACCATTCTTAATGCCTATAACCTGGACCTAGCTCAGGGGTGGGCTCTAGTTTCTAACCTCTATGGTGAGAAATGCTAGCAGTTTGGGATTCTGTAGGAACAATGGATGTTCCAAAAACAGATGTTGCACAGGACGTTCAGGAAGGTATGAATCAGGATGAGGGACGAAGGGCAGTGTGACCCTATCCAATCACAGAGCTGGAAGGAATCTGTAAGTTTTCCTTTGGAAGAGGGCTGGGCTAAGCTGGCTCAAACCAGATTCCTCTGTATATAAGGCCCCATCTTCCCTCCATGTGGTGTGAGGGCGCCATAGAATGCCCTGGCACAGACTTATTCTGGGTCAGACTTACTCTGGGTCAAACTTGCTGTGTCCTGCTTGTCCAATGCAAGCATCACAGATACCTAGGCTCCCTCAGAGTCTGCCCCACATGGCGAAATTTTAATGAACTTTTAATAAACTTTGCTTTTCTCTGGCTGAGAGAAGACTTGAGTCGAATTCTTTCGGCAGGACGCAGTGTTGGTACTCTGGGGTCTCGAGCGCCCCTGGCCCTCTTTATGGGTAACCTCTTCAGAAGCAGCATAAAAGGGCTTGCGTTTGCCTGCTTGTCTGCAGTCTTTTGTCGAGGCCTCGCATTGAAACAGGAAAGAATAAAAGGAAGGTCACAAAAACCTCCCGGGCTCCCCAGTGAGCAACTGTTCATTCCTAGAGTAAGCATGTTTCCAGCATCTATGTTTAACATATTCATTTTTAATTTTTATCATTTTTACTTATTTGCATATACTTGATATGCACAGATAATAACACGTGTATGTGGGTGTGTGTTGTTTGTTATTCAGGCATTTTCAGTCGTGTTTGACTCTGTCTGATCCCATTTGGGGTTTTCTTGGCAAAGATACTGGAGGGGTTTGCCATTTCCTTCTCTAACTCATTTTACAGATAAGGAAACTGAGGCTAACAGGGTTAAGTGACTTGCTCAGGGTCACACAGCTAGTAAGTATCTGAGGCTGGATGTAAACTCAGATCTCCCTGGCTCCAGGGCTGGTACTCTATCCTCTGTGCCACCTGCCCGCCCAGGACCCTTGTGACCAGAGGCTAAAAATCATTTTAGAATAATGGTTTTGCAAAACCGTTCTTAACGCCCATCCTGGAGTGGGGAACCTACGACCTTGAGGCCACACGTGGCCCTCTGGGTCCCCAAGTTCGGCCTTTGACTGAATCCATTTGGATTCAGGTTCCCCACCTGTCTGGTACGTTGCAGGGCTCAATAAATGTTTGTTGATTGAAGAAGCAAGCAAGCCAAACAAAACCCACACCGAACCACTCCAGCCGGGAGAAGGCTGGCAGTCAGGAGCCTGGCGTTCCACCCTCCCTAGCTCGGGGACACTGGCTAAGTCCCCTCTCTCTGGGCGTCTGTTTCTTCCTCTGCATAAAAAGGGGGCAGGACCAAAAGATCCTTGGGCTCCGGGGGCCAGAACATCCGAAGGCCTCAGGATCCCGCTGACTGCAGGATATGGCTGGTGTTCACACTGCTAATTATCAGAGACAAAGGTAAAGCTGGATTCTCCACATTACACTGTATGCAAATTGGGCATGTTAATAGACGGGAAATCACTGAAGGACATTCTTCTCAGAAACGTGAAACTCCAGGCTTACATTAAAGGGATTACACTTCATTTCCTTCTTAATTCTGCTAATGCTGCCTGGGAAGCCCTCAGGCCAGGGATTAAAGCACTTACTCCTTTAATTAGGAGCAAACCTTCCCTTAAAGTCTGACACACAGATAGAGAGTAAACAGTACTAAGGCCTTCGTGCCAGGGAGGCCAGAGGTATTGATCTTCTTCCAATATAAATAAGCCCAGTGGGCTGGGTCAGAGCGTCCCCCAGTGCCTAAACTGTGTCTTGGGCCTGTGTTTACTTAGTCAATATGGTTTTTTTGCGGGGTGGGGTGGGGAAAGAGAAAGCCATAAATTTGACAGTTCGGAAATGTCCCCTTGCTTAGAGGCAGGTGGGCCTTGGCTTGTGCTGGGCCACTCATTGGCCTTAGAGTCAGCAGACCGGGTTCCATGCTGGGTGTCCTTGGCAAAGTGGACTTTCTCATAAAAATACTCTTAACAATCTACCTAACAAGGGCTGTGGGGATTGAATGATATAATGAATGTTTAAAAAACAAAACAAAACAATGTTTTCTAGAAATATTTTAATGTTAGTTTTTAGAACAAAATCTTATTAATTCATTTCCATTTGCATCCATTGTATTGAAGAATATTAAAATTGGAAATAATGTTTATATTTGTACAAAGCCTACAGAATCCAGGAATTAAGAATCACTCTAAAAAAAATTCCTTTCCCTCTTAATCTCTAGTAATAGTCCAAACGGCTTGTTGTTAGGAAAGGCACTGATCCATAGAGAGCCTGAGACAAGGAAGGATTCCTCTTACAAGGAATTTTTCAAAACAGTTGCCTGGTATATCTGGTTTCATTTTAAATGCTTCTGAGTTAACCAAAGCATGATTTTTCTTGATGAGCTTGTTCTCACATACACAGCAATCCCTCTGAAATTACCTTTCAACTAATCTATATATACCGTATCTTATATATCTTATATATTATGTATATTATATGGGTATATATATGTATATAATATAATCTATAATCTTATATATACCAGTGGACATAACACCATATACTTGGAATCAGGAAGACCTGAGTTCTAATCCTGCCTCAGACACTTACTAGTTACAAGGTCCTGGGCAAATCAGGTAATGTTTCTACCTGAGTTTCCTCCTCTATAAAATGAGGTTACTAATACCTCCCAGGGTTGTTAGTGTGAGGACAAAATGAGTATATAGATCACACACACAATATACACAAAATGAGTATATAGATAGATCACACACGCACGTGCGAGAGTGCACGCACACACACACACACACACACACACACACACACACACACACACACACTGCTTTGCCAACTTTTAAAAGCTATATAAATTCTAGCAGCTCCTCTGACATACAAATCTGTTGTCTCCCTTATAAAAATGAGGGCTCCTTTTATTTATTTTTTTTCTTAGCACAATGCTTGGCACATAGTAAATATCCAGAACTCAAGGCTAAAATAAATAAAGTACACTTAACCCTGATTGCCTCCAAAAAATAAAGAAATAGGGGAGGCTAGATGGTGCAGTGAATAGAGCACCGGCCTTGAAATTAGGAGGACCTGAGTTCAAATCCAGCCTCAGACACTTAACACAAAACTAGCTGTGTGACCTTGGGCAAGTCACTTACTTTCCCCCTCCCAAAAGCAAACTAAACAAACAAATAAATAAATAAGTGAACAAAAAATAAAGAAATAAAATAAGGTTATATGTAGTAGTTTGAAAACCAAATTTCATGCCAGCACCATTTTTTGAATTACCTTTTGTATGTTTAACACGAGGACTGAGACTTGGGGGGATAGACGTCTTAGATCTGGGCCTCAGTTACCTTCCCCTAGCTCACTTCCCAGTGTATTTGCTCGTATTTGTTTCTAATATGAAGACCACCTTTATTTTCCCATTTCACATCCATTATCACTTAGCACAGTGGTTCTCAACCTTCCTAATGCCTTCATACAGTTCCTCATGTTGTGGTGACCCCTAACCATAAAATTATTTTCGTTGCTCCTTCATAACTGTAATTTTGCTCCTGTTATGAATCATCATGTAAATATCTGATATGCAGGATGTATTTAAATTGAACATAACCCACAGGTTTAGAACCGACGATTGAACCTTGTTTGCTTGTTGACTGGGGCCTTCCGTGATGAGGTAGGGATTATTTGTTTCAGACCCTGGGATTGGCACCGAGATGCTGAGATAACAATCCCGTTTGTTGGGGTGTCTCCCCTGATCCAGTTTGTCCTCTTCTTCCCTGGGCTGGGGCGGCTCTGATCTATGAGTGCCGCTCACATTTTCACTTGGATCCACAGAACATAACCAACCCGTAGATTCACCAATGACCTGTAAGTTTCCTCTCCCAGTTCTGTGTCATTGATCCTTTAGTCTATGGACCTTCAGGATACTCTCCTTCCTCCCTCAAAAGTTTAATACTCAGCTCTTAGCCTTCTTGTTAATTCAAGTCCACTCCATCTCCTGACTTGGGGCATTTCTGCTGGCTGTCCCCTCCCCCATACCTGGGATGCTCTCCCTCCTCATCTTCTCCCCCTGGAATCCCTGGTTTCCTTCAAGTCCCCGATCAAATTCCACCTTCTATCAGAAGTCATTTCTAATCCCTTCTTTCTGTTGATTCTTTCCATTTATTCTGTATATTTTTATATGTAGTTGTTTGTTTCTTGTCTCCTCCCTTAGATTGTGAGCTCCAGGAGGGCAGGACTTGCCTTTTGCCTTTCGTTGCATCCCTAGTGTTTAGCACAGTGCCTGACATGTTTGCATTTAACAAATGTTTGACTAACTGTGCCTTTGATAATCCTAGCCCCTCACTTCCTTAGGTGGTGTGTGTGTGTGTGTGTGTGTGTATTTGTGTTGTCTGTATAGGTTATGTGTGTACACATGGGTTTGTCTAGATAAAGCTAGATAGGGCATTAATAGATATTTCTAGAGGTTACTCTGCCCACTTTTCTCCTAGAGAGTCTTTGATTCCTTCCAGTAGAAGAACCAGGAGATTGGCATCCCAAGAGGTCCACTCTGCTCTCCTTACAAAAAGAGTACCAGGTTAAAATTCTCTCTCTCTACTTTCTTCTCTAAATATTGCTAATTTAGAGGAAATAATTTAGGTTCAAGCTACATTCTTTATTGAGATCTCTTAAAGGAGAAAAAGTCTTCCAAGTTATATATCCAAAGCTTGACTCTTCTTCATGAAATGCTTAGTTTCACAAAGACCACAAAGAGGGAATAGCAAATCCATTTATCCAAGCTGATAGTACACAGAAATCAGAGAAAATATGTGGATGAAAATACACCAGGAAAAAAAAAAGAGTGAGTGTGCTCTCCCACTAGAAATAGGATTTCAAAGGAATCAAGAGAAAGTCTCAGATCTCTACCTAGGGGAAACTCCTAAAGTCTCTAGTATAGGAAGCTCAGGATAGGGACATGATTGAGATTAACTTCTCTACATGTTGGCTTCTTCCTAGAGTTTTTCTCTCCCCTGAAGAGAATCTGGAAGTCTTTGTCTTCTCTCTTGAGACTGGAAGTAAAAAACAAAACAAAACAAAACCCAAGATCTCTTATCTCTAAAGCCTTCACCAACTCCATTCTTTGTGCTGGAGTGGAGCATTGAGTAATAACTCTCCACTAATGACATGAGTTTCATGCAAACAGACTTTGAGCTGTGGATTACATTTAACTTCCTCAACTCACCTTTGATTCATCTATTTTGACCACACACCGGAGGGACCGCACCTTCTACATCTCTCCTGTGGTATTGTGTCCCTACCTAGATCCTTTGGTAAATCAGTTCAACGTTACACTATCCTCAAATCCCTTACAGTATTGTGCTATTGTTGATCATCCTTTGCCAAATCCCAGCCTTGGATAACTCATATGTCTTCTCTCATGCATATGTTATTGAACAGAGCTAGAAAAAAAATCAAGAAACTGCTGATTGGGTCCACTCCAAATTTATGTAGGGTAATCTCAATTCTGACCTCACCAGAGGAAGAGATTCCTTTTATATCTCCCTAATCAATTCCCCCATTTGCCACATCAGCCATCTCAACCTTTTCATCCCAAAGCCTCCTTGAACATTCTGAGGCTCCCTCTCTCCTTATCCTCTCCAATGAGCATCTTGTCTCATATTTCACTGATAAAAATTGAGGTCATTTCTTAAGAGCTTTCTTTTTTCTCCTCCCCATTTCACATGGATGTCTTCCCCCATTATCTCCTCTTTAGTTCACATCACTCACGAAAAGATGACCTTTCTCCTCACCAAGGCAAACCCCTCCATGTTCATTCTATTCTGTCTTCTCCAGTGTATTGCCCCCTCTATCATCCTTACCCCATCTCTAATCTTCGGTCACTCCCAGTCTGCTGGCCCCTTTCCTGCTGCCTAGACACATTTCTTTGTCTCCTGCTCTGAAAAAATTCCAACTTCATCCTCCCACCTTTGCTAGTTATCAGTCTGTATTTCTCATCCCCTTCTCAGTCAAATTCCCTGAGAAAGCTGCCCCTACTTCCTCTGGCTTCCAACCTCGGCATTAAGGTGAAAACACACCCTCAGATACATCGTGTGTGTGACGACCAACCTTGATAAACTGGACTCTTCTCAGCAACGCACAGCTAGAAGACAACTCTACAAGTCTCAGGATGGAAGGAGATACCTACATTCAGAGAAAGATCTAGAAAGAACAGAGTTTAAATGGAGACTGAAGCAACTTACATGCTATTGCTCTTTTCCATGTTTGGTTTTGTTTCCTTTTTCCCATTGTTCACTCCATTGGTTATAACCCTTCTATACAACCAGACTATTGTACAATGTGAAAGTATTTGGAGAGCCTGTACTTGACTGCACTGCCATGGGGGCGGAGGGTAAGGGAGGGGAGAAAATTCGAAACTCAAGGGATTCTGGAACTGAATCTTGTAAACTAAAAGTAAATAAACAAATCAATTTAAAAAAAGAAAAGAAAATACCCACTCAGAAGTCCTTGATAACTTCTTACTTGCTGAGCCTTTTCTCAATCCTCCCCCTCAGTCTGCCTGCAGCCGTTAGAGCTGTTGATCACCCTAGCCTGAGAGGGGAGCCTGTGAAAATGTCTGTGACCCTCTCCTCTCAAGGATTTTGTTCCAGTTGCTCTCTCCTGATTTTTCTCCCACCTGACAAATGGCTCCTCTGTATTCTTTGCTGGATCTTTATCCAATAACCACAGGTGTCCCTCAAGGCTCTGTCCTGAGCCTTCTTTCTTTCTTTATACCATTTCTCTTGGTGATCTCATTACCTCTCATGGATTAAATTATCTTCTCTGGGAATTGATAATGCAGGGTGTCCCAAAAATCTTAGTGCCATTTAAGCTTCTTTTTTTGGTGGAGCAGTGGCTGGAGCACTGGGCCAGGAGTCAGGAAGATCTGAGTTCAAATCCAGCCTCAGATACCCGCTAACTGTGTGACCTTGGGCAAGTCACTTAACTTCCATCTACCTCAGTGTCCTAAACTATAAAATGAAGATCATAATATTAATCCATCTCAAAGATTTGTCATGGAGATCAAAGGAGATAGTATTTGTAAGGCACTTAGCCTAGCGCCTGGCACATGGTAGGTATTTAACAAATGCTTATTCCCTTAAGAAGCTTAAAACTGCACTAAGATTGTTATTACTCTCCATATTCAGTGCTAGCCTCTCTCAGAATCTCTTGTTTTGGATCATTAATCAGCTTTTGCACATCTTAAGCTGGACGTCCTGTGGGTATCTCTAACTCAGCATGTCCAAAAGAGAACTAATTTTCTTCCCCCCCAAACCCTCCCCTCTTCTGAACATCCCTATTTCTGTTGAGGGCAACACCCTCCTTCCAGTCACCCAGACTTGAAATCTCAGTGTTGTCTCTGGTGGCTGCTCTCTCTTTCTCTCTCCCTCCAAATGCAATCAGTTGTCAATCCTTGTCCTTTTCCCCTTTGAAGCATCTCTCAAACATGTGCCCTTCACCTCCCTGACATGGCCCTCACCACCTCACACCTGGATTTTTGCCATAGCCTGCTGATCAGTGACCCTGTCTCATTTCTCTCCACTCAGCTGTTAAATTCATCTTCCTAAAACACAAGTATGACTGTATCACCCTCCAATTCAAAAAATAGCTCCCTATTACCTCCCAGATCAGATGACAAACCTTCTGTTTGGCTTTTAAAGCCCGTCAAAACCTGGCTCCTATTTACCTTTCCAATGTTCTTATGGCTTACAAACACCCTGCCCTCCCCCAAACACATTCACATCTCCTAGATCCGGGGACACTCACAGGCCACCCCACTGCCAAGCTGTGAGCATTCTTACTGACTATCATCCATACCTGGAACCCCTCCCTCCCCATCTCCACCTTGGGCTTCCCTGGCTTCCTTCAAGTTACAATTAAAATCATTCCCACCTTCTGCAAGAAATCTTTCCCAGTCCTCCTTAATCTTAATGCCTTCCCTCTGAGACTTTGATGTTCAGTTGTTTCACTCTGTCTGATTCTTTGTGATGCCATTTTGGAGTTTTCTTGGTAAAGATCCTAGAGAACTTTGCATTTCCTTCTCCAGCTCATTTTATAGATGAGGAACTGAGGCAAACAGAGTTAAGTGACTTGCCCAAGGTCACCCAATTAAGATGTTTCTGAGACTGGATTTGAACTCATGAAGATGAGTCTTCTTGACCAAGGCTCTATCCACTGGGCCCTCTAGCTGCTCCATCCTTCTGGAGACTGCCGCCCACCCCCAATTTATCCTGTACATTCCTAGTGGGTGCAAAGTTTCTTGTTAGCTTCTTGAAGGAAGACCCTGTATGTGCATTTCTTGGCATCCCTGGGGCCTAGCATCCCTATGGCTGGCCCATAGCAAGTGTCTGGTAAATTCTAGTTGACATTGACTTCCCTTGGCCCCTCTCTACCTTCACTGGCTTCTCACAGCTTACTCACCTCCGTGGCCTCTACAGTTACCAACACGGACCTGCTGCTGCTGCTGCTTCTCATAGCCAATCCTCCATCTCTCAGCTCCAGGCCTTTCACTGGCCGCCATTCATGCTGGGAATGTTCCTCCTCCTCCTCTTTGACTCCTGACTTTCTTATGTTCTTTGAAGACTCGGCTCAGATCCCCCCTTCTTCCAGAGGCCTTTCCTGGGCACCCTCCCCCCATGACCAGGACCTCTAAGAGGACCTTCCATCTGCTCTGCGTATATCTTGTATCCAGCTGATTGGCTACATGTTCTCGCCCATTAGATTGCGAGCTCTGTGAGGGCAGGGGCCGTGCTTTTGTCTTTCCCTGTATCTGCAGCCCTTAGCACAATGCCTGGAATCATGTAAGTGCTTAAGAGAGGCTTGTTGATCAGCCATCTGAACTTTGGTAAGTCACAACCTCTCTGGGTTTCAGTTTTTTGACTTGT
>CM053581.1:29385834-29477838 GCA_028627135.1 Pseudochirops cupreus
CATATATAATATGTATATGAGTGTATGTATGTGGAACCGTACAATACATCCATCCGTATATCAGTTCTTTCTCTGGAGGTGAATAGCATGTTCTTTCATAGGTCCTCCATGATGGATCTGAATGTTCATGTTACCCAGATAATTTAGTCATTTGTGGCTATTCTTCAAACAACATCATTGTTGCCGAACACAACCTTCTCTTGGTTCTGCTCATTTCACTCAGCATTACTTCCTGCAAGGCTTCCCATGGTTTTCTAAAACCAACCTGTGGTCATTTCTTGCAGCACAGTAAGAGTCCATCCCAATCTCGTTACCAGCCATTCCCCAATTGAGGAACACGCCCTCACTTTCCTCTATTTCGATCGTCCGTCTTTCTCTCATAGACAGGTTCTGAATTTTGTAGCTACTTACTTTTTGGAGGTAGGCCAGGCAACATCTGTAAAGTGCTTTGTAAACCTTTGAGCTCCTATCAGGTCATTATACATTAATATATATGTATACCATGACATAATATGTTATTATGTTATTATTAGTATAAATAGGTAAATAAATGTTAAACCGAAGGATAGTGGATTTTACGTTCCTCGGCTAGTCAGCCTGGAGAACAGACTTGAAAGGAATCTGAAGGGACCACAAGCATTGATGAGGTGAGCTGGGCTTCTTTGGTGGGGAGCACCATGGAGAAGAATCCGCTTTACACATCGACATGAAAATTGGAGGGAGAAAGAAGCCGTGGGCAAGTGTTCAGTAAAGCCTATCAGAGCTTGTCTAGATTTAACAGGAAGGCCAGGCCCATGATGTCGTGCCAAGTTTGTAGTCATGATTCAGTTTAATTTTGTTTTAGCAGCTTGATATTTTCCCAGTGTTCTAAATCAAGTAAAAGAAAGAAGGAGAATAGAGATGTATTGGAATAACACACCGTTCATTGTCAGTGGCTTTCGATCCAGGTCCTGGGAGTTGATCGCGGCACCAAAACCTCTGTTAACGCACCCAGTGCTTTGTACCGTTCCAGGTCGGGCCCCAGTTATATTCTCTGCCTGATGTCATAATGCAGGGCTCTGTTTGTCATTTTCCTGGATACAGCCTCCTCAGATCAACAGACATCATAGTCCCCTAGGAGAGCAGTCAAACCTGCCACCCAGGTAGCCTTTCCTATCCACCCACAGACTTCCACAACCAGACGCTCCTTCTATGGGGCTTCTCCTGTACCTGAGCTCTGATTCCAGGCCTGGTCTCTTCGGAATCCCTGATTCAGTTGGCTCTGCCTACTACATCAATCTAGCGCTTTGGTTTACCGGCAGATTAGATGGGCAGTATGAGCATTACATAGGACAAACCTGTGTCAAATCTCTGTTTCCTGGTCAATTGCCATTCAGCCCATGAGCCATTCAACTGACTGCCCCTATACCAGTCTTTACTGCTGCCACTGGCCAGCTCAAGATGGACTTTCCATCTACCATCCTACTTTCTGATCCCAGAGTCGGAATTTTGCCCCAGTACCCGACACTTTGGCCACAGGCCTTCCAAGAACTAGAGGTCTGTCTCTGGAGCCCCTAGTTCTTGCGACTCGGTTCCTTCCTGCTGCCCACTGCCCACCTCCCCTGTGGCTGACCACTCACCTGCCTGGACCTTCTCCCTTTGCCTGATAGGTAAAGTGGTTGGAGGTAGACAGTGAAATGGGCAAGTCAAGGAAGGTTTGCTTAGTTGAGATGAAGGTGGTCGGTGTGTGCTTTCCCCCCAATTCCTGGCCTCTGTCTGCTTGCTATATATAATTTATCTTCTTCCTAGGGTTTCCTATACATCATAGAGGGTATGTCGTATCCCAGCCAGGTGAGTCTTCAGGACTTTCCTTTCCCTTTTGCTCAGACATCTCAGGGATTGCCCATTGGGATGTGATCTTACTTGATCCTTTAAGTGAACTCTGAAACATTCCTACACAATTGGTACATTTTATACCAGGCAGGAAAATGGAGATTAACACTCCATTATGGGGACCTTGGTCAAATCCCTTGACTTCTTCAGGCCTCAGTTTACTCATGTGTAAAAAGAGGGTGCTGGATTAGCAGATGTTAATAGTTCACATTTATCTAACACTTGAAGGTTTGCAAAGCGTTTCACAGATACCTATTGATCCTCACAACTACTCTGTGATACAGGGGCTAGTAACGTCCCCTCTTTCAGGTGAGGGAATTGAGGTCCAGTCACACACCTCCCCCTTTTTTTTTTTAACTAGAGCCATGATTTCATCAGTACAGGGATACTCTCTTCCCCCACTAAGTAATTTCCCCTATTCTTCAAATTGTAGTTTTAGCATTGCCTAGAGCCCCAAGGAAATGAAATGACTTGGCCTGGGTCACACAGCCAGCACGTGTCAGAGGCAGAATTTGAACTCAGGTCTTCCTGACTGCTGGGTCATCTCCTTAGCTATCACTCCATGTAATCTCTCTGTAGATACTATTCCCATCCTGTAGATGGCCTTGCCAATGGTGACACAGCCAGTAGAAGTTATATAGTGAGAGGAACTATGGATTTCGAATTAGGCGATCTGCGTTTGAATTCTGCCTTATTAACAGTGTGATTCTGGCCTCTGTCTCCTAGAAAAATGAGGGGATTAGATGGATCCCTTCCAGCTGTAATCCATTACTCAATAAACATTGACGAAGCATCAATTAGCTGCCAGGCATTGTGCTAAACACTGGGGATGCAAAAAGAGGCAAAAGACAGCCCCTGCCCTCAGGGAGCTTCCAATCTAATGTTAGCTAATAATAAATATTAATTAGTAAATCAATGATCCTAAGAGTCAGACAGGATTTAAACCCAGTTCTCCTGAGCCGGAGTCCAGTGCACCGTATAGATTATTTCTTGGGGGTGGGGAAGGAAGGAATAAGCATTTACGTAATACTTACCATTGTGCTAAGTAATCTACCGTTATTATCTCATTTGATCCTAGCAAGCCTGGAAGGTGCTCTGATTATCCCCACTTTACAGTTGAGGAAACTGAGGCAGACAGGTTAAGTGACTTTCCGAGGGCCACACAGCTTGGCCGTGCCTGAGGTTGGATTTGAACTCGGGTCTTCCTGATTCCAGACCCACTGTTCCGTCCATTGAGCCACCAGCTGCCTCCGTGGGTAGGGAATAGACCTAGGAGGAAGGGTTATTACGGTGACTTCTGGTTTCCCAAACATTTACTATCTGCTGTTATTCAGTCCGCACAATAACTCCCATGAGGCAGGTAGTACGGACATGCTCCCCACTCTACAGACCCGGCGGAGTCCAGGGGCCTCCCTAATGCCCCACGGCTGCTAAATGACCAGGGCCGAGGGGAGAACCTAGAACTCACAGTGGGGAGTCTTTTCTCTACGCCACGGATCCAGAAAAGAAGTCCCGACAGTGACGATGAAAGTCTGATCCGGCGGCAGAAACAGTTGGCGTTTCCAGTCCATCAAGAAACATTTATGAAGTGCCTACTATGCGCCAGGCTTTAGGTGCTGGGGAGCCCATCAGGTGGCATTCGTCTTTATTTAATTCTATTTTTATTATGTGTTTGCAGGTATCTCTGTCTTGGAGTATGTACAAAAGTTCCTACATGGTCGACTATAAGGACTTCAGCAAATACACACCCTATCTGGAAAATCCCGAGGAGGTACACTCGAGGGACATCCACGGGGTTTGGTCCCCCTCCCCCCATCCGTATCCCCCCCTCCATAGTTTTTCTTTTCTTCTTTTTTCATTGAAATAATTATCTGATCTTCATCTCATTAGGAACGGGAGAATATTGTATACCACCATCATGTGGCATTAGGCAGTCTCCGTCAGTAGGACACAGAACTTAATTATGTACACACACACACACACACACACACACACACACACACAATTTCAGGAGCCGCAGCACTCCCACATATTTCCCATAACTGAGAGAGACTTAGTCAGTAGCAGGGCAGGGCTGAGAAGAAACACTTGGGACCCAGAGGACATCAAAAGCTCCAGGGATGGGACAAGTTATCAGAGCAGAGCCGGTCACACAGCTGCTGAGTGGCAGGTTCTCCTGAACATACTGGCACCCCAGAATTCAGGGCTGGAAGGGACCTTACAGATCATTAGATTCAATCCTTTTCTTGATAAAGGTTGAAAAAATGATTCTGACAGCAATCTGTCAACTCAGTTGAGTCAAATGCTGATTCATTGCCCACTCAACGCTAAGTACTATGATGGGTATTTGGGACAAAAAGACCAACCAAAAAAAAAAAAAAAAAAAAGGAAAAAATCCCTGCCCTCAAGGAGTTTATATTCCAACCTTAGGGCTGAGGTTCAGGGACAGAATTAGAATTGAAAGATGGGAAAGAGACAAGGTAGCAACACAGCCCTGAATAACCCGGAAGAAAGTCAAGTCAGGCACTCAGGCAAAAAAGCCAATTCCTTGGTGCTGAGGTGCAAGGACTTGGCTGAGTCACAGGGTAACAGAAGGGCAGGTGAGAGCAGGATGGGCAGGAAGGCTGATGACATTCTCATGTCTAGGATGAGCTTGGTCCCCAAGTCTGTGACAGGTGCCAGTGAAGGGGCCCCAGCCACAAAGGTTAGAGGGGCAAAGATCCAAAATGTCACAACAACACAAGGTTTAGACCTGAAAGGGCTCTTAGGGGATATCCAGTACAAGTCCTTCATTTTATGGGAGAAGAAATTGAGACCCAGAGAGGCTGATTTGTCCCCAGATCTCACAGTAAGCAACAGAACTAGGATTTGAAACTATTTGGGTTTTGGAACTCCAAGACCCAGGCCCTTTAGACCCAGATCATAACATATATATTAATAGCTTAATTCAACCTTAGAGTTACTATACTAGAATCAATTGGTCATGATCCACTAGGAAAGACTTAGCTCTTCTGATCAATATAATGACCCAAGACAATTGTGAAGGACTCATGATGAAACAGGGCATCCATCTCTAGAGAGAGAACTGGTGAATTTTGAGAGAGAGAGTAACAATTTTTCACTTTGTTTTTCTTTCTTTTGTGAAATGGCTAATTCAGAAACATGCTTTGTATGATTTCACATCTATAACTGATACCATATTGTCTTCTTTTTTATAATTCTAACCTTAATGGAATTAATTTTTAAAATTTAATTTATTTTTTGTAACATTTTAGGTTCCAAACTATCTCCCTTCCTCTCCACCTCATACTCCACCATTTGTTACAGATTACATATATGTATATGTGTGTGTGTGTGTGTGTGTGTGTGTGTGTGTGTGTGTATAAAACCATACTATGTATACTTGCATTTATTAATTCTTTCTCTGGAGGTGGATAGCACCTTCATAGGTCCTTTGTAGTTGATTTGAATATGTATAATACTTGGAATAACTTAGTCATTCACGGTATTCTTTGAACAATATTGCTGTTCCTGTACACAATGTTCTCTTGGTTCTGGCTCATTTCCCTCTTCATTATTTCATGCAAATCTTTCCGTGTTTTTCTAAAGTCAACCAGCTCATTGTTTCTTACAGCACAGTAGTATTCCAACACAATCACATACCACAACTCATTTAACTATTGCCCAATTAATGGTTAGGGGAAGGATGGAGGAAGGTAGTGCTGTGATCTCCCCTAACCCTTGTTTGATCAAGAACTCTTCTCTATCCATAGATCCAAAATAAAATGTCTTCCTTACTTCTCTAATTTTTTTTATCATGTGACATTTTCCATCTAAAACTAAATCATATATTCATTTAGAGCTAATCTGGGTATATTACATGAACTGTTGATCTAAACTTAATTTCTGACAGACTCCTGTCTGACTTTGTTTTAGCTTGGTTTTTTTTTTTGGTTTGTTTTTTTTTTAGCTGTTTCTAACAAGCAGCAAATCCTTAGCCAAGAGCTGGTGTTTGGGGGTTTATCAAACACTTAAGTTACTAGGTTTATTTGTTTCTGTATGTTGTGTACCTAATGTCTTCTACTTATCAATTTTTTTTAGCTAGTACATAATCATTTTGATGACTGTTGCTTTGTAATATAGCTTGAGATCTGTTGCTCTTAGCCTTACTCAATTCTTTTTTTTTATTACTTTTCTTAAGATTCTTGACCTTTGTTCATCCAGATGATTTTTACTATTTTTTTCTCATGCTACAAATGAATCCTTTGGTAGTTTAAGTGATGTGACTGAATAAAGTTGGGTAATATTGTCATCTTTATTATGTTGGTTCAGCCTATCCATGAATGACGATTATTTCTGCCATTATTTAGACTCGTCTTTATTTCTATTAAAAGTGTTTGAGAGGTATATTTATATAGTTCCCATGTGTGTCTTGAAGGTGAATCGAGCCTTCAATATTATATACATGCTGCTGTTATTTTAAATGGAATTTATCTCTTCAGGCTGGGGTTTGTTGGTAATTTATAGAGGCTGATGACTCATACTGCAACTTTGCTGAATTCATTAATGGTGTTGGTTTTTTAGTTTACTCTGATGTTCTCTAAGCCTTTTCATCTGCAAATAAGTGATCGTATTATTTCCCCCTTTGTTTATGTTTATTCCTTCCATTTTTTCTTATTGTTGCTATCATGACTTTATCTGGTATACACCTATTTGCATATATGTTGCTTTCTCCATTTTGCTTTGCTTTGGAACAAGGAAGATCCTGGGTTTTCTGACCCCAATTAGCTTTTCTGTGCTCTAGACAACTCTCTAAGGCTGTGGACAAGCTACCAGCCTGCATTGATGAAGGAAGGAAATCAACACTCTGGCTGAACCCTTTCTTTTACAGATGAGGAAACTAAACCTCAGAAAAGTTATTGACTTGGCCAACCTGAAGCATAGCTAATTTATTAGAGCAAGGTGGTCTAAACCTCAAGACTATTGGTAGTTACACCATGACACTTTTCCTCCTTGGAAACCAAGGTGAAGATTTCTCAAGAGAGGTCAGCCAGATTCTTGGAGAGCTTGGGAGCTTCCATTATGAGAGGACCTATTACTTTTTTTTTTTTTGCTTTTTTTCTGGAGGGGGAAAGGCTGGGCATTTGGGGTTAAGTGACTTGCCTAAGGTCACACAGGTAGTAAGTGTTAAGTGTCTGAGACTGGATTGGAGCTCAGGTCCTCCTGACTCCAAGGCCAATGCTCTATTCACTGTGCCACACCACCTAGCAGCCACATAACCCTTTCCCTTTTTAAGCTCAGTCAGTCACTCAACAAGCAGTTACTAAACCCTTGCTATGTGCCAAGCATTGTGATAAGTACTGAGGATACAAAGAAAGGTAAACCCCTTAGGCAGAGCCTGCACCCTCCAGGAGCTTCTATTCTACAGGGCAAGACATCATATAAATTAACCACAGACCTACAAGTTATATACAGGATAGATGGAACATAATCTCAGATTGAAGGAGTTAGCAGCTGGGGTGGGGGAGGGTATAAAGAAAGGCACAAGGTGGGATTTGAACTGAGTCTTAAAGGAAGACAAAGGTGAAGAGGGAAAGGATTCCAGGCGTGGCAGACAGTCAGGACAAAGACTTGGAGGTGGGAAATGCACTGTTATGTTTGAGAAGCATCAAGAAGGTGGGTGACAAATGAGTTGTAGGAGCCTGGAAAAAAAATGTGAAATAGGTAACCTCTTCCTCCTCTCAACCTTTTATTTGTATCTGCTTTGGTTCCACAGCAACGGAAGGTCGAAGCCCAACTATGGCGGAAAGAATTTTGCCCACCTGTTCCCACAAATACATCAATGCTGATGAAAGGATACCCAGCTTTCAGGAGTCCCCAAATGACAGCAAGAGATCTAAAACCCTGTGCCTTCTCTCAGGAACTAGCCCAGAATGCCCCTCAGGCACAGCCCAGAATCTGCCCCAGCGATTACCACCCTTCCTTAGACCCAAAAAGGATCTCAGAATGCAAAACTAGGTATCAGTCTAAGAGATTTCCAAAACCCCTGGAACTTAATTATCCACTTCCTGAGATTTGTGAACAGAGGGAACTGATGGATAGGCAATCCCCTTCAGATCAGAAACCTATGCCATTTCAGTTGGGACCCTCAAAACCATTTTACCTATAGCAACCTTGAAAGTCCAACATAAAGCCAGTAGGAGAAAACAGTATGCACCATTCACTGTTTCACTCCCTTGGAAGGCAGGGGTCAGAATTTAAATAAAACTTGAAAGTACAACTCACAGCCCTGTTCCCTGTATTCCTTTAGCTTGCCTCATTGAGCTGTCACCAAGTATACCATGCCATGATGCTCATCACTGGGGAAGCACTAATAGAATGGGAGGTGGGGTGTTGCATTGAAAAGAGGGCTGACTCTGCATTTCAAGTACTTGATTCAACTCTTTGTTTGACCTTAGATGGTTGCTTTACCTCTCTAAAATCTCATCTATAAAAGGAAAGAGCTGTACCACATGAACTCCAAGACAGTTTCCAGTTCTAAACCCATATGTCCATGATTTGAAAACTAGAAATCCTTCCTTTCTTCTTTCCCTCCCTTCATCCCTCCTTCCTTCTTTCCTCCCTTCTCTCCTTCCTTCCTTCTTTCCATCCTTTCTTCCCTCCTTCCCAGGGTAAGGACTTATTGGAGAGTAAGGAGAGTGACCTGGAGGTTCACAGATGACAGGGTGATCTATACACAATGGAGTAAATTTTAAAGGAGTTGGTAAAAAATTTGACTTCCTGATAGATTTAGTAAATGCCTACTATGTGCTAAGGACTGGAGATATAAAGAAATGCACAAGACAACTCCAATCCCAAGGAGTCTGATCTAATGAAGGATACAACATGCAACAACTATGTACAAACAAGATATAGACAGGATAAATTGGAGAGAATCAACAGAGGGAAGGTACTAATGTTAAGGGGGATGGAGAAAGGCTCCCTTTAGAGAAAAGGATTGTAACCAGGACTTGAAGAAAGCCAGGGAAGCCAGGAGGTGGAGATGAGGAAGGAGAGACCTCCGGGCATGGAGGATAGATAGCCAATGGAAAGGTCAAGAGTCCAGAGACCCAGTGTCTAGTTTAAGGAACAGCAGTGTCATTGGATAGGAGAGTAAGTGAAGGAGAGTAAGATAAGACTGGAAAGGTAGAAAGGGGCCAGGTACAAAGGGCTTTATACACCAAACAGAAAAGCACTTTTATATATGATCCTGAAGGTAATAAGGGACCACTAGAGTTTATTGAATAGGGAGGAGGTGATTGATATGGTCAGACCTGTATTTTATGAAGATCAGTTAGCTGAGTAGAGTATGGATTGGGGTAGAGAGGAGATGAGGCAGACAGACCCACCAGGATCTACTACGATAGTCTAGGCATGAGGCAATGAGAGCCCTCACCAGTATAGTGGCAGTGTCAGAGGAAAGAAGAGGGCATATTTGAGAGATCAAAGGTAGGAGTGGGTTATTTAGTGGTGGAAGAAGAGGAAGGGTCTGAAAGCATCAGTGGGGACTAAGTAGGAGGCAAATGATGCAGCAATGAGCCTTGGAGAGGGTACCTACAGATGTGGGTCTTCAGGAGAAATCTAGATTTCAGTGAGCCACTCCAGGTGATGGAAAAGATGTGAGAGGAAAAGATTTTAAGAGAAAAAATAATCGAGAAGGGTTCTAGATGGCACAGTGGTAATCTTTAAGTACTCTACTATATTCCAGTGGGAATAATTTTCCCAAGCCTCATTTTCTTCATCAGTAAAAAGGGAATAATAAAGTCTCCATCTTAGTCTGACCAGTTAGAGTTGGTGGTCTCCAGTTGCATGAAGGCAGTGATCTCCAAAGTAGAAGGTGGGAAGTGGAGTGGGGAGTGAGGCTAGGTCTACCCACCCCTTCAAGGGAGGCTGGTCCTGAATCTACTATATCAGCCAATCAGAAGATGGGAAGACAGGTAGCATCTCATCCTCTCAGTGGTCATCAGTTCTGAGGAACCTGTATGCAGGTCAAGAAGCAACAGTTAGGACCAAATATGGAACAATTGACTGGTTTAAGATTAGAAAAGGACTATGATAAGACTGTACATTGTCACCTTATTTATTTAACTTATGTGCCAGGTACATTATGTGAAATGCCAGCCTAGAGGAATCTAAAGCTGGAATTAAGGTTGCCAGAAGAAATATCAACAATTTTAGATATGCAGATGATTCCACTGTGATGGCAGAAAGTGAAGGGGAATTAAGAAACTTCTTAATGAGAGTGAAATGAGGAGAATATAAAAACTGGCTTGAAGTTTAATTCCAAAAAAAAAACCCTAAGATCTTGACAACTGGTCCCATCACTTTCAGGCAAACAGAGGGAGAATAGAAGCTGCATCAGATTTTATATTCTTGGGCTCAAAGATCACTGCAGATGGTGATTGCAACATGAAATTAAAAAACACATGTTCCTTGGGAGAACAGATATGATAAATCTGTACAGCATACTAAAAAGCAGAGACATCACCTTGTCAACAAAGGTCCATAGAGTCGAAGCTATGGTTTTTCCAGTAGTGTTGTATGATGGTGAGAGTTGGACTACACGGAAAGCTGAACGCCATAGAATTGATGCTTTTGAATTGTGATCCCAGAGAAGACTTTTGAGAGTCTCTTGGATTGCAAAGAAATCAAATTAGTCAATAATTAAAGAAATTAATGCATATGATTCATTGGAAGGTCAAATGCTGAAGCTTAAATACTTTGGCCACATAATCTGGCCTGTACCTCAAAGATTCAAGGAGAGCTCAAGGGGGCTTCCAGAGCCTGCACCTCATCAGATAGAGTTCTGGACCTGGAGTCAGATTCATCTTCCTGGGTTCAAATCTGGCCTCAGACACTTACTAGCTGTGTGACCCTGGGCAAGTCACTTAACCTTGTTTGCCTCAGTTTCCTCATCTGTAAAATGAGCTGGAGAAAGAAATGGCAAACCACTCCAGCATCTTTGCCAAGAAAACCCCAAATGGGGCCATAAAGAGTCGGACACAACTGAAAACTTCACCACTCTCTGTCTCAGTTTCTTCCCCAGTAAACTGAGGATAG
Source organism: Pseudochirops cupreus (assembly GCA_028627135.1). Taxonomy (NCBI): domain Eukaryota; kingdom Metazoa; phylum Chordata; class Mammalia; order Diprotodontia; family Pseudocheiridae; genus Pseudochirops; species Pseudochirops cupreus. The sequence goes on from CM053581.1 coordinate 29,396,806, forward strand.
TAATAGCACCTACCTCCCAGGATTGTTGTGAGGATCAAATGAGATGTTTGTAATGCATTTTGCAAACCCTAAAGTGCTCTATAAATGCCAGTTTCTAGCTACGTAATTAATAAATTCCACTTGCTGGAACATATCAAGCTCCTAAAAATATTAATTGATTGACTTGACCAGTATAAAATGTATAAATAAGCAAGTGAACGTCTAGTGGTAGTTTGTGCTCAGAAATTTTTATGGTCACAAAATGTTGGGGATCACGTCCTAAAGGAAGCTAATGCATCATAAGCATTTGTGTAGATATCCTTTCCCAGTTACTAGATTATAAGCTTCTTAAGGACTGTGGCTATAACTTTACTTACTCCACAGTTACTGCAATGCAGAAAGAGAAAGCTTCTCTTTTTAGGTAAAACTGGAGAGACACACAGATAACTAATTCACACAACTGTGCATTAATTGCATCATTGTTGTTCAGTCATGTCCTACCCTTTGTGCCTTTTGGGGTTTTCTTGGCAAAGACACTAAAGTGGTTTGCTGTTTTCTTCTCATTTTACAGATGAGGAAACTGAGGCAAGCACGTTTAAGTTACTTGCCCAAGGTCACACAGCTAATGAGTATCTGAAGCTGGATTTGATCTAAAGTCCTTCTGATGCCAGGCCTGAGTTCTATCCACTGTGTCATCTAGTGGCTCCTATAATTGCATTAGAGAGGTGCAAAGACCAAGTAGGAATGTGGTCAAGGGCCAAATTACTTTGCATATATTTTGTATTTTACTTTAAGCAAGGATGTGGTTTCCACCTCCCACAAATGGAATGTAAGCTTGAGCACAGGCACTGTCCCATTTCTGCCTTTCTATCCCTAACCACCAGCACCATGCCAGGCACACGATACCATTAATAAACATTTGTTGGATGGATGGATGGATGGATGGATGGATGGATGGATAAATCTCTCCTAGCCCTATACTTAGTACTTAGTAGGACCTTGAAAAATAAAATGTAAGCTTCTTAAAAGCAGCTATTGTTTCAGTGTTTGTCTTTGTACCTTAAAAGCCTAGCACATATTGGGCAAAAAAGAAAGAAAAAAGAAAGAAGGAAGGAAAGAGAAAAGAAGGAAAGAAAAGGAAGGAAGGAAGGAAGGAAGGAAGGAAGGAAGGAAGGAAAGAGAAAAGAAAGAAAATAATGAACAGAGGGAGGGAAAGGGAAAGAGAAAGGAAAGATGCTTGTGGATTGTTTGATACTTATAGGTTTATTATTTATTCAATAATTCTTGAGTCATTATCATTGGAACTCAGAGAAACCTGATGATTGAGGTTTCCCAGGAATTGGTCCATTGAGTTACATCAGTGGCAATTTACAGGATTTTGACAAAGTCAAGAGCCATTCATCAGGTTTTTTAATATCAAAGGTGCCTCAGTGGAGGCAAAAACAAAGGCTGATTCTTGTTAAAGAGGTAGCCCAAAAAAGGAATTTTGGTGCCCAGAGGTATGATTTGTGGTTTTGTCCCTCTAGGGACCAGAGGGTACCTCAGCTTTGGTGCTGCCTCCATTGTGGGTTCAGGAGAAGAGCCAAAACTTTACTGCCCCTCCTTTAGGAGAAGGCAGTAGAGCTCAGTTATCAGATAAATTAGGTCTCTGTTAACTCTTGTTTGACTCTTCAGAGCTCCTGTTCTAAGGTTTCCTCTCCATTTGGGATGTTCTTCCCAGGCACTAGACTAAACACAGCTCAGCATTGGATGCAGAGTGACCCAACAAGGGGGACAGCCTGGGGAAGAAATGACAATGTCCTGTACAGGAAACAGCCAACAGACTAGCCTCGCCTCTAAAGACTAGAACAGAAAGTATGTGAAAGGGAGGGAGAGATGACCAGAAAGAGAGATGAGAGTCAGGGTTTGGAGGGCTTTAAATCCTAAGCTGAAGTTGTATTTTATCCTTGAGGCAAAAAGGGAGCCGGAAGATTTTGGAAGCGGATGATGATTTCATTGGAGAGGGTAAAAGCAGGAGGATACATAAGAGGGTGTCCAATGGCTTGGGTGAGAGGTGAGGTGGGCTTAACCTGGGGCAGAGGCTAACTATGTTAGTGCAAAGAAGGGGATGGAAGAGAGTGAGAGATGTTGGAGACAGAATTGATAAAGATTTGGCAAGTGACTGGATATCTGGGTGAGGGAGAAGGAAGAATCAAAGATAACTGCCTAGAAAGATTGTGGTACCTTCAAAAGGAATAGAGAAGCCTGGGAGATGCACAGGTTCAGTGGGAAATATCATTTTAGACGTGTTGAATTTTAATAACTCAACCCCCCTTAATTCTAGTGCCTTCCCTCAGTTAATTATTTCCTTTTGATTCTGTATATAGGTTGCTCTGCATATATTTGTTTGTATCTCATTTTAGAATGTAAGCTCCTTGAGGACAGGAACTGTCTTTTGCCTCTTTTTTTATCCCGCTTAGCAAAGTTCCTGACTGGTAATGGGCATTGACTGAATAATTGAACATGTTAATAGACAAGGCAGTTTGGTGTAGTAGATGGAACACTGGACTTGGTGTTGGGAAAACCTGAGTTCAAGTCCTGCCTCAGACACTTGTTAGTTGGGTGATTCTGGGCAAATCTCTCAACTTCTCTCAGTCTCAGTTTGTAAAAAGAGAATAATAGACAAAACAGGAAAATGACAAATGCTGGAGAGGATGTGGGAAAATTAGAACACTAATGCATTGTTGGTGGAGTTGTGAACTGATTCAACCATTCTGGAGAGCAATCTGGAACTTTGCCCAAAGGGCTATAAATAATTGCATACCCTTTGACCCAGCAATACCACTTCTAGGGTTGTATCCCAAAGAGATCAGAGAAGTGGGAGGAAGACCTGTATGAACAAAAATATTTTTAGCAGCTCTTTTTGTCGTGGCAAAGAATTGGAAATTAAGGGGATGTCCATCAATTGGGGAATGGCTAAACAAGTTGTGGTATATGAATGTAATGGAATACTATTGTGCTATAAGAAATGAGGAGCAGGTGGATTTCATATTTACCTGGAAAGGCTTATACAAGCTGATGCTAAGTGAGAAGAGCAGAGCCCGGAGAAATTTGTATTCAATGACAGACACAACTTATGTGTGATGACCAACTTTGATAAACTGGATGCTTCTCAGCAATGCACAGCTATAAGACAACTCTAAAAGACTCAGAACGGAAGGAGATATCTACATTCAGAGAAAGATCTAGAAAGATCAGAGTTTAAGTGGGGACTCAAGTAAACTACATACTCTCTTTCTTTTCCATGTTTGGTTTTGATCTGTTACAACCCTTCTATACTTCCAGACTAATGTCCAATGTGAAAGTATTTGCAGATCCTATACTTCTTTGTATGCTGCCGTGGGGGGGGGGGGGAGGGGGGAGGAAGGAGGGGGAGGGGAGAAAATTTGAAACTCGGGACTGTGAAACTGAATCTTGTAAACTAAAAGTGAACAAACAAATTAATAAAGACAAAAAAGGGGGATAATAATAGCTCTAATAACAATAAAGGCAGCCTAGTAGAGTGGATTGAGGCTATTTGGAGTCAGAACAACTGGTTTCAAATCTCACTTCTGACACCAACTAGCTGTGTGTCCCTAGGCAAGTCACTTAACATTTATTTTGCCTTGATTTCCTCATTTGTATAAAGATAGGCTTGGCCTCAAACTTCTTTCATCACTTAATTTATGATTCTTTCTCATAAGGATTGTATACATATGACACATCTTTCTTAGTAAATTTTTTTTGCATTAAAATATAGTGATCTTTTAAAATTTTTTTTTTTTACTTCTTTTCCTTTGAGATGTCTTGGAAATAGACCATCAGGTTCCTTTAAAATTATATTACCTCCAGCACAAATGTATTTTGGGTGCATTTGGTCAGTTGTGGCTACTTTCCCCAATTTCATTCTCTAGCTATTTCTTTCTACTTCCTTAGGGAGCACCTGGGATACCAAGGTGCTGAGGTACAAATATGACATTTTCAGAGTCATCCGTGATAAGGATTGATTACTGAAATATTTGTTCTTCTATTTCATATCTATTTTCATGTCTGTTTATTGTCTTTGGCCAATGTCACACAGCTAGTAAAGAATTCAGCTGCCTATCACTACCTGCCTTCCTCTATAACTATCCAGGACCACTATCTTCCCAGGCCCCCAAGCTCCCAGCCTAGGTGTTATCCTTGCCTTTCCTACACCTCTCTCTCTCTCTCTCTCTCTCTCTCTCTCTCTCTCTCTCTCTCTCCCCCACCCCTGTATCTCTCACCCCAATACCCAATATCTTGCCAAAACCTGTTGATTTTGCTTTTGCAATATCTCTTACACACAACCCCTTCTCTCCTCTGACTCTGTACCCTGTGGAGGAAGCCTCATCACTTCACACCTGGACTATTGCTGTAGCTGCTGGGGAGTCTGCCTGCCATGGGTCTCTCCCCACTCCAGTCTATCCCGTTTTTTCTTTAGTCATTTTTTCAGTCATGTCTGAATCTTCATGACCCCATTTGGGGTTTTCTTGACAAAGATACTGAAGTAATTTGCCATTTCCTTCTCCAGTTCTTTTTACAGATGAAGAAACAGAGAGACAGGGTGAAGTGACTTGCCCAGGGTCACGCAGCTCATAAGCGTCTGATGCTGGATTTGAAAGGAGGAAGATGAGTTTCCCTGAATGCAGTGCTCTATCTGCTGTGCCACCTGGTGCCCAGTCTGCCATCTACCCAGTTGCTGAATCTATCTTCCTAAGGGGCAGGTCTGACCATTTAATCCCACCCACCCTCCCAGTAAACTGCATTATGTCCCTACCACTTCTAGGATTAAATATAAGATTCCCTTTTTGGGGGTTCTCAAACCCTTTCTAACCTGCCCCTTTCCCCTCCACCTTTCCAGCCTTCTGACATCTTCCTCCCCTCCATGTACTCTTCCATCCAGTGACACAGGTCTCCTGACGTTCCATGAACAGGATACTCCATCTCTGGGCTCTGTGCCTTGTCTCTGGCCATCACTGGTGCCCAGAATGTTATCCTTCCTCATCTCTCCCTCCAGGCTTCTCTAGCTTCCTTCACATTCCAACTAAAACCCCATCTTCTATGAGAAGCTTTTCCTGATCCCTCTGAATTTTAGTGGATTGATGGAACAGTGGTCAGGATGATGAAAGATCTTAAATTCATGCTATGTGAGGAGAAGCTGAAGGAACCAAGGATGTTTATCCTAAAGAAAGACATAGAGGGGCCATCAAGCTGCCTTCAGGTATTTTAGGGGATGTCTTCTCAAAAAGCCATTTGATTTGTCCTGCTTTATCCCAGAGGGCAGAGCATAGTGCAATGGAGGTCCCATTAGTATGACATTTAGGTGGTGCAGTGCAGAAAGTGCTAGATTCCAGTCAGGAAGACCTGAATTCAAATCCTACCTCAGACATTTACTAGCTTCGGGCATGTTACCTCAGTTTCCTCATCCGTAAAAACTGGGATAACAACAGCATCTACCTCCCAGGGCCGTGAAGATCAACTAAAATAACACGTGGAAAGTGCTTTCCCAACCTCAAAACACAATAGGAATGTTAGCTATTATCACGGTAAAATATTAGCCCATGGACCCCTTGCCAACACTTGAAACCACCTTCCCAGTGAACGTCTTTTATTGTGGCTGGTCTGGTCTTTCTCTGGTCTCTTGCTGCCCTCTTGTGGCCGCTCTGAGTCCAACCAAGGAGGACCTTGTTGCTCCCCGTTCCGAAGCGAGCAATGAATCAGTTAGAAAATATCCAGGTTGGAAGGACCCCGGTATGTGCCGAGAGGAACATCCAGAGGCCACCTGGTCCAGCCTTCCCTGGGCAGGATGGCGCTTCGTAGGATTCATGACTCTTAGCTCCCTTACGAAGATCTCCAGCACGTTTCATGAGGCAAATTGACTCTTCCGGATTGCTCACGCTGTCAGCAGGTTTTCCCATCCCTTTTAAACAAAATTTGCCTTTTTGCCACTCGGGGCCCAAGAGAAAAGGTCCGTTCCTTCTTCCACTGACAACACTTTGAATATTTGAGGGCTCTCTTTGTTTTTCAGTCATGTCTAACTCTTGGTCACCCCATTTGGGGTTTTCTTGGCAAAGATGTTGGAGTGGTTTGCCATTTCCTTCTCCAGCTCATGTGACAGAGCTAAGGTTACTGAATTGAAAACTACAAGAAAAAAAATTAAGTAAAGTGTGTGGCATACAGTTGGTGTTTAATAAATGCTTATTGACGTAACTCGAAAGAAAAGAAAGATCAGTCAGAGTGCACCATGAAGAAACAACTGGCAATGGCTTCTGGCGCAAAATATGGGCTAAGCCAAATTGGAGACAGTTGATCACCCTCTTTATGGGGAAGGAAACAAGTATTTATTAAATACCTACTATCAGGCACTGTGCTAAGCACTTTTCAATATTATCTCATCTGATTCTCACAACCCTGGGAGCTATTATCTCCATTTTACAGTTGAGGAAACTGAGATTGACAAAGGTAAAGTGACTTGCCCAGGGTCACACAGCTACTGAGTGTCTGAGGTTAGATTTTACTGAGGCCTTCCTGACTCCAGGCCCAGTCCTGTATCCACTGTGCCTATCAGCACACCCACTGCATTCTGGGATACTCCCTCATGATGCAGCAGATCAGAGGGGCCCAGCACTGGTCTCAATCTCCACTCTGTGTGTTGTTGGGCTTCTAACTGGGATCAGCAAGCTCCTCACCAGAGCCCATGCCCTGCTTCAGAAACCAAGCTCTGGAGGACTTGACTTTCACATCTGGAACTCCAGCCCTAGGGGTGGATCTTTAGTGATTATCTCACACACCCACTTCACCTTGGCCAAAGACCCCCCCAGGTACCATCTCCCAAATCCTCATAACCACCTGGCACTGAAGTGCTTGCTGAGGCTCCCCTCCTTCTACCCTTCCTGACCCAAGCCTTGCTGCTTCCAGAATGATGAAGTCGGTGCTTTCTTAACTCCCCGGAAGAGTGTATTCCAGTCTTACTGCCCGACCCGTCAGCTAACCGGAAATCATTTCTCAGTAAGTGGTGTCTCCACCGATTTGGAAGAAAGCTGAGGACTTGAGGGCAGGGACTGTCTACCATTTGCATGTGTATCCTCAGTATTTAGCATCAGCTTCCCTCACTGCCACTGAAACATCGTCATTATCATCATCTCTCTCTGTTTCTCTCCCCCCCCTCATCTCTGTCTCTGTCTCTCTGTCTCTGTCTCTCTCTTTCTCTCTCTGTCTCTCCCTGTCTCTCTGTCTCTCTCTCTGTCTCTCTCTCTTTCTGTCTCTCTCTCTCTATATATGTATATATGCACATATCAGTCACCTAGCATTTATTAAGCATCAACTGAGTGCCAGGCACTGAGCTAAGTTTGACAGACAAAACAGACCAAAAAAAAGGGTTAGAAAAGTTTGACAGCTCTTAAGGAGCTGGGGGGAAGACAATATGCAAAAACGTACAAAGAAGAGAGAGACAGAATAAATTGGAAATTACCAACAGAGGGAGGACATTTGGATGAAGAGGGATGGGGGAGGGCTTCCTGTGGACTTTTAGATGAGACTTGAAGGAAGTCAAGAGGTAGAGAAGAGGTAGGAGAGAGTTTCAGGCATGGCCAGAAAGCCAGACCACACAAACGTCAACACCTTACCTGTTCATTTGATCCTTAGAACAACAGATCTGTTACTTCAGGAGCTAGGTGGCCCCAGCCCAGGAGTCAGGAGGACCTGAGTTCAAATCTGGCCTCAGACACTTACTAGTTGTGTGACCCTGGGCAAGTCACTTAACCCCTCTCACCTCAAAGGAAAGAAATGTTACTTCTGTTTTCACTCTCCCATCAGGGCTGTTTGCCTAGTTTTAGGGAATTTGAATCCTCAGTCTCAGAGTCAGGTGTCAGCAAACCTGACCATTTTTGTTGTTCGGTGGTTTCAGTCATGTCCTACTCTTTGTGATGCCATTTGGAGTTTTCTTGGCAAAGATTCTGGAGGGGTTTGCCATTTCCTTCTCCAGCTCATTTACCGATGAGGAAACTGAGGCCAACAGGGTCACACAGCTGGTAAGTGTCTGAGGCTAGATTTAATCTCAGGAAGATGAGTCTTCCTGACTGCAGGTCTTGTACTCTATCTACTGTGCCACCTGGCTGCCCTCGAACCCGACCACAGCTGGGATTTAGAAACTTTCTTAGGGAGTTGGGGGCTGGGAAGATAAGAAAATAAGGACAAATTATGGTATAAACACCATCAAGTCATCAACTTTACAAAGCTTTTACCCTGCTGGATTCCATGTGGAAGATGTCTTGTCCTTCTTTGTCCAATAACCAAAGCTGGAACTAGGATGAGGCAGCTGGGACTTTGTACTGTCTGTGTGTGTGTGTGTGTGTGTGTGTGTGTGTGTGTGTGTGTTATGGTGAGAGGGAAGTGCCAGAAATCCCAGGGGTTCGAGATTTCTCTCTCTCTTGGCTAATGGGTCTGGGGACCTGCTCCATACAGGCCACCTGGGATCACCACAGAGTTGGGGAAGGAAAGAAGAGAATCAGAGGTGAAGGGTACCTTCTCACCTCCATCCCCCAAGGCCTGCCCACAGCAAATTCAGCTCTAGCCCTCCTCAGTGACCTTGCATTAAAAGGCAGAGATGGAACTGGGGCAGCCAGAAAATTGCCATTAGTGAATGGGGAATATTTGCCTAATTCCTTTGTTCCCACCAGCCCACTCCCTCACATGCAACTCCTGGATTCTCATACTCCATGACCTGTATCCACCATAACTTCTCCTGGGGTCCACCTTCCCACCAGGGTAGACAGTACTTGGACGTACAAAGCTATAGACATATAGACTGCCCAGGACTGGTGTGTGAGTGTGTGGGTGTGTTGGGGTTCACTAACAAAAATAGTACAAGAGGTGAGTTGGCCTCCTTCCCAGAGTAATCAATCATCCCTAGCCCTCTCTGTCCCCATCCCTTTCCACTGTACCTTTTGAAACTCTTCTCTGCTGGTTACAAACTCCCCTTTCCTCTCATGTCCAGCGTCTTCTAGCACTCATCGAGCGCTTTCTCTTGAGCACACCGTGTCTCTTGGCACCCTCTTTAAGGCTGACTGCTCCGTCCTCACTGCCAGCCCACCCCCTGCCCCTCCCATTTGTATGGAGGCAGCCAGGCTACACAGGGGATAGAGCGCCGGGCCTGCAGTCAGGAAGACTTGGGTTCAAATCTGACTCAGATCCTGATTAGCCATGTGGCCGCTGCCTGCCTCAGTTTCCTCATCTGTAAAACGGGGATAATCACAGCACTTACCTCCCGGGGTTGTTGTGAGGAAGAAAAGAGATATTTTTAAAGTGCTTTGCTGTTATTACTGTTGCTGTTGTTCATTCTTCCTGAAGAGGCCCGATGGCATCAAAAGTACTTTGTAAACCTTAAAGCACTTCATAAATGTCAGCTATTATTACTGTTAAAGCACTTTGAAAACCTTAAAGTGCCAAATAAATGCTAATTATTATTATTCTTAAAGTGCTATATAAACGCTAGCCATTATCACTATTAAATCACTTTGGAAGCCTAAAAGTACTCTATAAAAGCTACCTATTATTAAATAAACTTGCAAAAAACATAGGTTGACTTTGAGATCATGATACAAACAAGACAGAGAATTATATCTTTTCTCCGCTCCTCATGACCTATAAAATCTCTCCGAAAGAATAACATGCACGGGAAATAAAGCAATTTCAGCTGTCTCCGCCGTCTAAGAAGGGTCATCTAGCCACGGCCAAGCAGCCTGTGGCCCTGTTTTTGTATCACCCTCACCTTATAATTTTAAGTAGTTGAAAAATTAGCAAAAGAAGAATACTGTTTCACGACGTGAAAATTACATGAGATTCAAATTTCTGTGTCTGTAAATAAAGTTCTGTCAGGATACAGTCTCCCTCAGCTCATTAGTTTACATATGGCTGCTTTTGTGCTACAAGGGCAGAGTTGAATCTTGGTGACAGAAACTATATGGGATGTCCTCATGGCTTTCCGTCTCACTGTTGCTAGCCACTACAAATCACAGCGACAGTTAAAACTCAACAGCATTTTTCACACTCATTATGTGAAAAGAAGAATTTTAAAAAAGAAGGAAAAAATCACAATATTTTGAGCTCAGGGTCAAGATTGAATTTTTTTCTAAACCAGAAGAACTGCTCTTGAGTGCTACTATCAAACGCTGAATAGCTTTGGAAATTTGTTTTGGCTATAGATTTGATAATGTTTCTTAAAGAATTCAATCTAAAATTACAAGGCAAAACAGTGTTTATATGTGAAACTTATACTGTGGCCAAATCAGTTTGACAACAACTAATGTTTTCTGAATCACAAATCACGTCAAACTGCTTCCACATTTCTCATGCTATCAAAAGTCAAAGAAGTGAGATCTTCATTCCCACACAAGTTTGCAGTGGGTATATTTTTCTGAGCTCAAACTACAGTTCCAGCAGCATTTTTTGGACTTCAGTGCAAGTACAAAAGAAATGTCCACATTTTAAATCCATTTGTCTGTGCAACTGAGGAGTTTCCAGCTAACCTTCAAACGGAAGTGGTTAAGCTGCTGTGTAATGACAAGTTCAAAGGCAAATATTGAGGGAAGATACAGTAGAGTATTCTGACATCATAACCCCACTTTTGCCTCTTGGTTAGTAAAGCCTAAAATACTCCCTGTATATTCTTTACAGCAAAACTTTGCCACTCCCTAGTCTGTTTGTGCAAGCCAAAAGTGAGGGGTGAGGGAAGAGGGGAAGCCATGGATTTTGCTGCTGGCAAATACATAAAATAAGAGTATGAATGTGAAGCAAAGACGGAAAGCCTGTGGTCCTATCTGCTTCACCTTTTTGTTCTTTAACGTTGATTCAATTTTTGTGCCATTCATGGGTGCATCAGAGGACCTTCAGCCCTACATGCATCTTTAAAGTTTTGCTGGAGGAATCTTTAAAATGAGTTTTGGGGTTACATAATAATCAGGGATTTAACAGGAATGAAAAAGAGTTTCCTAATCTTAAACTATATAGGTGTCTAGGCACAAGGATAAAAGTGGTTAAATGACAGACTTAATTAGATCCTGATGCATTTTGGCTGGCTTTGGCTGGCTCTCTGGACAGGTACAGTGAGTGGCTCAAGGCCCTTGCCTACACACACACACACACACACACACACACACACACACACACACACACACTAAACTTTCATTCTCTCTTATCATGGAGAGGCTTATTAGCCTCTACATTCCAGCCTATGGGAGCAGAAAACAACAGGTGGTCTTGAAGAAGTTTAAGACCAGAAAATGGTGGCAAGGCGCAATTCAATGACCACAAGACCAGGAGAACTTGGAAAAGTTTCAAAACCTAAGAAGAGACCAAGTAAATTTGCAATCCAAAATTAATTACTAGCCATTGATTTATTGTTTTTAATATGGGAGAGGGGCAGAAGACAGCAAGGGGAGATAAGATGTCAAAGGAAAGTAGAGGAGTGCTTGAGACATCTTCCTTGGGGCTTGGATGGAGGATGTAGCCATGACAGTTCCATGGGGCTCATTATGAAGTCAATGTTCTAAGCCATGGTGGATCCCAACAAAGTCACATAGGGCTTCAAACCTCAAGAATATTTATTCACTCCTTTTGCATATAAGAGATTGAGGGGTAAGAAATGGGTGAGGGATAGTCTCACTTGGAAACCAAGGAGGCTTAGACTATTTTCTGTCACACAACAAAAATATTCCATTCAATAAACCTTGCATTGAGATGCACGTAATAAAAAAAGATTTGGTGGTTTGTTTTGCTTTGTTTTGTTTTGCTTTTTGGAGAGGGGAAGGCAGGGCAATTGGGGTTAAAAGACTTGCCCAAGGTCACATGGCTAGTTTCTTGTGTTAAGTAGTTGGGGCTGAGAATTGAACTCAGGTCCTCCTGACTCCAGGGCCAGCACTCTATTTGCTGCATCACCTAGCTGCCCTTGGTGTCTTTTTTAAACAAAAGGATGAACTGGTGATAGGTATTATAGACAATTACCAATGGACATCACTGTGATGTGATCTCTTTGATGACTCGTTGGTGAGGGAGGAGAATATTGATATAGTGAGCACAGAGAGTATTGGAAGGGACTCAAGGACCCATTCCCAACCCCTTGGGAAGAAGGGAATCCCTGAAGAGGTTAGGAAGGGAAAGGAATTGAGGGAATGAATCTCTCCCAGGCTTTGTAGACCCTTGATCCTCTCCCAGATGAGATTCGGGCTAAGATGCTTTGTACCAGTTGGCTGGAATGGATAGTTTTAGAATTATCGGCACCTCTTAATGTATTTGATCAGTTTATCTTTCCTTTGTAAAATTAGCTAATCAGTAAACATTTATTAAATGTCTACTATGTGGCAGGCGTTATGCTATACAAAAGAGAGTCTGCCCTCAAGGAGTTTATAGTCTAATAGGGAAAACAACATACTAAAGGAAGCCGAAAAGCAGAGGCTGGCAAGGGAGGTCATGATGGAGGAATCTGGAAGAAAGCAGATGGGTGTGAAATGAGGAGATGGTAACCTGAGTTGTTCAGTCATTTTTCAGTCATGTCCAACTCTCCATGACCCCATTTAGGGTTTTCCTGGCAAAGATACTGGAGTGGTTTGCCATGTCCTTCTCCGGCTCATTTTTACAGATGAGGAAACTGAGGCAAACAGGGTGAAGTGATTTGCCCAGAGTCACACAGCTAGTAAGTGTCTGAGCTGGATTGGAATTCAGGCCCATGCTCTATCCATTGCGCAACCTAGCCAAGAGGAATACAAAGATTCACAAGACAAGTTAACTGCTCTCAAGAAGTCTACAATCCAAAAGGGAAGAATGGGAGAGGTACAGAAGAAATGATAAAACAGACTAGAATGATATACACATAAGATCAATTCTTGAGCTATGCAAAAGTCAAGAGAAGATCGACAATTTCTCAGCAGTTCTCATAGGAAAGGATCTTTAAGCATTCTAAAGCACAGTGTACATAACACGCATTTCATCCATTCATTCATCATTTGACTGGGTCCTCTAAAAATTTCCTCTTGTCTAATCTCAACTCAGCCCGGAGGACCTTATTCCCCTACCCTAGTGAAACAATTCCTCATATTCTGTATTTTAAATCCCATTGACATTTGTGCCCATTCTCCCCTCCTGATGCTTAATTTCCTAAAGTTGATACAATCTCAAAAGATGAGTTTCCTGGGGATGAGGTTTCCTAGGAGCATAGGCATGGAGAGTCCGAGCCAAGGAGCAGAGCTGGTGGGAAATGAAGAGTTGGCTGGCCTGGGTGCCTTCTTTAATGGCAGCTTTGGGGAGTTCTTTGCTTTGTTCTCGTGCCCTCCAATAAGAAGAGCAGAGGTTATTAAGGGTACCCACGTTCACTGTCAGCCTCACTATGTCAAGGGATAGTGGAGAAGCCCCCAGCGTACAGATGGACTCCATCTGTCCCATAGCAAACTTATGAGCAAGGACAACACACACGGATAGACAAGGCATGAATGCTCTGGCTCTCTGCTCTGATAAAGAGGAAATATCCATATCACCTGCCATGTTCCTATCATGTGAAATTATGTGGCTTATGTTTTGCCTTGGAATTACACTAGCTTCTAGGAGCTGTTTGGTATCTCTTTTAGCAAGACTGATTAGATAGTAGACGTTATACCAAATACTCATATTTGGAAATGAACTGTGTTTATGCTGTACTCAATCTGTCTTGCACGTTGAAAATTTACAGAAATACACAGTGAATTACACTGTCCCACTGGGAGAGAAATATCTTAGCTCAACTACGAGGGGGTCCCTAATCTCATCCAAGGGGAAATCTCCATAGTCTTCAGTGCCGTAAATTAGAAATAGGGACATCCTTGGGGCACCAGCTCTTCTCCAAGACAGCTTCTTCTGAGCCCAGGATGCCTTCCTTTCTGTTAGACTGCCTGTCACCAAATAATTTTTCTTAAAACTGTTGAGACAAATGTAATGCATAGTAATGAAATAAACACATTATCAATTTTTTTATACTTGGTCTCTAGTAATAGTTGTTTTGGTAAAATAACTAGCAAATTAAGGCAACAATATGGTAAGAAGTACTTAACACCGGTAACTCAGGCTAAATGAAAGATTTTTGCCTAAGACACAGTTGGAGTAACTAGATCAACCATGGGGAGACAAAGGTGTTTTTCATTCATTCAAACATACATTGAATCAAGATATTTAATCCAAGTATTAATTGGGTCAGGCATGGTACAAGATGCTGTTAATCCTTGCTCTCAGGGAGGCTGAGGATGGTGAAGTAGTTGAGCTCAGGAGTTCTGAGTGGCAGTGGGTCAAGCCAATCATGTGTCAGCATTAAATCCATCACCAAAATGGCGATTTCCTGGGAAGTGAGGGTGACCAGGCAGTGGAAATAACGTTTCACCTTTAGAGCTTGAGAAAGGACTCTAAAGGTGATATGATCTATCATTCCTTCTCTATCCCTTACCTCAGATTGCAGCCCCTTGGCAGACTATTTTCTGGAGCAATTCTGATCAAACAAAAGCATCAGCATGTGATGGTGATGACTTTCTGGGAGCTGAACTAGGCTACTCCTGAGGTAACAGATGCCGTTTAGCACCTGGCTTGGACCTGAAGTCTTCCCAGGACAGTAGGGGCTGTCAGAGCTCAAGTTGTCCACCAGAACAGTTTTCAAGACCCTGGCCTTCCTCCCACTCCCATATCAAAGCATCCCTTAGTGGGGGGATATAAACTGGGCAGAGGGGAGAATATGCCCTTTAGGAAGTAGTCAGTGGAAGTACTTAGATGAACTGCTACCATCTTGTGTTGTTAATAATTTCGTTGTATGTACAGCATTCCCCTAATTGGACCCTCTTCTCAAAATCAGTCAGTAAATATTTACTAAGCACCGACTACATTCCAAACACTGTGTTCCACACTGGGGTATGAAGAAAAGCAAAAGACAGTCCCTGCCCTCAATGGGCTCTCGGTCTAATGGGGGAGACAATACGCAAACTGGAAAGCCAGGGTATGTAAAGGGTAGAGTGCTGGGCTTGGAGTCAGGAAGTCCTGAGTTCAAATTTTGATTCAGACACTAGTTGTGTGACCCTGTGCAAGTCCGGTCTACCTCAATTTCCCCAACTGTAAGACGGGGATAATAATAGCACCTACCTTTCACAGTTGTGAGGCTCAGATGAGATATTTGTTCAGGCAGCCAAGTGGCAGAGTTCCTAAAGGCTGGGCCGGAGTCAGGAAGACCCCAGTTCAAATATGGCTTCAGACACTAGCTGGGGGACCGTGGGCAATTCACATAACCTGTGTTCGCCTCGGTTTCCTCGGATGTAAAAATGGGATGAAAATAACACCTACGTCCTGGAGTTTCAAGGATCAAATGAGATAATCATCGTAAAGGCTGGCACACAGCAGGTACTCTTTACATGCCAGCTGTGATTATTATACGGCAGCTAGGTGGTCCAGTGGATGGAGCGCTGGGCCTACAGTCAGGAAGACCCAAGTTCAAATCTGCCCTCAGATACTTAAAAGCCATGTGACCCTGGACCAAGCACTTAACCCTACTTGCCTCAGTTTCCTTGTCTGTAAAATGAACTGGAGAAGGAAATGGCAAACCACTCTAGTATCCCTTCCAAGAAAACCCCGAAAGGACTCACAAGGAGTTGGGCACAACCGAATACAACTAAACGCGATTATTTTATGAACAACCACATACAAACGATCTATATTCAGGATAAACAGGAAATAGTCAACAGAGGAAAGTAAGAGGGATTGGGAAAGGCTTCCTGTAGAAGGGAGGACACTAGCTAGAATCTGAAGAAAACGGGGAATCCAGGAGGCAGAGAGGAGGAAGGGGAGCATTCTAGGCTCAGGGGACACACAGTGAAAACGCCAAGAGCCAGGGGATGAGGGGGTCTTGTGTGAGCAACAGCAAGGAAGCCAGTGCCACCAGAGCCAAGAGGGTGGGGGAGGGAGGAGGAGACTGGACAGGGGGGAGGGGCTAGGCTTTAAAGGGCTTTGCATGCCAAACAGGGCATTTTATGTTTGATTTGATCCTGGAGGCAATAGGGAGCCACTGGAGTTCACTGACTATGTGGTGACGTGACCCAACCTGCTTGTTAGGAAAATGACCTCAGTGGCTGAGCAGCACTGGGGAGAGGTCTGTGGCAGGCTATGCTGGCAGTCCAAGGAATGAGGCCCTCTCTTTTTCAGAGAAGTGGCCAAGTCAGAGGAGGTGGCCAGGAGTGGTGTTCAAGAGATGCCACAAAGGTCCAGCTGGACGGGGATCAGATATGGGGGTAGTGAGACATGGTGAGGAGTCAAGGATGAGGCTGAGCTTGCTGGGCTGGGGGCTTCGAGGATGGTCTTGCCTTCAACAGTAATAGGGAGGTCTGGAAGGAGAGGAGGTTTGGAGGGAAAGAGAAGGAGTTCATTTTTGGACACACTGAGTTTAATAAGTCTACCGGAGGGGCGGCTAGGTGGTGCAGTGAATAGAGCACCAGCACCAGAGCCATGAGGCCCTGAGTTCAAATCTGGCCTCAAACACTTAACACAAAACTAGCCTATAACCTTTCACAAGTCACTTAACCCTAATTGCCCTACCTTCCTCCCTCCAAAAAACAAAAACAAAATATTAAATATTAAGAAGTCTACCAGACATCCTGTTTGAGATGTCTAATGGATATGTTGGAAATGTGAGGCTGGAGGTAAGCGGAGAAGCTAGGGCTGAGCAAGTAGGTCTGACAGTCACCAGAACAGAGAGAGATGATGATTGAATCCACGGCAGCTGATTGAGATCACCAAGTGAAGCCACACAGAGGAAGAAGGATTTGTATCTGACTGCATTGGGCTGAGCACTCAACCAATAAACATATTTGGTGCTGCTGCTGGTGCCTTCTGAGAACCTCACAGAGAAAGGAAAGTGAAGTTCTCTCAAAGCTGTGGGATCTCTTTCCAAATGTGCCTCTGGGCCCTAGCACCAGGGCTTCCTGCAGGCAGAGGTGTGATCAGCCCTGTCATTCCCTCCGGGAAATTTTAAGAGTCCTCTGGTTTGTGATTTTCACAAAGTAAAAGACAAGCCATAAATAAAAAAATTTTATTAAATCATTTAGACTTGAAAGAAGTCACAATAGTTTAACACACTTTTATGTGTGTTCTGTACACCACCAACCCAAATGGATTGATTCAGCATTTTTATAAATAACAATGAACATATTTACAGTGAAAAATAAAACCATATTAGGCAGATAAGTTAGATAATTAAGCAGTAGTCTACAATCAGGTTTCAAAAAGTACCGATCTACAAGATTATGTTAAGACATATGATTTCACTAGGTTGGACATTTTTCATAATTCTAAGAATTAAGCTGTAATATATGTTCATTTCTTACTAAGATTTTTCTGCCTCCATAAAAACCCTAGTGCCTACGGCCATTTACATCAAAAGCTTCATTTCCCTCTACTGGAGTGCAAATATAAACCGTCTTTAACCTTTGCTTAGGACCATCTAAAATATGGAACTATAATACCACAGATACCCCTAGAAAACTAGCTTTGGACAGAGGTTTCTCTACCATTGTGCTACCTGCCCTGTAAACTGTGCAGCTTCCTGACTGACCCAACCAGGACAAAAAGGGAGTCTGCTTTTGGGAAGCCCAGTTTCAAAATTACCATTATGTCCTCAAAGAGTAAATTTCTAGAACAATAGAATCATGGCATGTGGAGACCTTGTTCTGTGCTATAAAAATATCGTAATTCTATATACATTTAGGAATCTCTCTCTATTCCCTGGGTGGTGGGCTTTAAAGAGATCCTAACACATAAAAGAACAAAAGACCCCAGGAGTGGTCAGAGTGGCCAGGCCGGAGGGACTGAAGCAGAAGGGACACCTGGAGAGACACTCAGGGACTGCCTGAAGAACACACATTGATCCACATTCTCACGCCTTGCCTGAGAAGGGCATTTAAATCTGCCTTACTCAGAACAGGCCAAATTTAAATAGCCCGAGAACACGGTTTTCAAGTCTAAGAAGTAGGTGGGACATGGCTCTTGGGGCTGGAGACATTGCAAAGGCCAGGCCAGTCCAGCAGGGCTACGGGTCAGCGGGGCTGCCAGGATGCCACTACTTGCTTGGCTGCCTTGAATGCTTCATTCCTGATGAACTCAGGGAGCGAGACCTCTGCCTGAGCACAGTTTTCCCTGGGAACTCCAAGTCTTCAAATAAAGGATTTTCAATGATGACCGTGGCCTCGGGTCGTTCAGTAGGAGATGGAGAAAGCATGTGTTGAACCATCGTGTACTGAAATATTAAGGAAACAAGATTTAGGGTAAAAGAATTAAGGTGAGCTCAGGAAGCAAGGTTTCATGTACGTCAACAGTGTCTGGCTTTCTGATAATGAATGCCCAATGGCTGAACCAGGTGCCCTCAAATGCATAAAGATTTTCACAAGAACTTGGGCTGTTGTATGAAGTCTGACTCTGTCCCTGTCTTTGGCCGTGATCCTTCTAGTTTTCCCTGGCATATGATCTTTACCCGCTAATAGACCCTTCGTGCCTAGAATTCACTCCCTCCTCATCTCAGCCCCTCAGAATCCCTCACGACAGCTCCCATATGGCCTCTCCCCCACCCCACAGAATGGAAGCTGCAGGGCGGGCAGGGGCTGGATACCTGGGCTTTGCTGAGGACCTGCCTCACACACTGACCTGTCCCAGCCCTCCCTTCCCATTCTGCACTACCTTTACTGTGCTACCCCCTGCTATGTGTGTCCTCAGTGACAAAGCTGCTTATAAAATGCGGGTGAATACAAATTCTTATTAACAATTGGAACCTCAGAAGTGTGTGAAGTGGGCAGTGTAACCAGCACCTCCAACTCAGATGGCCCCACGAGGTTAACCAACTGACTTGCCCAGAATCCACTGATAAAGGGCTGAGACAGAACTGAAACAGAACCCAGGTTTTCAGACTTCACCTTTACGGGATTTGTGACTTTTGTCAATGTGGGTGAGCTTCTTTGCCATCATGTGCCCAAGGAAATGGCTTCATATGTTAGCCATGGCCATGGTGAGTCTCTCCAACATAAGCCAGGCTAACCCAGTAATGACAGAAACATTCTGAATCTCAGCCCATGCCCACGGGCCCCTGTCCTGGCAGTACCTACCAGGCCTAATTCTCCACTGGCACAACCTTTGTGGGCCCACAAAGAAGGAAAGGAGAACCTGGGTGGAGCTCAGAGTCCAACGTTTCCCACTCTATCAGGCTATTCGTTTAAAATCTTCAAAATTCACCAAGAAACATGTATGCATAGCATTGTCCTAACATTTAAAAGAAAATATTCCATTCTGCTGTTCCTTCAAGGAATAGCACTTCTGATCCCTCTTCCTGCTAGAAATGTAGAGGAACAGTTGTGTTCAAAAGCACTGCTCCTCTCTTACTTACTCTCTTACTCTTAATGCAGTGTGGCATTAAAAAATCATACTAATAAATAGGTTTTAGTGAAATTATCTCAACTGAATGCCCAAAGTCCTGGGTATACAATGGGTTGTCTTAATTCTCTATGTTATGCCTGGATGGGCTGGCTAGGGGTAAAACAGGAAGTGTCTCTCTCTCTCTCTCTCTCTCTCTCTCTCTCTTTCCCCCCTCCCCCATTCCCCCCAGACACTGACGGTGTTTAAAGAACAAAGGGGCAGAAAGTCCAAGATGCAGAAAGTGTGGAATGAACCAGGACAATTTTAAAAGGGAGAAGGGTTTGAAGGGAGCAACACTGGACAAAGAGAAGGACAGATTTCCTGTCACAATCAAGAGTGGCAGCTCTCCAGACAAAGACAACTGTACTGCTTGAAGACCCAGACAGAGGCAGGGGAAGACTGTGGAGGAAGAGCCCTCCCTGGAGTACCGAGGCTTGGAGACAAATGCCAGCTGACTCACTTCTGGCCCAAGTGACCTCTGCATCCATACTGCACGCTCGCCCCTTAACTAATAACAGCCAATGAGGATAACTAACATGCATATCGCCCTCCTATGCGCCAGGCACCATGCCAGGTGCTTTACAAAGATCATCTCATGCAATCCTCACAACAACCCTGGGTAAAGGCTGAGCGCAGCTTCTATTTTGGCTGTGAAATATTCTTCAAAGACACACAACCCTGAGAGGTAGGCAGTGGTCTGACCCCTGCTTTACAGAGGGGGAAGCTGAGGCTGAGAGAGATTAAGTGCCTTGCCCAGGCTAAGTCCCAGCCGGCATGCTTCTGAGGCAGGATTTGAGCTCAGGTCTTCCTGACTCCATCCACTGGGCCAGGCTTCTTTATCCGCAAAATAAGAAGTTTGAATGAGATGATTTCAAGGAGCTTTACAGCTCACAACCACAACTCATAGTCAGGTAGCCAACACACTCTTATTAGGCAGACTAGAAGCCAGGCATTGTGCCAAGAGCTACAGATACACAGGCAGGCCAAAACCCAGCCGCTGCCCTCGGGCAGCTCACAGTCTAACAGCAGAGACAGCAGGCAAACAGACATGGTGCAGACAGAGAGATGTCAGAGGCAGAATGGGAAAGGCCCCTTGTGGAGGGCGGCACTGGAGCCGGACGGAGAAGAGGGCAGGGTGCCGGCTGACAGCTGTCACTGTAAAGGGTGAGAACACTGGACGTAAAGAGGATGACTAGGAACATTCACTCTGGCATCTGAGAGACCAAACAGCAGGACACTGCGATGGTCTGGGGGGGAGGTGACAGCCTGCACCAGGCCTGCGGGTGACTGTATGGAGAGAAGGGCGTCCATCGGAGGTGTTGTCCAAATGGAGCTGATGAGTGTGGACAGTAGAGTATGACAATGAAGTGAGTGCGCCTACGGAGCCGTGGGTGACGTCAGGGCTGCCAGCCTGGAGACCAGGATGAAGGTGGGACCCTCCACAATAAGAGCAGGAAGGGGGGGAAGAATACTAATGGTGGATATGATAATGTCAATAATAATGATGATGAGCCAATGACGATGGTGGGACAGAGGAGGAGCTCTGCTCTGGATGTACTGAGGGTAAGGCGTCTCCGGGATATCGACTTGGGACATCCAAAAGGCAGTCAGTGCCGTGAGACTGGAGCTCAGGAGAGGGCTTAGGGGTGGATACACAGAGACGAAAACTGAAGCCAGGGGAGCGGATGAGGCTGCCAAACAAGGTACCATGGAGGGAGAAGGGAAAAGAGCCAGGACAGAGCCTTGGGGGCATCCGCAGTCAGTGGCCACGATCTGGATGAAGAGCCAGAAAACAACAGCAGCAACTGAGAAAGAGCATTTGGAAAGGTAGGAGGAGAGCCAGGAGAGAATGGTGTCATGAAAACCCAGAGGAGAGAGCACCTGGGAGGTGGCTGACAGGGTCAAAGGCTCAAGGGGGCAAGAAGGATCAGATCTGCCGATTCAGCCTGAAGATAAGGCTGCTGCAAGCCACAGCTGCAAAGAGCCGAGAATTGGGGAGAGCAGAGGATGTGGGGGCACAGGCTATGGACGGCTTTCTCAAGGAGCTTCTCTGACAAGGGGATGAGAGAGGCAGGACAGCAGGCAGCAGTGACAGCAGAATCAAGTGAAGGTTCTTTAAGGACAGTGGAAACATCGGCATGTTTGTAGACAACAGAGAAGGAGCCTATGGATAAGAAGAGACTGAAGATGAGAGCGGAGAGAGGATGGTAGAGGGGGTAGAGGAATGTGAGGATGAGGAAGGGAGAAGTAGGAGCTCTCGGTGAATGGTCTCAAGTTTTTCACTGAAAAAAGAGGCAATAAGTGAAAATACTTTACTTAAAACTTCTATTATTTAAAGCAAGGATGGGCTCAATTGTGTGTGTGTGTGTGTGTGTGTGTGTGTGTGTGTGTGTGTGTGTGTGTGTGTGTGTGTGTAATAGGAGGGCAAAGGGAGAATGAAGATGGAGAACTGGCCCAGGACCACCAAAGCCAGATTGTTTGCAGACTTTATGTATTTGAGATTTCTGAGCACATAAACGGCCTGTCTATGTTAAGGTAGATCTGCAGAAAGTAGCCTATTTGCAGATGGGCCTGCCCACGGCATAGAAAACTATTAGCTTACAGCTGACACAATGAACTTAATTAACTGTCAGTGCCACAACTAGTTAGATGCAGGAACTTAAGCAAGGCCCTCACCCTGTCCGTTCCCCATTTTGCTAATTACTCCAGTCCTGTCTGCCAGACTGGGATGTTGTAGATGTTATATGGTGTCAGGAAAACAAAGAGGAGGGAAGAAAGGGGCCTTCCTGAAGAACAAACAAAGAGCGTCTCAAGAAGGTGGGGGGGGGAAGGGACGGGGGTGGATGGGGGCTGTGGTGGGAAAGGCAGCTTTGGCATCAATCTGTCCTAACATCCGTCCTTAGAAGATGAAGGGAGGCGAGGGAGAAGCAGCTGGAGAGGACGAAGGTGATGCAGACAGCAGGCCTGGGACTCAAGAAAAAAAAGACGGGGTGGGCAGGGATCACCAGGCAAGCTGAAGAAAGTCAAGGAGAAAGGACACGCTGGACAAAAGCAAAAGTAAATGAAAGCGGGATGATTCCAAGAGCCAACGACAACCGGCTTCAGGGCTGGGAGGGGAAAGGGAAGTCCGAGCACTTTATACAAGTATTTATTTCATTGCTTTTGAACTCAATATGATTAAAAACATTCCATTATGGAATGCGATGAGAAACCAAAATGTGGCTGAGGGGAGAAGCTTAGTGGGATATGGGAGAATGCCTAGCAGTGGAATAAGCAAACACCTTTTTCTAACTCAAAAAGCACCACCTATAAGGCCAAAGCATGAAACGCTCTGAAAAGTTAAGCGTGTGTCCTACAAATATTTATGATGATTCTCCCAGAATGAGCAGAGCAGGCAACTTAATGTTCTATGTGGGAGGCAGGACAGTGCCATGGGAAAATCACCGCGCTGGGCTCTCGCCCCAGGTCTGCTGGTGCTGACTCAGTGACCTTGGACAAGTCACTTCAGTTTTTGAGCCTTGATCTGCTGATCTAAAAAATGGGAAGGAGAGACTAGAATCTAGTTCTGCACCCCTGGACATGATCTCACGAGGCCCCTTCCAGCTCTACCATCATGGGCTTCTAAAGAACAAGGGGGATGAGGGAGCACACATATACTTACTTCTTGAGGATATTTCTGAGCAAACAGTGGTGGAAATTTGAGATTCCTGACATCACTTAATGTCTGAAAAAGAAAAAAAAGCACTGAGTATCTTTTCATCCTTTTATTTCTTGTTCCATCATAGATCTACTTCTAACCATTTTGAACACAAAACTTTTTCGATGGATAGAATGACCCCAAGGAAAGGTGTGAAATGAAATCAAAGGAAAACTTGACATCTCTTCCTGCCCAAATCGTCTGTCTAGCTGCTTTGCAGATTTCCAATACACACTGCATCAAAAGCTCAAACCCAGGCAAATAATGCAAATGTAACTAGATCCCAATGGGGCAGGAAAAGCACTGACTCCAGGACAGCAGGAGAGATGAAAGGGCTTTTTTGCCAGAGTCCGTCATTCATGGATTTCCCCAGAAAAGAAAGACACATTACCTTCCTCCAGGGGAGACACATTCCTGAGCTGTCTGCTCACTAACCTTCATGTCAATATTATATTCCACACTTTATGGGCAACTGTCATCTTTGGTTTTGAGGATCAAACGGGATGATAACCTTTGTAAAGCTGCCCCGCACAAGGCCTGAAACATTGAGAGCTGTGTGCAATGTTTATTCCCCTCCCCTCCTTCCCTAATGAGGAAAATTAGCTTTCAGAGCCACCAGCATGGCACAGGGGGTTTAGAATTGAAGGCCCTGGGTTCACGTCCAGGTTCTGACAGTAGGCCAGTGATTTCACATTTCTAGACCTTAGTGCCTTCATATGAAAAGTGAAGGCACTAGACTAGGGGGTCTCTGCAATCCCCTCCTCTTCTGAGCCCTAGGTCCTGGCGGAATTGGACAGGCATTTATTTATCCATCCATTTTAAAGGATAAGCCAGAATGCCGAGTCACATAAGCCATGACAACACTAAGAGAGGAACCTAAATTGCTGACACACAAAAAGGAAGAAACTCCAACAAACTAGAAGAGTTTCCATGTGGGCCAAGCATGGTCAAGGCGCTGACAAAGCCTGGCCCTGGCTTAGAGAAGTGAAGGGCGTTTTAGAAACGTATGAATTTTGAAAAGAACAAAAGTGAAAGCCTAGATTTGATGAGTCAGGTTTTTTGTCAACGTTTCTTTGAGCTTATTGTTTTAAATTTAATAAAAGTGGTTTTCGAAGATTAGCTTTATGTTTTTAAGCACTGGAATCAGGCCTTTCTTGGCCTGTGGGTCCTGCTGCTGACATGCAGAGAAGCGTAATGGCTAAACAAATGGTGGCACGTGGGCACAACAGACTGTTCCTACAGGATTCAGAGAAATATGTGAAGATTTGTATGAACTTGTGCAGACGGAAGCAAGCAGACTCAGCAAAACACTGTGGAAGACTGCAGCAAGGTAAACAGACCGTAAACAATAATAAATCCCGGCCCTGTGGGGATAGAGACCAGTGTGGGCCCTAGAGAAGAGAGGAAACACGGCCCCTCCTTCCATGGGGCTAGGAGTGAATTAACTCTGTTTTGAAAACGTTACTTTTGTTTTAGGCCTTGGGGATGAAAAACACAAACCCAATTAATCCTTTTCAGCCATTTATTGCTACTTGTTTTCCTTCCTGCATCTAGTTCTCTTCCCTTCCTCCACACCTTCCATCTCTGGAGAACCACCCCTTGAAATAAAAGTGAGAAGAAGGAGGAAAGAAGTAGTTCAGCCAAACTAACACAGACCCCCGCTTCCCATGCTCCACACCCAGTGAAGAAGGGCAGGCGTCATTTTTCTCATGGGCAGACCCTGCTCAGGAGCCTGTGCCAGTCTGGGGGACTGCTCACCCTGTGAAGCCCCAAGTCCTCCTGCTGCCCTCGAGGTGCGGCCACATCTGGCTGCCCGCTTGCTTGCTCTGCTCTCTCCCTGCATCCCTCCCCCAGGCTCTCCTCCAGGCCTCTGCTCCTGTCCCACGGCATCATTAACTAAGGCAGGCTCTTGGGGAGCTCAGGGAGCTGCCCTGCAGTCACTGGGACACTGATAAACTCCCTGTTCTCTCAAAGGGCCAGTGAACCTCCTAGAAGACTCACCCTTGCTCCTGGGTCAGCTCTGGAGGACAGACAGCTTCCCTGTTGTCCTGGGAGCCCCAGAGCCTGGCACTTGGCAAGGACTCAATCAAGGTTTGAAGAAGGAATGTCGTCACACCTTGACCTGTCCTTGGGACTCTCCAGATCCGCCCTTCGAGGCCTGTCTCCAACTACTGGCCTTCTCACCACACTCAGTCCTTACTCTTTTGTTTTCCGTGTGTTCCTTTCCCTTCCCTGACTGGATGGCACATCTCTTGATAGGTGAGAATCAGGTTGATATCTCTGTCTCCCTCACACATTTTCGTGAATACACAGCATGTATTCAACAAATTGCTAAATTATGGGGAGGTGAAGCAAAATTATGGGAACAAATTCAACTAGCCATAATTTAAAGGCTAAAGATTTAACTGAAATTGAACAGAATTCGTGTAAATGATTCTAGACTGACGACCATTACAACTCTTCACGTAACTGCTCTCCTTTCTGTCATGTTTCATTTCTAATGTCGATTAGCTTTAAGAATTTAATCTTTCCTTCGATTTTATTTTTATATCTTTTATATTTTCATTTCACTCTTTTTAAAAGAAATACTCACCTTGACCCTCTCCATCTGAGTGCTGAACGGGTACAGCAGTTCAAACAGGATCAGGCCCAAAGAAAAGATGTCCACTTTATGGGAATAAGTGTTCCCATAAATCTGAAATCCAGTGTGAGATGGGAATTAGTGAAAAAGACAATATCAATGAGGAAATCAGTGAATAAAAAGGCATCAATAACATTTGTGGAATCTCTAGTTAATTATTTCTATTAATCACATGGCTAGGAGCTAAAAACCCTCCAAGTATGTTCTCCCAGGGTCACGCGGCCTCTCAGAAGCTCAGAGCTGCCAAGAGCCTTGGGAATCTTCCAGTCTGGTTTATACCTAGACATGAAGCCCCTCACAACCTGCCAGAAAGGTGGCTCCAGTGACGGGGAACTTCCTCCCTCCCTCCCGAGGCAGGCCCCTCCACTTTGGGGCAGCCGTTGTGATTGAGAGCAAGTGTTTCCCAACATCAAGCCCAAATTTGTCTCTTAGCAGCTTCTAAACTCTCCTAGTTCTTTTCATCGGTCCTCATTCGGCATGACCTCAGGGCTCTTCACCATCTAATACACCTTCTTCTGCAGCCTCTTAAGCTTGTCAATGCCCTTCCTCAAACGTGGTGCCCAAACCAAACACAGCTCTCCAAGCATGGTTCAGCCAGGGCCCAACACACCGGGCTGCCATCTCCTTGGTCCTGGACGTGCATTTTCGTCAACGCCGCCTAAAATGACTTTAGCTTTGGGGGCTGCCATATCTCACTGGTGTTTCACAGTCAACTTGGAGTTCATTACAACCATCAGACCTTTTTAATCAAATGGCTGCCCAGCCACACCTCCCATTTTATTTATGCCGATGATTCCCAAACCTTTATTACAAATTCATCAGCCTTGACCTAATGCTGTCGCTCTTTATCAAGATCCCGACGTTCAACTACCCGGCCCAGCTTTGTGCCACCTTCAAATCCAACAAGTACGACGCTCACTCTGAGTCACTGGTAAAAACACTAAAGAGCCCAGACAGGGAGGAGCATAGATCCTTGGCTGTCCCACTAGAGACCTTCTTCCAAGCTACCGTGCTCTTGTTAAAAGACTACTCTGCGGCAGCTAGGTGGAGCCAGAGTGCACAGAGTCCCAACAGCTCATCCTCCTGAGTTCAGATCTGACCTCAGACACTTCCCAGCTGTGTGATCCTGGGCAAGTCACTTCACCCTGCTTGCCTCAGTTTCCTCCTCTGTAAAATGAGCTGGAGAGGTAAGTGGCAAACCCCTCCAGTGTCTCTGGGTCACAAAGGGTGACCACAAAGAGTGACATGACTGAGATGTTCAAACACAACAGGCTGGGGTGAGGCTTTGCTTTTGTTTTTGTTTTCAAAAGGTGACAGAGATTTGGGTGCATGAGCCCCAAAGAAGAAAGTAGGTGACGGGAGGAGGCTGAAGGGGGGCCCACAGCTCTGGCCAGCATTTGAAGGCCCTGAAGGTGCATTTCTTACACTGGCAGCCACAGTGACACTAGCCCCCTTCCTCTAGTGACATAAGACAAACCCTAGCTGCCTTCCCCTCCCCTCTCCTCCTCAGTGACCGAAGCTGCTGATGCCTTTCCCATTTCCACTGTGCTTCTTTTCTTCCCTGGGAGCTTTGGTGGCCTTCACATGTGTGTGAGATTCACTGCTCTGTGGATGTATGAAAGAGTGACCCACACATGAGGCCGTGAGGAGTGATGGCAGGCGTCAGCCCAGAGTCCAGAAGCCTCTCTCACAGGTCTCCTCTTATGTCTGACTGTGTCCCGAGATCTGTCCGCAATCTGCACGACTCCCTGTCCCCCCAAGTCTGTGCCCTGCTGCCCCATGCCTAGAACTCACCCCTCCTCAACCCCGGCCCTCACAGAACCACTATCGCTTCAAAACAGAGCTGTGCAGCACCTTGGACAGCAAGCCTTCCTCATCCCCATGGCTCCTGGTCTTTCAAACTCCACTGTTTGGTTTGATTCTGCATATACTTAGAAGGGACTTGTCTCACTCATTAGAATGTGAGCACTCTGGAAGTCAGGCCTTTTCAGTCTTCATACTCATACAGCCAGTGCCTACACAGTGCCTGGCCTGGCACACCATAGGTGCCTAATAAATGCCAGCTGCCTGATTGTTGACTGAAGGTCTCTGTTCAAGTGCTGTCTCTAACAAAGGCTGGCTGCGTGAGCCTGGGTGAGGCACAGGCTCTCGGGACTCTGGCCAAGCCTCTAAGACTATGTAGGATAAAACAGTTGCCAATCTGCACTGATGAATGGATTTTCCTCACCTGGAAAGTTTCCCACATCAATGAAATCACAGCACTGGTCAAAGACGTAAAATAACTCCCTGACAGAATGTAGCAAAAATGAGGGCACAAGGGAAAAGAAGAAGGAGCCACCTTCATGTTCCCCCAGAGTTCAGAAAGACTCAGCACCCCACAGGAAGAGACTCTGGGCTTGGCTTCCTAGCACCCAGAATCACAGAAGAGGACAGGGAGGGGACAACACCTGGCATTATAATCCTTTCCCCGAGTGGTGAGAATTACAAATGCGTTGCAGCCATTCCACAGACCACGCCACTCATAACAAGAAGCCTTGCTTCAAAGAAAAAAGTCCATGAAAATGAGTCTTTTGCTCTTCCTATGGCCTAGGTCAAATAATCCATAGAGAGCGAGCCTGCTATTTGAGAAACTTCCTCGAGGGCCATCTTAGATCTGAGCAGCAGACTTTGGCCAGAGCAGTGCCCAGGCAGCCGCCAGCACAGAACAGAGCTGCGGGAAAGAAGTGAAGCAGGCCCAGTCCGTTCCACGCTGCCCAGCTCTTTGCCTTCTGGACCCACTCTGAGGGGCCTCAGGACTTTCCGCAGCGCATCTCTGTCTTTTACCCAAACTCCGAGGGGTTTTCTTTGACCAAGTTCTCACTTTTAAGCTGGGTACTTGGTGTGTAAGGCTCTACACACACACTTATAAACAGATATCAGGGTTTCATGACTTTACAGAGTAGATATGCACTAGCCTGCTACTGTTGTTTCCCATCAGAAGCACTAGTTTAAGCTGCTCCTTCCAGTCACACTACATTATGGCTATTATTCTTAAAGGAAAAACATCTTACCTGCTCTGGGCTCATGTAGAGTTTGGTCCCCACTTGTCCAGTGTGCCTGGCATAATCGGGCATTGGGGTAAGAACCGTTTGTTCTTCCTCATCCTGATCCATGGCAGTCACCAGCCCAAAGTCACCAACCTTTACCACATCATCCATTGTAAAGAATATATTGGAAGGCTGGGAAAACAGAAGAAGAGGAGAGAGGGAAACAATGGAAAATTAACACCCAGAGAGATTACTACAAAGAAGAGAGGACCTGACCCAAGGCACAGACCACTCTCAACTGTGAATGAATGGGTGGTGGTTTTGATGGTGGCCTGTCCACAAAAAGAAAACTGATTCAACGATGCTCGATTAATCTCATACTTCAACAAATCTGTGACTGGATCCTTCTACCCTGTGTATTCCTACTGGGAGCAAGTACAACCCCTTTACATCATCAGTAGACAGTCTCCTTGGGTTTGCTGTGGCCAGAAAATTCATTACCTAGAGGCCAACCTCTTGATGATACTTTCTGAACTTAGTTACACTGTTCTTTGGACCACGTGTACTTTTTCTCTTCCTCCTGCCTTTTCTCTCTCCCTTTCTCTGTAAATATACAAGTTAAAATAACAATAAAACCCATCCTGAAAACTCCTTGAAGTATACAGAAAGGAAGCCAGTCAGCTTGTGAAGGCACCTGAGCAACTTCCCCAGGTTGCAAACACCCCAAATAAATAAAGGTCCCTTTTCAGATCTATTCACAAGCAGAGAATGACAAAATCCACATAATTTACTTTAACCACTATTTCAAGTTTCTCCCTCCCTGAGCACCAAAGCAGCTAACAAGGGGCAAGACTGATGTTCCAACGCCATCATTTCTCTTCCCAGACCCGTTCCACAGCAGAGGGGTTCTTATTAACTTCACCAAAAGGCAGGAGCAATGCTGGCTAGAACACCCAGTGCCGGGGGTGCCAGAAAGACCCCCTTGTTTAGACTGCATAGATGGGGACTGTTTTTCTATCCTTAGTGCCTAGCAAAGTGCCTGGAACATAGAAGGCTCTCATTAACCGCTTGCTGAACTGAATGTATGAGAATGCAGACTTTTCTCAGCTGAAGATAAAAGGACTCTGCTGTGTTTGCTTTTCTCAAACCCTAGAAACCCTTTCGTAAAGGAATGAAAATAGACTCCAAGAAACACAAGAAGGCTCCTTTCCCCAGATTCACTTCCAGGAAGGATAACCTGGTTTCTAGAAAGCAAACACACAATGGGAAAGAGGCTCATTCACTCTCCTCACGGCATTCTGCCATATGTCATTAAGGAAGGCGGTATCTCAAACATGATACTATCAAGAGGATCAGTTGATCAACCTGGTCATCTCCATTGGCCTAACTAGAGTCTGGTACAGGTCTCCCTGAATAAAAGCAAAACAGAACAGTAAGATTATTATATTTGACAAAATTCTTTTCTTATTACCCTTCCCTGATTATGGGAAATGTGCATTTATAGCAGCAGCCGGCTCTTTCTACCTAAGCAATAAGCAGTTCTTTGTGTAGCCAGACAATTACTATTCTCTGAAATTGAAAATATGTGTTTCTTTCGTCCCATGGTCTTCTCCCTTTCATCCCAAAGAGTCCACTGGGGGGCCCTGACCTTCAATGCCAGGCAGTAACTCCTGATCCCTACTGGCCTATCCCCACAACTACGACCCAGTCAGCTACCTGAGTGCCCCTGCCAAGTTCTTATCACTGTCCAGGGAGGGTCCAGCTTTGAAAAAAAAAAAGAGAGAGATTTTAAGGATTCATCACAAGCTGAGAAACACCAGGCTTCAGTTACCTCATCTATAAAATGAATTAAGTGGAATTACTGTCTCAGCTTTCCTGCAGCTCTTAAATTCTATGACTCATACAGCTAAAGAGTATCAAAGCCAACTACAGGTATGTCTTAGCTTTCAGTGTTATTAGAATTGCTAGATCACCTGTTCCCTAAACCTTATTATCATTATGGCTGTGGGTGGACAATGCATCTTATTCTAAGTGCCTTGCACACATGTAATTTTATGAGTTTTTTTTTTTCAGAATTACTTATGTGTATGGAACATTATGACTAAGTAAGAACGTCCTCAGGAGTTGCCCAGGTAATCTACAGGCTAAGTGACTTGAGCAGGGTCATACTGTGTCAGAGGTGGGATATGAATCCAAGTTTTTCTGACTGCCACCCTAACTCTGTCCACATGCTATGCCATAAGAGAAGTTAAATAAATGTATGCTGAAGTGAATTCCTTTGAAAAATGGAAGGGATGATCCATTTTCCTGACTCTGAGGCTGCCTCTCTACTGTCTTATGCTCTCAAGAAATGAAGTTTAGTTCTCCATGGGGGGATGCCAAAAAGCAATCATGGGAAATGAGAAGCAGCAAGAACTGAGACCCAGTGGTGAGGAACTGATTCTGAAAATCTAAGACCAGAAAACAAGCTAAAAATTCAAGCAGTCGGAACTTGTTTACTTAAGAAGCTTCACTTAAAAACATTATTTTGATAACCGACCAGCCACACCTATCAAATGCAGCCATGATTATTTGGAATAAGGCAGTTTAAGCTAACGCAGAAGTTCCCTCACGCCAAGTAAGAAGTGCCAGGAGATCCTGAGCTGTGTGAGAAATTCTTGTTGAATTAAAGTCCACATGCACCACTCCTGATACTTCCCAGCTATGTGGCCCAACTTCCCTGAGCCTCATCCTCCCCATCTATGAAATGGAGACCTTGCCTGCACTGGCATCATGGGCAGGGGGTTGTTGTGAAAGCCTAATGATGCGATGCAGCCTAAGCACTCTGCAAACCTAAAATGCTACATACACATCCATTATTATTCTTACTACTAGTAGTAATAATTAAAAGAGCAGGAACATTACAGTGGATGGTCCTGTGCTCTCAATATTACTGCTGCCTAAGAAGGAAACACATGATTAAATTAGGTTTAACTGTAGGGTAACTTAATCCTTCTGAAATGGAAGCATGAAGTTATCAGAACGTTCTGAGGGGCTCTCTTCCTCGGCCACTGCTACCGACAATTATAAATGAAGAGATAGGTCCTATGTCCACACACTTTCCCTCCTGACCCTGCAGCAGAGGCACTCACAGGCAGGGCAAAGTACAAAAGTCATAGAAAGCACTGGAGAACAGGGCAGAATCTACTTGTCAGACACTGACTACATGAAGCCGAGACGGGGCAAGCAGACATTCTCTGCCCTGAGAAAAAGCAAGGTCCTTTGGAAAGGACCCAAAATCGTGTGGTAAGAAATGTCTCCTGCAGTTGCACAGAACAGTGTATTATCTGGAATGGGATCAGGCACTTTAGAGACAGAGCCTCACATACTTCATCATTCCACCGACTCCTGACTCTGACTCTCAGTATGAGGGAAGGCCTCCCAGGCTCCTGATTCCTGGGGCAGTTCTTTCTGGAAATGATCCAAAGAAGAAGAAGGCCCCAACCCCACCGGGCAGACACCAGGAGGAATACACACCTTGAGGTCTCTATGCATAAGTCCTTTACTATGCAGAAACTCCACAGCCTCTGCTATCTGTAGGAAGATGTGCAGACACACGGTCCTCTCTCTCTCCTCCAAGGCACACCTCCGGTTCATCCAGTCCTTGAGATTCTCCTTTCTGCAAAGCTGCATTTGAATATAAAGATACACCTTTGGTGAGCTTGGCTGGAGTTTCTCTGCAGTGTTTTTAGTGAGGTCCAAACTTAAGGTTGTTGGTCTTGGAGGAGAAATAGACAAAGGGCTGTCAGAAGAAAATTTCCAGTCGGACGGTTGGAACCCGGAGAGTCTGCGCACACACTGGGTGCTGTTGTGTAACACCGTGGGTCTGAGGTCCTTACTGGGAGTGTTGTTGCAGCCAGAATCTTCAAACACGATGGAAGAGGAGGTTCTCTCCCTGGACCTTCGGGGAGGAAGGCCTTCAGAAGGGCAGAGTTCAAAGGAATGGCCCTCATCATTCCCGTCCATCGTGTCATCTTCGATGCTGCCATCTGTGAGGCAGCTGTCCTGTTGGTTCACCAACGGGTCTCCCGAGCCACTCACGTCCCCGTTACTAGTAACAGAAAACTCCAGTGGAGAAAAATGACTCTCAGAACTCCCCTGGTCATAAGAAACCTCTACAGAGAAGGATCTCCTCCTCTGAGGGGAAGGAGCTATGATTTCAATATGTTCCTTCGTGGAGAATGGATCCATTCTGCGTATTTTAACTGATGGCGCATCCATCAGGCTCGGAGAGCTGAGAGGCCAGTCAGTGCTGAAAGATAATAAGAGCAGGGGAGTTTGTTCTGAGGTTAAGGCTCCTCTTATTTTCACCCTTTGTTTAATGCATCAGTGATTCACTGTGCACAGAGCACCCCGAAACAGATAGTCACATAATTAAACCATCTTATACTAACAGAAAAGATTTTTAAATGGAAGACAGCAGCATAAAATAGTGAGTTCTGTATTGCTAACCCATCTGGACAAGTCTACACTCTCAAAAGGAATCATCAGGGGCGGTCATGCCACAGGAGGAAGGGTTTGGGTTTTTTTTAGGTGAAAACCCTCCTGGGGAACCCTCATGTCTGGGCCCAAGGGCCAATCTCAGCAGCTGTCTGTGTGTCAGAAGAGTGTCACCTCTTCTCCTGTGATGATATAGGCCAAAAAAAGCCCTGAACTGCTCCATTCCTGGCTTTTCTGTCTTGCCTCCCATTTTGTCACATGTGTATTCAGCCACTTGAGGGCCTAATTCCCAGAGCCTCTGAAAAGATTCATATGGTAATGGGTGTGTGTGTGTGTGTGTGTGTGTGTGTGTGTGTGCGTGTGTGTGTGTGTGTTTCAGCCACACTAGAACCAATGGATCAGTACTCTAAGGGAGTGAAACAAATACATTATGAAGTGCTTCATCTATCCTCATGCACTTGAGGAGGGGCTGCTGTACAAAACCTGAAGTTAGCCCATCCTTATTATTAGAGAAACTGCCCTCCCTTCACAGTTTGGATCTACTTTGCTGATCTCATTCCAGATTTCTTCTTTTGCATTATTCACTGTAGCTAGAGTACCACGATCCCTTCCCAAGGCTATCAGACTCCTCTTTTGCTCAAGCATGGCAAAAACGAATCCATTATTAAAGCCAGCAGCAAATCCATTAAAATTTATTTCGTACAAAAAATCAGCCAATTCATCTGATCACATGTTGGGGGGCGCAAGCTAAACCCTTGTTATGATTTCACTTATTTAAGATGCCTACTAGGTCCCAGTTTTAAAATGTGCAGTGCAAAAGTATCTAAGAAAGAAGATTTCTAAAAAGCTGTTAATTTCCAAAGTGAAAGCACAAAAAAAGGATAAATATGTGAATGAGGGGAATTAAAGCAGCCCACAGAATGCTTTATATTTGAGAAACGTCATCTGCAAGCTTCTCATGGAACTAAATTTTAGAGGGACACATTTTCTAAGGAAAAGAATTGTTCTCAAAAGCAAACAAGAAAACAAACACGTATGTGCATGTAAATGCATGTACATACGTGTGTACACACACACACACACACACACATACACACACACACACACACACACACACACACGGCCCCAGAAAGTAGCTGAGAAAACGTATCTGCTTCCGTGCTTAGCAGAAGTTGGGGCACAAAATTTGGAGTAAATTTCTAGACACGATCAATATACTAGTTAGTTTTGTTGCACTGCATGGTCTTTTTCTTTATTTTTTTATTCTGTGTTACAAGGAGTGGCTCACTAAGTAGTGGTAGGCAGGATATATCCAGGAAATAAAAGTGATCTAAAGACAACAGATTATCGATTTTTTTTTGTTAATTACAAAAAGATTTGATTGACAAGTGGTCAGGAAAAGTTACAAGAAAGCTGATCACTAAGAGCAAGAATGTGCTGTTCTTTCCATTTTTAAACTTTCCCCCCTAAGAGACATAAACCAGTCTTCCTTTAAATAAAGTGAAAGCCTGCAAACAGAGGACATTAGTGAGGAGGTCACCTTTCGTCTTTCAGCCAAAGCTCGTCCATCTTCTCCTGCCATTTTTCTGGTGGTGCTTCCAACCAGGCATTGAAATATCTCACGATTCCTGGATGCTCAAGCTTGGCTAAAGCCTTCACTTCTCGCATCACCTTCTCCCGGGCCAGTTCCCTGTCATCAAAGATGTAAAGCACTGAGTTGACAAATTCATAAGAAACAAAAGAGATTTTCTAGATCACTACCCTACCTCACTCTCCAATTACAAAGATGATATTTCATGCAGGGGCTTAAAATTAAGTAACCCCAGCTTCTCTGTTTCAAACTGCCAAGTCTTAAGAAAAAGGAAAAAAACCTTCAAGGTTCTTTCTTCTACAAGGGACCATGTCTTGTGGCAGGGAAACAATTTCTCATTCAAAAAGCAGTTTTTTTGATGAATGACTGGGTTATTTATTCATTCACCAAATCAATATCTACTAAGAGCTTACTATAGGTCAATCATTATGCTAGCCTTTTAAGAATAAATCTCTACAATTTTTAAATTCTTGCTTAACCCCCTTAATCAATCAACCAATTTTTATTAAGTACCTGCTGTTGGTCAGTTGTGTCCAACTCTTCTTGACCCCGTGAACCTCTGTCCATCGGGTTTTCTTGGCAAAGATACTAGAGTGGTTTGCCATTTCCTTCTTCAACGGCAAACAAGGTTAAGTGACTCATCCAAGGTCACACAGCTAGGCAATTTATGTATATATATGTGTGTGTGTATAACTATGTGCCATATAAAGGCTATGTATAAAAATATATAACATATTTAGTACAAATACAAAATTAATACACAAATATATACACATACACAGCAGTTAAATACAAAGTTGTCTAGAAGGGAGGGCACTAGCATTTGGTGGGAATATTTCATGCATATGATGGTAAAAAGTGGCAAAGTTTGTTCCTTCTGTTTCTGCTGCCCTGCCTGGTTTGAACTCATGGAACACGATGCCTTGTCCAGGAGGAGCTCATCACTTCTACACTCACCACCATGCTGCTAACTCTGGCCCTGGCTGGTACAACCTCCCTTGGCCTCCTCCTCCTCTGACTGGGGACAGAGAGCAAGTTCCAAACTCCTCCCAAAGCCTTCCTTTAATGAAGGCAGAAGCTGGTCACTCCACCTGGCATCTGCTGCCCCGCCTGCTGCCCCTACCCAGAACAAGACACCCTCTGCTTCCCTGCCTCCTCTTTTGTGCTGTCTTCTCCTTCAGACTGCTAGTTCAGTGGGGGCAGGCACCATCTTTCTTTTTCTTAATTGTGTCCGCCACCTTTAGCACTGTGTCTGGCACTAGTAGGTGCTTAATGTTTATCGGTTTGGATTGGAGGTACAGTTTTCAAGGGAGAGGGCAACTCGCTGAGTCAGAAGGAAGGATGCATTTTAGGCACAGAGGAAGCCAACACAAAGGCAAGGAGACAAGAGATGTAGTGTTGGGAGCCCTAAGGACCAGAGAAAAAGCCGGTTTGGCTGGATCACAGAATACAGAAGGGGGAAGGACGTCCAGTGAAGCTGGAAAGGGGAGTGGGGCCAGGCTCTGCAGGGCTTTAAAAGCTGCACAGAAGAATATATACTTTATTCTAGAGGTAACAGTAGCCACTGGAGTTGGTGGAGTGGGAGAGTCATACAGTCACTCCTGCACTGAAGGAAAATAACTCTGGCAGCAATGTAGAGGAAGGACTGAACCCCTGGACAGTTCAGGACACCAGTGAGGAGGCTGCTGCAATGACCCAGGTGAGAAGTACGGAAGGACTGAGTTAAACTGGAATATGTGTGAGTAGCAAGAAGGGGATGGATGTTTGAGAAGCTGTGGAGGTAGAAAGGGTAAGATTAGGGAACTGAGTGGATATGAGGGATGAGGGAGAGGAGGGAAGATTAATGCTAAATTATGGACCTGAGACACTGTAGGGATGGTGGTGCTTCAGAGAGAAATAGAGAAGTCTGGAATAAGGTGATGAGTTCAGTTTTAGACACACTGGTTTTTAAACATCTTGGTGATATCAAATGTGATATGTTGAATAGGCAACATTGGGACAAACCTCAAGGGACAGACTGGGGTATGACATGGAGATCTGGCACACTAAAAGGCAGAGCATTTAGGGTGTGAGGGAGAACAATGCAAACACACGGAGGTAGGAGCTGAAGCATCGTGTGTGAAGAACAGCGAGAAGGCCGACATGGCAGAACTGTAGAGGACTGAAAGAGAGGAATGTGTGCCAAGTCTGGCAGGGCAGGCAGCACCAAGCTCTATGTGCCAAACAGAGGGGATATTAGCCCTGTAGATAACAGGAGTTTGGGGGATAGAGAGAGGACATAGTCAGACCCTTGCTTTAGGAAAATCACACAGGCAATTATGTGGAAAATGGACTGGGTTGGGGCAGAGACTTGAGTCAGGTAGACCAACAAGAAGGCTGATGCAGGTGTGGTCCAGAAATAAGGAGGAACTGAACTGGGGTGATGGCTGACTGTGTGATTGAGTGAGAAGGGGATACAGACAAGAGATGCTGTGGAGAGATGGGGTGAGTGAGGTGGTGGGACCTGACGGTGACACTGAGGTTGTGAAGCTGGGTGATCACAAGTATGGTGGTAGCCTTGGAAGTAAGGACATTTTGAAGAACAACCATGTTGAGTTGGAGATAGCTGGGAGTCACTTAGCTTGAAATGTCCAAAAGGCAGCTGGTAATGTGGGACTGAGGCTTGGGAGAGACCTGGGCTGTATAAATAGACCTAGGAATCATCTGCATAGAGATGATAATTAAACCCCGGGGAGGTGGTGAGAGAGTACTAAGAGAAGAGGCTGAGGATGGAGCCCTGGGGGCCAACCCCAGTGAACAGAAATAACATGGATGAAGATGCAGCAAAGCAGGCTGAGAAAGAACAGTGTGACAAGAAGGAGGAGAACCAGGAGAGAACGCCATGACATAATGCAGGGGGTATATCCAGAGAGGAGGTGAGTGGCCAAGTGGCCTGGACGGATGAGGATGGAGCAAAGGCTGGTTTCGTGGTGACAATTTCTTCTAATAATGGCTTCTAGATAATAATGCCCATTTTCTACATATCTTTCCAGTACTTGGCTTATTAGAAGCGCTTCAATAAGTAACTAATGACGGCAGATTCCTAGCCTCAAACAAGAATGCTATGTCACTTTCAAGTCAATCTGACACTACCTCACAGAAGGTTTTATCATAAAGAATGAGCCCCAAACTGTATTATAAAATCAATATTCATTACCTATTGGGGAGACGGATTCTTTTGATGGCGTAATTGCAATCATCAACTTTGTTTCTAGCTTCAAAGACCACTCCAAATCCTCCACGACCCATACACTGGATTGGTTCAAAATCTGTTAGATATCTGAAAAGGAAATTTTAACAACACGTTTTAAATGGTAAAAATGCAGGGACAAAGAGTCCAAGTTCGGTCCTTCGGGGATAATCCACAAGAAGCCTAAAAGCTGATGGGATCTCATCACAGCCACCACGACATGTGATCCTCTCTGTTTCACAATCATGTTTTTCTTTTCCACACAGAAATATACAGCTACCATCCTAGTCTACTTAATTCACTCAAGCTATCCACATGAAAGAGAAAGTTAAACTAGTTATCTTTTATGACCTTGATACTTGAAGAACCTGTCATTTCGCTGATGTGGGTACTTACTCCCTCCACCAAGGCAGATCACTGTCTCTCTAGAACGGAGATGGTCCTTGAAAGCTGCTGTGCCTGGCAGTGATTCACCTCTCTACCTTAAAGCTGGTCCCCCTGAACAACATAAGTGCGGTCCATCACCGAGCTCATGCTTTGAGGTTCCTGGGGCGCCCTCCCAGAGGCCTGCCTTCTGCTGGCTCAGCCTTTGGAAATCCAGGGTCACCTCCATGTAATGAAGAATAGGATCAAGGATTGTCATCATGACTCTAAGTTCTACACCTCCTTCCTTGTCTTCTACGTTAAAAACTTTAAGTCAGTTTTGGTCGGGAAGGTAAAATTGTTGCTATTGAGCATAAAAGGGATTTTATAAATCTACTCTTCCTCTTTATCTCATGGAAGAGGAAACAAAATGTTAAGTTACTTGACCAAGGACCCACAGATAGAAAGTGATCTGTGCTCTGAAATACTTTATAAATGACAAACATGACATCAACATGGACCATCATTACTATCAGAATTCCAAAGCTACAAAAACACACGTCCTAGTTGTCCAACGTCCTTCATTGTCTCTCTGCAAAGCAAATGCTTTTCTGTCTTCTTTGGGAATCTGAAAACAAGCTTTTATTTCCCTGGGAATAATTTCTCTTTCTAGTAAAGTCCAGTAGAACTCACCTGTGGCCTTCTGTCCCGTTACCCACTCAACTCCACACTCTTGTGCTCCCTACTCTCACAGCTGCTTTAAGCCAAGCAGTTTTTCAGCAGAGTTGTCCTTTGTCTCGGTGCACAGACCCAAATTGGATTTCATTCTATTATATCAGAATTATTTTTAGCTGATGATCTTCCTAATTACCAGTCCTATTCAACACTGCCAGAAGGGATTATTGCATATGGTGGGAGAGCATTGGACACAATGTCCTCTGAAGTCCCCTCCAACTTCCAGGATTCTCTCATCTACAACCTTTACATGACAACCCAGCTAGTTAATTCCGTTGGCTAGAGCATAGTTCCGATGAGGATAAATAACAGATTCAACTTCCTATGGGCATGTAGAGCAAAGCTGCCATAGCCACCATCTGTATCCCTCAGTGTCACTAGTTAAACTCAAAACGTGAGTCCCTAGCCACAAAGGGATAGATGAGAGATGTGTGCCTCCCTACAAACCCGTCCCTACCCCTGACAAGCCATCATTCAGTGGCTGTCCTGCTAATGTCGGTTGCAATATGAAAGACAGCCCATTATGCAGACATTGTCCATCTTTTGAAAATAGATCATTATCACCTTTTACTTAGGGGATTATAACTATTATAAAGTCCCACATACAGCAAACCAGCCTGCGCCCCACCTACGATCAAACGTTCAATTACGTCATAGTTGCTCACTCAGACCCCTCATTTCCCTACTTCTTATTTGATAACTGCCTGACTGAGGGGCTGTTTCAGAATTCACATCTTCACCAAGGCCAGATGCAAGAAAAGGTTACCAATGAGCTCAACTCTTCTCAGATCTGATGGCCTTTTCTCAGTCACTGAGTCACGATGCTCCTGGATCTCCCTCTGCACAACTTCTGGCTCTTCTGACCACCCTGGGCTCTCCTCCTAACTGTCTGACGCTTCCTTCTCAGTCTCTTTTACTGGACCATCTTCTGTCTCCCACCCCATAGTGCTGCGCTCCACAGTGCTCTGTCCTGGGCCTTCTCTACTACCATAAGCTCTTGTGCGCCATCCTTACCTCTACACAGATGACTTCCTACTGGATACACCGTCTCAGACTGTTTTATCCTGAGTTTCAGACATGTGTTGCTCCTTATCTGTTATAGGTCACCACCTGTTTCCCATAGGCATGACAAACTCCTTGCCTCCTAAAAGAAGCTATCTTTTCCCCAGACCCCTTCCCTCCTCCACACTTTCCTATTTCTCTTGAAAACACCACCACAATTCCAATCGATGTAGGTTCACAACCTTAGACTTAGCCATGGAATCACAGAAACAGAGTTGGAAGGGACCTCAGTGGTCCCTTCTAGTCCAACCACACACAAAAGGACCATTATAACACACCTAACAAGCCATCACCCAGTCTCTGCCTGAAGACCTCCAAGCTACCAACTCCCATGGCAGCCTGTTCCACTCTGGGACACCTCTACCTATCAGGAAGCTTTTCTTGATGTCCAGCCTCAAATGGCCTCTTTTCAACTTCTAGGGTCCAACAGAACAAGTCTGATTTCCCCCCTCTATAAAGAGCCTTGGAAATACTCAAATACAACTATCATTCCCCTCTCCCCTCCCCCAGAGCCTTCTCTTCCCTAAGCTATCTTCCTACATCACTGAATCAAAGCCCTTTACCATGCTGACCACCCTCCTCTGGGTACCAATGTCCCGGCCCAGAACCAAATACACAATTTCAGGGAAGGTCCAATAAGGGCAGAACGCAGTGGGACTCTCACCTCTATTCCCAGCAACGAATGCCCTTCTTAATGTAGTCTGGGATTGTATTAGGTATTTGGACTGCCATATCACAATGCTGATTCACACTATGGTCCACCAAGACCTCCATGTCACCCTCATCCAGACCTCTGTCAGCTCCTGTCTCAACTACTGCCACATCTTCCTAACTCTTCCCCCTGCTTCCAGCCTGTCCCGTCTCCCAGCATGTCCACTCAGCTACCAACATGATCTTCCTAAAACACAAGCCCCTCTCCTGCTCAAGTACTTGCAGTGGCTCCCTATTATGAGGATACAATAGAAACTACAAAGTCCTCTGCAATAATGCTCTAGTTTGCCTTTCCAGACTTATTTAGAATTAACAGATAACAGGATGTGTGGGGGATTGAGTGCCTCATTTTAGATCTTAATTGTAACTTTCATCCCATAAAACTGTCTACCTAAAACACGAAGGTAGCAGGACTTGCAGCTTTTGCTTGTCTTTATTCTAAATGCTAAGAAGCAACACGACAATGAACAGATGGGCAAAGAGAGCAATTCACCAGCTGACTGAGTGGCTCCCCAACAACCAAGCTGGCTCCTCTACCCGAGAATTTCAATTGTCCACGTCTTCACTACCTCCTTTAACCCCAAAAAATCAAAGGCTGGATTACAAGCCCAAGAGCCACATGGCCAAGTGCACCTTCCTCTGGATGTAACTTCACTACTTTCTATCAAGGTATTTATTCCGTTTCCTTCATTAGGGGACAACCTGGGCAGGGGAGAGGACCCTGGCTTTTGCATCAGGGGTCCCAGGTTCAGGCCCAACCTGCGCATCCTTCAGGTTCTTTGTGTGAGAAATGCACCCTCCCTAAGGTCCTCTGATCCAGGATGCGGTTTTCTCCCCCCACCTCGTCCACTGTGCCAAGGGTTCAATTTCCATAAGTCAAAGCTCTCTCATTTTCTCACTTCTTATTTTCTGTGTACAGCATCAGGAAAAATAAATAGATCTTAAAAGATTAAGCAGCACGAGAGGATGAACATGACGTTCCAAACATAATATGACCCAATAATCTTCTAGTAAAAGCAGATACGAATTTAAGTGGCTGCTAATGGGGCACAGAAGCTAACAAGTTATGCTAGGTTTCATTATCATTTCTTCTCAGACATAATGGACTCTCATCATATAGGAGAAACATTACGATCCTGGACTCTTACCTTGATGTGTATCCAGAGGACTTGGAGTCAGCCCAGCTGCTGTCACTACCCTCCCCACTTATGGAGTCATACTTATTATCAGTCTGACACTGAGTTTCAGATTCCTTCCTTTGCTGAGACCAATGAAAAAAACAAGAGTTGTCCCATCAGCATTTCTATACAGTACTTAATAGAAGCTAGTAATCAGCAATAAAAAAATAATGCCATCCAAAATAACTACGAAATGCACCAAATATATGTGAGTCAACCTATTGAGACATACAAAAGGTTTATCTAACTACAAAACGCTCCTCACAGAAAGAAAGGTAAGGAAACCACTCGGAGAGATATTCACTGCTCTTTGCAGGGCCACGCCAACATGATAGAAATATTAATTACATAGGGCCAACTGTATTTGCAACACAACCAGTGTTACTAATGCTTGAAAAATCATAATATGCTGTCAATGAAGAGAAACACTCCCAACGACATGAAGACCAAGTACCGGCTCTGGGTTTCGTCATCTTCAGCGTAAGATCTAAAGTTCTACGACACCAAAGTGAATATAAAAAGGAGGGGTAAAGGAAATCTGTCTAGGTTTTCCGTAGGCATAAACCTTTCAAATAAAGCCCACTAAACTGCTTACTCTGTGAGGAGTCGGGTGGAAGAGCCGGCGCACGATGAAAGTCGTTGCTATGATGCAGAACAGGATGGTGGCGACGATTTCTTTCCACCAGTGCAGAAGGAGAACAGGATCTTTTTTCCGGGTATTTTTGTTGTAATTGACATTGTCAAAAAATCTCACGGTAATCTGTGTGCTGCGCTTGTTCCTCTCCCTCTTGTAGTATGGTAAATAATAGCCATTATCTTTCAAGGAAAGAAAGAAGAAATTCATACAAAAAGATTAGCTGAAATATCACTTGTAATAAGTTAGAGATGAGAAAAGATGAAATGAACCAACCTCATCTTTTTGTTTCAAAGTCTGCCTTCAAGCAGCTCCTCTACAACTGCTAAAGGTCTATGCATTCAGCACAGGTCTAAATAAATGAAAACATCCAGCTCCCTCCCCTTCTGGTTCATTGAAGACTTTGCCAAAGATGACCCCCCTCCGAAGTTGCCTTCATTGATAAGTAACTTTCACATTAAATTTCTTCTACCACAGAATCCCGAAGCATCAAGCAGCCAAACCGTTATTTCTCTTAGGTCTTGTTGAAATACAAACACACAACATCCTATAATCATTAACCTTTTCCTTTTTATCAGTTTTAGTGAAGAAAAAACAACTATTTCCATCACCTCAAAACACACCATCCTCCATCTAACTTCTCACCAGACTATATAACCTCTAATGAAAATCAAGTCCATGTCCTTTCTGTGGGCCCACTGGTGGGCTCCCCTTTATTGCATCTTCCAACACCCAGACAAGCATAAGAAAGAGCACTTGCCAGGGACTTCTGAAGGGGCCTCTTGTTCTGAAATGGGACAGACTAGCGGACCTCGGATGTCCCTTCCACCACTGCGACTCTGAGGCACACGGTGGAGGAGACAGAGTCGGCCTGTGACACATGTGAACACATAACTTCTCAGTGCCTCAGGCAGCCTCAGAAACGAGATGTTGCCGATATTTGCTGATCTACATCAGCGGGTGCTTTCTAACCAGAAGTTCCCTATCTCAATAAAATTACAGGTCCCAACCCCCAAATCATGCTAAATATGCCAAAACTATGCTCAAGAAAAAACACCCTCCCTCAGTGCTCTACCTCCAAAACTTCTCTGCATTTTCCTTTATCTGCCTTTATAGTAATACCATATGATAATCAGACAGTTATCTACCAATTCTCATTTTTTTCTGCTATTTAGAGATTATGGAGGGGGAGAACTCAATGTCTCCATTCCAAGGACATTCACACTTACCATAGGGATACTGTAAAATGGACAGTGCACCATTGCTATATTCTTCATGAGAAAACTTGTCATTACTCAGGCATTTG
Organism: Pseudochirops cupreus; assembly: GCA_028627135.1. Classification (NCBI taxonomy): domain Eukaryota; kingdom Metazoa; phylum Chordata; class Mammalia; order Diprotodontia; family Pseudocheiridae; genus Pseudochirops; species Pseudochirops cupreus. Next base: position 29,440,925 of record CM053581.1, read on the forward strand.
TCAAATTCATCAGAGCCCACCAAGACAGGAGTCCTAGAAGGAGAATCTACAAATAGAAGGGGAAAAGTCTCAATCGTAGGTGACGACATGAATGAAAACTCCCTTCGAGTTAAGTACAAGTTTTTGCTGGGGAGATGCAGTTTTTGTCTGGAATATTTCATAATTGTTAATGGTGAAGAGATTTTTAAGCAGTATGTTAAAGCAGATTTTATGAAGCACAACATTCAGTATAGAGGCAATTGTCTGTACAACACAACAAAATCGCAATCTGCCCTTTACCATTAAAATCTGTTGGTAAAGAAGGTGAACATTTAGCCCTCGGGTTCATCAGTAAAGCTTGGTCTTTCCATATCGTGCAGAGGGGGTCTTAAATTTATAAAATGCCTAAACAGCCACAGAAAAGATGGTGACAACCAGCACTTGTGAGAGTCTTAAAACTGTACAACAGAGTAAATGTCTTGTTACTTACGAATTAAAGGCTTCCATTTGATCGTGGGCAAGGGAATAATGGCATTTTCATTATTGACAGATTCCAAGGCCTTTGGGTTCGTAGGAAACTTTTCTGAAATCCTGACCGATGACTGCAGGTACAACTGACCTCTGTACATCCCTAAAGGGGAAACCAGATGACAATGATCCCACCGACAATGTGAAAAAGTGTTCTTTTGTAGTTCTTCTGCCCTGAAGGACACACCAGAATCCTCTTTTCAGAGAGAAATAATGTAGGACAGAAAGAACTCAAGCTGGCTAATAAGGTATTCTGATGATACTAGAAAATACTACTTCTCGTGGGCCTTGGTTGATGATCAGAACTGAATCTAGAACATAAGTAAACTTGTTTCCCTCCTTTGGGCCCTAAGATGCATATCACAGGTCTCATCTACAAACGTTCAACCAAAAGACAAATATGGAAGCTGCGTTTCTGGATTTCTAAAGTCAGATCTACTGGTTTACCTCTTGAACGTGTCTATGTGCTTTACCTATGCACACACTGTACCCCCTGAGGAGGGTGAGAACCATCTGGTTTTGTCTCTGTAGCCCTGCACAAAGAAGGGGCTTCATAAATGTTTGTCAAACTGAACTTAATCTCACTAGAAGAGAAATTACACTACATTACAAACAATCAAAGGGAATTTCATCCTTTCCCCCCCACCTTGTTCTTATCTGAACAAAATATTACACACACTTCCTAAGGAAGGCTCCCTCCAAAGGTTGGAGGGCCAAAGGTACTGATCCATATTTCAGATTACAAACTTCAGATTACAGACAGGAATCTTGTGAGACGGAGGTGGAATGATGGGTCATGCAGGGGACAAGCAGAGAAGAAGACATCTGAAACACCACTGTGGGTGTTGTGACAGGGATTAAATCAAAGAAAGAGGAAGGCCCCACCAGCCAATGGACCTGGGGTGGTTACACTATTTCCTCTAGGCTTGTTTGGCAGCAGACAAGCAGAACGTGACAGTTTATCTTCAAGTACTGCCCCCTTTTTTTGAGACTGCTGGAGTAATTATGGGAGGGGAGATTTAGAAAATAATTTTCATGAATATTTTTCAAATGATAATGACTCCAACTGTGAAAAGCACCATATTAAAAGCTCAAGTCCCACATTGGTCAAAAGAACACTAGCATTTTCTTCAGATTCATGGCTAAATAAAGCTAGAAAACATGAATGTGGATTCTACGTTTACTAAGCTTCTTTGGTATAGCTCCCCACGCTAGCTGCAAACAACATTTAGACAAGACAGTCCCTTCCCATCATTGCCCCTCCCTCCCATAAGGGGACAGGGAGATATGATAAGAAGCCATATCAGAACGAGGGTCAGGATACTAAATGAAAGCAGTGTTTATGCTGAAAGACCTGAGACTTGGAGGTTAACCAGGAACTACAGAGACAATAACTTCCCCTCAGCCTTACTCGACAAACACCTGAAGTCAAAAGGAAGAAGGAAAGCCCAGGCCTTCAGGGCCACGATCCCTCTTACCTAAATAGACACTGTTCTCAGTGGCTCCTCGGGCAGCTTCCACAATGTCTTCTTCATCTTCTAGAATTTCACTTTCAGAAGAATAACTTGTATCGTCAAACAGACTAATTGGGATAACTTTCCCATCTTTAACCAGCCAGGCTGAAGCAATCGGAGTACAAAACTGAACAAAGAAAAGGTCAGAGCTAGACTTTACCATCCAAGTGGCCATCGTACACCAAATTATGCAATTGTATGCAGTCTGAATTACAGGAGAATCTAGGTGCCTGGAGATCCCCCCACCCACAGGATAGCAGCACTTTTAACCCTGCCTTTTTCATACCTGATACTCCCACTCCAGATGTCCGCCTTTCTTGCTGAAGGCTAGAACCTTCCAGTCGGTGACAGAGACCTTTATCACAGTGTCCCGCAGGGCAGCTTCCTGCTCCTCCACATCTGAAATAATTTTAGACTCTCCTTTTTTAACACTGGATTTAAAATTACTCTCAATAAATCCAGCTCTAGTTTCCATCTCTGGAACATATCGCAGTTCAAAGTGGCCAACACTGAAATTCCACCTTAAATTTACAAAGGCACATTTTAGAAATCACATTTAAATAAGAGAACTAAGCATACCATTCTTCTAGCTTAAAGAAACACAATGCAAAGCTTTACATTTTGATGAAAGGAATCGCACCAATTTTGTCTCAGTACTCAAACATGTTGTCATGCTCACTTAGGTCAGTAGAGGGAGCATAAGAGCTTTTAAAAAACCGCTCTATTGCGGAGGTGGCTTAACACCTTACATTTGGAGCAGAACATTTTGAATATGGTGAGTTTCAGACACTGAAGCTCTTTCCACCCAAACATTCTAACCCAGATTCAGAATGGTTTTATAAAAGCAGAACACAGTAGAATAATTGTATAGGTGACCCTAGACAGAACCAAGCCACCTGCAATCTGTCATCTCTCTGTTAAAAATCCAGTCCTGGATTTGGGGTCAAAGGATCTAGATGTGAATGCTGGCTCTCTCATTTAACACCTGTGTAAACCTGTGTAAGTCACTAACTTCTCCAGGCTCTAGATTCTTCACCTGTAAAATGAACTGGACCCCATGACCTCTGAGGTCCCATCTAGCTTTAAAACCTACATATTTATGACTCAGTCATTGAGTTTCTGAACCTACCTATCCCAAGAAGGCAATAACACTGGCTCTTTCGAGATACTGTTATAATTTTTCAATATTTAAAAAAGCCACTGAAGGCCATCTGTTTATGTGATGTCCAGAGTAGAAAAAAATCATTTAAATATTGACAAGGTATTCTCTGTCACTCAGCTATAAAGTAGCTGGGCTGGGAAATGAATCATCTGACTACATGGCTCCTAGTAAAGACTACATTTAGAGAATGGATCTTAAGACATAACGACTTCCTGCTGGTGAAGCCTCGGCTGGATTACGTGTCAAATTGAACGGTAAGTTCTATGCTGACTCAGCCCTCACTACACACCGGATGGACTAAACCCCATCAGGAGTGAGGTGCCAGGTTGTCAGCGGTTATCCGAAATCACTACCACTCACAGTCTGGCCTACAGGAAAAAGAAGGAACACTCATTGTCATCTTGATGAGATTTGCAGTGAAGAAAGTAAAATTCTGCATCAGAGCAGACAAGCAAGATTGAAAAGCTAAGCCTGGTTTATTTTTAAAAGAGGAAAACAATGATCTAACAATGCTGTCATTCTGCAGGCAAGTTTAAATTTAAAGGTGCTTGATGCAAGCACGGGGCAGAGTTAAAAATTAGGCGAGCGGTTCAAATTGATCATTCCTCATTTCTATGCCTCACTAGAACATGACATAAGGGACAGATATGAACTAGGAGCCAGGCAAACCTGAGTTCCAGTCCTAACTCCCATGCACCCTGAGTGATCGAGTGACCCTGAGCAAATCCCTTAACCTCTTAGTGTCCCAGGTAACCCTCTAAGACAATATGTGGTGGAGAAGGTGCCAATTGGCATGGGTAGAAGTCACTCATTCACAAGTCTGCGAGATCAATGAAAGCATGGGTCCACTCCCTATCCCCACATACTGTAATATATTTGTGATATGAGCAACTTGCTATTTGCAAAGAACTATATCAACAAAAGAAATAGCTCTGAGACAAGAGGCATAAGATTATACTTCAGGCCCCAAAGGCGCAGTTATGTGGCTAAGAGAAATGAGAACAGTCCAGTGGTTAGAAAAAATTGAGCAAAAAGTATTGTTAACCAAGCATTTCTGCTCAATGGGGCTATCATGAAAAAGATCACACTCTCTATGGAACACTGACAAACCCAGTCTAGACCAGGTAGGACCTACACGAGGCCTTTCATCTGAGGGCTCTTGGGTAGCTTGGGGATGTCATTAAGGTGCACACTCATCTCTGAGGGTACAGATCACAACTTCTCCAAGCCTCCTTGTTCTCTCTGCTCCCACAAGTCCTCAACATGGGACACACCAACATCCCAGAAACCTGCATACACGTCAGTGTTATATGGGGGCTCTCTCATGGATATACCCTGACCTCTCCCTTTCCCCCCATATTTCTATGATGGCATCTTCCTTGGCCCTCAGCTTTTCCTTGGTAAAATGCTATACTTGACTCACTCCCACTATGCCTCCCTTCATAACTCTGTGAGTGATCTACAACCAATGTAGATTGGTTGTAGATCAATGACATTTCATCCAATGTCAACTGTGGTCCCCTATTCTTTACAAACACAGAGCATCACTGGAAGAACATGGATGTTAAAAAGATGAACCTTTCTTTAAGAGAGAGGTCTGAGATGACAAAAGCGTGGCACAACTCCCCGAATTGAATGCAATCCACTCTTCTCCTATTCATTCTGGTTCCAGTTCACTGTACATCTATAGTGACTGTCCAAGGGTGACTAGACACATTCTCACTTTCACAAGCTGTCCATCTAATTGCCCATCATAGACAGGGCAAGAAAGATTCTTTATTCATTTGGCTTTTCCTTGAGCTATTACGGATCTCATGAAAGAGGCTCTGCAATGTCCTGGGGCTAGATGCAGTCAACACAATTTCTTATATACAGAGAATCTGGAGGACTTCATCACCAATAGGGAACCTTTCTTCCATCTGCACTCGGTGCCAGACAGCCTCCATGTCAAGAATGTTGTGATTTGGCGATCAGGATGATGAAGTCTCTCTCTGGTTTATGCCAGACAAGGACTTGGAACTGGGGCGTATTTAGCCTGGAGAAGAAAACTCGAGGGGTACATGACAGATCTCTTCCAACACGTGAAGAGCTATCATACAAAAGAAGGATCAGACTTGTTCTATTTGGCACCAGAAGGGAGGGCTAGGAGAAGAGGAAGATTTAGGCTTGATGTGGGAGGGGGGGAAACCCCAACAAAAACCACTTCCTTAATAATTAGAGTTACAAACTGGTCAATCGCTCAGCATTTATCAGGCATCTACCCTGTCCTAGGTCAGGGGATACAAAGCCAAAAATAAAACTCTTTGCCCTCAAGGAAGAGAACATTTACAAAAATAAGTAGACACCAAATAAATGCAAGTGGAATGGGAATGAATGCCCTGGCTGGCCAAATGGCCCCTTTGTTGAATGCTGTGCTGTAGAAGGAAGTTGGACTCTGGTATAGGTTGGATGAGGTGTCCTCTGAAGTGCCTCCTTCACTCTGTGACCTGGACCTGCACTTGTGGCTGTCTCACACAGAAGACGGAGCCCACCAGAGCTAGACTACACAGGCACAGACTTCAAGAACTGAGACGTGGAGACATAAGAGCCAGGCTCTGTGGCTTGCCACACTCTTAGTATATAGCAATGGATAATGTAAAGACTCCACAATTTTTAGGTTACTGTTACTTGAGGGGAATGTAAAAAAACCAAACAAATAAAAAATTTAGTAGGCCATTTTCCCATCTATAGAAAATTTTTATGAGAATAACTCTATTCATGTACTGAAGGCATCTGTGATAGGGGCATGAGGAGAGGAAAAAGCAGGCTCCCAGTCACACAGCACAGCAGACCCTGTCTTTCCCAAGATATAATCGATCAAAAAACCTAGAGTACAAGATCCTGCTGTGCTTCTCGGTTAACTACAGAAAAGCACTTCAGCTGACAGAGCAAAACATGGCCTTTTAAATGCTTTCCCTCAAGAACGTGTCTCCCATGCATACATCAAAATTACACAATATTCTTTGAAAGATGCAATGACAGAGGTGACTTTGGTGACCTTCAGAACAGAAATACCAAGTGGGCTACAGCACAAGCCAAAGGTGTGGCAGGTGTTGTGATGGAGGACGTCCAATGCAGAGTCCGAGTGAAGAGGAATTCCACGACGAGGTCAGAGTGAGACCTTGCAGACACTCTTCTTTGCACAGGATATGGTGCTAATTGCTACCAAGTCCTGGACACTGCAGAGCCTCCTGAATGAGACCTACAATCACTCCAGAGTTCAGTCTAATTATTCACACCAAAAAAAATCAAGTGGAAGAAGACTGTCTATTGCCCGTGTTATGACATGCAAAAGGACAGTCAGCCTACAGTCTATCCATCAGCCTTTATGTTTTAGACAGGCTGCAAAAGACAATGAGGTAAGCCCAGAACCGAACAGAAAGAGAGTGGTCTGGATTGCCTTTGGGAAAGTATAAAGTTTATTTTTAGGGTCACAGACTCCTCCCAGAAACACAGGGCCATATTTGTAAGTCCTCTGCTGGAAGATAACTGCTGAATGAATGTAAGTGATGGAACTGCTCCAGCAGCAGAAGCTGACCCCATTCCAAGTATGATGGAGAGGTACAGAGTGGGGTTAAGCAAGTGACAATATATTACAAAGAGTTGTGAAAAAGTGGCATAAAAGATGGCACCAAAGCAAAGTATGATCGACCAGCTGGGTGAGTTGTGTGACAAGAGCAAGCCCCAGCCAGTGGAGATTCTCAATATCTTCACAAGGTCAAGAGGACAAGTAGGTAGCCCCTCACTCATTAGGGGGATGATGCCTGGGAAGACGTGGAGGCAAACAGCCTAGGCCGGGCAGGCATGAACGATGGTGACTGGCATCACCAGAAGCCAGATCCACATTACTGAGATGACCCCTCCACTGGTGTGCCCCTGGGTCACTCTCTATTAGCACCTGGCAAGTCAAAGCTCTAAATAGAAATGTACGACTCCTGGTCTTACACAAAATCCTGAATAGCAAAACACTTCCTATGAATACACACTTCTCATGGCCGCTCCGTGGTCCAACAGCCCTGACTGTTTTCTGTGTTCGATGCAGAAGGAGAATGTCTTCTTGCTCCAACTCCTCATCATCCCATCGACGACAGCCCATGGCCGAACAAATATACTTCACCTGAAAAGTGTAAGCAAGAAAAATAAGGCCCAATATCCAAAGGGTACGCATAGCAAGAGAGCAGAGAAGCTAATGTAATCCTTGGAATTAGGGGGAAAACCCCTAAGCAATAATAGGAGCAACAACAACTCAGAAAGTCCTTGCAGGTTTGCAAAGCACTTTACTGAAATTATTTAGCTCAGTCCTCACAGTGACCCTGTGAGACAGGGGTTGTTCGTATCATCCTCATGTTAGAAGTGAGGACATCGAGACTCAGAGCTAAAGTGGTTTTCCCAGACTCACACCAAGTCAGTGTCTGAGGTAGAATCTGAACTCAGGTCTTCCTGAATGCCAGTTTGGCTTCCTGTTTCCTACTATGCTGCCTTCTCAATAGCAGTTTTACAAGCTTTCAGACCGATTATTCCATCTGGCATTCACTGTGACTCTGTGAGGGACAGAGAGTAAGTATTCTTATCTTTCACAGAAACAGGTCTTTGGTAAGTTAGGGTATATTTCCGCATCAGTAAAAATAAGTCTCCAGGATGTTAGAACACCAGTGTTTGCTGGTGTTGTCAGACAGCTGTTGTAACAGCTTAAAAATGTCTCCAAATTTTTGCAGAGAAGGAACCTCAGCAGGTACTAAATGAAAACCATCCAAAAAATAACCCCGCGATGGTACCAGCTTAGGTAGTAGCACCTAGAATCACAGAGCTGAGGATTCTCAGATTTGGAAGGGTGCAAAGAAATCGTCTAGTCCAGCACTTCTTAAACTGTAGTTCACAACCCTACATGAGTTCTGACTAGGGGCTCCCTCATTACACAAGCGAGAAAATTCAGACTCACAGAAGGTGAGGTGACCTGAGCAGAGCTCAGGGGGGAAGGTGACCTTCTGACTCCCAGGGCAGGAGATGTTCACGAGGTGACATCATGTCGCCTTAACAATCTCACCCAGGGGCACTGATTGGGAGAGGGGGAAGACACAGCAAGGAGATATTTCTGTCCTCTCACAAAGGCAAAATGAAAACACCCTTAGATACGGATTCTTTAGCATGTAGTCATCCTAAGTCTACCCACATCATGTTGCGATTTACAGACCATACAGTTACAGAGTTAAGGGGGAGGAGAATTTTAGGAAGTTTAAATCTTTCCAATCAACTCTTACTGCCACAGAGGTTCTAATTTATACTTCCAGCCCTAGGCCCTAGGTCATTGTTCTTGGTCTGCAGGATTATCGATTACTTTTGCTAAGTTCCATTTGCTTGTCAGAATAAATGAGAACTGACGTAACAAAAGCACATATAAATTCTTCAAATGAAGACCTCAAGTATCACTTCCAGATCATTTTTTCAGTACTGTATTCTCCGGCACCATCTTTCTCTCCCTATCCCCAAAACAGAGATCCCATCTATTCACTCACCTTTCCACTGTGTGCACTGAGCCCATATGTGGTAAGAGATTTTCCTCCAACCAAAACAACATCATCTCCAAATTTATAGGAAGACTCAAGCAGAGACTCCACTGTGAAAGGAACTGCTTCCATGCTTTCCCGTTCTCGGTCCCACTGGAAGAGGTCTCCATCCAGGGAAGGGATGATCATCTTATTCCCAAACACCTAAAATAGTAATATTACTTTTTAAAAGTCAGCAAGTTAAACCAAAATTATTAGCTGAGGGTTGGGTCGTTTTGACAAAACATTAAACTATGGGCACAGACATTAGGAAAATTAAATAGGGACAATCTATGCATTTCATTCTAAAACCACCATTATGGTAGGCAATTATGGGATTGATCCAAGGATAAGGTTACTCTTGAATATAGGTCACGGCCTTAAAATAAGATTGTTTGAAAGGGGAAAAAAATGTATATACATAAGCTAAAAAAATCACTTAGGCTTTATAAAAACCTATTTTGGGATAAAATATACATCCTATCTTCAGACCAATATGGTATTTGCCACCCTCCTCCTCCCTCCAAAAAAACCTAAAAAACAAACAAACAAAAACCAAAAAAACCACTCAGATGGTTTAATTAAAATTAATAACCTGAGTGATCTTTCTTTTTTCATTTAACAAACAACAATACAAAGTTAGCATATGTAAGTAGTTATTAAACACGGAAGGATTATAGATCAGATTGCACTGCTTATGCAATTTCTCCTAAAAAAAGATCCAACCGGAAACAAAATTTAGTCACAAATGTTAGTCTATTCCAGAATTCCTTCGAAAACTACTTTCAAGTTCATAATTAAGAGGGGAGGGGTGTTACTTGCTTTTTTTTTGTTAATACTTGAAGGAAAGATAGGTATTCTCTTCTTCACAGGGTGTGGCTAAAGAATATTCCAAACACGGGCAGCATATGGCTCCCTGTGTCCCCATACTTAGGTATTACATAGTTAGAAGCACTGATCAAGCCTAAGATTCTGATTTCTTTTTTCTTTCTTCATCATTACAAAGGGAAGCCAATAAATTCAACAGAAAAATGTACTGTTTCCCTCACTTTAGAAACACATCCACAAATAAAACATCATTAATAGATGAAGAGCACTGTGAACCTAGAGTTTCTTTTACACTTGACCTTTTTGGTGAAACCAAGTACAAAGGAACTGTACAGCTGTATTTATTTTTGAAGCATTATGCTTATCAGGTTTCACATGATCAAAAGGGAACCTTCTGTAGGAAACAGGATGGTTTCTGAAGCAGCTTCTGTCAGTCAGCAGCAAGGGCCAGACAACTGGCAGTCGTCTTATTCAGAAGCAGAGGCAGCTTGGTTCAAAGGCCCAGGCACTGGACTTGCAGCTCCAACGCCAGGGTTTCCCCTCTGCATTTATGAACTGTGATAACTTGGGCAAGTCACAAAACCTCTGGGGGGCCTCAATTTCCTACTCAATATAAGAGTGATAACTTCATCTCCCTCCAGGCATTACTATAAGGATCAAATGTGGTAACTGTGGGAAAGGTCTTTGTAACCCTTAAGTACCATATAAATGTCCACAATTATGCTACACTGATAGATGTCAGCATGGAGATGGGGGCCCTGAGAGCGAATCCTATACTCCTTTCATCATGAGGTGACATCATGTCACCTTAACAATCTCACCCAGGTGCATTGGTTGGGAGAGGGGGAGGGCACATGAGAGAAGAGAAGACGGACATTTGCCAGACTCCTGACCAACTGCTAGGACAGGTAGACAAGATTCAACAAACATTTAAGTGCTTCTTGAAAGGCAGCGAGGCAGAGTGGATGGAGAGCTGATCCTGAAGTTCAGAAGGCCTGGGGTCATGGTCCAGCTTGGACACTCACCAGCTTCCCCCTGAGGCCTCAAGTGATTCAAAGACTCTTAAGTTACAAAGAGGGTGACCAGCATGTTAGATGACAAAGTCAGGATCCAAAAAGACCTTGACAGACAGATTAGAAGAAGCTGATCAAATCTACGAAGATGAAATGAAATGGAGATAAGCATAAAGTTAAAGAAAATCAACTTCACCAGTATAAGAGGAGAGTGGCAAGTCCAGACAACTGTTTGCCTGGAAAAGATCATGGCTTCTTAGTGGGCCATCAGCTCAAGAGAAGTCAGCAGGCTGATGAGTCACGGAATTGGAGAAGCTGATAGTTAGGAGACCTTGGCAGGGACCTAACCTGACTCATACAGCAAAGGGACTCCTACTATGACGGGCGGACAAGCAGCCATGCACATCCGAGAAGAGGAAGCCTCCCAAGGTGCATTTTTGGGGAACAGCCAATAGAAATCTAATGCAATCTTAGGCCACATTAAGAGATGTCTAATGTACAGCACACAAGAGGTCAACATTTCATTGGGATGTTCCTTGCAGGGTGGTGTTCGTGGTTTTTTAAATCATCTTTTAGGGTTTTTTAAAAATGATTTATCACTTTATTTTTATCATGTTTATTTACCATACTTTTTTGGAGGGAAAACTCTGGTGCTTAATTTGTCTCCAAGTTGTCCCATCTTTAAAGTTAGTCACTGTGGCCTCACGTGTTCTTTCAAAGTTGTCTTTTGTGACTCTTCCAGAGAGAGCCCGGGGCAGTGGGAGTAGAAAGTTCAAATCCCCTCTAAGCCACTTGCTTATGGGGTGATCCTGGGCAAGTCACATAAGCTGTCTGCCTCAGTTTCCTCAACTGTAAAATGAAGATAATAGCACCTACCTCTCAAGATTGTTTTGAGGATCAAAAGAGATAATATTTGTAAAGAGCTTAGCACATGGTGCCTGTCACAGTAGGCACTATCTATATATATATATATGTGAGTTATCATTATTATTGCCAGCTAAGGGGCCCAGTGGCCAGAATGGTCTGGAGTCAGGAAGCCAGTGTCATCTACTTCCCAGCTGTGTGACCCTATTCAAGTTACTTAACCTTCTTTGCTCAGTTTCCTCATCTGTAAAATGAGCTGAAGAAGGAAATGGCAAATCACTCCAGTGTCTTTGCCAAAAAAAAAAATCCAAATGGGGTCACGAAGAGTCAGACATGACTGAAACAACTGAACAACAATAACTTATTATAATAATTATGCTCAATTTCAAGGAATAAATCAGAGAAAGCCCAATGACAAGCTGGACAGCGGCCAGAGGAAGGCTGCATGACTAAGTGACCGATCAGGGATCTTGCAACCTTGCCCCAGAAAGATCAGTTCTGTGTACTGGGACAATGTAACATGGAGAAGAGTTTAGCGATGGTGTCACAGCTGTCATCAGATATTTGAAGGGCTCATGTGGGAGAGGGACATGGCTTGTTCTGTTTGGCCCTGGAAGGGAGATCCAGGAAGAATGGGTGAAAGAGACAGAGAAGCAGAGGTCTGATGCCACTCAGAATTTCTTAACAATTCCATTTACTCATGAGTAAGAAGCCCTGCCTCTGAAGGCGGAGGCTCCCCTGCACGAGAAGCCTTCAGATGAAGGCTGGATGACCACTGTGATCATGCTGTGGAGGGGAATTTCTGTTCAGGTGCAGATTGGGCCCGAGGGCCTCTGAGATTCTGTGGTTTCAGTTTGGGATTCAGTGAGTTTGAGGTGACAAGACACCCAAGTAGTGAGTGCAGAATGAAAACAAGCTTAGGAGACAGCTGTGTTCTCTTTTGAACACTGACATGTATCTGAACACAGGGAGCCTAGACTAACCAAGCTAGACATACATATTTTGGATTTATCTTACAGGAAGGTGATCATTGGTGCCATGAAAGTAGATAAGGCAACTAGGGAAAAGAAACGTGTAGAGAGAAGAAGAGAGGGTCAAGGGCAAAAACGCTGCCACACTGATGGGGCAGGAGGAGGGAGAGAAGTCTGTGAAGAAAGCAGGAAAGGAAAAAGGGGAGACGCAGGATTTGGTGATAAGGTAACTAGGAACCTTCGAAATGACAAAGTGGTTAAGCAGATTTCCAGAGGTTGAGAGAGGGAAGAGGAGGAAGAAGAGAAAGGACGGGGAGGGAAGAGGAAGAAGAAAGTCTCTGAAGCCACATCTTGTGAGGTGGGTGCTGTGAGCGTGATTATTCCCACACCACAGATGAAGAACCAAAGCTGCTCAGAGATGAAAAGACTGGCTCAGGGTCTCATAGTAAGCAGCAGATTCAGGAGCAGAAGTCAGATCTTTGCCAACTCTAAGACCAACATTTGCTCCATGAAACCACAGGGCCTTCCCAGAAGCTTGGCAACAAAGGGGAAGACTCGGGTCAAGTGGAAAAGGAAGCAGGGTCAAGGCACCTGCCTGGCTTTGCTGCAAAGCAAAGCTTTGGTGTGCACAGACTTATCACATCTCCCTTGGATTAAGAAAGAAAAGTCCATCTTGAGTACTGTAACACCACTGAGCTACCTACATAACTGGACCTTCTCATCTAAGATCCTCATGGTGTAATAAAATGATTTTTAGTAATTAGCCCTGAGGTTGGCTCCTGATTCAGCCATTTATTAGCTACACGAGTCTAGTTAAATGTCAACCCAAGCTTCAGTTTGCTCCTCTACAAAACAGGAATGACACATCCCCCGCCTCACAGGACTGGTGTGAGTTAATCTCAATCGTGTGCATTCCAACAACTCACTTCATGTATTACTTTCAAGGTTAAAAGGGACTCCCCTCACAGTAACACTGAGGCAGGTGGAGCAAATATTAGGACGTTCATTCTCTAGGTTTGCTGGCTCGTGGGCAGGCGAGTGGTGTAAGCCAGAATTCAAATCCAAGGCTCCTGACTCCAAGCCCAGCATCTCTACTACCGTGCCTCACTCTGAAACCTTAAAGTGCTCCTGAGTATCAGTTATTACAGTACAAAGTTTTCATTCCCCTTCCCTTTAAGATTGTTTTTGCTTTCTCCAGTGAAAATCTCTCTAAAATGGATCGCACCTTTTCTTCATAACTTCGAGTCATCATTAAAAACAAAGAATTCTAGAACTTGAGCTAGAAGGACCCAGACACCATCTAGTCCAACTCCATTATTTTAGAAATGAGGAAACAGGCCCGAGGCCACCCAGGTAGCGTCAGAGGCAGGATTTGAACCCAGGTGCCCTGACTCTGAAGTTAGTGCTCTTTCAGCAGTACTACATCAATTAGTTATGCTCTGCTTTGCCACTATCACTGTCACAAGAAATAATGGGCCACTTATGCTTTTCAAGTTCTTGCTTCTGTCTTCTATAGTTTCTCACTTCTTCCCTCCCTATCAGACTACCAGCTGCCATCTCTTACTGCCCCTGCCTCTAACAAAACCCTTCCTAATTCACTGTAGGATCAATCTGTCAACAAGCATTTATTAAGAGTCTGTGTGCCATGGTCCATGAATGTACTGGAATATCACTGTGCTATCTCAAATGATGGGTGAACCCAGAGAAGCATGGAAAGAGATCTGCATGAACGGATGCAGAGTGAAGTCAGCAGAGCCAAGAACACCAGATACATAGTGACTACAGCAACGTAAATGGAGAGGACAACTGTGTAACAAAAGATCAAAAGCAAACGTACCAAAAACATCAAGACCAAGCAGCACTCAGATGGAGAGAGGAGGGGACACGCCTGTCCTCGCTTCCTGGAGGACGGAGGACAGAGGTCCGCAGGTGTGACATGCGGCACATGACGTCAATTAGTTGTGCTGACTTTTTTTTCCTCTCTAAAAAATTTTATTTATCGCATGGGGAGGCTCTTTGGGAGGGAGAAAGGAGGGAGCAGGGAGGGAGCCTGGGTGCCTCCCCTCTCCCCCATGCTAGGCTCCACAGCACAAACATAAAAGGGAGACATTCCTTGCCCTCCAGGAGCTTACCTCCTAAAGGGAGGAATTAACAAGTTCATAGAGAAGTAAATACAAAATAGTACACACAAAACAGGTAGAAGGAGGTTTCGGGACGGGGAGCTAAGAGCTGTGGTCATCAGGAAGGTGCTGCACCTTGACTGGAGAAGGCAGGGGCTTCACAAGTGAGAGGTGAGAGGGAGCATTCCAAGTTGGGGGGTGGGACATGTAATGCTGCAAATGGTGATTCACATATAGGACAGCTGGCCAGAGCACAGAGGGCATAAAGATAAGTGGTGTGCAGTGAGACGGGAAAGAAAGGCCGCAAGCAGATTATGAAGGACTTTAAATTCCAGGAGTATGTTTATCTTCTCGCAGAAGCCACTAAAATTCCTCAAGCAGGAAGGGACACGGCCATGGCTGCCCTTCAGGACAACAGATTTGGCAGTGATATGGAAGGAGACCCTTAGGAAGCTATTGCAACAGTCTAGATGAGAGGTCAGGAGGGCCTGGAGTAAGGTGGCCCCGTGGTAAGAGTGGAGAGCAGGGGCCAGACACAAGAGATGTGGAGGAGGTGGAATATGGCAACCACTACTCCGATGCTTAACACAGCACCTGACTCACAGTAGGTCCTTAATAAATGTTTACTGACTGACAACTGCCCAAATCTAAAGGGAGAGGAAGAATCCAGGATGACCCCTAGGTTGTAAACCTGGGTGCCTGGAAGGATGGTGCTCCCTTTGATAGCAGGCACCCTGCCTGCTATAACTCACTGGATCGAGGAAATAAACTCTGAATGAAGGCCTGTCCTAGGAATAAGGTGTGTGAGCTTTATCATGACTGTTTGGACTGTGCTGAGGGCTTCTTTGTGTACTTCAATGGTCTGTTAAGGACACTAACATGTTCTTAATTAATCCAGGGCCAAACCTTGGTGTTACCTTTGATCTCAAGGACAGGAATATTCCCATTCATCTTTGTATCTCCAAAGCTTCCAGCATAGTGCTCTGCACAGACTGGCCATTTTACCAAATTAATTTTTCCTATACGTCTCTCACATTTATTCCCTGCCCCTGTCTATTCCCAGGCATCAGAACAGCTCAGCCTTTATTGCCTGATACCAGAGGACCACTGGATGTTAGGGCTCAAAGAGCCCAACATCCTCTTTGTGATCAGAAAAGAGGGGCCTAAATAGGCTACAGGAACACCTAGCTGATGAAATCTCACCATGAATATAGTCAAGGCTTCCTAAACGGTCTCTCAGTTGCAAATCTCTCCCCTTCCCAGCCCATTCTATACAATACCAACAGCCTCAGCCATTAACTCTTCTTTTTTTTTTTTTGGAGGGGGGAAGGCAAGGCAATTGGGGTTAAATGACTTGCCCAAGGTCACACAGCTAGTAAGTGTTAAGTGTCTGAGGCCACATTTGAACTCAGGTCCTCCTGACTCCAGTGCCACCTAGCTGCTCCTAAGCCATTAACCCTTCTGCAGCTGCCCAATACCTAGCCCAACAAATTCAAACTCCTTGGCCTGGCATTCAAGGCCTGCCACTAGAAGCCCCCAAGTGAACCTTGTGGTTTACCTCCCACTTTTCCCTTACATTCACCCTATACTCCAACCAAACTAGACTCTTCTTAATTTCCTAAACATATCTTATACTTTCAAACCTTTCCTCAGACCATGCTCTCTACCTAGAATATCTCTCTCTTACCCTCCACTACTCTGTCAAAATCCTACTCACCCCTTAAAGCTTAACTCAAATGCCAGTTTTTCCACAAAAACCTTTCCTGAAGCAATCTCTCCCTGCTCTGTAGTCCTTACAGTCAATATAACTCACCTAATACTACAAGTCAGCCTCTAAGTATGGACAGGTGGAGTAGTACATAGACAGCCAGCCCTGAACTGGAATCTTGCCTGAGACACTTTAGCTGTGTGCCCTGGGCAAGTCACCTGTCTCCTAGGGCTGTTGTGAAGAGCTTTGCAGACCTCCAAGTGCTCCATCAATGCTGGTTCTCAACGCTGTTTTGTTATTATTATTATTTGGGTACTCATCTACACACACACACACACACACACACACGGCTACAAGCATCTGGATCCAGGAAACACCATGAAGTACAGTATCTCTATCTGTTCTGATGACTTTAAGATCTTCAACCCTTTGCTTTTTAGTAACATTCAAAAGCCACTCTCCTCCTCTAAAGCTGGTGTCACTGCTTTACTCTTCATTCTTTTATGTCCATTTTCTCCTTAAAGACCATGGGTAAAATGTATGAAAAGTTTTGACATATTTCCTCTCTGAGCGATCTTTTGGAGAGTGTCCAGCTTCATGTTTGGACACTTAATGAGATCAGCCCACAACCCACAACCTACTGTAATGTGTGATTTTTATCAACTAGAATTTCCTATATTGCTCTCATGTTACAATACATATACAGTCATCAAACAATAATTTACATGTTTATAGATAGTGCTTTATAGTTTATAAAGAATTTTTCCATCCATTATTTCACTGGTCTTCCCAATAGCCCTATAAGTAAGGTAGAAAGGGAAGGAATTATCCTCCCTATTTTTACAGCTAAGAAAGACTGAAAGGGATAACATGGCTTGCCCAAACTCACAAAGCAAATACTTTAATGTCCCCTAACTTATATGTAATCTCTTATTTTTATATCTATGTCTCTATATTTTTAACATTAAAATATTGAATATCATTTGTCACCAGAGTTTAATAATAGGTATTTAAATTACCCTCAGAGTCTTGTATCTAATTCTTCAACATGAAAGAAGAACAATGAGTATTATCAAATAAGAACAGAAGGGATAAAGAGAAGCTGGGGGAAAACATCCATTTTTGCTCAGTTCTCCTAAAACTTCCAAGTTCTGCCCCTAAATAAGCAGAATATATTTACAGACGACTTTGGTTCCTGAGTAAGACCATGCTCAACGGGAATTGATTCAGTGAAATGACGACCAGGAAGAAAGACAAGGTCAGAGTAACAACTCCCTCAGTCAAGCCACGATGCTAAGTTTTCCTTTGATCTGAGCACGTTCTCTGAAAATTAAAGAGAAGTTCCACTTATCCTCTATTCTACAGGGCTGTCAGGAACAGACCTAAACAGATTCAAGCCAAAGAGAAATACAATATAGTACAAAAGGTTCTGAAAATATTGATCCCACTGATAAATGAAAACATTAAGACTTCCTCAAAATTGTCCTTTTAGAGAAATGACAGCTATTTATCAGTACAGAAAACTCAGAATATGTCCAAAGAAAGAGAATGCATTTCTGATTCATCCTGTATAAGGTTATGCAATTATTTACTTCTGGATTTCAAAGTCCCTCTTTTGACCTGTTATTCTTTTATTAGGTGCTTGTGATTAGGCAGACACATGTCTGCTAACATTTGCCACCACTTATATAATGTAAACAATGAGTTTTCTTTCCAACTCCAGCTGTGAACCCAGATGGTGCTTTTCCTGGAAAGCTACAGGAAGCAGCATCAGTATGCACTTCAGGTAGGAAGATGACATCAGCCCCTCACAAAAGCATTACCTCACCTCCTAAGCCAAGGAATGAGTCACCCAGAGAGGCAGCTGAAGTCTCTTGGTAGAGAAAATGTAGGTTACAGAGAGGCATTTTATACATTCCACTGATCTGCCCGATGGTAAGTGGCTGTTTGTTCCAATTCACTGCTCAGCAATACATTCCCTAATTGTTGAGTGATTTGCTTTTCCCATTAGCCATATTTTAAAATGTTAATGTCTGGGGGGTTTTTGTCCAAAAAAAGAAGAATGCATTTTCACTCCTTTTTTTTCTTTTTTTATAAAAATTAAAATTTGCCACATTGGTCAGAAACACAGATGCAAACATCCAATCAGAAAAATCTCTATCTGTAGAGTCACCGAGTAACTAAGGGAAGTATTTCATCCTCTATTTCTGAGCAAATCAAAAGGCATAATGAAGATAAATAGAACAGTTACTAGGGAAAGTCACCATCTTCATTCTGGCTTCAGCAAAAGGGAACTAGCGCTGGAGTCAGCGTTCCAAAACAACATGCAGATGGAGCAAGGGACAGCAAGGGAAGACAGAAAAAGAGTAGGTGCCGGCCGCTGCATCAGAAGACAGAGGAACACTATTACACATAAACACAAACTTACTTTACCTGAATGAAAACATGGATTCCCCTCCCCGCCACTTGCTTTGCCTTCAGTGTGAAAATGTGCATTTTCAAATACCACCACCTGCCTTTTGGCTCTGACAAGAACCCTACCAGCAACAATCTACAAACCCAGTGCTCAGGCACGTAGTGTGTTTAATTGTCCCAAAGAGTCTTCAACCCCAAAGTAACTGCAGGTTTACCTGGCATGGAAATAAAATGCAAAGATATAACAGGATTATTTGGCTTCTAGTACTTTCTGGGGCTGGCTGCATCTTCTCTCATTCCCCTTGACTCACTGGTTAAGGCAGGAGAGTCGGAAGGCTCTTGTTCCTCACTGCCATTTCCGGGTTCTCCCCCTACCTTCCTCACCCAGGAACCTCTTCTTCTTTGGGGTTCATGTAATTCATATCCATCACCCAATCAAACCCCTGGTAGCTATTGTCTACAGAACTCCTTCCTTCCTTAATGAGTTCGGTACCTGGCTCACAATTTTTCTCTCCTCCCCAACGCCTGACTTTATAGTAGGGGACTTCAACATACACAGTGACTCCCACAAATTGCCTAACCACTCAGTTCCCCAACCTACTCCTCTATCCTAATTCTGTCACACAGGAAGATTGTCACAGCCTTGATCTTGTATTACCCACAAACAACCCACCTTAATGTTCAAGAATTCTGAAATCCCCTTATCTGATCATAATATTGCCTTTCCACCTCTCCCTCTGCCTTCTTTCATCCACATAGTGACCTCCAGTCCTTTGTGCCCACTCAGTTCTCTCCCAGGCCATGTCCCCTGCACTGGCTCCTCTCTCTTCTCCCCATCTTGACCCCTTGGTGAACCAGTTTGACTCTACACTGTCTTCTCTTGAATCTCTACCCCCCTTACTGTATCATCAGTAACATCCAATCAGACTTGGATCACTCCTACATACAAGCTACTGAAGAAAGGTGGGGGGAAAAAATCACTCACCTGTTCTGAGTCCATTACAAAGTTATGGAATCCAACCTCAACTGGGCCCTCACTGCTGGTGGGCAATCCTACTATATACTTCCTAATCAACTCACTCTCCCACTCTATAGCAGCTCTTCCAAACCTCATCCCTCTTAAACCTCCCATGGCTCCCCTCCACCCAGTCCACTCAGTCAGCTGAGAACCTTGCCTCATATTTTATAGAAAGAAATGAGACCCCTATCTCTCTTCTCTCCTCTTCCTCATCTCCTACCACTAAGGTACCTTTAGCCACACCCTCCTCCTTCACGCCCTGTCACATGATGAAGTAGCCTTACTTCCTACCAAGGCTAAACCTACTACCTGTTTAAGTGATCCTATTCCATCCCATCTCTTCCAACAGACTGTCCCCTCTGTCGTCCTCACTCTATCTCCTGTCTTCCAATTCTCTTGGTCTACTGATTCATTTCCTACTGCCTACAAACATGCCCATGTCTTCCCTATCCTAAAACATTTCTCACTTGGTCCTTTCCAACCCTGCTACCCATGTCCCTTCTGCCCTTTGTAGCTACCTCCCCCATAAGGTACCTACACAGTGGGTACCTCCTCTCTCTTCCTCTGACTCTCTTATCTGTGCTACTGATTCTCAAATCTATCCTGCCCCTTTCCACCTCCTAAAGTCTAGATAACTGTCTTTCTTCCCTACATGCAATGATACCCCCAGAACCTGGCAAAGTGCTACACACAGTAGGTGCTTAACAAATGCTTGTTGATTCATCTAGAATTAAAAAAACAAATAACCCTTGGAGGGGAAAAACTCTTTTAATAGGCAATCATTTTTAAAATAACCAAAAAGAACCTCAAAAATACTGTCAGACACAGTGGTTTCTGTCTAAATCTCCAACAACAACTTTCACAGGCAATTTCTATTTACTGAAGGTAAAAAGGACCAAGGGGAGACAAAACTGCAAGACCACCCTCCCACTGGCTCTTCAGCTCACCTGCTCATGCCTCAGAAGGACCACTCCCCACCAGCCTCTGTGGGAGGGAGCCCCCGGATATTACCCAATATATGGAGTCGTATGAGAGCAGGAGGACAAGAGCAGATGGTGTGGGGTAGGGCTTCTTTGCCTTTTGTGTGTCAAGGACCCCCTTTTGCAGTCTGGTGAAGCCTCTGAACCCCTTCTCAGAGTCAGATTTGAGGGCAACATTCAGAACAGAAAGAGGCTAAACATCATTTAGGAATCATTGAAAAAAAGAAATGTATTTTTTTTTCAATCCAAGTAAAGAGATGCCATGAATTCCATCCATGAAAATTAAGAATCCCTGGCATGGTTGAAAAAAGAGGTCAGGATTTGAAGTCAGAGGCCCTGGGTTCAAATCCCAGATTTGTCTTTTACCACCTGTATGACTTGGGCAAGTCACTTTACTTCCCAGGGCTTCAGATGTATCATCAATAAAAATGAAGACCTGACCTACACAGCCTCACAGAGATGGTGCTGCCAGGAAAGTTCTTATGAAGTAGAGCACAAGACCCTGGAGATGTTCTTTGATCAGAAAACTTGGCCAAGCAGTCAGAGGGGCCAAGTCAGAGAAATGATGTGGGTGGTTACTCCTAATCCTTCTTTTATGGCCCTTGTATGATTGCTTTGGTACAGGGATCTCCCAATAAGAAAACTTCCTCTGTCTAAGTTAACTGGTAACTGTTCTGTAACCTACAAGTCTTCTAGGTGCCCAGAGAGCCAAGAGATCTCTCACTCACTCAGGGCTCCAGTGCCAGTGTCTCTAGGGGCTGATTATGAGCCTTGTTCTTCCTAATTTTGAGACTGGCTCTTGCCAGTAGGCCACACTGCCTCTCACATAGGCCAGAAACCGCTGTTCTATAGTCAACGGTTTCTCAGAAAGGGTATAAGTCATTAAAAAAAAAAATCACCCTTCTTCCCTGTAAGGTCCTAACTCCAAAGAAATCAGCAGTCACTGTCGCAGACAGACAAGTGGTGGAGACAGACTCAGACACAATACTCCTCTGTCCTATGCTCAACCCCCAGACCAGAAAATTTTCTCTATTAAAAGACCAGGAGCAAGAGTGACGCATTAATTAGCCCATAAGCCTGCATCTTCCTGGATGTGAACATTATGCATTTTAAACAATTATCTCCACCTTCCCTGAGGCTTATTAGCTGCAGATTCAGTGACTAACAAGCTGTGCATCCAAGTCCTTTCCTCAAAGGCCAGGCAAACCCATTTCTCATCTGGCAGTGTACGCACTGGAAATGAATTAGTTCAGTTCTCAGCATCCTATCCAGCTATAAGCCAAAACATTTTCCAGGGGCTAATAAAAACAAAATTAAATCAAAGCAGTGTTTCATTTCACTGATTAGTAAAAGGCAATTACTGACATAATTACCAAAGGTGGCCCCGCTATATGATTGGCAGTCATTTTTCAAGCCAGAGAAATCGCAATTTTAACGGTGACAGCCAAGCACAGACTGGGAAACTTAATTTCTTCTGATTCAGACAAACACACAACCAAATAGAATTCAGTTTAATTTTTAAAGTCAACTATTTAAGACAGCAAACTAATAGAGCAATAAAAAATAGTCTGTATTTGTAGAATGTCACAAAAAATTTTGGAACTTACTGAATTTTAATTTACGAGTACAGAAACCTAATAGCTAATGGCTAACATTTACACAGCTCCTCCTATGAGCCAGGCACGGTGCTGAGCGCTTTACAAATATTGTCTCATTTGGTCCTCACGACAATCCTCAGAGGTAGATGCTATAATTATGCCCATTTTATGGCTGAGGAAACTGAGGCAGCCAGAGCTGAAGTGACTTGGCCAGGGTCACACAGAAGCGTGAAGTGTCTGGGGCTAGATCTGAGCTCAGGTCTTCCTGACTCCAGGTCTAGCGCTCTGTAGACCCTCTGTGCCACCAGCTACTTCAATATTGCCCAATTTGCAAACTCTTGAGTCTAAAGTGTTTTCATCCTGGGCATAATCTATCACTTCATAGGACCACAGACCTAAAGCCAAAAGAGACTTCAGAAGCTATCCAATCCAACCTCATGTTATACAGATGAGTGTGAGGAAGGCTAAGAAACTTGTCCACCCTGACAGCCAGGCAGTAGCATGAGAGGAAAGATTTCAACTCAGTTCCTCTGACTCCAGAGCCAGTGCTTTTTACCACTGGATCACACATTTTCCCAAGGTTTTAACAAATAATTTACTGTGTTTGAAAAGAAAGCATGATCATTTCTGAAGCATCAGCAAATAACTGAGTCAATTTTACTAACATAAGAGCTATTGATTTATAAATTATTAATCTCTACAGGGGAAAAATAAATTTAGTTAGGAAGTGTTTAAGGCAGGAGTCAAAATAACTTTCAAAATTTCCTAAAAACTCATGGTTTATGGAAAGAAAATGCAGGCATACAATATTAAATCCTTTCTAGAGTATCCATGAGCTCTGACAATTTAAGTACATTATTATTAGCTGGGCAGCTTGGCCTTGTGGCTAGAGAGTTGGCCTCCAGGTCAGAAGGGCCTGAGTTAATATCCCATCTTTGACTCAGACTTAGCCATGTGACTCTGTGCAGGTTATCTCCCCCTCTTAGCATCCCAGGAAACTCTCAGACTCAAAGACACAGAAAAGGCTCTAATCTGCATTAGCAGAGGAAGGGCCTCCCTGGGAGCTCCCTACATAGATGAACTCACAGGTTAGATCAATATGAATTAATTCATCAATTAATGAAAGTGTTTGAAAAGGCTCTCTGAAAGCCAACAGGGAAGGAAGAGCTCCAGAATCGCATTGTTTTTGCCTTCACCAGTCAGAAACAAACTCATGCCTCATTGGGTTTAAACATTGCCGAATTAAATCAAAACCCCCAAACAAACACTACCCATGGAATCACAATCCAAGGGGGGTGGGGCTGTTTCTTTTGTAAACAGACAATTAAAAAAAACTCTCTGCATTTTAACACAAGAACAATTATATGGCAAGTTTTCGGTCAGGTGACAACTGATGAGGCCCTACTTCAACAAGTGTGCCAAAGTTGAACAGATGGGGTTTCTGTACTTGTGATTTCTCTTTTATAAGAACTTTTTCTTGATGTCTTCTTCTTAATAACATCATAGCTATCTCTGGCATCCATCCCTCCCTTTCTCCCCTCCACACACACTCCTCCCCACCAGCCATCCCATATAACAAAGAATATTTTTCAAAGAAAAAAAAATCACGACTGATTGATACACTAAAAAAGTTTGAGGACCTGTGCCACTCATGACATCTGTGGAGGGGTGGGCTGGGGGAGTTCTCTCACGTCTCTTCACTGAGTCATGTTTGATCTGCTCCGTCATTCTGCTGCCTTCACTTCTGAATCTGTGTGTGGTTGTTCCTTCCATTACATTGTTCCAGTCACTGTGTTTATTATTTTCTTGGCTCTGCTGATTTCACCGGCACCAGTTCATAGAGATCTTTTTATGCTTCTCTGGATTCACGACACCCATCATTTCTGACAGCACAATGATATTCCATTACTTTCACCAACCACAATTCGTTTAGCCATTCACCTGATGGACATTTCCTTCCCAATTCTTTGCTATCACAAAAAGGACTGCCACAAATATCATGGCACCTTTGAGAATTATCTTATCGATAAGCCCAGGAATGAAGTCTCTGGTTCACAGAGTATGGACAGTTTAGTTACTTTGCCCACATAATTCCAAATTGTTTTCCAAAATGGTTGTGCCATTTCACAGCTCCAGCAACAATGAATTAGTGTGCCTGTCATTCTACAAATCCTCTAACATTAATTAATGCCATTCTGTCATCTTTGACAATTTGTAGGGTATAAGGTTGTTTTGATTTAATTTCTCTTACTCTTAGGGATTTGGAGCACCATTTCATGTGGTTGTGAAAACTTTGCAATTCTTCTTTTGAGAACTGTTTGTACATATCCTTTGGCCACTACTGGGATTTACGACATTATTTTAATGCTTGTACGATTTAAGAAACTATATATGTTATATTCCCTTTGTTTTGGAACAATGGGATAACAAACATTGTATGGGGGAGGTCAAAACAAGAATATTTAATATGATGAATTTTTAGGACAGTCTATGAAGACTTTGTCAAGGTTGAAACTGCATATTAATTAGTACAAGAGAGAAAATGAAATTACACATCAGGTGGTCTTTTTTTCCAGAATTTTTTAAATGTTTATAAATATTAGTTTTACCACCTCAGCAGATATACATGGCACAGGTATCTATTTCACTAAACTTACTCCTTTTAAAAAGCTTTATTGATGTCTTTCTTTTTTACCCCATAGTAAATTCCTGATATAACCCACCACTTCTGGAACCACACCATGCAAGCCCCATCAGTTTCTCCACCAAGAGGCAACACAGCCTACTAGAAAGGATCATGGCATTGGCTTAGAGTCACAAGGACACAAGGTTTGAATCTCACCTCTGGCATCACAAGTGTTATGATTCTTGGAAAGTCCCTTAACCTCTCTGAGCCTCAGTTTCCTAATCTGTAAAATGAGAACAGCACCTACTTCACAGGATTGATGTGCATATCAAATTAAATAACATATGCAAAACATTCAGCAAAGCTTAAATGCTACATAAACATCAGTCACCACAATTATTACCATAGAAAAAAGTAGGTTAGATCATCTACATTATATTTCATCTGAATTAAACTGCCTTTGTGTGGCTAGGTGGCACAGTGGAGAGAGCGCAGGGCCTGAAGTCAGGAAGACTCATCCTCTCGAGGTCAAATCTAGCCTTGGACACGGGGCAAGTCACTTAACTTTGTCTGCCTCAATTTCCTGGAGCTGGAGAAGGAAATGGAAAACCACTCCAGCATCTTTGCCAAGAAAAGCCCAAATGAGATCACAAAGGTGTCAGACATAAACGAAACAACTAAATAATGATAAATATATTTGGGGCAGGAAGAAAAGTTAGGAAAATCAAAACTGTTTTGCCAAAAAACATTATCTTCCTATGGCATACAATTCAACTCCAAACATTATGCAATAGAACATAATATATGTTGCAACAGAATATTCTATATACATAATAGAATATATATTCAATAGTAGTACATTCTATATATATATAATAGAACTGTCCATCTCTTATTCTCAGAGAAAAATATTTCTTTTCATTAACACTGTTTCCAGCAAAATAATCAGCACACTTTTTTATCTCTCCACTTTGTGGCTGCAGTAGTCTTTAGGAGCTGAAAAGTTCACCATCAGCCTGGGTCAGCTGGAAATGACTACACCAGGGTATACACACCACTTTGTCTAGAACACTTCTGCACCAGGACCAAAAGATGGCACCTCTCAACGTAATTTGTTCAGATGTTTGATCAACCTACTGTCAAAAAAAACAGTTTCCTAATCAAAACAACGGAAAGCAATGGACAAACATAAGGGACAAGAAGTTGAGTTTGGCTGAAGCAAAAGTGCACATGGAGGGGGATTATTAGGCAACAAGGTTGGAAATCCAGGGAGGTCCTTGGATGCCGGAATAATTGGAAGATGGCCTCAATATGCCAGAAACGACTGCCTGCCACTAAGAAGTCCATAAATCCTAGAAATCAGTGGGAATAGCAGTGGATTGGCAGGACTCATGATTCAGATTTAAAGAGATGTTAAGGTTTTACAAAATGCTTTCCTCACAACAAGCCCCTGAAATTGGTCGTGTAATTATCACTACCATCACTTAAAGACACTTAATCTTAGAAAGACTAAGTGACCAGCCCATTGTCCTAAGTCTGGTAATATGCAAGACAAGACTGAAACTCAGGTTCTCCTGATTCCACATCCAGTGTTCTTTCACACTGCCTAATATTCAATGATGAGCTCACTGAGGTTGATGCATTGAACTGGGAGGTGACTCCTTGCAATCCAACGAAGGAAGGCAAAATTCATTCTGAACTTTCAAAGTTCTAGCTGGCCAGATCAGTCTTATCATTCATGCAAAGTAAATAAGGAAAAATGTTGAAAAGCTACCCTCTCCACACAACTCCCTTCTATGTATTCAAAGAATATATTCATGATCATGCCGATCTTTATAGATGTTAATTAAAAGTATTAAATGTCAAGAGTTAAGTGGTAATGGATAAATAAAAGCTGCTTTTCTCTGTGACCCCTCCAGCTGGAAAATGAGGTAGAGGTCTCCAGGGATCTCAGAAATTAAAAGGGAATATTCACAGTTAGTGAAAAGGAGAATTTGCTTCAGAAAATATGAGAGACAATAAGATCCCTTTTTTGAGGTACTGGTCCAGGAAGACCACAGACACTGCACTCTGGGGAGCAAATGAGGGCAAAAAAGGAAACTTCTGTACCTTCGAGTGCTCAGTGGTGTCACAGAGAAAAGCCTTGGTACACCAGGGATGAAGGGGGACTTGAAAGAGAAGAAAAACTTCTTGGCTAACAGGCGAAGGACATGGGCTAGGAGCAAAGTAAACTCAGGTCATTAGATCTCTCTCCAAAGAAAGGGAGCTCTCACTAAACAGAACTCCTGCGCTGGACTCCAAATTCACTGTAAAGTGCTTTACAAACCTTGAAGTACAATGTACGTGCCAGCTCTTGTCATTATTATTAAACTCTTACAAGTTCTCATCGCCCTAACATTAGCTGTGCTGAAACCAACAAGCACAGAGCCTACATCCTCCATTTTGGCCAGCCAGTACCTGGCCAAGAGCCTCTTCTATCTCCCAATATATATCTCAGTTTCCCCAATCAGAGTTCCTTTCCCGAGCCTCTGGCACAAAGTTTGCTTCTGACAATCTTCTATGAGTATGAAGAACAGGACAGGTGGGCAGCCATCTCAAGGTCATGGGTGGGGACCCAAATTCCTTTGAGGTATGGGTGGGGGCAATAAAGGTAGGGAATCTACCATGTTATTATAGGCAACCTATTATTTTCAGATTTTTCATTTTTATTTCTTTAAGGACAGAATATGAAAATCTGCATCACCTAAAATACTACCTCAGGGCCATTTTCCATCTAGTGATCCATTATTGTGAGAGAGCCTCTTGCTACATAAACTCATATATGGGAACCTTTCCTCCTTGCATAAAATTCCCAAGTTCTAAGTAATCTATATATGTGAGAGAGTAGAATGGTGGATCCAAAACAGCTTAGATAAACCAGAGAAGGTGAGACAAAGGAAGATGGGGAAAATGTGATTTTATTGTAGTAAAAATAGTTAATAGAGGTGCATTTGTAAGTGAGTCACTAAACATGCACAATTTCTCCTATTTAAATACACACATACACAAGTATGTTGGTGACAAGGGGCATGTGGGGTTCACTTTAGGTTCATGCAAACAAACAGCTTTCTTTTCTAGGCACATTCTTGGTTTGCAAACACAAACATGCTTTGTACCACTCTACAACATTACCTCAGGTGGACAGCAGCTTACAGTCTTCTAGCAGGGGCAAAGTCCTATGTTTGCTGATCATCTCTTAAGTCTCGCTTAAAGGAAAACCAAACATAACCCCAGAAAATCCAAATAAAATCATATTTAGTTGTAATGACTTTGCATATAGCATCTGAAAATCTTACTGCTTTACAGTCAAAATGCATGACAGCTTGAGGTTCACATAGAAAAAGCAAACCCAACATGAGCCTGGTCTCCAGGAAATCTGGCAGAGCTCCCTTCTCTCCCCCTCACCCCCACCCCAGAAGAGCTGCGTGTTAGAGTATAGGCAAGAAATGTATTTGGGAACAGGTTCTGTACAACACCCCCCTGGGGGGAGAAAATGTGGTTGGGCTTCCTGGAGAAACTAAGCAAAATCATGTCCCACATCCTGTTCTATAGAGTTGTATGAGGGTGGCAGCTTTCCAATGAACGGGAATGATCCTTGGCCAGGACTGGCGTCAGGAAAACATGGGTTCAAATCCTGCGTGAAAAATGTGCTAGCTGTGTGGCTGTGGGCAAATCACTTAACTTCTCAATGTTACACACACACACACACACACACACACACACACACATGCATGCACGCACACACGCGCACACATACACACACACACACACCACCAGCACCACCACTATCACCATCACCACCACCACCTCCAGCACCTCTCTAAGCCTATAAATTGCAGATGAGTGCCTAACCTGGATTGCTGAAGAAATTTACACACACACACAGAGTTTCCTATACTGATGGATTCATAGGTCCATCCAAAGTCTTGTCTCCCACTCTTTCCCCTTCCCCAAATGACAAGTATATAAGTCATTCCCAAACATTCCCAGAGCTTTATATCTGCAGGTGATCTTCACTCTACTTTTTACCAGCCAAGAAACTCTGAAAATCTGGGAGTAAAATCACAGATGGGAAAACTAAAATTAGCCCTAACTCAGGAGGTACAAATCATTACAAGACCAATGGGAGCCCCCTCTTTGGGCACACAGGGGAGAAGAGCCAGCAGAAGGAATCATAAGGACAAGAGCTACTCCTTGCTTATCTACACTCACTACTTCAGGGTGGGCTTTCTGTATGTGCAATAACATGGGTCAGGAGAATGCCTGATTTAAGCAAAGAAAAGTGGCCCCAGAGACATTAAAAGACTTGTTCAAAAAGAAGGCAGAGGGGGCTAAAACTCAGTACTTCTGAATCTTAACTTGCTCTTCTGAAAGACATAGAGATTCTTCTGAAATGACATGGTAAGGAATAAAGAGGGGCCTGTGAGAAAACATCGAAAATTGTCAATAGGGTTATAAAATGTGGATTTCCAACCAATAAAACTCAAGAGTTTTGTTGTTCTAATACAGCTGTGGTTCTTAGAAGCCCTGAGATAATGCTAATAAACTGCATGTACACTGCAAAAAAGAAAAAAACTAGACCAAAATTTAATAGAAAAACAAAAGTCTCACCTCTGGTTTGCTGAGGCTGGATGACACCAGGGAGCCAGATCCTACATCTAAGTCCCACTGTTTTCTACCATGATCATCAGGATCCAATGCAGCGATTCGCCCATCCAACGTACTGATAATCACCAATGATCTATAATTTTAAAAACAGTCACCAGTCAAAATTTAAAGAACTACCAAGAAAACATTTAATAAATGAAAACACTCTCAATTCTAGCAAGTCCATTTTGAGATAGTGATGAGGGAGAAGGGGTGGGGGATTTCTAACAAAATCCTTTCTAGGTTCATTGTTGAAAAAAGAATTTATTGGGCCCAGCTGTCCTTTGGCAGAGTCATAAAAATTTATTGTTTCACGGAGGCAAGGGGCTGCAAGCTGACGGGGATTTAAGACAAAGTTATAAAGTTATGCTTTTCAGCGAGCAGGGGGAAGATAGAAAGAAGACCTGCAGAAGGGGAGGGTTTAGTGTGACACTCTTCAGCGGGCAGGGGTAGTGATAGAAAAAGCCTGCAAAGTGCTGGGGAATAGAGGTGCCGTTTTAAAGGCATAAAACTGTCAGTCAGAGGCTCATTATACTAACTAGGTGGGCAAAGGTGGGATTAGGGAGGAGTCTGGGAGTGGTTAAGTGCTTAAAGGGCCATGCATTTTTAATATCAACCGCACAGACGTATTGCCCATAATTGACTGGGAAAAATCTGATGGGAGGGGGAGCGAGAGGTGTGTTTTTTGCCTTGACATGTCACTGAGTAACTTTTTGGTCAAGGATAAATGACATAGGTCCAACGTAGCTGCTGGGAGTATAGGTTTGATGTGCCAAGTTTGGAAGCTAGACTGATTAGGGACTGTCTCAGGAGGGAGTTATCTCCTTGATAAAGTTGTTCAAGGTTTCCAAAGCGCAGCTGGCCGCTAAGAACAAAGGCGTTATATATTTCTCTAAGAATACTTGAGTGATTGATTCACGGGAAACTATCTAGCAGACTATGGGAAAAGACTTTGAGGCTGGGGGCAGGGGGAGAAGTAGAGTGAATGCCTTTATGGCTGAAGGAAAGTGTGACTTTTACAGCTTAATGGCACAGGCTTGTTACACTGATGTGACATACATAGTTACCCAACCACAAGTGAGATTTTTACAAACTGGGGTACAAAAGCCTCCCCCAAAATGATACAGAAGCACCGCTTCAATAGGAGGCAAGAAACTTTGGAGAGAGAAGAGAGAAGAGAGAAGAACACTGATATAGTCACTCTAGCAGGTCTAGCATTAAAACAGGTACTTTTGGCCCAGAATTATCAAGATGGGTCTACAATCAAGACAGGCCCAGACTCAAGACAGGCATTCATGGTCTAAGATCAAGACAGATATCGATGGGCTCAAACCAAGACAGACACTTACGGGTAAGAATCAAGACAGGTGTTTATGGCCTAAAATTAGGATAGGGACTTAAGGCCTAGAATTAAGGTAGGCATTTATGAAAAGGGGAGGTAAGTCTCCTTTTTTCTTTCACTTTTTCTAATTAGTTTGCAACAACTTTGCCTTCTTTTCATTTGTTGCAAAAATTGCTAATTCAACCATTAATACAAAATAATGATCTGGTAAATATTCCACTCATATCTTTTTCTAAAATAATAATCCCAGTAAGTTCCAGAAATCCAAACTTTTAAAAAATCTTATAGATTATGATTCTTTTTAAAGATTTATTTATTTTGAAACTGAACACCAAATAAAATGGGCATTTCCACATACAAAGGACAGAAAAGAGAATTGTATTGAAAACTGCAGATCTCTATCATGTAGTTTTCTATTTAAGTAAATAAAAAATTGGAAAATGTAGTTTCAAAGTTGTCCTTGTCCATGAGAAGCTAATTCTCTATTGAAGAGGTCAATTTCCCTCCAAAACATTTATTAATTTAATTTCTGAAAAATATAAACTATAGGCAAACAAATCATAGAATTAACCTAAGAGAAAAGTAACAAGAAAAATTCCTCCACATTCTCAGGATACCTTCCTAAAGAATAGAGCAAGTAAATTGATATGTGGATTTTTTAAAAGATCTTCAAATCTCCAACTTTTAGAAACTGACCCTTTCCACTTGAGCAACAAGGAGGCAATTCAGTTTCCATTAACCCTCCAAACCAATCAAAGGGGCAGTTTTGTATCATCAATTCAATTTTATTTTACTCAGTACATTAAAGATCCATTATTTTCTCAGCATGTCACTTATTGGAGCAGAATATATGTGACAAACTGAAACGTTTAACTGTAATTTACTGGAATCATGATTCCGTTTTTCCAACTATTCAAAGGGTCTTCACAGTGAAAAAGAGACAAGATTCTGGCACTCAATAAGTTTACCAATCTCAAGAGGGAATCAGGTAGACTATCACTCTCACATATAAACATCTCAACTCTACCCGTATAAGTACAGGTTTTACTGAAATTTTTAGGTTCAATATCTCAAGTCAAGAGCAGTAATTCTGTTACCAACTTCCACTGAACACCAGCTCTGGGTGTGGTTGAATAAAAAATTAGAGTATGATTTTCCAATTAG
Organism: Pseudochirops cupreus; assembly: GCA_028627135.1. Lineage (NCBI taxonomy): Eukaryota > Metazoa > Chordata > Mammalia > Diprotodontia > Pseudocheiridae > Pseudochirops > Pseudochirops cupreus. The sequence continues at coordinate 29,473,023 of CM053581.1, forward strand.
TTAAGTCATTTTATTTTAAGTCTCTTTTTAAAGAAACATTAATGCCTAGATATAACTGGGTGTCTTTTAAAGGAAATTTTTATCTTTCACTATTTAAGTTAACTAAGATTTCCATAGGTTTAAGTAGAGTTTATAAGAGTGAGCAAGGCTCCTAAAGCAGGATCACTATGACCAAACATCCTAACCTTTCTTTGGCTAGAAACTTCCATTTAACTCAATCTTCTACTTTCTGCTTATAATTTATTGGGGAAACACTCCCATCTGACTTGCCAAGTTTCCTACTTCTTCCTTATCCTTATGAAAAGCAACGAGAAGAAATCCACAGAGCAAAATTTTGACTGGCCTAACAGTTTTTTTTTTCCCCTAATCTATTAGCCAGCTTCATATTCTGAGGGTTTTTCAAAAACCTCAAAAAGTTGGTGGTGTTACTTTCTCTTTAGAAAATGACTAAGAGCTACTTCTCAGATGCTCTGTATTCTCTTATTTCAAACTAAGGAATGTAATTCTAATTAACTGCAAAAAATAAAACATACTTATTACATTTTTTTAAAGTTAATTCTGTATTTGGAAAAAGAAAAGGCATCTCATTTATCACTTAAAAACCCTGAGAAATTAAGTCAAGTTCTCAAGCACAACCTATTTCTATAAAGTTACCAGATTAATTTTTCCAACTAACAAAATGAGGAAGTAAAATGGTGTTTTATAAATCTGAGCAGGATGGACAAATTGAAAAAAATCAAGCTAATGAATTACATGTTTTTTGAAACATATTCAATATACTGGCTGTGTGGCCTGGGGCAGCTTAACTTCTCAGTGCTCTGGAGGGCAGGCAACTCTCTCAATTTTGGCCTGGAGGCCACATGCAGCCTTCTAGGTCCTTGGGTACAGCCTTCTGACTGAGTCCAAGTTTTACAGAACAAATCCTTTTATTAAGGGAATTTGTCCTGTGAAGTTTGAATTCAGTCAAAGGGCTGCACTTGAGAACCCAGAAAACCACATGTGGCCTCGAGGCCAAAGGTTCCGCACCACTGCTCTAAAACTATCAATTGCTAAAAAGACTGGGAACTGCATTGGTAGAGGGAGTTTCTGTATGTGGGAGTTCCCAGTCAACGAAATCTGGAGTTTCACACCAATGAAATCACAGTTCCAATCTCTATCCCTACATTTTTTAAACTTCTATCTTAATTCTAGGCTAACTAGAGAGATCAGATACCTATATTTTACAAAAAATTAAATCTCAGCACCAGCAGACCATTCTAATACATAAGCATGACACAGAGCCATCACCCCACAGCCCTGGCCAGCAGCCCAGCCTTTGTTAATACCAAGCAACTGAAACCCAAATACTAGCCTGATTTTTTGGGGGGGGGAGGGAATAGGCACCACAAGCCAACTGGTTCATCCAAACAAGATACCCAGTATTCTCCTTCATTTTAAGGAGCAGTATTGTCTGGAGAACTGGGATGAATTAGCTATAAGACACGCTACTGGAAAGTTTCATGCATTGGCTACTTGGATAGCACTAACCTTAACCTGTGCCAGCGAATTTCTACCAAATCTAATAAATTCCACAAACACTAAATGCCCAAAGTGTCTTCTTCTTTAGAGCCTTCTAGGGCACTTCATCTGATTATTTCCTTTGACCTGTCAACTCTTCCATGTATCAGGCCTCTGGGTACTTGAAATAACCCTCCAGTAGATTATAAATTCCATTAAGGCAGAGGCTATGTTGTTGTAGTGCCTTAACAGAGCAGAATGTCTTATACAATGTTTGTTAAACAAAATTATTTTATTTTCAACATAATTGATGAATGAAATTAATGAAAGAAAAGTATTTTTATGGGCTCTCCTCAGGCATGGTCTCTGGTCAGGTAACAGATTCTATAACAAAAAGCTATTTTGAATATCATCATAGGCCCAAATGGAACTAACAGGTAACACGGGCAGCCAGCAGCGTTGGCTAGAGTGGATTTAACTAAGGGGTATGAAAAATGCCTATTATTCAGACACATAGTGGAAAGACCAATCCACCAGTCCACATATCTGGTAGGAGTCCACATATCAGGTAGGAGAAATTGCAAAACTGAAAAGGTAGAAGACAGTGGGAAGGACTGTGTGTGGAAAACTGTGCAAGACTTGAAAGGCCCTACTCTTTCAAAAAAAAACAAACAAACAAAAAAATAAAACAACTAATCTGGAAGTACCACACAGCTATAAATCTTGAAATGCCCTAATCTCTGAAGAAACTAGTCTATGGGTGATCTACAGGTCAAGGGAGAGAGGGATGGTACATAAAAGGAGACAGAAGCATTGTTCCACTAATCACTTGCACATGAGTGTGTCAAAGAGACGGCATTCAGGAAATATATGATCAGAAAGGAGGCAGGTCAAGTTATGTATTAAGAACAAATGATAACAGGTCACTATGCTGGAAGGAACTTGAGAGATCCTTTAGTCCAGCCTCTGAAATCTAACAGATGAGAAAATTAGGCCCTAGATGCCTTAAGTGACTTGCTCAAAGTCAGACAGGTAGGGGCAAAAGTCGGACTGGACTCCAAATTCTGCGTTCTTTCCACTGTACCAGACAGCTTAAGTAGTTCCCTGGCACCCACAAAGTATGAAAGGACCTCCAGCATGCTGGGCCCAGCATGGAAGACAACATGAACAAGCACTGAAAGAATGCGGCAGGATGAGAAGAAATGGATGGAGCGTAATTTTCATCAATGGAGGTAATGCTGCCTGAGAAGGTTACAAATCCATTGAAGCATCAAAGTGTAAGTGACTGCCCTTTGAAACTAGAAACATCTAGGTCTAAATGCCGGAGATAATAAGCAGAGGAGATCACTGCAAGGCAGTGTGGTGCAGTGGTAAGACTAGGACAGAGTCAGAACACCTGAGTTCAAATACTAACTCTTCTACTATTGTCACTCTATTTTTTTCATGGTTTTATCCTTCTGCAAATTGTTTCTTCTTTCACAAAATGACTGATACGGAAATATGTCTTACATGGTTGCACATACGTAACCTACATCAGTTTCCTTACTGTAGCTTCTTAGAGCCACAGGTGAGAGTCGGGCGGCCGGTGGATGAGCAGCTCTGAAAAAGGCCCTCCTACCATGGGTGCGAGGACTCCCAGAACACCACCACCATGCTAGATGAGGGATACATGTGACACCGACCTTGCCCTCAAAGAATATAACCTCATAAAAAGAAAATAAATATGATTCAGGAGAGAACGAGAGCAGTCAAAGCCCTGTGGGATATATAGAAAGTTCAGGCCTCTATAACATATAACCAAAAAAACCACAAACGGATGGGCACAGCAGGCTTCAAAATAACACTACAAAGAATGAAACTGTCTACTTTTTGCCAGACAGGGAAAAATTTACTATGAACGTGAATCAAAGTTCTCATCCCTAACTCAGTTTTCTGTACCCAGTCAGACCACTGATCGATCTGAGCTAAAACTGGAATTTGTAATAAACGAGAAAGAATACTAATGAGAAAAAGATACAGTATTTGAAGATTTGACCTTGAATTAAATCAGCTATTGAGTTTTCTAAAATGGGAAATGGACAACAGAAATGACAGTGACACTGACTATAATTTCATCCAGAAGTTAAACCAACATGAATTAACTATTACAGAAACTCAGAAAGCACCTTAGCAAACATTCATCTTACTTGCCAAACAGATATGACTGCCAAAGATAACACCAGTTTGGAAAATAAGCCCATCTGTAAAATCTTACAAAGAAAGATGATGAACAATTATAAGCAGCATCATTTCATAAAGCAGAGAGAAGCAGTGACAGGTTTCAATGAAAGTTTATCAAGATAACCAATGAGGCAAAGTCATCCCAAGGGCATTAAAGCATGAAAAGAGAAAGAAAACTACATAGAAGAAAGTGGAAAAGATTTGCAAAAACTTTTCCATCAAACTCTGTCTTACACATGGACGCCTAAAATCACAGACCTGAGGGTACTTAGAAAGGAATAAAAAACAGCACCCAATTTAGAGAACAAGGATGGAAAATGGTAACAGCAGAGTGAACACAGTGGTTTAAGATTTGCACAGCGTTTACAGATGTCACCTCCCTTTGATCCTCATAACTCCATCGCTATTAAATCCATGGTACAAATGGGGGAACTGAGGCAGACAGAAATTAGGTGACTCACCGACAGTAAGTGTCAGAAGCTAGATTTGAACTTGGGTCTTCCTGATTCCAAGTCCAGCACTCTATTTACCCACTTAGCTGTCTCAAGAAGAAGCAGCACAATTAGATTAAATAATAGAAAAAAAGACCAGTGAAGGCTCTGAGGGATCTCTGCGAAGTATCTAAACTAGGGGAACACACCAAAGGTGTAGAAAAAAATCTCAGATCTTAGTGATATATTTTTTTTAAAAAAGATAAGCAAGAAAGTAGCTACGACTGACTTAGATGCCTGTTCTCCTATCTATACAATGTCTTTATGAGGCCATCCTTGGGGAGGATACTCCTAAGGAGCCAGCAGGCTTACCCAAGCACAGCTAAGAAATGATTCAGAGAGACTAAAGTACAGGTCCAACCATGGCACTCTCCCGCCTCGATCCCACCATTCAGTAAACCTTTGTTACTCCCTATTATCTCCAGGATCAACCATGTTTGGTTTTCAAAGCCCTTTACAGCCTAGCTCCTTTCTACCTTTCTTACACCTTATTCTACTGTATCGGCAAGCACCCTAGCATACCTAGGGCAGCTACTAGCACAGGTTCTTAGATCTGCTTTTCTAAAGGAAAGCAACTCAAAGTGGGTTAACAATCTTACTTTAATCAA
>CM053581.1:29478338-29547948 GCA_028627135.1 Pseudochirops cupreus
GAGACTTTTGACTGACTAAATGAACGTACTGTCTAGGGGTGGAGTAGTACCTGGATTGAATTGGGAACTTGCTAAAGGAACAAGTTACACTGTATTTTGACTTTTTTTTTCTGTTCTGTGAATGTTTGCTGAATAAATGGGGTTTACTATGCTGGTAATCTGAACCTTGGAAGTTGCCTTTGCTTGGCATTACACCATCTTCTCCACAAGGACATGATTATACTGACAGCTAGCTTTTATATAGCACCTACTATGGCCAGGCACTTTATCACATTTGATCCTCACAATGACCCTGGGAAGGAGGTACAATTATTATCCCTATTTTTTTAGTTGAGGAAACTAAGGCAAATGGAAATGAAATAAAAGCGTTATCAAAAAGTTTGCTAAAATTTCAGCAAACTATTTCCACAGCATTCTCCTAACCTGCTGGTTAATGAGCCTGTCAGAAAAGGACGTGGGGTGAGCTTGACATGACCTGTTCTTTGATGAGGCCAGGCTGGTTCTTGGTCACCTAAATGCTTCCCTTTCTCAACGTTCACCCACCAGTTCTTTAATGAGCATTAGGACTGGAGTCGGGAAGATCTGAGGTCAAATCTATCTTCAGTCACTGTGTGATCCTAGGCAAGTCACTTAATCTCTTGTCCATCTGTTTCTTCAGCTGTAAAATGAAGACCACCGGGGTGGCTAGGTGGCACAGTGAATAGAGCACCGGCCCTGGAGTCAGGAGGACCTGAGTTCAAATTTGGCCTCAGACACAACACACACACAAAAACTAGCCGTGTGACCTTGGGCAAGTCACTTAACCTCAATTGCCCTCCAAAAAAGGAAAAAAAAAATCAAAACACAAAATGAAGACCACAGGAGCACCTACATCCCAGGTATTGAGAACAAATGAGATGATATTGGTAAAGTCTTTAGCATAGTGCCTGGAACATAGCGTGGATGCTTAATAAATGCTTCTTCCCCCAATTCAATTAAATAAATGTTGATTAAGTTTCTGTATGCAGAGCAATGTGAGAGAGATAAATGAGGTAATTCACTGTTCCTGCCTCTGAGGAGACAGATCAAAAAATCACAGAGTTGGAAGGGACTCCAGTGGCCATTTCATCGACCTCTGCCCTAGGACTCTTCTTGAAGACCTCCCATGAGGGGAAGCCCACCACCACCTCTCTGTGGCAGCTCTTCTCTGGCCAGCTCTGACCAAACCTAAATTTGCCTCTTTGCCATTTCTAGTCAATGTTCCTAGATCCACCCTCTGAAGCCAGAGTCTAATACCTGCCCCATCTAATATCCCTGACAATTCTTGGAGACAGCTGTCATGTTCCTCCACCCCATGTCTGTTCTTCTCCACTTAGTTTCTCCACCCTTCGCTGCTTTCCTGTTCCATCACCTGTACTCTGACCTCTCACACCTTGACATGATAGTTAATCTTCCCAGCTTTCCATTGTCTCCCTCTAGCCCTTTTCCCCCTTGTCCTATCATCATTTCTCATCCTTTTCCCAACCACAGCCCCCTTATATTCCTTGTTGAGAACCTGTTGAGAACCGCTAGACAAGGCCACTCCACTGTGGTCGCTGGGTCCCTTCCATATCTGTCCTGACTGTTTCATTACAGTCTTTTCACTTTTTCCTTATTGACTCCCTATCATATTCTCCATCATGGCTATTCCAAACCCTCTCTTCTCAAACTGATTACACCAGACCTTTGCCCCTTCCTTCTCTCCTCCTGAACCTGTCTGAGAAAACTGACACTATCAGGAGGTCCCCTACACCTCAAATCCCCTTAATATCCTCTTCCTCTGGCCTCAAAGGATGGCATGGTCTTTGCCAAGGCCAATCCTTCTCCCTGTGCTCTTGCTCCATGACCTCCCATCTCCTCTAGAAACTCACATCTTCTATGGCCCCCTCTAAGAAGATTAACAGCTAACATTTATCTAGCACTTACTAGTGCTAAGCACTTTACAATTATTATTTCATTTGATCCTCACAACAGTGATGCGTTGACTCTATCTCATTGTTTTTCTCTAGGTGTATCCCAGGGCTCTGTCTGGGGCCCTCACCTGTGCCTTTGGGTTAATTTCTTACCTTTATATAGGTGACTCCCATATTGAGAGAGAAAGAGAGGGGGAAGGGAGGGAAGGAGGAAGGGAGAGAGAAAAGAGGGGGGAAAGAGAAAGAGAGAGAAGGAAGAGAAGAAGGAGGAGGAGGAGGAGAAGAAAAAGAAAAAGAAGAAGAAGAAGAAGGAAGAGGAAGAGGAAGAGGAAGAGGAGGAAAAGGAGAAGAAGAAGAAGAAGAAGAGAGAGAGAGAGCATGCCCATCTCTTTCTTGAGTTCCAGTCCCATACCACCATCTCCCTAGTCAACATTTCCTGCTATATGCCTCATCATCACCTCAAATTCAACATGCCCAAACTAGGATTCATGATCCTCTTCCCAAAGCTCACACCTCTTTCCTTAACTTCCCTGTTTTTCCCAATGGCATCGACATTTTTCCAGTTGCCTAGATTCAACTCTCAGTCTCCCTCAGCCCTGACACCCTATCAGTGGTTAAGTCCTGTTTATTCTACTAACACAACATCTCTGCCATATGACCCTTCTCTTCTCACACCATAGCCACCACAGTTCAGAGCCTCACCATCTCTTACCTAAACAGAAAGTGTCCAACATACCATCCCGCAGCACTCCCATATAGCCCAAACAGATTAAAATGTAATTGGAAAATATTAAAAATAAAAATATGGTAAAACATAAATTACATTAAAGTTATTTTCTAAGTCAATATGTTGCCCACAGAAATCCTTATGTACTACTTTTCCTTTTGAGTTTGACACCACTGGCCTAGAGTATTATAACAGCCTCCTAAGTGATCTCTGTACCTTCAATCTCTCCCCTGCCAATCCATTCTCCATATACCTGGCAAACTGATCTTCCTGGAGCATAGTTCTGACCACACCATTCCCCTGGCTCCAGTCTATCTTTCCAAACTGATTTCATATCACTCCCACTCATGTGCTCTATGTTCTAGCTAATTGGGCCCACCAGCTATTCACTGTACTGGACATTCCATCTCCGGTGCCATACTTTTGTATGAGCTGTTGCCAACCCCTCCAGTGCTCTCCCTAGTGTCCTTTAGAAGGTAGCTCAGGTTAGCATTCTCCAGCCTTGTGTTTTCCCAAATTTCTATCCATCTGTCTATCCATTTATTTCTATATCTGCACATATATATATATGCATATGTAAATACCTAATACATACATGCACACTTGTGTATTTATATATACAAGTGTGTATGTGCATACCTACATATATATATATTATATTTACATGTGCTTATTTCTCCACATGTTGTTTCCTTCCAATAAAAGGTGAACTTGTTGATGGTAGGAATTGTTTGTTTTTATCAAGCATTTACTTCGTCTTGGGAACAGTGTTGTGGAGATGACAAGATAAATATAAGAGTTTCTGCCCTCTCTTCTCTTGACCCACAGAATTATAAAAACTCTTGGGAATGTGAAGCTGAATTGATAGGTAATTAAAAGGAAGAGATGATACAAAAGGTTTCTGGGCAGAAGGACGAGCATCAAAGGTGGCATTTACAAGGGCAAGGACCTCTCTTACCTGTTCATCTTCTGGAAGGTTCCATCTGTTGACCTAGTTGTTGCATTTTCCATTGACTTGACCAACCACTGATGCTTGAAAAATTCTTGATGGTAAACTGCAAAGCTGAGATGTTGAATCATTAATGTGAAAGAACAGAACTCTCCCAAAGATGGAATGAGAAGAATTTAACTCTATCCACCAAACACTGGAAACAGAGGGAAATAGATGCACAACAGCAGGGGGCTTATGTTAGCTCCAGCCAACACCTTGACAACACCAGCTTCATCTGTACAATGAGGACAGTAATATCAATGTAGTTAGTTCGTGCTCTGAGGGGATTATCTGAACTCCCATTCTCACTGGCAGCCTGGGTCCCCACAGTGTGACTACTACCTCTCCTTCTAGCTGTAATGGGAGGGGGTGGTTCTAATACAATTATACAATTCTATGAAGTTCTAATTCTATAGAGTTCACAAGCTCCCGTTGGTGTACTTCCCACCATGATTATGGATTAATTATCAATTATTCATCCAGACTTCATTAGTTTTTAGAAAGGAGTACTTACTAAAGTAGTATAGCAAGAAGAATTGTCACCAAACTTCCCCCCCAAAATCTGTGATGTTCTCCCACCAATACAGGGAGAATCCAGGAGAAAGTGGGCTGAAGTTCAGAGAGCATGTGTTGGGAAGGGCTAACTCACAGCTCTTTGAAGTCCTTTTGTTGGGATCCTCAATATATTCCCCTTAGGTGTGAGGTAGCTTTCTTGCCGGGCTCTTTGTAGAGCCTTGAATCACACTGTCCCATCTGTCCTTGACCCTGGATGCAGACACTGCCAGGTCAACGAGCTGTTTGAAGGACAAGGGATGCTCCTAGGAAAAAAGCAAGGAAGGTGGGAAATCTAAAATCCTTCAGACCTTTCAAAACTCACAGGGTCTTCCTCCAACTGGGGAAGAAGACTGAGACAGACCTGGGACTCTTCTCTTCCCCCAATCAATTCCTTTAAAAAAAAAATTTTTTTTTTTTGCAAGGCAATCAGGGTAAAGTGACTTGCCTAGCGTCACACAGCTAGTAAGTGGCAGTGTCTAAGGCCAGATCTGAACTCAGATTCTCCTCACTTCCAGGTCAGTGCTCTTAGCTACCTCTCAATTCCTTTACAAAGGTTTAGCTAGAACACTCCTGGACTCTATGCTAGCTCCAATTTCTTGGGAACAAACTGACTTGCAAGTCAATAGATGACCCCCAAGGTATAACCAAGATTTGTTGGTTTCCTAGGAACCAAACTCACTACAATTGATCAAAATCTCTTTCCACAATGAGTCTAAAGCCTATGATTGATTGGTTCAATACAGATGTGTTCTCATCGAGGTAAGGCAGCAGAGCTCAGCATCTTGAGACTTACTTTAAGTAGAGTGGGGTGATTTTATGGATTTCTTTCAGTAAGCCCCATCCTGCCATCTATCTGCCAGAGCTGCTAAGAGGAAAGAAGTTTGTAACCCTTAAAACTCTATAGAAATTTTAGTTATCAGGGTGGCCAGGTGGCACAGTGAATAGGGCACTGGCCCTGGAGTCAGGGGGACCTGAGTTCAAATGTGATCTCAGACACTTAACACTTACTGGCCATGTGACCTTGGGCAAGTCACTTAACCCCAATTGTCCTGCATTCCCCCCTCCAAAAAGCAAGAAAGCAAGAAAGGAAGGAAGGAAGGAAGGAAGGAAGGAAGGAAGGAAGGAAGGAAGGAAGGAAGAAAAAGAGAAAAGAAAATTCTAGTTATTATGACTACCTTTCAGAGACAACTAGGTTGCTTTGAGTCTCCTACCTTCTTTCTGGGCCTCAGTTATAGAATCATAGACATAAAGCTGGAAGAGACATCAGAGATCACATAGGCCAGGGTAGGGAACCTGCGGCCTCCAGACTTCCGGTAGCCCTCTAGGTCCTCGAGTGTGACCCTTTGATGGAATCCAAATTTCACAGAACCAATCCTTTTATTAAGGGGGTTTGTTCTGTGAAGTCTGGATTCCGTCAAAGGGCCAACCTCAAAGCCACAGGTTTCCTACCCCTAATAGACTCACTCCATTTTGAAGAGAAGGGAAATTGAAGAGAGTTTGTCCAAGGTTATGGAACTAGTAAGTTGCTTAACTAAAATTCTAACACCAGGCAGCACTGGCTTTAGAATCAGAATTCTTGGGTTCTTTCATACACTATTGCTTAGTATTTGTGTGACCTTAGACAAGTGTTCTGCCCCCCTCCCAGGGGGTTAGATTTCCAATTTTAAATCTACTATCCTATGAGTTAGAATTCCTTCTCAGAACACTGTCTGTAAATGCACAAAACACATAGGATTACAAGGGAAATCAGTTCCATTAAAAATAAGTATCAAAATTTTGAAGAAAAGTTTATGAACACCAGGTTAAGTGTGTTTGGAGGTGGTGGGCGGGGGAAGGATGGGGAGAAAATTTGTAACTCAAAATCTTGTGGAAATGAATGATGGAAACAAGAAAGTAAATAAATTAATTCTAAAAAATAAATAATTAATTAAAAATTTAAAAATTAAAAAAAAAGAGCGTTTGGAGGAAGACTGAAATGTCAGTAATCTTACCAAACCACAGGCAAGTTACTGGCTCCTTCCCTGATGATCCCAAGTCTCCTCATCCTTCAGAAAACCTTCACTTAACTGCACCCGCTCCTTCCAGGTGCTGTCCTAGATCTCACACCTTCGTTGTACCCAAGCTGGTAGACAAAGTCTCCTCCACACATTGCAGTCATTCCTCACTTCCGACTTCCCAACCTTTGCCATCTGGGTGGGTTCAGACACCTCCCCCTGCTCACAGACACTGCTAATGTTTCCCACACCTGCTACTCCACTGAACATCTCTCTGCAAGGTGATAGACATCTCTCAGCTTGCTGAATCCGATGGTCATTTCAGCTCAGCTCTCCTGCTTCTTCCCCTCTCTGCAGGCTGGGACACGATCTCCAGCTCCCTTTTCCTGGATACTCTCAGTCTGTCTATTCCTGTGACACTACAACTGTCTATCTGACGTTTGCCTCTTCTTCAGCAGGCTATTCTACATCTCCTGTCCAGCTAAAAGCTGAAACCATTTTAATTTGTGTTTTTATGCCCTCTGCACCCAGCACGGGTCCTTGAATGCAGCAGGTGCTTAATAAAGACTTGCAGAGTTGCATTATAGATCTAACCTATCCCTTCTTTCCACGGTACTCAGCTCTGGGGACACAAAGTAAGGCCTGCCCTCAAGGAAATTACATTCTAGAGGGGGAACACGTAAATGACAAGATAAGTAAAGAATCTACACAGGCAGAGGGGAGGTCATCCCAGAAGTGAAGGTGCCAACAGCTGGACTCGGAGGAGGAACCCAGATCAGGAAGGGCCTCTTTTGAAAGGTGGGATTTGAGCTGATCCTTGAAAGCAGAAGTCAGGAAAACTAGGAGGCAGGAAAAGCTAGGGCAAAGGCATGGGGGTGGTAGATAGAATATTCAGTTCAGGAAACAGCAACTAGTATAGCTACATAGCTTTAGTGTGTGCCCAGGAGTAAAGTGTAGGAAGTCTGGAGAGGTAAGGAGGGGCCAGGTTATGAAGAGATTGAATTATACCATTAGAGAGCAAGGCTGAGCCCAGTTTGGGAAAAAGGGGATCGCTGCTCTTCAGCACAGTGCCTCCAACACAGATGCCGGTTGGCCTGACTAGTTGATTCTGTCCCTCTTTCTGCAGGGATGTGTTTGAAATGCTCCAGTCAATCTATGCAGCGAAAGGTCATCTTGGTTCCTGCCCTTATTCTCCTTCCCCAAAGAACCACGGTTCTGGGTTGTTATTTTGTGATGGGCGGAGCTGCCAGGCACTCTAGCTCGAGCCAGCTAGCTGAGGCTTTCTCCCCAAAGAGACTGCAGCATTCAGGCTTGGAAGGCCACGGACCGTCAGCCTGTCCTCCACTAACACTGATGGTCTGATGAAAAAGCGCCTAAGGGAGTGGCACCTATCCAAGAAGGGCAGGCAGGGGCCAGCTTCCTGACACAGGATTGCACAAGCTATTCCTTGATGGGGAAAGCAATTTTCTCATGGCTCATGAGTTCAAGAAGCAGGGCCATCATTCCTGTTCTGTGGGGCTTTTCCAAGAATCCTAGTAAAAGCTTGTGGGGGGGTGTACACATACATAAAGATACATACACGTACATATAAATACACATGTGTATGTGTGTATATATACATGTGTACATATATAATAATATATAATATATAATTAATTAATATACATGTATACATATATAACATCTCCCTTAATTACTTTAATTACACCTTAAGGTTTGCTGTTGTTCAGGTGTATCTAACTCTTCATGACCCCATTTGGAGTTTTCTTGGCAAAGATACTGCAGGGGTTTGCCATTTCCTTCTTCAACTCATTTTACAGATGAGGAAACCAAAGCGAACAAGGCTAAGTGACTTGACCAGAGTCACCCTGCTAGTAAGTGTTTGAAGTCAGATTGGAGCTCGGGTCTTTCTGTCTCCAAGTCTAATAAATACAGTCTCTGTAAGGGTCAAATTCATTGCTTCTCTTAATTAATTAAATTTTTTTTTTTGCTTTTTGGAGAGGGGAGGGCAGGGCAATTGGAGTTAAATGACTTACTCAAGGTCACACAGGTAGTAAGTGTTAAGCATCTGAGGTCAAATTTGAACTCAGGTCCTCTTGGTTCCACGGCCAGTGCTCTATTCGCTGCACCACCTAGCTAACCCATTGCTTCTCTTAAGCAAGTCCCCTGACTTGTGAGTTCTGGATGGGAGAAGGGCATAAAGAGCTGGTTTCTCTCACCTGAAGACCAAGGGTGACATGCCAAGGACAGGCAGTGTAGGCAGTGAGTTGATAAGAAGTAGGGTGGGGCCCCCTGAGGATTCTGGTAAAGTTGGCTAAAGTCCAGAGATGACCTGTTCAGGGAAGAGGCTGGAGCTGAAGGACTCTTGCCCTTGACTCAACTCCCCCTTTCTATTTACCATCTGGAGTTAGAGGGCAGCTTGTTGTATGCCAACCTTGATCATGACCCAGAAAACCCAAGAGGAAAAAGGAAAGGGACTTTCTTTCCATATCTCTGCCCTCCCTGCCCCCACTTGGCCCCAACATCCCACTTCTCCCAAGATTTATTGAAAAAGGTAAAAATCTGAATATGTGAACAGCCTGTCCTGACCTTCTAAAAAGCAACACAAGTAAGTTAATGACGCTGGTATCTACTGCCTGTCTAAGTAAATGGCCCTGGCACCTACTACTTGGGCAAGTCTCTTATTTCTGGGCCTCAGTTTCCCTAGGAATAAAATGGTAGGATTGGATTATATAACCAAACCCTAGGGTCTCTTCTAGATCTGACAGCTATGATTCTGATTTCTGATAGAAAGCCTGCTCTTAGGTTTCAGAAATGTGATCATCCGGGAAGAGATTTCTGGGATTCAGCTTTTTAATTCTGAGCCAGCTTAGTCAAGATCAGGTCGTTCCAGATAGCAACTGCTTATTTTCCATGAAGAACTGTGAAGATAACTTGGATATTTTTATTGCCCCTTTTCTTGGGGGAAGGGAGGGGACAGGTAGAAAGGGTGGTAAAGAAAAAAGGAAGTTGTGACTGTTCCTAAGCAAAGCAGCGCAGACCAGCCCAGGAAGTCAAGGAAAGTGGCGTCAATCTGGGGTTATTCTAACTGCAGCCCTGACCACAAGGTTTCTGTTCTGATTATTTTCAGAGAAGCCCATGGGAGTCATTCACTGCATTTTCAAAGAAGCCCTTTGAAAAGGGAGAAGGTCGCAGAACCTTGAATCTATTCTCTCCATTTGCTTTATTTTGGGCTTTTAAAATGTAGAACTTTGTAAAAATAAAAATGTACATAAAGAGAAAGGCTTGAAATATATGCCCTGAATTAATTAAGGTCAACAGTCACACTGAAGTGTCACCAAAGTCACCAAAGCCTTGGATCCCAGACATTTACTAGCTTTGTGACCTTGGATAAATCACTTAAACTCTCTCTATGCCTCACTTTCCTCATCTGTAAAATTAATGAATTGGATTCAATGGATTCTAAGATCCCTTCCAGGTATAAATCTAACTTACTCTAAGTCTCAGTTTCCTCATCTGTTAAATGGGGAACGATAACAGCCCTTAGCTCACAGGGTAGTTGAGAGGATCGAATGAGCCAATGTTTATAAAACATTCTCCAAACCTTAATCAAAGTCCTGTTGTGCACAGAGTGTTAAGAAGCCCTGAGTTCAAATCCCATCCTAGACTTGGTAAATACTCTTTCCCAGTCTCCGTTTCATTATCTGCAAAATGGGTATAGAGCAGCTAGGTGGCCCAGTGGATAGAGCACCAGGCCTGAAGTCAGGAAGACCTGACTTCAAATCCAGCCTGAGACACTCCCTAGCTGGGTGACCCTGAATAAGTCACTTCACCCTGTTTGCCTCAGTTTCCTCATCTGTAAAATGAGCCAGAGAAGGAAATGGCAAACCAGTCCAGTATCTCTGCCAAGAAAACCCCAGATGGGATCACGAAGAGTCAAACGTGGTTGAAATGACTCCACAATAGTGGCGTGATAACAGCACTCCGCTCCCCAAACAGGGCTGTCGTGAGCATCTGATGAGATGATTCGTGTAAAGTGTTTGCAGACATTAAAGTTCCAGATCAGTGTTGGCTCTCGCTATTACTACTGTTTAATTGAGATTGAATGGAATATCTTCCTGCCTTAGGCACAATAATGAGACTGGACCCAGGTTCTGTGAGTGTATCTATATCTACATCTATGAACATATACAGAATGATGCATATTTGTTCATTCAAGTACCTAACAATAAACAGTCGCTGGTCACTCTTCCACAGGAGTCAGTCAATGGGTTGGGTCCTAGACCTAGAGCTGGAAGGGGCCTCAGGGGTCATTTCTGACCAATCCTCTCATTTTACAGGTGAGGCCAAGGTGTTACCACAGGTAACCATCAGAGGTGGAATTGGAACCCAAATCTTTGGACTTCAGTGCTAGTGGTTTTTCCATGGATCTACACTGCTTTCCCAATTCACAGAGCAGGACTGAGCAGGGAGATGGCAACAGGCAGAGCCGCCCTTACCTTGCAGCCTACAAGGCTACATGGCCATCTCCAGTCGTCCTGATCTGTGTCTGGCCACTGGACCCAGATGGCTCCAGAGGAGAAAGTGAGGCTGGTGACTTTGACCAGCCTTGCCTCACTTAAAGCCAATGTACTTGCATGTCATGGTATCACCTTCCTTTTGTTCTTTGAGAACAAAAGACAAACAACGATAACAATAATGAGGCTTTATAAAATCTTTTGATCACAGTCTGAGTGAAATCTGCCAAATTCCCAAAGATGGAAGTCAGTTCTGGCTCCCTCATGACTTCTGAAGGGGAGCCTGATTTCACACAGACAATGACCCTGGTGGGGTCCGTGGAGTATAGCCTTGCTTCCAAGAAGAGAAGACCAATGGCAGGCCATGAAGCCACACTTTTGATAACTTTAGAGTCCAGTTCAATTCCATCCAACAAATGAGAGGCAGAATGATGTAGTCCTAGACAGCGGCCCAGGAAAATCTGGCTTAAGCTCCTCCTCTGATGTATACTGGCTGTGTGACTTTGGGCGAGCCATATAATTTCTCAGTGACTCTCTAAAGCTAGACAGTAGTGAGAACAGAACATTAAAGAGATGGCTGGTAAATATTGGTGATTGACAAATGTCAACATCCCTCATCCGAGGGATCCCTATACCAATAACATTACAGGTTCCATTGTAAAAAGTACAGCTAGATACTAGTGATATAGAGACAAAATAAAGACCATACCCTGCCCTCAAGCAACTTACATTCTGCTAAAGGATACATTTATCCCCCAGCAGAGGATAAAGAGGGGCAAGGAAATACGCTATTAATTAGAGGAGAAAAGAACCCTAAAATCAGGAGGCCAGAAAAGGCCTCCATCTGGAGGTAGCCTCCAAGATGAGTCTTGAAGGAACCGAAACTAAGTGAGCCCATGTTTTTCTGTAGCAACGTTGTGGTAATAATAATCCCCTCCCCTGACATACGTGTGTGCATTTGTGAAAGATGGAAATGCTCATCTTTCTCCCTCGACTTCTATCTCATCACTGTCCTAAGTTATTACTCATCACTCAGGTTCCCCCAAAAGCTTCTGGGCTCACCCAGACTGGGTCTGATCCTGGGTTAGGGCTGGGGGTGGGGGGAGGCCTATCTCAAAAGAGTCATTCTGGTTTTGGCTCATGGCATCCCCATCCAAAGTTTGCTACCGAAAAATTTCACACCTAAGTTTCCACGAAAGTGGGTCATAGGGTCGACAGCTTCCATATGGGTAGTCCAGGTAACATGCATCAGAACAGAGTATAAACCTTTACTTCAACCTATAGAAAACGCATATGATAGAGGTGGCTAGGTGGCACAGTGAATAGAGCACTAGCCATGGAGTCGGGAGGACCTGAGTTCAAATGTGACCTCAAACATTTAACATTTACTAGCCATGCAACCTTGGACAAGTCACTTAACCTAAATTGCCCAACCTTCCCCCCTCCAAAAAAAGCAAAAAACAAAAGAAAAACAAGAAAACGTACATGACATAGAGAATTCACAAACCCCCATAAAGTGATATTGCAAAGGTAAATTGTAACCACTGTAAGTTCCTCCTGGAAGGAACTGTATTTGGGATTGTTGTTGGGGCAAACTTTTGACATCTGGATGGACCGTGAAGCCCTCCCATGTAGTCCTATACTGTCCCTCCAAGACTCCCAGTGCTCCCTCAAGTTTAGTCTCTCCCTAGAAGGTGTGTTATACATGTGTGTATGTACATATATGCATATATGTATGTGTGCATACATGCCACATGCATATATACCCATCTTATTTGCTGTTTTCAGAATAAAAATGAATTTTAAAAACCATTTTTTAGATCTCTAGGCATTAAAATCTCTAGACTATTTTTAAAATATCTAGGCATGCTAATTAATATATTTCTGGTGGAGCTGCAAAATGATGCAAACATTCTGGAAAACAATTTGGAACCGTGAGAATAAAATGACTAAAATGCCTGTATCCTTCAGTCCAGATCTTCCCCTGGAGGTAACTGAGAAAAGGAACAGCCCCGTACATGCCAGATTATTTACTGTGGGACTTTTTGTGACCATTCACCATTGTTTGGGGCATGGCCAAACAAATGTTGGTACATGAATATAATGGAACATTCTATAAGTGACGAATATAGAGAAACGAGAAAAGACCTCCATGAATTAATGTAAAGTAAGCAGAGCCAGAAAACAACAAACTCAATGCCTATAACAGTAAATGGAACCATCAGAAAAGAATCAGAAATGAATATTTTGAAATTACAAAGAACAAAGATGCCCCCCCCCCCAAAAAAAAACATGGCACAAGGAAGACACCTCCACCCATTCACTTAGCAGGGGACAGTAGAAGAGTCACTCTGGAAGTATGGAACATTTCCTATTTTGTCAGATTTTTTCATGGTGTTGGTGGGCTTTGTAGGCTTTTTCTTTTTTCCCTCTTTTTCTTTAAAAAAAATTTGACAACTTGCTGCAGAATAAGATATGGGAAGAAATTTAGATGACATAAAAATAAAATATATCAATAAAAATGTGTTGGGGTTGTTTTGGGGTTTTTTCTGCTTTTTAGAGGGCAATTGGGGTTAAATGACTTGCCCAAGGTCACATGGCTAGTTTTTGTGTTAAGTGTCTGAGGCCGGATTTGAACTCAGGTCTTCCTGATTCCAGGGCCGGTGCTCTATTCACTGTGCCACTTAGCTGCCCCGAAAATGTGGTTGTTTTTTTTTTTTAATCTCTTTTCTCTGGGATCATACTCCCTCCAGAATCAAATTCACCTCCTTTACCCAAGAAATTGGAGTTTTCTTGAACAACCTTCTTAGGTCACATGGGCAAAAACATACAGGGTTTTGTTTTGCTTTTTTGGAGGGGGGAAGGCAAGGCAACTGTGGTTGTGACTTGCCCAGGGTCACTTGGCTAGTAAAGTGTCGTGTCTCAGATCTTCCTGACTCCAGGGCTGGTGCTCTATCCACTGTGCCACCAAGCTGTCTCCAGTATTTATTTTTGCAAGAGTTTTATCAGTGCCATAATGGTTGTCATCTCTTGGGCTGGTAGCACCTAACTTCCAGCAACTTCCCCTGACACCATAACAACCAGGAGGCTATGGCCAGCATATCTAACTTCTCTGTGCTCCAGCCCCAAGCCAATCATTTGCAGTTCTTAGAAGGAAGAGAGAGACTATGTGCATACCAAGGACCAGCTGAGTGAAGATGTGAGAGACACAGAGACACAGACAACGACATAAAGACAGCGACGAAAACAAAGAGACTGCTCCTCAGTGAGCTGACCCTAAGGGTGATGAACTATTCAGTCGCAATAACTCTTAAAGATTATCGGCCAAGCTGAGGAGTTCAGATCAGCATCTACAGAAATCTTTACCAATGAAATCATGAACCTATGAAGGGCTGAACCACCGAATGTCTGCTCTGTGACTTATTGGGCCTTTGGGCAAAGGTGATGAGCCTTCCCAGCAGAACCCTAGGGATGGGTGAACCTTAGCGGGAAATAATGAAGAGAGGAAAGGAATAGCAAGCTCTTTGGAGAAACTTATAATTGATAATGCCAACCATAACTGAACATTACAAGCTGGCAGAGATACCGATGCCAACACTAACTCGCGTCTCTGAAGTGCTTCTAAGTGCTTTTCACGGTTTATCTCATTGGAAGCTCATGACGACCCTGTGAGGTAGCAGCTTTTATTAACCTCATTTTACAGAAGAGAGAACGTCCAAAGTCTCGTATGCATAGGAGGCAGAATTTGAACCCAGGTCTTTCAAGAGACTTTGAGATCCCTGAGGACAGAGACTGCTTCATTTTATCTTTGTATTCTCACTGCCTAACATGCTTGTTCAGTCATTTCAGTCATGTCTGACTCTTCATGACCCCTTTAGGGGTTTTCTTGGCAAAGATATCGGAGTGCTTTGCCACTTCCTTCTCCCCTGGAGTAAGCAAACAGAGGTTAAGTGACTTACCCAGGGTCACACAGCTAGTAGGCCAGATTTGAACTTGGGAGAATACTATGATATGAGAACTCTTGACTCCAAATACAGTTCTTTATCTACTATGAGCTGTCAGAATTTAGAAAACATAAATGGCCAACATGAAACAAACACAAAAGAGCCTGAGGGTGACCGGGAGCAGCGTGAGCAGTTAGGGGACCCCAGTTCACTTTGGGCCTCTGCGTCAGGACCTTGGAGAAGTCACTTAACCTCTGGGGGCTTTGGTTTTCTCATCTATAAAGGAAGAAGTTGAGCCAGAAACTTTCCTTCCAGCCAAGGGTGCTGGCTCAGACCATGTGGAAAAAGAAAGACTCAAAAGGAAAGAAAAGACTGATTCACAGAGTGCTCCCTGGGCAGATCAGAGGTCAGAGGAGCAGCAGCAGAAGGAGACCCCAGGAACTGAGCTTTCTGCTCTGTTGTGTTTAATTCAATTCCATGGGACTTGGTTGTGCATTCCCTATGAGATGTAGAAAAGTAAAACAGAAGAGCAGAAAAATTTTATAAGTAGTAGAACAGGAGAAAAAACTTTGGGTCAGAAGTCAAGGAGACCAGGGGTCTTATCCCAACTGGGCCACTCCTTTCCTGTCTGAGCTAAGCTAGTAATTTCTCCTGTCCCAGTGTCCATCTCTCCTCATTTATAAAACAAAGCGTTGGCTTAGACAAGCTCTAAGGATCTAAAGACTATTAGATGGTGAAGTGGATAGAGCACCTGGCCTGGAGACCGGAAGACCTGAATTTAAATCTGACCTCAGATACTTACGAGCTGAGCGACTTGACCAAATCACTTAATCTCTGTTTGCCTCAGTTTCCTCATCTGTAAAATGAACTGGAAAAGGAAATGGCAAACTCTAGTCCCCTTGCAAAGAAAGTCCCAAATGGGGTCATGGAAAGTTGGAAAAGAGTGAACAACAACAGCAGTCTAAGGCTCTATGGACAAGGCACTAGGATGATATTCTTGGATTCCAGACAGAAGATAGCCCTGTTTCCTTAGTAACCAAGGGAAAAATAGAGAAAAAGCTGTACGACAGACTGGGTGTGAAACAGAGCTGACCTATCAAGAAGAAATCATGAAAGGACTGTTGCACCAGAAGGCTGGAGGAGGTCAAGAAGTGAGCTGGCCGAACTGGGAGTGTGCCCCAGAGGTTTGTTAACAGTCTGACTCATGAATTAAAGCTACATGAAGCTAGTTTAAATAATGACTAACCTCTTTTTAAAATGTGGATATTTTAAATAAACATATATTTGATACACATGTATATTGCACATAAGAGCAGAGATCCTGAGTGTGAGAGGTCACCCAGTTCAATTTCATCATTTTCTAGATGAAGAAACAGAGAAAGAGAAGGGACAGAGGTAAGATTTGGACCCATATCCTCCGATCCCAGATCCAGACTCTTTCTACTGGACCCAATGAGTCTTTTATAACCCCAGGGATAAATCCCATGTTTTGCCTGCAGATGAATGACCTCTGGGGTTAAATCATCAAAATCCATCTTACAGACTGTCATTCTTCTTGGTCATCTTCCAAGGTCATATCAAAGCCTAGGGGATAAAGAGAGACCTTTTCTTCAGCCCAAACTGGTCAACGTTTTTCTCTCTATTGATCTCCATGGCACTTTCAGCAACAAAATCCCATAAGACTTTGCTCTTCCCTATGCCAAGATCTTCTGGTCTCTTCTGGATAGCCTCATAACTAGATTCAGTCAGGTAATCAAAAATATACTTCATCTTTCAAGGACTCTTGAGGACAAGGTTATTATTTACTGCAGTGAACTAACAATTCTTTATAGAATAGCAGGGTAGGGTGAGAAGTAGGGGAGAAGAGGACAAAGGCATAAGACAGCTCCCTAGGGAAATGAGTTCAAATCCTGCCTCAGCTGGGTGACCCAGGGCAAGTCACCCAAACTTTCTCAGCCTCAGTTTCTTCCTCTGTAAAACAGGTCTGGTAATAGCAGCAACCTCACAGGGTTGTTGTCAGAATCAAATGAGATAAGGTGTATAGTATTTTATAAACCTAAAGTGCTAGATAAATGTAAATTATCGTCATCACCATCATCATTCAAATGACAAATCTATTTTGGAAGTCAGCCTTTCTGTCCTTCACTACATGACCAAAACTTGATCACCCCAATATGCTCCTCTTACTCTCTGTTCAGACTAGGCAATGTGAAGGTCTTTTTTGGAGCCCAAAGGGGCTTCACAGAAGAATTAGCCAGTCATTGGTGAAAGCATTAAGTCCTCCCATTTGGCATGTTTAAGGGAAGTCAGAGGCAGGGAAAGCAAGGGAAGGGTACTAGAGTATTTTGCCAATCCCTTCACACTAGGGTTGAGACTCTTACTGACTGCCCCTCACACTGACACCCTCACACTAGTACTGAGATCGACATATTCAAAATGAGACTTTGGTGGAGAGGGTAAGATAGAGACAGTCATGGAAATGACCAGGGATCTTTTGGCCATGATGATCTTCTGGTCATGGAAAGATAGCATCCATAATGGCTCTGGGAGAGGCTTCTAGGACATGGCACATGGTTATACCAGGCTCTCAAAAGGACTTCTGAGTACATGCTTCAGGGAAGTTCTCTCCACAGTAGATTATAGAAATTCTGGGAGCAGGGTCATTCAGGTATTTTATAGGGAGGGGAGCAGTCTTGGTTAGATAGTCTGATTGGTTTCCCACACCTGCAGTTTCAGGCAGGGAGACACCAACCATCTAAAAAATCAGACATTTGTAGTCTAAAAGAGAGGATTCTAGATCTGAGTAGAGGGTGGTTCTGAAGAAAGGAAGGGGCAATAAGAAGCGAGTTCCACCTCTGAAGATGCATGAACCAAGGATTCAACAGAGATTTTTCTGAGTTCAAACAGGTTATGATTCTACATCTGTCAGCCTGATTGGGTTTCGTGGTTACAGATTCCAGGCTTATAATATTACTTACACACACACATATATATGCACATGCACGTACATACATATGTGCATGCATACATATGTATGTATACACATATGTGTACACACACACACATACTGTGCTGGCTGCAAGGAGTGGTAGCACAGAAGCAGAAGAGAGAGAAGTTACTCTTACCAAGGAGATCCTCTTAGAAAAGTGACCTCCCTGTAGGCTGCAGAGCACGGGGAGGATATGAACAAAATGGCTGATGAGAGATACCATAAGTACAAGACCATCTTTGGGAACAACTTCATGAGAAAGTGCTCCAATCTCACTCCCAATTCCAACAGAGGGAAGAGGGATCTGTGATTAATGAAGTGACCATATAAAAGCAGTGGTACAGTACCCCCAAGCCATCAGGAGGCTTTTTGATGGCCTGAGAATCAATCTGTCAACCAATTAGCATTTATTAAGAGCTTACCATATATCAAGCACCAAAGTCAAAATGAAACAAAAAACAAAAATGAAATAGCCCCTACTCTCAAGGAATTTACATTCTATTGACCACAGATTAAGAGAATGAATGAACTCAATTCAGACAGTCCAGATAGGTAAATTCTCAAAATGGCTTAGAGTTAGTTGTTTTAAGATGGAAGAGGCCATTGTCGTCGTGGTCCAGGAGCAGAGCCAGAGAATGTCCAGGCATGAACGGGTCATTGACCAGGCAAGGTGTGGGAGTTTTAGTCTAGGGTTAGGCTGGAAAACTCAGGGACACCTCAACCTGGGGTGAGGTAGATTTCTTTTGGAGGAATCACTGATTATTTCACCTTAATATATTATTCCTGAATACATATTCTGAACATAAAATATATACTGTGTGTTTAACACATATTCCCCCTTGCAGAGAATCCCTAGAGATGATTTGCACTTGATGCAGTATGAAATAAGCAAAAAGGTTAAAAACGACATACACAATGACCACAGTGATATTAATGAAAAGACAGATGCAAGGAAGCTGAGCTCTGAGTAGGCTGAAAAGCTACCTGTGGTCTGCAGAACCAATTACGGAGAGCTAAAATACCTCCCTCCTCTCAGTGAGAGGTGGGGGAATGACTGGGGCAGAATGCTACATACACTGTCAAGGCATGAACACTGTTGTATCATTTGTTTTTGTTTAACTGGTTTTCTTTGTTATGAGAGGGCTTCATTACTGAGGAAAGGGGAAGGGGAGCTATTTCCAGAAATGACTATTTTAAAAAGAGAGGTCATCAATAATGTTAATTTTAATAAACCCCTTAGAAAAGACAGTTTTGTGGTCTTAAGTATATGGAGACAAAGGGTAGAAGCAAAGTGGAAAGCTGGTATTGAAACTGGGATCCCCAAAATGGTCATGGGGGAGAAAGGTTGTTAGGGTTTGGGTAAACTGAGACTTAGAGGCTAAGATCCTACCTTGGGGACCATGATCCAAATTGTTTCCTTTAACTGGGGGTTGCTGTTCAGGGAGACTTAGAAAATAGTTTTAGAAAATTTTTAAAATTGAGAGAGAGAGAGAGAGAGAGAGACAGAGAGAGAGACAGAGACAGAGAGACAGAGACAGAGACAGAGAGACAGAGACAGAGAGAGAAGGAAAGTGGGAAACCAAAGGCAAGGACATTTGTAAGAGGTAGAGCCAATCAGAAGCTGATTGGCAGGCAGAAAGTCTGTAAGGGTGAGAACTGACTTTTTCATAGGTTTATAAAATCTTTGGGAATTGTACAAAATTTTGAGGCTGGGTCTCCTTTGGAGATCTGGTCAACATCTGCTGAGGTACTGACTTTATTTCAAAATCAAATCAAATCCACAAATACTTAACTGCAGTGAGATGTCAGTCTAACATCCTCTCTGCTTGCTGCCAGCTTAAAGCCTGAGCTGAGGACTTACTCTGTTTTCAAGAAGTCCTTAATGTCAAAGGTATGAGTCATTATCATGGGATACCTGTGTATCTTCCTTGTTCCTGGCAGATAATAAACATGCTTGATGATATTAACCACAAAGGCAATTGGTCACCAGGCTCTGGGCCCTCCAGTTTGTATTCTGTTTACCTTGGCTCTTCCATGCTTGCATTACAAGATCCTCGTTACTGATTTACGGGATGTGTGTTGGCAAAAATCATCGAGCTTCTTATCCCCACCCTTGATTGCCCAGCTTGTTCATTCTTTTCCCTACCATCACTCAGAAGTCTCTTTGGTGAGCTACTGGGGCCTCAGAAGACACAGAAGAGAGCCCTCTAGGAGCTGGTGCTGCAACTGGACCTGTCTTCTTTCAATAATACTAATAATGGCTCACATATATATAGAACTTTAAAGATGGCAAAGTGCTTTATAAATGTAATCCTCATAGCAACGGAGGAGGCTGGTACTAGTATTATCTACATTTCATGGATAAGGAAACTGAGGGAATCAGTCAATCAATTAATGTTTATTAAGTGCCTTGTTGTTTGTCCTTCATTCCTGAAAGAGGACTGCGACATCAGGGAGGTGGTGTCATGACATGCAAGTGAATTGGATTTAAGTGAGGCAGGGCTGTGCAAAGTCACCAGCCTCCCTCTATCCTCCTGAGCCATCTGGGTCCAGTGGCAAGATAGAGATCAGGACAACCAGAGCTATGTCTACTGAATGACAGACACTGGGGATACAAAAAGAGGCAAATGATCATCCCTCCCCTCAAGGAGCTCACAGTCTGATGGTGGAGACAAGATGCAAACAAATACAGACAAAGCAAGCTATATACAGGATAAATAGAAAATCACTTGACTAAGAGGGATTAGGGGAGGCTTCCTGTAGAAGGTGGGATTTTAGCTGGGACTTAAATGAAGAAAGTGAAATTAGCAGTCTGAGCAGAGCCAAGAATATTCCAAACATGGAGGACAGCCAGAGAAAATGCCCAGAGTTGAGAGACGGAGGGTCTTGTTCATGGAACAGCCAGGAGGACAGTGTCACTGGATCAAAAAATATGTGTGGGGCAGTAATGTGTAAGAAGATCAGAAAGGCAGGAGGGGACAGGTTATGAAGAGCTCTGACTGACAAAGAGAGGATTTTGTATTTACTTTTGGAGGCAATAGGGAGCCACTGGAGTTTACTGAGTAAGGGAGCGACATGATCAGACCTAAACTTTTGGAAATTTACTTTAATGGCTAAATGGAGGATGGATTGGAGTGAGGAGAGACTCAAGGCCAAAAGACCTAAAAGCTATTGCAGTATCCCATATGTGTGTACTGGGGGATGGCTGTGTCAGAGGAGAGAAGATGGCACATTCGAGAGATGTTGCAAAGGTGAAATCAGCAGGGCTTGGCAACATCTTGAATATGAGGAGTGAGAGACAGTGAGGAACCCACGATGACTCCTAGGTTGTGAGCCTGAGACTATGAGAATGGTATTGTCCTCTACAGTAAAAAGAAGGGTTTGGGGGAAAGATAATAAGTTCTGTTTGGGATATGTTGAATTTAAAATGTCTACTGGATATCTAGTTTGAGGTGTCTGAAAGGCAGTTGGAGACTTGATATAGGAGATCAGCAGAGAATTTGGGGGGGAAAAGGTGGATTTGAGAATCATTAACATAGAGATGCTAATTAAATTTAGGGGAGCTGATAAGATGAGCAAGTTAAGTGGTATAGAAAGGAGAGAAGAGAGCCCAGACAGAACCCTGAGGGACACCTGTGGTTAGAGGGAACGATCTGGAGGAAGATTTAGCAGAGGAGACAAAGGAGTGGTCAGAGGACAGAGAGCAAGGTAACCTGAGGACATAAAGAGAAGAAAGCATCCGGGAGAAGAGAGTGATCAACAGAGTTGAAGGCTACAGGGGGTCAAGGAGAATGGAGGATTTCAGTAACTTTGGAGAGAGCAGTTTCAGTGGAATATTAGGGTCAAAGGCAGTATTGTAAGGGTTCAGAGGAATATAGTGGAGCTAAAAAAAAGCCACCCCTTTTTCATTGAGAAATGTCAAATGGTCATAAGCCCAAAAAAAGTTCTTGGAAGACTTTAAAAGAACTTTAAAAATCAATAAGAGAGCCCAGGGAAAAATTAGAAAAAAAAATAAGCAATCAAGAAAATTATGGAAAGAAAGTTAACCCGTTCAAAATAGAGAATCAAAAACTTAAGGAAGAAAATAATTCTTTCAAAACTAGAAATGGGCAAGGGAAAACTAATGACATCATAAGACACCAAGAAATAATTTAAAAAATAAAAAGAATGAAGCATAGGAGAGAATGTGAAATATTTCATCAGAAAAATAACTGATCTAGAGAACAGATTAAGGATAGTCAGACTACCTGCAAGTTACGATCAAAAGAAGAATCTTGATACAATATTACAAGAAATTATCAGGAAAAATTGCCCTGAAGTTCTAGAACTAGAAGGCAAAGCAGAAATAGGAAAAAAGAAAAAAAAATCTACTGATCACCACCTGAAAGAGATCCCAGGATATAATTTATAGGAATATGACAGCCAAGTTTCAAAGCTCCCAGATTAAGGAGAAAATATTGGAAACAACAAGAAAAAAATTTAAACATCACAGAACTATAATAAGGATTACACAAGACCTAGCAGCTACTACACTGAAGGATTATAGGGCTGAGAACACTACATTTCATAGAGCAAAAGAACTGGGGTTAAAACCAAGTGTAATTTAGCAAGCAAAGTTAAGTACAATCCTGAATTGGGAGAGAGGGGAAGGACCTTTAATTAATTGAAAGACTTTCAGGTATTTGTAACCAAAAAAAAAAAAAAAAGCACAACTTACTGGAAAAATTGACATAAAGGATCTAGGAGAAATATAAAGTAAACATTAAAAACCAGGGACTCAATAAGGCCAAACTGTTTACTTCTTATATACGAAAATATTGGCAGCACTTTCATGACTATCATCGTTATTTAGGTAGTTTGAAAGAAAGGCTTGGGCTAAACTATATATGATGGGGTGATTCTAAAAATATAAAACTGTCTAGGGAGAGATAAAAAGGAGTAATTATCTCAAACAAATGAAGCATGAAAGGAAGAATTGATACTGAAGCAAGTGAAGTGGGGGAGGCTGCTTGTGCTGGAACCTTACTTTCATGGAAAATGGCTAAAGAGGAGACAACATATACTTTTAGAAGGGTATAAAAGTCTTCTAAATTTAGAAAAAAATAAGAGAGCAAGGGCATAGGATAGGGGACCGACTTTTAGAAGGGCGTGTAGATTAAGAATTAGGAGGGGTGAGTGGGAGTAAGAGAGAAATTCTTAGAAAGATAGGTAGATTAAAGTGGAAGCTAGGGAGATGAGGAAGATAGGAAGGCATGGTAGGGGGTGGAAGCAAATTAGACAAATGAGGAGGGATAGTATAAATAGGTTGAGAAAGATGGTGAGGAAAGATAAGAAGGAGGGAAATATACAAGTAATTATAACTTATAATGGAATAAATTTACCAATAAAATGGAAACAGCAGAATGAATTAAAAACCTGAATTCAACAATATGTTGCTTTCAGGAAACACAATAAAAATGATGGATACACACAGAGATAAAATAAAGGATTGCAATAGAATTTATTATGTAACAGAAACAGGGGTAGTAATCATAACCTTAGACAAAGTTAAAGCTAAAATAGGTTTAATTAAAAAAAGAAAAATAGTGTCACCAATATTATTTTAGAGCATTTGAAATAACTAGACAGTATAAAAATACCTGAGAGTATACCTGCCAAAACAGATACAGGAACTACATGAACATAAACATAAAACACTATACAAATAAAGTCAGATTTAATTAACTGAAGAAATATTCATTGTGCATGGGTAGGTAAAGCCAATATAATTAAAATTTTTAAAAATGATAACTTTACCTATTTAATGCCATCTCAATTAAATTACTAAAAATTATTTTACTTAGGAAAAATAATGACAAAATTCATTTGGGAGAACAAAAGGTCAAGAATTTTAAAGAAACTAAGGGAGAAAAAATTTAAAAGAAGGAATTTCATTGGTACTAGACCTTCAACTATATTATAAGGCAAGAGCATTGTTAAAGTGTAAAATGGATAAATTTGATTATGTTAAATTAAAATTTTCTTGTATAACTAAAACCAAAGTAGCCAAGATTATAAGGAAAGCAAAAAATTGGAGTGGGGGGAACTTTCATAAACAATCTCTCAGATAGGATATGATCGGAATGATAGGAATACTGCTGTGAAATAAGAAATGATGAGCTGGTTGATTTAGAAAACATGGAAAGACTTGGACCTATGAAGGAAGATGCTATCCACCTCCGAGAAAGAATGGACAAATAGAAATATGCATAGTGTGGTCTTATATATGTGTATACATGTATATACATGTGTATATTTGCAAAAAAGCTGGGTTGCTCTGAAAACAATGAATAGGATTCATTGCATAGGTTTTTGTGAAATGGAAATTTATTGTTTTATATTGAATCATCATTTATGTTCTACTGTGGGCCTGGAAATGTTCTTTTTTTTTTCTTTTCTCATTTTGTATTTAAGTTTAAAATGAATTTAAAAAATTTTAAATAAAATAACATTTTTGAAAAGGGAGAAAAGAAGGAGGGAGAGGATAGAAGAGGCCAATCTCACTTCAGATAGACTCTGAGAAGATATGAAAGGAACCAGTAGTCTCCATAAGGTCCCTGTCCCTAGATTTCTATACTAGAAACTTTGGAGTATTTCTCCTTGGGTGATCTAAGCCTGTTTCTCTCTCTCTCTCTCTCTCTCTCTCTCTCTGTCTCTCTCTGTCTCTCTCTCTGTCTCCTCCCTCTCTCTCTCATTGTCTCCCTCTCTGTCTCTGTCTATCTCTGAGTTATCTTGCTCCCAATTAGAGAACTCCTTCACTTTTTATTGTCTGATCTATATTCTTTTATGTATACCTTCTCTGGTGTCTGTTTTGCTACTGATTTGGATAAATGGGTTGGTTTCTTTGCTGTTCACTATGTGGGTTCATTGTGGAACTAGTATTTGGCAGAAAAAGGGTCAAACCTTGGATATAAAGATTAGAGTTCTGCTTCTCCCCAATAATGAAGCAGAAACCAGAAGTCAGCTTAAATATGAAAATCATATCCTCTAGGTCTAGGGCCTAGAGTCTAGGAGAATAGTATTTAAGGGAATGCATAGATATAATTCTAGCCCAGTACTCCACTCTACAAGGAGAGGAAAATGGCATCATCTGACCCCAATCTCCTGCTTCCTCACTTGGCAGGAATTAAAGTCTCCTTTGGAGAAGGGTCAGAGAAGAGGATAAAGATGTCTGCTTTGCCTCCCTTTCAACCACACAATGATACCCCCATGCTGTATGTGGGGATCAGCTCTCCCTACACGTGGGATTTTGTCATACTTAGATAAGTGTAATGGACTTTGCGGATACAATCCTTTCATAGACTTTGGAATGTGCCCAGACATTCTGGAGCTGGTAATGGTCTGCTAACCACTTGATGAGGATATTCTTTGATTTTTTCTAGAACGAGGGACATTCAGCAGGCACCATTCAGCCAAGGCCTGCCCCTTGGTTTGACTTTTTGCTACCTGGAATATTTAAGTGAAGAAGCAGTGACTAAGCTGTTGGTGGGGAAAGAGGCCTCAAGCTTTTATCTCCCCACTCCCCACAATGTGACCCACAAAAGCATGACCCTGCTCTTGCATCTGCTTCTGTTGTATCTCTCTATCTGCTTTTAGGTGAAAGAGATTGGAGATATCTCTGATCTTGTGAGTCAGGAGACAGAGGCACCAAGAGAACTACCAATGAGATCCTTCACAGCAGGTTTTGTGGTCAGTCTAGCATCAAGGCCCTGAGGAATGACCTTTGGGATCCAACTCAGGGATGACTGAGATGGAGTCACCCAGTCAGTCTGATTAAGTAACTATAATGTTCCAGGCACTGTGCTAATCACTGGGGATAGAAAGAAAGGCAAAAGACAGTCCCTGCCCTCAAGGAGCTTACAGTCTAATGGGAGAGATAACATGCAAACAATTATGCATAGTAAATAAGATGGACAGATAAATTGAGAGTAATCTCAGAGGGAAAGCTCTAAAATAAGGGGGACTAGAACAGGCTTCTTTCAGAAGTTGGGATTGTAGCTGAGACTAGAAGGAAGGCACAGACGCCTGGAGGCAGAGATGATGAGGAAGAAGAGAATTTCAAGTTTGGGAGACAGTCAGTGAAAATGCCTGGAGTTGGGAGAGGGAATGGTAGAAGTCAGAACCCAGGAGGCCAGTGTCACTGGATCACAGAATGCATAGAGGGGAGGAAAGTGTGAGAAGAGTGGAAAGATAGGCAGGAGTTATGTCAGGTTACGAAGGACTTTAAAAGCCAAACTAAAGGTTTCATATTTCAGTCATTAACTTCGCTTCATTTGGATGTGAACTTGGTGGGACTAAAGTTATGTATTAGTGGCATCAGGAATGACCCCACTGTTCCCAGACACTGAGATGCTATAGGGGAGAATGTGTCCCTAAGTATTGAGAGGAAATATTTGTACTTCTGTTCTTGCCAAGTCTTCAAAGTAAAAGCTAATTGGTGTTAATTGGTTAACTAGAAGTCCAGTCACCTCAACAGGCATTCATTAAGTTTTATTAAGCACCAGTGTTGTGCAATCGTGAGGAGGATGGAGGAGAACGAAGGCTTGAGCTCATAACATTAGAGATGAGACACCCTTAACCCATCTCAAGTACTTAAAATCCTGAGGAGTAATACAGCAAACTTTGTTCTGCAGATCATTGTGGCAAGTCTAATACATGTCGAGGTGTGATTGGAGCCAAGGAAAGAAGCAGAGTACTACTATAGAAAAATTTTAAGAGTGGAAGAGTCTTTTCAGCTGAGAAAGGGCTAGAGAAAGTTTCACTGGATGAGGTGACCCGTGAGCTCCATTCAGCTATCACAGCAATCTTCCTGAAGTGTAGATCTGTGTCATTCCCCTATTCAATAAACTCCCGTGGGATGGGGGAGGATATGGGAGAGAGCAGACTGCGGAAGGGGGTATACAGTGCAATCACTGTTTTGGGGTGATGGGTAGGGGAAAGACGGGGAGAAAATTTGTAACTCAAAATCTTGTGGAAATGAATGATGTAAACTAAAAATAAACATAAAAGTTAATTTAAAAACAAATAAAGAAGCAAACTCCCATGGCTCCCTATCACCTTTAGGATCAAGCCTAAAAGTCTCTGTTTTAAAGCCCTCCATAACCAGAAAGCCCCTTCCTACCTTTCCAGTCTTCTTAAACCTTATACCCCATCCATGTATTTATTCTGTGATACAGCGACTCAGGCCTCCTGCTATGATGCTCTATCTCATCAACTCTGGGCTGAACCCATTCCTAAAACTTGCCCCCTCTTCATCTCCACCTCTTCACTTCTCTGGCTTCCTTCAAATCTCAGCCAAAGTCCCACCTTTTTCAAGAAGCCTTTCCTGATCGCCCTTAATGTTAGTGCCTTTTCTCTGATACCATCTACAATTGATCCTGTATATAACTTGTTTGTACATAGTGGTTTGGAGGCTGTCTTTGTTTTGTTCAGTCATTTCAAATGCATCTGATTTTCTTCATGACCATACTCAGGGTTTTCTTGGCAGAGATACTGGGAGTGGTTTGCCATTTCCTTCTCCATCTCATTTTGCAGATGAGGAAAGTGCCTTGCCCAGGGTCACATAGCTAGTAAGTGTCTGAGGCCAGACTTGAACTCAGAAAGATGAGTCTTCCAGACTCCAGACCTGGTGCTCTATCTACTAACTGCTGTCCACTCACGTTAGATTGTAAACTGCTTCAGGACAGGGACAATTTTCCCCTTTCTTTGTATCCCTAGCACTTAGCCCCATGCACGATTGATTGAAACTAATTCTCCCTCTGACGTGTCTGACAAGAAGTCATTCAGCCTTTGCTTAAAGGCATCCGGTCCAACCCTTCCCCCTTACAAGGCAGTCCATCCCACTTTGGGACATTTCCAATTTTTAAGAAGTTTTTCCTGACATCAAGCCTCAGTTTGACTCCTGGAAACACGAGGCTCCCAGCTCTGCCCTCTGAGGACAGGCAGAACAAGTGCAGTCCCTTTTCCAAATGGCAGCCTTAAAACACTTCATAACAGCTGTTATGTTTCCCCCCCAAATCCCAGTCTTCTCTTCTCCAGCCCACACATCACACCCCCAGCTCCTTCAAGCCATCTCCATTGATGTGGACTTGAGGTCCCTTCCTACCCTTGGACACTGGGTCCCATCTAGAAGGTAGCACCCGGAAAGGAACACAATTTTTTCAGATGTGGTCTGAAAATGTGGGCAGCATTCAACAGGACTAGTACCTCCCAAGCCCTGGAAGCCCTGCCCCTCAAAACGCAGCCCCAGATCGCGTTAGCATTTATTCTCCTCGCCATGTCACAGTGTTGACTCATCTGGAGCTTGCTGTCCACCGCAACCCCCAGATGTTTTGGTTTGTTTTTTTTTCTGAGGAAATGCTGTCGAACTACTCCTCCCCCCATCTGGTACTGGTGACGTCTGCCCAATATCCTGTGTGTTTGTTGCTGAAGAACAGCTGCCTGGTTTGGCTGCTCTGTGGCTGATGGGTCTATTCTGACTGCTGCAGTCTCCAAACCCTGTCCCCTCTGCCCCTCCACTCCTATGGCAGAAGTGGAATGTGCTGCCTCTGGAAGGAGGGGGCTCCGGTCCAATGGAGGTCTCCAAGCAAAGGAGGCCACTTGTCCAGGAGTGAATCCTTTTTGAGTGATGGATTAGATTATGTGGTCACTCCAGTTCTTCCCAAATCTGAAAGTCTGTGTTCCCTCCATGAGGTATATTGTCAGAAAGCCAGATCAGTTTGGATTTTTTTGGGTTTTGTTTTTGTTTTTGTTTTGTTTTGTTTTTTGGTGGAGGAAATCTAGGTTAAGTGACTTGCGCAGGGTCACACAGCTAGTAGTGTCTAAGGTCACATTTGAACTCAGGTCTTCTTGACTCCAGGGCCCATGCTCTCTCCACTGCATCACCTAGCTGCCCCAGATCAAGTCTTGATGAGGCACAGAGGATGGAGCATTAGGCACAGAGTCAGGAAAACCTGGGTTCAAATCTGGATTCAGACACTTGGTAGTTATGTGACCTGGACAAGTCTCTACCTCAGTTTTCTCAACTATAAAATGGAGAGCATAATAGCACCTACCTCCCAGACTGTTAAAAGGACCAAATAAGATAATGTTTGTAAAGCACTTGGCACAGTGCCCAGCACATCCTAGGCACTTTCCCCCTTACTGAAGGTAATAAAAATCTGTTTTACCACAGTGGGAGCTGTGAGGCTTTTTTTGACTCCCAGTCACTGGTGCTAATCAGCAACTGGTCCGTAATATATACGCTTACAGATACCTGGAACATGGAGAGATTCGTTTTAAATGCCCAGCATCTTAGGCAGAATTACCTTCTAGGGTTTCCTGACTCCAAGGTC
The DNA here is from genome assembly GCA_028627135.1 of Pseudochirops cupreus. NCBI lineage: Eukaryota > Metazoa > Chordata > Mammalia > Diprotodontia > Pseudocheiridae > Pseudochirops > Pseudochirops cupreus. The sequence continues at coordinate 29,507,359 of CM053581.1, forward strand.
TGGCCCCCTCTACACTGCTGCCAGGCTGCCTGCTAATGAGTTAAGAGGAACATTTAAAAATTGGCAAGTAGGGCACTCACAGACCAAGCACAAGGTTTGTCTATCCATCAAAACAGGTAACCAATGACAGCCTCAGTTTCCAAATTTGTAAAAATAGGAATTATTAGTAATACCTATGAAACCTACCTCATGGTGTGGCTAGGTGGTGCAGTGAAAAGAACACTGGCCTGGGAGTCAGGAGAACCTGAGTTCAAATCTAGACACTTCACACACACACACACACACACACACACACACACACACACACACACACTCACAAAACTAGCCATGTGACCTTGGGCAGGTCACTTAATCCCAATTGCCCTACTTTCTCCCCTCCAAAAAGCAAAAAAAAAAAAAAAAAAAGGAGCCTACCTCACAAGCATGCTGTGGGGATTAAATGCAATGAAGCATTTGGCAAAGACAATAAGGCATCATTTTCTAAACTTCAAAGGATAGGGTGTAGACCGTGATTTCATTGGCATAGGGAATGGGCAGGTAGGGTAACTCCCTCCATTTACTCTTAGAAAGTTGCCTAGAGCTGTTGACCAGGATCATACAGCCAGCATGTCAGAAGCAAGTCTTGAACTCAGGTCTTCCTGACTTTGAGACAGCTCTCTATCTTCTACACCACTCGGTGTAAATGATTTTTTTTTAGTCAATCAGAGCTAAATGACTTGCCCAGGGTCACACAGCTACTAAATGCCTGAAGCTTATTTGAATTCCTGTCTTCTTGACTCCAGGCCCAGGCTCTAAGGACAGTGCCACCTTGATGCCACTTGGGTAAATCATTTAACCTCAGTGCCCTACTCATTGAAAATTCTAAATTTGGACGCACTATAAAAATGTAGTTGTTGTTATCATCAAAATGTCATTTCCCCTCAGCCTTGTATATTTCTGTCTAGATCCCTGAGTTCCATTCTATCTAGAACCTTCTACCTAATCCTCAAGACCAGGTGGTGAAAAAATCTCCCCACTCATTATGAACACCTTTAACAAACACTTTGTAGATAAGATGTGAAACTCTGTGAGTTTGTATATACAAATGTATAATGGGTTGGGGGAAAAAGAGAAAAGTCTGTATGCTGACCCTGTCTGGCTTAGGTAAATGGTGGGAAGAAAGTCAAGGCTAAACAAAGTTATCTCAGAGATGGGAGGAACAGAGAGGAAAGAAAAGAATAGGAAGCAGAAATGAGGTGGGAAGGAAGAAACAATGTTTTTTTTTTTAAGTTTAGGGAACAAATGCCTTAGAGGAGATGAAAGTAGGGACTTTTTCATCAGCACAGACCAAGAGAATGCTGTTCATCACAATATCATTTTTCCTCAGCCTTGTATATTTCTGTCTAGATCAGGTGGGCCTCAAGGTCACAGGTTTCCCACCCCTGGTCCAGACCCTGAGTTCACTCTATTCTAGGTCCTCAACTAGGTTCTAGTCTAGGAATTTATACTCATAACTCACATTTACACAGTGTTTTCAGTTTTGCAACTGTAATGCCATATATGAGAAGCTCTCCAGAAGAATGTTACTGCAAACAGCTTTTAAGGTTCTGATTACACAATATAGTGAATACTTTATTTACTCCATAACAAATCAGAGCAAAATATTCACAGTAAATCAAGGTACAGCACTCACAATGTTACAATTTATCACAGAAAATCAAAATATAGCATTCAAACAACTTATCACTAAGATGGCCACACAGTTTTCACCACAGTGGTCACAAAGTTTTCTGAAAAGAAAAATCATTTAGTAACTCAAGCACTCAATCATCTCAATCATTCAATCATCCTTAAGGAGGGTTGCTTCCTTAAGGGACACAAAGTACAATAGTCAAAAGTTCTCTACTCATGGGGCACACTAAGCTACAAATCAGTCACTTATTCATTCATCAATCACTAAGTACAATCATTTAGTCAATCAATCATTCAGTCAACTCAATCATTCAATCATCCATCATTCACTATTCAATTATCAGAAAATACACAGACGCTCCACCCCTAGGTCACTAGTAAATTACAATTTCTCAGTCAGTACACAGTATCCAAATAAAGTCTTCTTTCAGCTTGACTCAGGGTGGTCTCTTAGATTCTCTGGATCCCTTTCCATGGTCCCAGATACCACCTGGATTCATCAAACTGTTACCTGGGTTCAAAGGCAGACAGCTCCCAGGTCCTTGTCCAGCTTTCCATGCAGGTCCTGCTTCACACTGAAGTTTACAGTGTCCAGTCCACCTTAAATCCTTCACAGTCTCTGCTCCTGGGAAGTCAAGGCTTAACAAAGCTACAAATAGGTCCATTGAAAGTACCAGCATCACAGCCATGCTTCCTCAGTTCCTTGGCAGCTGCGGCTGGCCCTCAGAAATCCTCGACAGCCTCAGCAGCTTGTGCTGGCCCTCAGCTCCGGCTAGCCCTTGGACTCAGCAGAAGTTTCAGCTGGTTCCCAGAATCAAAATCACTCCATCCAGGTTTTCGAAATCAAAATCATTCTCGCCAGCCTGGGGGTGGGGTGGGAGTGCCTTCCTCTTCAGCCTCCTCAGCATCTGCAGCTTCTGCAGCTTCTGCCTCCATGGAGCTTGCTCCAAGAAGATCTGTCTGACCCAGCAGGGGCTTCTCCTTATATACACACAGCATTAGCTTCTTCCTTTTTCAGCCAACGCTTTCCTGTTATGTCAGCAACAGGGATTCACACCTTCTGTTTCTTTAACGGAGGCTTGATTAATTACTAAGTGCTAAGTCCCTGTTACCTTTGCCAATACAAAGGGATCTTCAAATTCAGATTACATTACCATTATAGCAACATCCTACACACATTATTCCATTTGCTCTTTATGAATTTTTGTTTTGGTATCCCCAGCTCCAGGCATATAATAAGTTCTTTAAAAAAAAGCCAGAGATGCAATTTCATTCCTCTACAACCCCAGGACATAGGTGCCAATGTTATCCCCATTTTACAGATGAGGAAACTGAGGCTTTGAGAAATTAAGTGACTTGTCCAGGGTCACATTGCTAGTAATTGTTAGACTTTGAATTTGAACACAGGTCTTCCTGACTCTGAGACCATTGCTCTAGCCAGCACACTCCCTGCTGTAGGGCTTCAGAGGTCATTGAGTACAACCCAGTACCAGACCAAGAATCCCTCCTCTGTTGCCCCCAACAAGTGGTCAGCTAGCTTTTGCTTGAGGATCACAGGGGAAGTGCTAATAATGATAGTAACAAAATTACGTTTACAATGTTACAATAACAAGAACAGCAACTACCATTTCTATAGTTTTAAGGTTTGCAAAGCACTTTCCATATTAGCAATCTCATTTGCTCCTGGAAACAGTCCTTCGAGATAAGGGCTATAATTACTCCGTTTTACTGAGTAGGAAACAGCCTGAAGGGGATTCAGTGTCTAGTACAGGATCTTGCAGCTAGTAAGTGTCTGAAGGAGAATTGAATGGATTCTTCCTGGCTCCAAACTCAGCCCTCCATCCACTAGTCCATCCATCTCCCCAGGTTGCTCCTTTCCCTTATTTCTTTTTTTCTTTTTTTTTAAATTTAAATTAGTTTATTTATTTTTAGTTTACAGCATTCGGTTCCACAGTCCCTTGAGTTTCAGATTTTCTCCCTGTCCCTTCCCTCCGCCCCCATCATGGCAGCATGTACTCGGATACAGGATCTACAAATATCTTCCCATTAATCATTAGTCAGGTTGTAAAGAAGGGTTGTAACTGATGGAATGGTCAGTGGGAAAGAGGAAACAAAACAAAACAAGAAAAAGAAACAGAGCAAGCAGTTTGTTTCAGTCTGCACTCAGACTCCGCATCTCCTTCTCTGGATGTAGATATCTCCATCAATCATGAGTCTTTTGGAGTTGTCTTATAACCTATATTGCTGAGAGGAGTCCAGTCTATCGAAGTTAGTCATCACACATACGTTGTGTCTATGATTGTGTACAAATTCCTCCTGGTTCTGCTCTTCTCGCTCAGCATGAGTTTGTATAAGTCTCTACAGGTTATTATGAAGTCTGTCTGTTCCTCATTTCTTATAGCAAAGTAGTATTCCATTACATTCATATACCACAACTTGTTCAGCCATTCCCTAATTGATGGGCATCCCCTTGTTTTCCAATTTTTTGCCACCACAAAAAGAGCTGCTATGAATATTTTTGTACATACGGGTCGTCTTCCCACTTCTCTGATCTCTTTGGGATATAAGTGGTATTTCGGGGTCAATTTTTCCACATCCTCTCCAGAATTTATCATTTTACTGTTTTGTCATCTTAGCCAATCTGCCCGGTGAGATGTGGTACCCCAGAGTTGTTTTGATGTGCATTTCTCTCATCACTAGTGATTTGGAACATTTTTTCATATGCTTATAGATATCTTTAATTTCATCTTCTGAAAACTGCCTGTTCATATCCTTTGACTATTTATTAATTGGAGAGTCTTTCCCTTATTTCTACAGCTCTAATTGTTAGAAATCTAAATCTGTGGCTTTGTCATTTCAGTCAACCTCTTTATTAGGTGCAGGGACATAGGGAGCTGTCCATGGAGTCAGAAAGACTCAGGTCCAAGTCTAGTCTCTGAAACCTCCTGGCTGTGTGACTCTGGACAAGTCTCCTAAACCTCTCAGGGTCTCACACAATTCTCCAGGACTAAAAATTGCACGACAGGTGGTGGTATGCATTGGAAGAGAGAGTTTCCTCAATGAAATCACATCTGTTTTTCTTTAAAAAAAAGGATTTGCTATGTGCCAAGCACCATGCTAGAAGCTGGCAATAGCAAAACAAAAATGCCTTCAAGAAGTTTATAGTCTATTCTGGAAAGGTATAACTTGCATGCATTTTAAGTAAAAACAAAATCTATTCAAAGCAAATATACAGAAGAGACAGGAGAGGTACTAGAAACTGGATTAGGAAAGCAGTCCTTTGGGAGGTTCTCCTTAAGCTGTGCTTTGAAGGGGTCTAGGGAATCTAAGAGATAGAGGTGAAGAAGTAGTGCATTCCAGGCATGAGGCACAGCCTGTGCAAAGGCATGGAGATGGGAGATAACATATAATGTGTTTTTAAAACAAACCAAAAAACCCAGAAAGAACAGCTTAACTAAATTGTAGAGTGAGTAATAGGGGGATTATGTTGAATAAATCTGGAAAGCTAGGCTAAAATCAAGTTATGAAAAGCTTTAAATGTCAACAGAAGAACATGTAAGTTTGTCAATAAATGTTTAAGTGTGAACAAGGTAATGTGGAGTTTTTTGAGCAGAAGAATGATCTATGCTTTAGGACACTGGGTCTAATTCTGCCCTCTGCAGCAAGCAGAACAAATCTAATTCCCCCTCCAATTGACAGTTTAGACAGCAAATATATACAGGGGCAACTAGTTGGTGCAGTGGATAGAGTGGAGAGACTCATCTTCTTGAGTTCAAATCCAGGCTGAGACACTTACTAGCTAGCTGTGTGACATTGAGTAAGTCACTTAACCCTGTTTCCCTCAGTTTCCTCCTTTGTAAAATGAGCTGAAGAAAGAAATGGCAAACCACTCCAGTATCTCTGCCAAGAAAATCTCAAATCTCAGAGTCACAAAGAGTTAGACATGACTGAAAGACAATAATCATGTCACATCTACATCTTCTCAGCTAGATGGATCAGTGAATAGACTAGCTGAATCTGGAGCCTGGAAGACTTGAGTTCAAATCTAGCCACAGACACTGATTAGCTATGTGGCTCTAGGAAATTTATTTAACCTCTATCTGCCTCAGTTTTCTTATTAGTATGAGAATAATAATAGCATCTACCTCCCAGTTTTGTTGTGTGGATCAAATGAGATGACATTTGTAAAGCACTTTGCAACCTTACAATGCTATATAAGTTCTTCTTCTTCCTCTCCTTTTCCTCCTCCTCCTCCTCCTTCTCTTCCTCCTCCTTTTGTTAACTGTCACCAACTGCTTCATCTGATCCTCATATGACTTGTTCTCTGACCATCTGAGTCACCCTCCTCTGAATGCTCTCCCTTTTATCTATTCTTCCCAAAATGTGGTACCTATATCTGAACACAATATCTCAGATGTTGTCTAACCAGAGCAAAGGCCATCTGGACTCACGGTTCCCTTATTTAAAACATTATGCTCCTCCCAATTATGTGATTCCCTGCTCCCTATCCTTTTAATTATTTTGTATTTATGTTGTTCATTTTTTGTTCTTATTTGTTTATGTCTAAGGGGTATACTGGAACCCTCTTCTACTAGAGTCAATTGTTTTTTTATTTTATTTTATTTTTTGCTTTTTGGAGGGCAATTGTGCCCAAGGTCACACAGCTAGTTTTGTGTGTGTGTTAAGTGTCTGAGGTGAGATTTGAACTCAGGTATTCCTGACTCCAGGGCTGGTGCCCTATTCACTGCGCCACCTAGCCGCCCCTACTCGAGTCAATTGTGAAAGGTTTAGCGTGCGCATTTTTTACCTCAGAAATTGGCAAATGCTATAAATAAATCGGGGCTTAATTTATTGCTTTGTTGATTGTCTCAACTTCAGAAACTGATGGAGAAAGCGATGCAGATTAAACTTAAAGTGTGTCCCACCCACATTTTGGGGTCATGTTTTTTTTTCATTAACATTCTCCAGCACACTCCTGCTTGAGTCCTTATAATTTCTTCACTGATAGAACGTAAACTCCTTAAAGGAAGGAATTTTCATTTTTGTCTTTGTCCTCCCAGCACCAGCTCATGGCATACAGTAGGCATTTAATAAATGGTAGTTGAATTGAGTTGAATCTCAACAAAGGCTAAGATCACTTTAGCTTTTTTCCCCACTGCCTGAAGTATCAAAGAGGGCACCTGGGAAGAGTCTGACATTAAATAAGGGTAAATTCTAGGAAACGAGACAGCATGAATTCTTTAGTGAGTATGTTCCTAGAAGTAAGAGAATCTTAGCCTGGGTTGGAGATTGTGAGCTATAATGGTGTATTAGCATTGATGATGTTGTTGTTCAATCCTTTCAGTCATGTCTGACTCTTCTCGACCCCATTTGGGATTTTCTTAGCAAATTTACTGAAGTTTGCCATTTCCTTCTCTAGCTCATTTTACAGATAAGGAAATTGAGGCAAATAAGGTGAAGTGACTTGCCCAGGGTCACACAGCTAGTAAGTAACTGAGGCTAGATTTAAACTCAGGTCTTCCTGACTCCAAGCCTGGCACTCTATCTACTGTGCCACCCAGATGTCTTGCACTGATGATACTATGGATCCATTGAAATACAGAAGAAAAAAGGCAACAATTTATATATTAAGATGCATTCAGGTTATCTACCATCAGAGAAATAGAGGACAAATAAATACAGTATGGTCTTATAGAGATGCATATGAATGTATATGTCCATATATTAGTATAATTATAGATATATAAGTATATGTGTGTATATATATATATATATGTATCTGTGTGTGCAAGCTTAATTGTAGTGGGGGGAGAAGGAAGAAGGGAAAAAATGAACAAAATAAAAAGTGCACAACAAAGAACAAAGGAAAACTTACAAGAAAGCAAAAAGAGGGACAGCTCTCAACACAAGGAGTAATATTTAGCATATAGGTTTTCTTGAAATAGAAATTTATTGCTGTATATTTTTAATCCTCTTTTACATTCTGCTGTGCACATGACAAGGCTTTTTTTTCCCTTTTCTTATTTTGTATTTGTTTTGTTTTTGCTTGATTTTTAAAAATATTTATTTAATTTTAGTTCACAACATTCAGTTCCACAAGCTTTTGCGTTCCAACTTTCCTCTTTTCCCCTTCCCCACCCTTTCCAAGACAGCATGCAGTCTGATATAGGCTCTATACATACATTCACATTAAACATATCTTCACATTAGTCATGTTGCAAAGAAGAATTATAACCAATGGAATGAACCTTGAGAAAAAAAAGAAACAAAACAAAACAAAAAGAGAGAGCAAATAGTATATTTTGATCTGCATTCAGACTCTGTAATTCTTTCTCTAGATGTGGACAGCATTTTCCATCGTGAGTCTTGGAGTTCTCTTAGCACATTGCATTGCTGAGAACAGCCAAGTCTATCAAAGTCAATTATTGCACAATGTGTCTGTAACTGTGTACAATGTTCTCCTGGTTCTGCTTCCCTCACTCAACATCAGTTCATATGACTCTTTCCAGGTTTTTTTTTTTTAAGTCTGCCTGTCCATCATGTCTTATAGCACAGTAGTATTCCATTACATTCATATGCCACAACTTGTTTAGTCATTCCCCAGTTGATGGGCATCCCCTTGGTTTCCAGTTCTTTGCCACCACAAAAAGAGCTGCTATAAATATTTTTGTACATGTTGGTCCTTTTCCCATTTGTATGATCTCTTTGGGATACAGCCCTAGAAGTGATATTGCAAAGAGTTTGCACATTTTTGTAACCCTTTGGGCATAGTTTCAAATTGCTCTCCAAAATAATTGGACCAGTTCACAACTCCACCAACAGTACACTAGTGTTCCAGTTTTCCCACATCTTCTCTAGCATTTATAATTTTCTTGTTTTGTCATGTTAGCCAATCTGACAGGTGTGATGTGATACTTAAGAGTTTTTTCATTTGCATTTCTCTAATCCATAGTGATTTAGAGCTTATTTTATATTTGTTCAAAATAAAATATAAATTTTTAAAAACTTCTAAATTCAGAAATAAGTAAAAGGCTAAGGGGATAATGAGGAGGAGAGGATAAGGGAGGGATTTTTAGAGAGGAGGGTGAGGGAATAGGATAAGGGTTATATGGAAGGGTGTTTAGATTAATGGGAATGGGAGGACAAGGAAGGGATTCTGGGGGGGGTAGGTTAAGTAATTTTTTAAAAAGACATTCAGAGTGACTAATATGGGTACATGGTTGGAGGTAGCTTGGTGTAGTAGAAATAGTGCTATGCATAGAGTCATGCTACTATCCCCCATACCTGGAATGCTCTCCTTCCTCAGTCATACCTCTTTGCTCCTCTGACTTCCTCCTAGTCCCAGTGAAAAGCCCATCTTTTGGGGAGGGGAGGGGAGAAGCAGGGCAATTGAGGTTAAGTGACTTGCCCAAGGTCACACACCTAGTAAGTGTCATGTGTCTGAGGTCACATTTGAACTCAAGTCCTTCTGACTGCAGAGCCAGTGCTCTATTCACTTCATCACCTGGATTCCTCTTCCATCCTCTTCAGAAGCCTTTCCCATCCCCACTTTATTCTAGTGCCTTCCCTCTGTTGATTATTTCCCATTTATCCTGTTTATTATCCTTTTTGTACCTAGTGATTCACATATTGCCTATCCTCCATTAGATCCTGAGCTCTTCAAAGGCAGCTCTCCCTTTTGCCTTTCTTTGTATCCCCATGGCTTGTCACAGTGCCTCACATGTAGCAGACATTTAAATAAATGTTTATTCAACTGACTAAACTTTGGTATCAACCTCAGATCCAACCCTACCCACAAAGACCTCATGTTATGTATTCCAAGTCTAAAGGCATTGACAAATTGTTTGGAATTAGTTGGTTTAGGGTGTAGTACTTGATCCTACCCAATTAAAATTGTCCTATTTGGGGGTTAGAACTGACCTAGAAAATTTCTGAGTTCACTCACTTTCCTAGGAGTCTAAGAAGCTTCCAGTGGTCACTAAGGGTGCATATACTTTCACATTTGTTGATGTAAATAAAGCTATTTGACAGGGGAGAGGGAATGGAGGTAAGAATAGGGACCAGGACCAAACCTGGGATTTTGTTGATATATTGAGCAGGTGCAGAAATTCCTTTTACCAATGCAGATTGGTACCTTCTCAGCAATATCTTAGAGAAATGCCTGGGGCAGTGATGGAAATGATTTGCCCAGGATCCATATCCAGTCTGTTTCAGAGAGGCACGACTTGAACTGAATTTTCCACGGCTCATACTATCCATTACCTTGCCCTCCCTCCCATTTTCAGCCTAACACATGAGTTCAATGTTGAATGGGCATGACTGGATTCAAGAGCAATTTTTTAAAAAGTCCTTTCTCAGCTTCATTCCCAGTCTATTTCTCCTGTCTATCTCTTCTGTCCCTTGCGGCTAAATCCCCAAATTACAATAGGTGCCTCCACTTTCCTCTCAGTTTCTTCCTAACCCCTTATAATATAACTTCTGACATTATCACCCCACTGAAACTGGTCTCTCCAAAGTTCCTAATGGTCTCTTGGTGGCTCTATCTATCTAACAGGAGGCATAAGGTTTACAAAGAGAGATAAGGTTGAAGAGGTAGAGAAGGGCCAATGTTGTGGAAAGCAGATCTTAATGATGACTCTATGACTCTTACTCATTGGTATCTTCAGGCCAAATGGGGGCAATTATACTGTCATTACAGTGACTGCTAACGAAAACAATGCAACCCTTTCCTTAATGATGTAATCATAACAGCTTGCATTTATATAACATTTTAAGGTTTGCAAAACTTTAAGGTAAGATAATCTGGTTCTTACAACACCATGTGAGGCAGGTGGTATTATTACTATCTCCTTTTGCAGATGGGAAAACTGAGACTCAGAGAAGGGATTTGCCCAGGATTACACAGCGAGTGTCAGAAGCAGGATTCCAACACAGGTTTTCCTGACTCCAGGTTCCTTCCCCTACTCCAGGTTGCCTCTATTAATGAATCATAACTTGCTTTTCTTTTCACTCTCTATTGTATATCTCAGCAGTCACTTGGAATTCTATGTCTGGGGTTAGTATGAGGGCAGTGTAAGTAAGGTGGATTTTTCGTGTAAAGTGGATTTTAGTATGTGTAAAGTGAATTTTTGTTATTATTTCTTAGAGTTCAGTTTTCCAGGATCTATAGCCATAACAAGCTCTTGTTCCCAGGTATTATATACAAGTTCCCACAGTTACAGTTCAAAACATCTCCACCATGCTTGCGTAGCATTATATAATGACAAATAATATAAACATCCACTGTGACTATGCAGTGAGATACAGGGATGGAGTGAGGTAAACCTGTGAGGCTATTGTATGTCAGTATGCCTTCTTTGTCTGTTGCCCCTAGAAAGCAGGTGGGCAGTGGGCAGTGAATGGAGAACTTTAGGGTTGAATGCACGAATGTTGCGCGTGCCTCAACTGGCCCCCATTTGAGGCTTGAGGGGATTTAGGGGATGCACAAGTTGTGCCTGTCTCAACTGACCCCATCAAGATGTAGGGAAAGTTGTTCCCCCTTCTCCCCAGCCCCTGAGAGAAGGGTGATTAGGAAATGCTGAAGAAGTTTGTTCTCCCATTATCAGCAATCCTCTTCTGAGAAAACTAGACTAGAATAAAGTGAGATTATTAACCCCTTCTCAGTGTCTTTCCTGTCTGACCAGCTCAAGAGTGAACCTGTGCTAACAGCCCTCCTGTGTGCTATGTTTATTTGTCTTACAGGAAGTCACCCCATTTCCCCCTATCTGTCAGCAAAGATAACAGCATGGTTGGTAGACTCCTCAACATAGAACATTCCTCTGCTGTACCACTTCCCTTCTCTCATGGGTGGCTTCTCCCTAGGCCTCATTTTGGGGACAAGCCCAGGCAAGCCAATCTTCATTCCACTCCAGGTATTTCACTCTGCCTTCTCAAATTTTCCCCAATATCCCCTATTAGCTAACTTTTATATGTTGTTTCCCTGTGAGAATGTAAGCTCCTTGAGGGCAGGGGCTATCTTTTTTCTTTCTTGGATTTGTAGCCTTAGCACTTAGCACACTGTCTGGCACATGGTAAGCCCTTGTCGCTTTAGAACCCTTGCCTTTAGCGTGTCTCCCACCCCTACTATCTCAGGACCCTGGAGAGCGTTAGCCCTGCTTGAGTCCACCTGAAGCCTAGAGATGAGAATGGTGGTGTTAGGAGTGCTCTCAGGGAGACAGTAACGGTAAGCAGGTGGCTTGGGGCCCATGGGAGAAGGTGTTGGGGAAATGTGCAGCAGCTGGCTCCTTCTCACAACCTTTGTAAAGTGAATTGTGCTTTTGTTTGGCCACCCTCCCCCACTGCCCCACTCTAGATCACAGGACTCTGCATCAGAAGGGGGGGAAAAGCCCCCACTCATTGCAGCCTCTTCTTTGTTTTCTTCAGGGATGCCTTGATGAGGAAGGCACCATACGGCACCCAGAAACAGGGACAAAACCTGAAAGCCAACCTGCTGGTACATGAAATCACACGCTAGGAATATGATTGGATGGCCTTCAGAAACCTCAAGCCCGCCCCCAAAATCTTGTGACCCTGGGCTGCGGGCGGGAGGGACTCTTATGGGGCTAAACAGGAAGAAGACTTCATATCCTATAAATAGCCAATTACCAGATTCTCCAATGACGGGATCCAGCTGGCCAAGAGAGGGGATTGTGCGACACCTTGTGGCCACACCCCTGCATTGCCCTCGGGGTAGGATGCAAGCTTCCTCAGCATCAATCCATGGGCCTGGTGAACATTTTTAAGGTTACTGGTTAAATCCCCTGGCAACAAACTCCATAGGGCTGTCCATATTCCTTAGTTATAGGAAATGTTCTGTTACTGAATGCTTTCTTTGAGGGGGAAGGTTGCAGTGTTGGATTTTGTCGTTTAATTGTTGTAGGAAACACTCAAACACAGTGAGAAAACTCCTACCACCGTAGATCAACCTCTACAACTTATAATCTTAGAAAATAGGGTCCAAAACTGAAAATAAAATTGAATTTAGGAGAAAGAAAGAAAGAAAGAAAGAAAGAAAGAAAGAAAGAAAGAAAGAAAGAAAGAAAGAAAGAAAGAAAGGAAGGAAGGAAGGAGGGAGGGAAGGAAGGAGGGAGGGAAGGAGGGAGGGATGGAAGAAGAGAGAGAAGAGGGAGAGATTTCAAAACTAAAAAAAATTGAATTTAGAAAATAAAAGAAAGAAAGGAGGGAGAGAATTTGGAGCTGAAAATAAAATAAAATTGAATTTAGAAGAAAAGAAAAATGGAGCCCATTTTCTAGATGGCCCTGATACTATTCGTTTTTTTATTTATTTTTCTTTTTGGAGGGGGGAAGGCAGGGCCATTGGGGCTAAGTGACTTGCCCAAGGTCACGCAGCTAATAAGTGTGTTAAGTGTCTGAGGCCGGATTTGAACTCAGGTCTTCCAGACTCCAGGTCCAGTGCTCTATCCACTGAACCACCCAGCTGCCTCCTATATAAGTGCTAGCTATAATTATTGGGATTTAACCTCTACAATACATACGCAATTTCCTGGAACTGACTCATAGACTGGTTATGATCTAGACAAGTTCCCACAATCTAACTGTCCAGACCACAGCTCCCCACACACGCTGCGACATCACAGACCATGAAGTAGGGATTACCTGCAATGATTCCTGCTTTGTGCGTGGCTTTTTCCACTCTGCCGCGGACACATCGCTGGGCTGCTCTGTGCTACCGTGCTGAGGTGTGTACACTGGCAATGCAACCAAGTTTAGCACCAGCAACCAAGAAGATAACCATGATGGTGCTTCTGCCGATGCAGAAAAAAATAACACATCATGCACCATCGCTTCTTCTCCACTAGGAGGGGCTCACTATCAGTTGATAACACTTGGAAGTGCGGTTGTTAATGGATGTTTCTACAGCGTTCACACAGTGCTATGTGAATCTGTTTTGTTGTTGTTGTTGAGTCTTGTCTGACTCTCTATGACCCTATTTGGGGTTTTCTTGGAAGATTTACTGGGGTGGTTTGCTATTTCCTTCTCTAGCTGATTTTACAGAGGGAGAAACTGAGGCAAACAGGGTTGCGTGACTTGCCCAGGGTCACACAGCTACGTGTCTGAGGCCAGATTTAAACTCATAAAGATGAGCCTTCCTGACTCCAGGCCTGGCAGTGTCTGTCTGTAGAATTCCGTATATGAGGAAAGTCTCTTTCCCCAATGCTTTCTCCCATATCTGTTTATGGCACACATTTGATATCCTGTCCCATTGAAGGAAAGACTATTATATAAAGAGTTTAATCCACATCAAATACCTTCCCTTTAATACAATCAACATTATGGACCAGTCACTATGCTAAATACTGAGGATACAGACAAGAAAAAGAAAGACAGCTCCTGCCTTCAAGGAGCTTAAGTCTAATGGGGGAAGAACACAAAGAATGTTTCTTTCCCATCCTCTTTGCCACCTTCTCCCTCATCTGCCAGAAGCTTTGACTCTTAACTATTGAGTTATGGCAAAATAAATATCTCCACCCATTTCCAGACAGGAGGAATGTTTTGAACATGGCAAATGGGTAAGTTTATTTTGCTTGAGTATGTTTAAAAAAAAAAAGATTATGTTTTCCCTTTCTTTTAATTTAAGGGAGATTTGGGGTAAGGAGAGGAGAATTACCAGTAGTATTTCCCCCCAAAAAAAGAAAAAATGGGTCATCGAAATATTTTTTTTAATGTACAAAAGAGTCTGAAGGATGTTCAGAGAACACATAAATAGGATAGTTTTGAAAGTAACATGTTGAATGTGTTATATACTTAAAGGAAGGTAGAGATCCCCATTTTCACATGTAGTTCTCCTGTACTGCTTTGTTTATGGAAATGTTATTTTTTTTTCCTTGTTCAAGTCCAGAATAAAAATATATAAAAAATAAGTTATTTTTTAAAATACATTTTATAAAAAGTTGTATGAAAAAGTTACTTTCCTTTCACACCCTCCTTTTGTTCCTGTCAACATGTGCATTTTATCTCTGGGTAATATTTAACAAGAAGGCCATTTATCTGGGGTCCTGCTGTTACCGGCAGAAGCAGAAGGGACTGAGCATGGAGCTGAGCAGGGCTGAAAAGGACTTTGAAATCCTTAGCCCATTTCATTACCCCCAGGTAATCCATCCCACATTTTGTGGTTAAAAAATCTTAAAGGGAAAAGATTCTGCCTTCTCAATCAAACAGAAAGATGCTATAATTCATTCAACAGACATTACTGTGTGCAATGCACCAAGGAAGCCGCAATGAATAGAAACAGTCCCCGTCTTCATGGGGCTCCTACTCTTATATATACTTACACGAGTACCTGTTGTAAGTGTAAGCTTCTTGAGAGAAGGGATAGTTACATTGTTGTCTTTGTATCACCAGTGCTGACCAAGCTGTGCCCTTAATAAATAAATTTTGGCTTGCTTGATAGTAAGGAGTTAAGACTCAAAACCAGATAAGCCAAGGTCACATAGGTAGTAAAAGACAGAGCTTATTTAACAAGCAGGTGGTGTTGATTGTCATTCACTCTGCTGATGCAGTTTAGCAAATAGATGTGAGCTGGGCAGACCTGTGCTCACCTTGGCAGGGATGTGTAAGCACTCTGCTGAACCAAAGAAAGTCCTAAGCTCCGACATTCCACAGAAAATCTCTTCTGTCTCTTATCTCCAATTCTCACTAGGGAAGGCAGCACCCATTCATTATCAAGGGGTATGTCCAGCTGTAGATTTGTCTAATCAGAAATGAACTCTGAGGGGCGGCTAGGTGATGTGGTGAATAGAGCACTGGCCCTCGAGTCAGGAGGACATGTCAGTGTCAGACCCAGATACTTAACACTTACTAGCCCTGCGACCTTGGGCAAGTCACTTAACCCCAAATGCCATGCCTTCCCCCCCTCCAAAAAGAAAAAAAAACAAAACTCTGAGGGCTATACACACACACACACACACACACACACACACACACACACACACACACACACACACACACACACACACACCCGCCCTGTTGATCAAACCTTACCTCTTGTTGAACTGGGTCTATTTCACTGAGTTCTAGTCATGTCACTATAGCACAATGGGAGGGAATGAGCATTTATATGGCACCTACTGTGTGTGCCAGGCACTGTGTTAAGAGCTTTACAAATAATATCTCACTTGATTTAAAGGAAGCAACTCTTCACAGAACAAATCTGTTTGGCCACGGGACACAGGGGTTTTGATCTTGGCATAGAATTGATTTTGCTAATAGTGAAATTAAAAAAAAAAAAAGATGATGCTACTGAGGGATCGTGAAAACCTCTCTCCCAGACCCTGGAAGTCCACAGAAAGGACTGATATGAATCTAGGAATTCTAGGAATTTCACAGATTGTGTCCTTCTTTGAGGATGCATGCTTTCAGGGTATGAGCCATGCTTTCAGGAGTGTAAATCTTTATAAGAAGACGTAGAAACTTTGGAATCAGGATGTCAGCTCAGCCCAGGATGCAGTATAAAGAGTCTGGGCACTGGAAGCAGAGGAAAGGGCTCCCACCACCTTAAGTGGCCCCAGACAAATCATTTGACCTTTCTGATCATCAATTTCACCATCTCCAAAATAAGGGTTGGTCTAAACAATAATAATAGGTAACATTTATATAGTATTTTGAGGCTTGTAAAGTGCTTTATGAATATTATCTTGTCCTATCCTCACAAAGGCCCTAGAAGGTAAGTGCTATGTTTACCCCCATTTTACAGATGAGGGTTAAGTGACTTACCCAGGGTCACACAGCTAGTAAGTATCTGAGTCAGGATTTGAACTCTTGACTTGGGTCCATCAGCTCTATCTATTGTGCCCCCTAGCTGCCTCTAGATGTTCCCTACCGATCTTGTTCAGTTCTAGATCTGGTTAACTAGGTAGATATCAGTAGGTAGAACATCGGAGCTGGACTCGGGAAGATCTGAGTTCAAATCCTGACAGCCACTTCTTAGCTGTGTGACTCTGGACAAGTCACTTAACCTCAGTCTGTCTCCATTTCCTCATGTATAAAATGGGAATCATCACAGCACCCACCTCCCAGAGTTGTGAGAATCAAGTGAGGTAACGTATGGGGTGATCACTGTGAATGCTGGTGACGATTATATTCTGATCCTACAGTAAAAACTGAACCCAGCAAGGCTTTCCCCAGGTTTGGCTGCATTATTGCTCTCAGGAGTTCTGACTTAATAAATCCACCCTGCATTGGGGTGAGTGGACTTGGTAGGCAGCCCCAACAAGGAACAACATTGCCGTAGAGGTCCTGGTGTCCTGCCCCTTCACAGAGGCTGCTACCTGCCTCGTCTTCAGCTGTATCTCTGTCGAAACTCTCCAGCTAGAGACCTCTTTCAGCCAAGTGGGTGAAAGGCAGACCCATTGAGAGAGGTTACACCTGGATTCAAATGCAGGTCCTCTGACTGGCAAATCTGGTGTCAGTCTGATGTGGATAGAAACAGTGTCCTAAGGGTTAATATTAAGGGTTGCTTTTTCAGTACCTTGTGAGGTTCCTCTGGAGCCTCAGGGTGCCCTAAAGTCTCTTCCCCTTATCTTGAAATACCATAAAACTTCCCCCTTATCCTGGGCCAAAAAATCCTTGTCTCCCTTATCCTGGGTCATAAAATTTCCCCTGTCTTCCTTATCCTGTCTTTATAAAAAACAAGCCCCTGTCCCTTTGTAAATTGCTAGTCTTTCTTCCAGGGCTAGTCTACTCCTTTTGCAGCAATAAAGCTCCCCTTGGTTAGGAGAAAGTCATCTAAATGAATTCTTTCACATCTGAACTGAGTTCTCCCAATTTTAAACCTCAACGAATCCCCCTACAATCTTCTACTTTCTGCTGCTGTTCCCTGTGGGAGCCTGGGGTCAACTCTGCATGCCCCCAAAAAAGCATTGGAGAAAAAATCATGATAATAATACAATCCATCCAGAGATTGTATTGCCTCCCCAAACACAGACAGAAATGCCTCCCAACTGTATTGGATGACTCAGGACTTACTGTGGCTAAAGAAAAATCACTCCCTGCTGGTGATGCCCCTTTCACACTTAGCTAGGCTGACAAGAGCAACACTAATAATATTTCTCTTCCTTTCCTTGTCTTCCATTTTATAGGACCTGTTAGGACGTAAGCTCCTTGAGGGTAGGGACTGTCCTACTTTTAAAACTGGATACTGTCTACCATTCCCAGAGTTTGTTCCAAGAAAGAGAAATGAAATTAAATGGTGTCCACGTTTTTATTTCTCTCAAGCTGGTGACCTACATGCATTGAATGGGAGTTACAGTCCAGAACTGGGGCCCCCCAAGGGAGCCAGTCCAGAATTGGCTGGATTTGGAGGTTTATATACCTTTTCAGCATTATTATTTCAATTTATATACCTTTTCAACAGGGGCTATCACCCCAATATCATTTATCTCCTGACACAAGCTCTATCAGACTACCACCCCAACCATACCAGACCACTCCCAGCCTTGGGCTATCTAGGCAGAAGAATCTGTCTCCACCCAAGCCTGAGCAGACCACAGTGGAGCTTCCACACCTTCGATTAAATCAAATTCAGGACCAGGATAAGACTCAATGCAATCTCAGTATCAGTGATATCCTTCTGAAGAACATTAGAGAAGGGGCCTGGGATGGGGAGGAGGGAGCTCTGAATCTCCAAGATACTGATTAGTAAGAAAAATCATTTTTCACAAAACTCAGCACTGGCACTATTTTTTTTTACTGGACCTTTGATTTTAATGGTTTGATGATTTCACTCACAGTGAGAAAACTCCCTCTAGCGACAAAGATTGGCAATTGCTCTGAAACATAATCTCCAAAATTTGCCTAGCGTTGCTTAACAAACACTTGTTTGATTGATTAACTGTGGTATCTCCAAAGGATTCAGCTCTCTTTGCCTCTCTCTCTGTCTCTCTCTGTCTCTCTCTCTCTGTCTCTCTGTTTCTCTCTCTCTGTCTCTCTGTCTCTGTCCCTCTCTCTGTCTCTCTGTTTCTCTCTCTGTCTCTCTCTCTCTGTTTCTCTCTCTCTCTCTCTCTCTCTCTCTGTCTCTGTCTCTGTCTCTCTGTTTCTCTGTCTCTCTCTCTGTGTCTCTCTGTTTCTCTCTCTCTCTCTCTGTCTCTCTGTTTCTCTCTCTCTCTGTGTCTCTCTGTCTCTGTCTCTCTGTCTCTGTCTCTCTCTCTTTCTCTCTCTCTTTCTCCCCCCACTCTGTCCTCTCTCAGAAACTTTATGTGTGACCTTGAGTGAGTCATTTAACTTCTTGATGTCTTCATGCACAAAAGGAAGTTCTGCTAGATCTGAGATTCTTAACCTTTTGGTGCACCTTGGATGCCTTTGGCAACCTGCTAAAACCAAAAGACTTCTTAAAATAATGTTGGATAATGTTCAACAAAACAATAATGTTTTAAATGCATAAAATGAAATGCACAGGATTACAAAGGAAACCAATTATATTGAAATACAGTTGTCAAAATATTTTTTAAAACCGTCATAATCTGGCATTCATGTGTATTTACATATAAGTAGATGAGAAGTGTGGTGCATAGGGGCGGGTAGGTGGTGCAGTGAATAGAGCACCAACCCTGGAGTCAGGGGCACCTGAGTTCAAATCCCGTCTCGGACACTTAACACAAAACTAGCTGTGTGACCTTGGGCAAGTCACTTAACCCCAGTTGCCCTCCCCTCCCCCCCCAAAAAAAGAAGTGTGGTGGATAGAGCCTGGATTCAGGAAGACTTGAGTTCAAATCTGACCTCAAATACTTAGTAGGTGTGTGAACCTGTGCAGGCCCTGGGTAAAGCACTTTACAAACCTTGTCAATATATAGAAGGAAGGAAATAGGCATTTATTAAGCACCTACTGTTTACCTATTCACCTTCAGCACTGTGCTGAGCCCTCACAAATACCATCTCATCTGATCCTCACAACAACCCTGTGAAGTAGGTGCTATTATTAGCCCCATTTTACAGCTGAGGGAACTGAGGCCTACAGAGGTCAGATAATTAGGTCAAGGTCACCCTACTAGTAGGTGTCTGAGGTTCAATTTTAATTCAGGTCTGCCTGACTCGGGCCCAGAGCTCCATGCACTTGGACACCTGGATGTCTATATAAACAATTTCAGGGACTCCCAGGTTAAGAAGTCCTTCACTAGGTGATTTCTAAAGTCTCTCTCAGCTCCTGATTCATGATTCTATGATTCTATGAACTGTGCCTACAGGGTGATGGCAGGTAGATCCTCACCTGGAAGGCTTCCTCATGTTGTGTGAACATCAGTGTAGGAAAATTGATCCTGCTCTGACGGGTGCCAGGAGCTCTGTCTTATTGTGACTGCCTTTAGGATTGCTGATAGTAAGAGCCCAGGCTCCCCAGACAACCAGTCCCCTAGAAGACCCAGGGAAGGGAAAGAGAACATCTCAGGGTGTTCATCACAAAGTAACTCTCCTATGTGTTTTGTATTGTGGCTTCTCATCTGAGGTACCTCAGTTGCTGAGGCCTGGGATCCCTATGATTTCGTAGACGGCCCAGTTAAGGGAGGCAACATGATGACGAGGAAAGGACAGCCAATTCCCAAAGTCAGGAGCTGTCTGGGCTCGAATCGTACCATGACAGCTCCACATGCCATCTGGCCATTCACCCAGTGCCTCCCATCATCCTTGCTGACCTCCTTCCCTTCCTAAGCTTCCCTGGAACAAAGCTCCTTTCTCTTATCACCCCTCCTCTAAATGTTGTTATGCTAAGCACCAAGAATACCAAAAAAAAAGGCGAAAGGCAGTGTCTGCTCTCATGGAGCTCACAACCTAATTGGAAAGGGAACCTACAACTATGTACAAATAAGCTACAGACAGGACAGCTAGGACCTAATCAGCAGGAGGAAGGCACTAGAATAAATAAGCAGGAAAGGCTGATTATAGAAGGTGGGATCTTAGCTGGGACTTGAAGGAAGCCAGGAGGCAGGAGGCAGAGATGAGGAGGGAGAGTGTTCCAGCATGGAGGGACAGCCAGAGAAAATGCTGGGACCAAGAGGTGGAAAGTCTTGCTCTAGGACCATCCAGGAAGCCAGTGTCACTGGACCGAAGAGGAGGTCAGGGAGTAAGGGGTAAGAAGACTGGAAAGGGGGGCGGGGAGGGCACTAGGTTATGAAGGGCTTTGAATGCCAAACACAGGATTTTGTATGTGCCACTGGCCACCTGATCCCCACTGCCTTAAGGCCAAATAGATTACATTTCATGCCTCCCCCAGGGTACTTTAAGTCCTTCTAAGGGGGATTGGGGGCATCTAGGCTCTATGCCATTGGTTCCAGCTCCCAGGGATGGTGTTCCTTCAAGTGTGTGCATGGGGCTGGGGCGGGGGGGATCCCCTGCATCCCAGATCCATTTAAACGCTAGTAGGTAGATTAACTTTCACACAGAAATATTGACTTCAAAGGTACAAAACTAGTACACAACAGCTTGGCTGGGTCCTTAGAGAGCCCACAGTCCCAGTTCCAAATCTAAGAGGTCCCTTAGGCTGGAGGCCCTGGCTTCACCTTCATTCCTGGAATCACCTTAGATGGAACTTCTGGTCCGTGAGAATCACCTCCAGCACCTGAAGCTAAGGCCAAAGGAAACAGAACAAGTCAAACATACCCCCTCTCCCCGCATAGTGTCTAAAAGGGGAAACGGGGAGGAAAAGGTACCTCCTCCTCCCCACCTCCTGGTTCAGTTCTTGGAGCCCAGGACTATGGTCTTTCTTTTCAGAATGCACCCATTTTAAAGAAGCTGCCAGGTGTGGTCAGACTGCCAATCAAAGCAGGCCACCCCATTACATTTGGAATTTGGGACTGAGGACTAAATTTTTTTAAAAAACGGAAAAAAGGGGTCTATTTGCCCAGGACAGCAAATTTCAGATGGGAGGGGGAGGATGTGTTTTGGGGCCTTTGGAACATACCTAGGAAGTGTGTGTCCAGTACCATGTCGGGGAGGGTGGCTTCCTCATATGAAAACAGAGACAGGTTGCTCCCTCTGCCCTTTCTGGCTAGAGATTCCCTCTATGCTCCCTCCCATTGTGTCCGGAGGGTGATGATCACAATGCATCCAGGGCACAGAAGCCACAACCTGAACCCAGCTGGAGTGGGGTTATCTCCCCCCACCCTTCTCCTTTTAGACCCTTGGGGGCTGGGGGCATTTGTCTTGTTCAGTGTTCTTTGTCCTCAGTTTCAAATGCCTGTGGGGAACCCCACTGTCCAGGGGTGTTTGAGCCCTGGTGATCTTGCTGTGGCTCTGATATTTAGTAGTTAAATGGAATTGGGGTGCAAGGGAGCCCCCCCTACACTTGGGGGATTATCATCAGCGGGAGCTGGAGCCAGTTGTGGAGCCTTAGACTCCCATTCACCCTTAAGGGCACCAGAGAACCCTGGGGGAGGGCTGAAATGTAATATACCTGACCTTAAGGCAGTGGGGGCCAGGGTGAGCAGGGTTATGTGTATGAGATTCTGAACGTGATAGGGAACCTCTGCATTCACCGGGTAGAGGAGAGACATGGTGGGGCTTTCACTTTAGGAAAATCATTTTGATGGCTGAGTGGAAAATGGTATGTGGTAGGAAGATACTTGTAGCAGGGGCACACAGACACACACACACTCACACACACAGACACACATGCACAGACACACAGACACACACACACAGACACACACACACTCACACACAGATACACACACAGACACACACAGACACACACACAGACACACACGCACAGACACACACAGACACACATACACAGACACACACACACAGACACATACACACACACATACTCTCACACACACACACACACACACACACACACACACACACACACACATACACATCCCTAGCAATTAGCACAGTGCCTTATACACCATGATGATAACAGGTAACATTTACACAATGCTTACTGCAGTGCCAGACACTGTACTAAGCACTTTACCGGTATTACCTCATCTGATCTCCACAACAGCCCTGGGAGGCAGATGCTATGATGATCCCCATTTTAACAGATGAAGAAACTCAGCTTAAATAACTTGCCCAGGGTCACGCAGCTATTAACTGTCTGAGGCTGGATTTGAACTCGTGTCTTCCTGACTCCAGGCCCAGTGTTCTATCCACTGCACCACCTAGTAAGCGGAATGTTTTGTCATTCATTCATTCATTCATTCATTCATTCATTCATTTATTCATTCATTCATCTTTTGATGCTTAACAACTAGCCAATGACCAGGGAGAAGCCCTAAAGTCATCATTTCAGAGCTCCAAGAGAAAGTGGAGCTCATTTAGTCCAATCTCTTTATTTTATAGACAAAAAAACGGAGGCCCAGAGAGATCCCAGAGGTGCTAAGGATGATAGGTAGGATTTGAATCCAGGTCTTTTGACTCCAGATCCAGCATGTTCTACTTCACGCATACATACATCATTATTTATGTATGTCTCCCATTGGAATGTGAGATCTTTGAGACTAGTGTCTCTATTTTTTGCCTTTCTCTGTATTCTCAGCATCTGCCACAGTCCCCAGTACATAATAAAGGGTTTGAAGTGCTTGTTGATGGATGATTTCTGAGCCTCAGTTTTCCCATCTGTAAAATGGAAATGATGGTGGAAGGCCCAAATGAAATAATGTGCATGAACCTTCAGCGTTTCATCGATATCAGCTACCACAATATCTTCTGTCTTTGCATCTCCCCTCATGCCAAGCACAGAGTCCCACACAAAGAAGGTGTGAAATAAATAGATAAGCACCAGGAACAAGATTAAAATCTAACCAGTTTGTCAAAGACGTAATTGGCACTACAATCCATCAGGAGTGGGCTTCACCAAAAACTGCCAGGAGGATGAAGAAAGAAGCTGGTCAAGCCCAACCTTACAGAAGGAATCTCTGTAAGGAAAGAGCTTTCTTGCCTACAGGGCCAGGGATAAGTGCTGGACTTCAAGGGGGTCAAAGCCCAAGGTGTCATCATAGACGGGGGAAACTTTGTAGGGAGGGCCAAATAGTAGATTCCAGAAACCCCAGCCCCAAGTCCAAGGATTGGGAAGTAGCTTATAGAATCACCAAGAAGCCAATAGTTTTGCCAAACGTAAGCTTCCCTGGGCTAGAAATCTAAGACTTTGGGCTAGCGTGTAACCTCAGACAGGACTAGCTGATTCCAGGGACAAAATCTGGGGAAAGAAGGAAGCCTAGAAAGCTCTAGACCTCACAATCTGCATTAAATGTAGAAGACCAGAGTTAATATTTAAGACATTACTTCAGTAGCTTTTCCCCTTTAGTGATTTTAAACTCCAATATGTTTCATTCAGTTATGAGATACCAAGCTGGAAGAATCTGCCATTAATAATAATCACTAGCTTTATACAGTGCTTTAAGGTTTGCCAAACACATCTTCACAACAACCTGGGAGACAGGTACTATGATCATCCACATTTCACATACAAGAAAACTGAGACAGACAGTGGTTTAAGCACTTTGCTCGAGGTCACACAACTAGTGAGAGCCTGCAGTCAGATCTGAGCTCAAGCTTTCCTTACTCTCAGTCCAGCCCTCTATACACTGGGTTATCTAGCTGCCTCCACAATCTCTTCTTTTTGCAGTTGAGAATACTGAGACTGGAAAAGAGGAAGGAACTTCTCCCAAGGTCACATGGCTAGCCTCTGTGTGGAGGACAGTGTTTGAGCCCCAGACCAACGTTCCTCCCAGTATACCACACTCTCTTTGTGTATTCTTTTACACTGTATTGTTGTTCTTAAGAGTATTTATAGAGCGTGAGGAACATATTAAGTACTTAAGAAAATGCTTGCCTGACTCCAAAGGTGGCTCTCAGTCCCCTGTATAAGCCCTCAAACTCACAAGGCTTCAAACCATAGGATAGTTTTATTAAACAAGAAAGAACACAGAAATGTCTTGAAACTAAACTGAAGAGACTCAAGAGATTCCCAAGGGATCTGTGTGGTCTTCCATAACTTACAGTACTTCCCTGGGCAGATGTCCAGCTAAGGGGAAGGACTCTAGGTTTATTCCTTCATGTTATGACTCTCCTTCCCACTTGATCTCTTCTAAAGAGAACCTTTCCAAGGTTCTACATTGGGTTGTATCTTTGAGGCCAACATCCTTGTGGTTCTGCTCCCCTCTGGTTCAGATTGATCTTTCATTTAATCAGTTACAAGTTCACAGGGTTAGAGCTGAAAGGGAACTCAGAGACTCCCAGTCTAACCCTTTATTTTACAATTAAGGAAAGAGGTTAGGTGATTTGTTCAAGGTCACACAGTTAGTTGAGGGTCTGAGGCAAGATCTGAACCCAGGTCATCCAGACACCAAGTCCAGTGTTGTACACACGTGGTGTCTGTGGTGATAGACAAAAATGAAACAGTGCTTATTCTCAAAGAGCTTACATTCCATTAAAGAGGACAACATGTACACATATAAATATGTAGAAAATGAATCCAAAATGAAGGCAAAGTAGGAGGGTACTAGCCTTTGAGGGTATCAGGAAAGGTTTTTTTTTTTTTGGTAGAAAGTGGTGCTTGAGGAGCAGGTAGGTGGTGCCGTGAATAGAGCATTGGCCCTGGAGTCAGGAAGACCTGAGTTCAAATCTCACCTGAGACGCTTGACACACTTACTAGCTGTGTGACATTGGGTAAGTCACTTAACCCCAATTGCCTTGCCTTACGCCCTCCAAAAAAATAAAAATAAAAAAGAAATTGGTGCTTGATCTGGGTCTTAATAGAAGTGAAGGATTCTAAAAAGTGAAGGAGAGAAGAGTGGGCATTCTCACCATGAGGGACAGCCCAAGGCCCCCAGAAGCCTGGAGTTCCATGTGTGACAAACAAGAAGAAGGCCTTATCGGCTGGATTGCAGACCGCAGGAAGGGGAATAATATATAAGGAGGCTGGCTATAGAGGCAGGTAGGAGTGTTAAAGGCTGTAAAGGGTCCCCTGAACTTGTCTTTTTGAGTGGCCATATTTTCCTGGACCCAGAGCATGCGGGAGACCTGAATGTGTCAAGGACAAAGCCCAGCCCCAGCTGACATAATTTGTTGTTTGCACCCAAGCTGGACTCCCAGTGTCCTTGGAGGCAAGACAGGTGCCAGCCAGTCTGTGTCAGGCTGGGAAAAATGCTTGTGCAGCTGGGGTCCTTTGCAGATAGGCGGGCCGCCTATCTTCATAACCTTAGTGGTTCCCAAGGGAAAAGAGCTGGGGGGGGTGGGGTGCCATCACCCTGCTCCTTCCCTTTGGGAGGGATTACTGCACCTTTCCCCTCCTACCACGCCCCTTCCTGTTTTCTCCTCCTCCTTTCCCTGTACTATCATCAACATGCAAACATCTGTAAGGACCCTGAACCTCTGGGTTCCCTTCTCTTGTAACAAACCTGGTTTTCACGTAAGTCTCATGCCATGCTGATTGCCTGTTGACAGGAGTCAGATTGGCAAGGATTTTTAAACACAGATATAGAGGTTTGAGGTTTGTCCCATTGGAGCTTAAGTGAACTGGGGATTTAAATGATCCCACCTGAACTCACGGGCAGACCGCAGAGGCACCAAGGTGGTGCAGGACATAGAAACCTGAGTTTAAATGTGGCCTCTGACACCTACCAGCTCTGTGACTCTGGGCAGGTTACTTCACCGGTCTGACTCGGTTTCCTTCTCTATAAAATGAAGCTAATAGTAACACCCACCTCCCAGAGTTGTTGCTGGGATCAAATGAATTAAGAACTCAAAAGCGGCTGGGAAATGTTCATTGCAGTGTTTGATTCTAGCCCTGAGAGACCAGACCTGTTGCTTAGAGGCCAGATCTGTTTAATGCTTAACTGGGGACCCAGGTTATATTATATTGGCCCCTTTCGGGAATCTGAAGATTGATGCAAGGAAGGTGAAGCGTTTCATCCTGATACACATCTCAAGCAGCCAACGTTTCTTACCTGGAAAATGCCTCTGAGCTGGCCAGTTAGCTTTGCTCCTTTGTCCCTTTGTTTGAACTCTGTATAATGTGTAACTAACCATGGTGCGGGGAGGGGTAAGGTAAGGCTCCCCCACCCCATCCTCTGCCTGACAACTTAATAACCTTTCTAAATCATTTCAGGTGCGTTTTGTTCTCTGCCATGACAATAGACTGGCCCGTGTGTAAGCTACATAAATGTTAGCTATTATTATAGAAACGTGAGCAATAATTGCTTAAGGAAAATCACCTCCCAGCTGTGAAGATGGATTGGCGAGAGGAGCAGTGTAAGGCGCTTCCTGCTCTCTACAGGCGATGTGGGTCTTCCTCACCCTTCTTGCTCTTCTCCTCTCTAGGGAGTCAGGGCTGCTCTCATTCTTGAGCTCCCAGGTGGAGGCTAGATCCATGGTGGCCCGTGAGCTCTCTGAGAAAATCCTGCCTCCTCAGCCCTTCCTTACCACTGTGGGCTCAGGCAGGGGAAGCCCTCAGATTCTCCTGACTCAGCATCTAACGGTCCCATATCTGACCAGACAAAGATGCCCCAGCTCTCTGAGGAAGAGGAGCTGGGTGTGAGGCACCAAGTGGCCTTTGTGAAGGTATAACCTACTCTGCCCCATTCTCAGTGAAGAGAATCCAAAAAATCCTGGCGTTTGTTTTTGGGGGAGTCACATAGCGTCCTGGAGTAGGCTGTATCTGCTCTTGACATGCACCCTCTCCCTGGCTAATGCCCACTTCTTTCCTGGAATCTTCCATGCCTAGAAAGTTCCTTGCCTTGTGATTATAGAGTGGGTAGGAAGGAAACGAGCATTTATTAAATGCCTACTGTGTGCCAGGGACTGTAAATACTTTACAAATATCCCATTTGATCCTCACGACCTCTCTGGGAAGCAGGTGCTATTATGGCCCCCATTTACAGTTGAGGAAACAGAGGCAGGCAGAGGTGAAGTGCCTTGCCCAGAGTTACACTAACGCTAGTCAGTGTCTGAGGCCAGATCTGGAGTCAAGGCTAGCACTCTATCCACCAGACCACCTCGCAGCCACCCAGTTAATTTCTTATATGATGATCCATTCAAAAAATCATTTTTTGAGGAGAAAGCTAATGCAAAGGAATCATGTTAATATGTATAACTGACACAGGACTTTAAAAGTACTTGACCAATCCGAATATGCTTCCCCAGCAACGTTACTCCTCATCCAATGGCTTTCAGGATGACAGGAAACACCTGAAGATTGTACCTACCAAGACCCTGACTGCATTTACACTTTGTGCCAGCATCTTTATCCTTACTTACCATGCTGCCATCTTGGGTGTCTTTGTGTCTCCCCTTCCCTTTTATCTTTCCCATCAGAATGTAAGCTCTTTGAGGACTTTCTGCTTGATTTGTATTCCCAGCGCTTAGTACTTGGCACATCATAAAAACTTAATAAATACGTGTTGATTGACTGACATACATAATCACAGATTTAGATACACACATAAATACACATGTAGGGTGGGGTGTTTGTATACTGCTGTGTGCTGTGATGATGCCCAGTAGCTTATATTGTGTCCACATGGGTCTGTCTAAATACAGCTCACAGCAAGACAAAAATAGATATCTCTAGTTTCCTCTTCCCACTTTGCTCTCCTCGGGGAGAGGAGAGAATTTTATCTCTCCTTTAAATATAGTTAGCCATGGGGAAATAATTTTTAGGTTCAACTTGTTCTCCTGATTGCTGTCGCTTAATGGGGAAAGTGTCCCAAGCTCTGTATCCAAGACTTGACTCTCTTCTGACCAGATGCCAGTTTCCCAATGAAAACAACCCATTCATCCAAGTCAATAACAAAACAGAAATCAAAGACAACATACATATACATACACACATACATACATAATACACATAAATATATACACACGTATATGTATGTGTGTGTGTATGAAAGTATATACCAGACAATACATAGTCAATGAGCTTTCCTATTGGGAGTGAGATAACTCAGCTAAATCAAGAAAGTTTCAGATCTCACCTAAGGGGAAATTCCCTGAAGCATCTACTGTAGTCAGCTGAGGTAAGGTATACAATTGAAGTTGCCAGTTATTCCACACGTCGGTTCCATCCCAGAGTCTTTCTCTCCCTTTAGGGACCAGAAGGGAGTCCAGCATCACAAGCAAGAATACTAGAATCCTAAGATCTCTACACCTTCCCCTCACACAGATATGAAGCATTGAGTAATCAGTCTCCACCAATAAGGAGAGTTGTATGCAAATTACCCTTCTGAGCCAAGAATTACACACACACACACACACACACACACACACACACACACACAGAATAGTTACATATATATTACATATATACTATATGTATGTGTGGTATATACAAACATATGTCGATATGCTATCAAACACCATGACTTGATATCTAATCAATTCCCAATGTGCTATATCATCACTCTACCTCAAACACCCACAGATGGATGAGCATCATAACTTAGATCTACCCATCACCCATCACTGTCTTACTTTCATGATCTTGAATTCCCACTTTGTTCATAAACTCACATTTATCCATTTTTGATCATTCCTCACTCTTCTTAAGCCCATTCATTATCTTCATTAGTGAGTCCTGACCTATATCAGGAGGTTGGAAGACGAAAGAAAGTGACAAAGAGAAAGAAGGGGAGAAGGAACATTGAAAAGGACATTTATTAAGCTCCTAGAGCTCACAAGTATGTAATACATGAGACTTCCTGTAGAGGACAGAGCTGCACCGTATAAATAAAAGCAACTTGTGATTCTGGGGGTGATGATGTAGGTCTCAAGAGAGGTCATGTGGAAATGGCCAAAGTAAGAAAAAATGAATACAGGTGGTGGATGATGCTTCCAGAAAAAGAACTGATACTGTCTGAATGCAGACTGAAGCACACTATTTTCTCTTTCTTTCTTTCTTCCTTCCTTTCTTTTTCTTTCATTGTTTCCTTCTTTTTTCTTCCTTCCTTCCTTCCGTTTTTCTTTCTTTCTTCCTTCCTTTCTTCCTTTCTTTCTCTTCCTTCCTTCTTTCTCTTTTATCTTTCTTTGTTTTTTTCTTTCTTCCTCCTTTCCTTTCTTCCCATCTTCTTGTACAAAATGACTAATATGGAAATGTTTTACATGATTGCACATACATAAGCTATATCAAATTGCTTACCATCTTAGGGAGCAGGGAGGTAAGGGAGACAGGGAAGGATAGAACTGGGAACTCAAAAAAATTTTTTTTAATGTTTAAAATTGTTCTAACATGTAATTTGGGAAAAGGCAAAATGTTATATTAAAAAAATAAGTGGTGGATGAATATAAGTGGAAGGGAGATATTGAGGCAGCCCTTTGTCAGTCTGATTCAGTAACAGAGCAGCACATTGTCTTCCTGAGACATTTAACCATGCTATGCTGGAGAACCTCCAATGATATGTCAAATCTCATGACCGCTTCTCCCTTCTGGTGATTCATGTAGGGACAAATGATACACCCACAAAGAATCTAAGAGGTCACTGGGGATTGTGAAGTTCTAGGCCAGAAGCTGAAGGCATTATGGGAAGGGGTGGCATTTTCTTCACTGTTGCCCACTTAAGGTCAGGGACTATATAAGACAAAGGTAGATTTTGGAAGTGAAGAGTTGGCTAGGAAAACGGCGTATTGGGATTTGCCAAGCTGAGAATCCCAGAGAGCAGCAGGCAGAGTACAGGAAGAAGAAAGATTACTACAGAAGACTAATAATTCACAGGGGAGGATATCTAAGGAGGGATTTAACAATAAAACTCCTGAACTCATGTCTCTCATGAATACAGAATGGATGAATAAGAAACAAGGTGTACTGTAGGCCCTAATTCAAGGAAGCAAATTTGACCACATTGAAATCAGAGACTTGTTGGTGAGACTCACATTTGGAGTTTAACCATGAAAGGGTCCAAAAGGAGCAGGACAGATAAAAGTGGCAAAGGAGGATTATTTTGAACCTAGAAGTTATGTTCATGTGAGGTGAGGATGTCTAGGATCCAAAATGGGTATTGATGAATAGGGAATATTGGGGTGAGAGTCAATGCAGGGAGCTAGGGGGCCCAGTAGATAATGGAAACAGGAAGACCTGAATGCCAACTGGGCTCAGACACTTACTAGCTGTGTGACCCTGGGCAAGTCACTTAACTTCTGTTCGCCTTTGTTTCCTTATCTGCAAAAGGGGACAATCTCATCCATAAAATGGGGATAAATAAGAGTACCCACTTCCTAGAGATGTTCTTCACTCTTGTCCAAGAGTGAACTACACCCTGGCCCCATCTGGGGTTTCTTGGTAAAGATACTGGAGTGGTTTGCCATTTCCTTCTCCAGCTCATTTTTTACAGATGAGGAAACTGAGGCCAACAGGATTAGGTGATTTATCCAGGGTCACATAGCTAGTAAGTGTCCGAGGCAGGATTTGAACTCAGGAAGCTGAGTCTTCCTAACTCCAGATGTAGTGAGGATCAAATAAGACTAAGCCTTAATGTCCTTATCTATAAAATAGGGATAATCCCATCTGTAAAATTTGGGGTAGTAATGGCATTTGCCTTCTAGAATTGGGAGGATCAAGTGAGATACTATTTGTAAAGGGCTTACCCCACACAGTAAGCAAATAATAAATGCTTCATTAAAAAATGGAAACTATATTGTCAAATGAATATGGGCCAGACCAACTGGACAGAAAAGTTCCTGAAACAGATCATAATAATGTCAGGGAAGCAAGATATAGTAGTGTTGGGGGACTTAAACTATATAAACATATAAACATGTATAAACATATAAAATATATAAGCTCCATCTCCTTCAGAAAGAAGGGCACCGATACAGACTCATAGATTCAGAGCTGGAAGAGAACTTAATAGGTCTTTCAGTCTAGTGCCCTCATTTTACAAATGAGGATTGGTTTTAGTTATAATCTAATTATTCAAAATGTGGGCGGAATGAGGGGGAACCTTTTTCCTTTCATTTTTAAATTTATAAGCTTTTTTTCTCTCCCTCCCATCCCACCCCTCTCAACTGAAAACAAACAAACCCTTTAGACAAATACAGAGCTAAGCAAAAGAAATTCCTGCATTGGCCACCTCCGAAAATGCACGTCTCAGACAGCCCCCAGCCATCACCTCTCTGCAAGGTGCTGGGCAAACACTCTTCAGTATCACACCTGAAGCTGCCTGTTGGTCATTGCTTTGGTCGACGTTCTTAAGTCTTTCTCAGTCGTTTGTCTCTGCCATATTGTTACTGGATCAGTTGTAGTCCTGAGTCTGCTCACTTTACATGATTTCATGCAAGTCTTCCCAGGTTTCTCTGAACCCATCCCTTCTTTCCTTTCTTAATGCACCATAATATTCCATTACACTCACATATATCATAACTTCAACTAATAAGGAGGAAATGGTTGTTGAAGCACAAATTACGGAAACGTTGGAAGGAAGCAATAGTTCTCTTGAAGAACTTGGGATAGAAAAGGAGAGGGAGTGATAGCTAACGTATTAGATGATAGAGCAAAACTTCAAAAAGATCTTTGCAGGATGGAACGATGGGCTGCCTCTCCTAAGATGAAATTCAATCAGAATAAATGTAAAGCATTTGATTCGAGGAATCAGCTTCACAAGTATAATATTGGGGCCCTATAGCTAGAGGACAGTTTGTCTGAAAAGTGTCAGAAGGTCTTAGCGGATTACAACTTCAATATAGACCAGCGGTTCTAAACCTGTGGGTCACAACCCCATTTGGGAGTTGAATGACCCTTTCACAGGGGTAACAGGGGTCGCCTAAGACCATTGGAAAACACATATTTCCCATAGTCTTAGGAACTGAGACACCGCTCCTCTGTCTCCAGGCGGGTCCTCCCACATGCAGATATGCCCACATACCAGTATTAAAGGGTCAAAGCATAAGAAAGGTTGAGAACCACTGATATAGACCAATAATATGACATGGTAAGAAAGAAGCAAGCTTTTATTAAGTGCCTACTGTGTGCTAAGTGCTTTTCAAATATTTTCCCATTTGATCCTCACAGTAATCCTGGGAGGCATGTGTTTTTATTACCTCCATTTTATAGTTGAGGAAGCAGAGGTGAATTGACTTGCTCATGGTGATTCAGCTAGTAAATGTCTGAGGTCGAATTTGAACTCTGGTCTTCCTGCCCTAGCATCAGTTAGCTGCCTCTAAAGTTAAAGAAACAGATAGCTTTCAGAGATGAGGCAGTGACAGTCCCATTGTACAAGCCACCTGATGGGCCAGATCTCAAGGATTACATTCAATTCATTTCGGAAAGAAGCTGAAGAGTGTTCAGATAAGAAAGACCAGCATGGCAAAGGGTTTCAAATTAGTTTAAGGAACTGGGGAAATACTTTTTTTCATAGGGGCAATTGGGGTTAAGTGGGGTTAAGCCCAAGGTCACAGGGCTAGTAAGTGTTAAATGTCTGAGGTTGAATTTGAACTCAGGTCCTCCTGACTCCAGGGTCAATGCTCTATTCACTGAGCCACCTACCAGCCCCTTGGAATTGGGGAAATTAATCCTGGAGAAGAAAAGCCTGAAGAGAGTAGGAGACAGTGGTCAGGACATTACGGTTGTTTTCAAGTATTTGAAGAGTTCTGTTTGTCTCTGGGGACAGAACCTGAAGCAACGGTGGAGACAAATCCTGGTCTCGATAACAGTTTAACATCTGGATGGGAATGGGCTCCCCAAGAAGTAGGGGGCTCCCCTCTTAGAGTCTCTAAGCAGTGGCTATGTGACCTGGTATGTGATAGAACACATTCTTTCTAAAGGTGTAGGTGACTCTTTGGCCTCCCTGGCCCCTCTAACTCCAATTCTGTGGCATGAACTGGCATCAGATCTCTGGTCTGGGCCTTGAGCAACATTGTGCTGCTAGTGCTGAATAAACATATGCAAGGTCTGGGCCTGTGAGAGCAGATATGCCAAGGAAGAAGGAAGGATACTTTCAAGGAGTTTACAGTCCAGGGGAAGAGAATGTAGAGCAGAAAACTCTCCCATGACACAGCCGCCCAGAGCTGGTGACACCGTTCCTTTTCCACTCTAGGCTTCTCATGGAAGGGAGGGGAAGAAGGCAAAGGGCAGTTTAAGGTAATGGCTACAGATGAGGAGTTTGCAGGTGACATTTGTGAGTTGTTTGGAGCTGGACGCATACTGGGGCACAGAATGCAAGCTCAGTATGATATAAGTGTCTTGAGAACAAAGGCTTTCCTTTTTTTTCTGTTGCTCTTTCAGCGGCTTGCATGAGATGCGTGTTTGATAAACCAAATTAAATCTGTAGAACTGAATTGGGCAGAACCAAGTAAGGGCCACTAGGGAGACAGGCACCTATCATGTAGCTGTCACCCTACAATAGGCCAAAAACAAGCCATCCACCCCTAGTGGCCAACATCAACTCCTCCTCCAGCTGAGCTACAAATAACCCCCTTTTCTTTGCTTCAGTGGAGGTGAGGTCTTCACATGGGGCTGCATGTCTGCCTCAGTGAGCCTGTCATCCCTTAATAATGGGCAGCCACGTGCTGACCCTGAGCCTAGGCAGGGACCATGATTGGGTTTGGCAGGAGACCAGGGCTAGGGCTCCTCATTCTGAGCACTGTCCCCTTCCTCCCTTCTCTACTCCTTTTCTTTTCTTTCGATATTTTTTGATGCCTTTTGTCTTTACATCCTGAGAACTCTTCTCTACGGTCAAGTTCCCTATGAGGGAAAAAAAAACAACTCATGAGATTCTTCCAGATGTAGTTACTGTAGAAATCGGGAACAGTCAAAGGTCAGGACAGGACAGACTGGCCAAGCGCCTAAAGGAGACTTGCCTCATACTTACGTAATCCTGACAGTCTATCCTCACACAGTCAACACCCTGGTGCAGGCCTCGTGCCCGGACTATTGCAAGAGCTTGCTGCTTGTGCTTCTGATTTCAAGTCTCTGCCCACTTTAGTATATTCTCTGTTCAGCTCTCAAATTTTACTTTCCTAAAGTGTACCTCTAATTCTCTCTCACTCTCTCTCTGCCCCCTCCTTTCTCCTTCTCTGTGTCTGTCTCTCTGTGTCTCTCTCTGTGTCTCTCTCCCTCTGTCTCTGTCTCTGTCCCTCTCTGTCTCTTTTGGCTCCCTATTACCTCTAGGATCAAATATAAACCCTCTTCACTTTGAAAGCCCTTCCCACCTTTCCACTCTTCTCACCCTTTGCTCCTTCCCGTGTGCTCTCTCCAGCTCCAAGCCTTTTCACTGGCTGGCCCACAGGGCCTCAAATGTCCTCCCTATCCCTCCTGGTTTCCCTGGCTTTTTTTCAAAATTCATCTCAAATCCCACTTTTTGAAAGGAACTTTTCTTCTTGCTCCCCTCCCCCCATCTCCCTCTGGCATCACCTCTCTACACTGTGTGCATCTTGCACAGGTAGTTAGCATGTTTTTCTCTCCCATTACAATAGGAGCTTTGAGAGGCTGGAATGTGTCTTTGGTTTTGCTTTCCTTTTAACTCCCAGGGCTCAGCACAGCACCTGCACATACTTAAAAGCTTAATAAATGCATACTGATTAACTGTCTTCTATTGGTTGCATGGCTGATGGGGACACCAGGCACCACTTTTTCCCCCTCTTCTTTTTCATTCCTCCTTAGAACTGGTCTCTTTTCTCTAATGGCCTACCTTGCCATTTACTTCTTACTGTAACTTCTGAAAACAAGAAGGAAATTTCTTCACTGTGAGATCTATGTGCTGTACAGGCCCAAATTTATAAGGGACACAATGCACTTTCCTTCCATCCATTAAATCAGATCCTGTATACAAAAATCATATGTGTCAATAAGCCCTAAAAAATCAAACAGAATTAAACAGAAAAGCAGTTCAGAAGCAGCCACAAACAGGTATTTTTTTTAAAAAAACAAACAAGTGAGTTAAATTTAACATATGTTTTTAGACAACCTGTGTGCAACTCTGGACCTCCTTGAGAGCAGAGACCTGTTCTGACCTCCCTAGGCATCGATAACTAGTGGATAAAGTAGTGGATGGAGTGCCTAAGGATGACCTGAATTCAACTCCTGCCTCAGAAACGTATTAGTTATGTGACCCTGTTTGCCTCAGTTTCCTCATCTGTAAATGCGCTAGAGAAGGAAATGGCAAACCACTCTCATGTCTTTGCCAAGAAACCCCCAGATGGGGTCACGGTGAGTTAGACAGGACTGAGCAACAACAAACGCAGCCCCAGCCCAGTGCACAATGCAGAGTATGCACTTAACAATTACTGACTTACTGACTTAAATTTCATATGAAATCTTTGGTTTAGAATGTTTGTGGCTGTTGGTGATAAAAAGGGGAAAAATGCATATGAAACTGCTTTGGAAACTGAACAGTACTATAAAAATGCTGATGATATAATTTCTAATTATTAACCCAAATGTCAGATACTCTTTAGGCATTCACTAGTAACAGCAATGGAACAAAAGTCATGGTGTATGCCCCGATGTTGCTGGCCGGCCTGAGGAGTAAGGCATGATGGCAGGGAAAGGGGAGAGGGGAAAATGAAGAGGAAGGAGGGAAGGGGAGAAGAGAAACATGGCAGAGGAAGAAAACAGTGCTGTAGGGTAGTAGAGGGCCAGCAGCACCTGCCTCGGGCGCCCCTGAGTGGCACCTTGGCCCCAGGCTGCCAGCTGACTACTACATCAAGCTCTTAAGGCCATCAAATAGAACTGCTTCATATTACGGATAAGGAAACTGAGGCCCAGAGTGGCTGAGACTTTTCTCATGACACACATATAGTAAATGACAGCTGGGATCAGACCTCCAGTTCCAGGGCCTTCCCACTGTGTCACTTCCAGGTTGGCAGGTTCCTCAATGGCAGCATCAGCCTGGATGCTTCCAGTCAACACTTCCCAAACATCTGTGTAGTAGAAGGGCCTTGGGAAAGCACTTTTGTAAAAGCCTTCTAATTGGTCTTCCTGTCTCCAAGTTATTTCTCATTCCAACACACCCTCCACTCAGCTGCCGGTGACGGCACCAAAGCTCATGTCTGACCATGTCACCCCCTCCTTAACCAACTCCAGCAGCCCCCACTGGATCTAACATTAGTTCCTCTGTTTGGCATTTAAGGGCCTTCAAAACCTGGCCTCTTTCTACCTTTCTTGTGTTTTATTTCCTTCTACCCTCTCTATGATCTAGACACGTTGTGCCTCCCACACAACATTCCATCTCCCACCTCCACTCCTTTGCATTGGCAGTCCCCCATGCCTAGTGACCTCAGCTGCTGTGTTTTCCCTTATTCAGACTACGTTCCATCTACTCTTTATTCATATTGTGTGTACCTAGTTACATACGTGTTCTCTCCCTGGTTAGAATGTAAGCTCCTACAGTTACGGGGATGATTTTACCTTTTTCTCCTCTCAGCAATTGACTATGTGCCTGGTATATAATAAACACTTTAATAGATGCTTTTTAATAGACTGAGTATAAAAACAAAAGGGTGGGACTAGAATGATCTCAAAGACCTCTTCCAGCTCTGGATCTTTAATCCTATGAATTGTTCATGTGAGGGGGGAGGGGAGAGAGCAATGATGGATGAGAAGGTCCGGCCAAGTAGAGCAATGAGGAACAAAGGTCCCTCCCATTTCTTTGCAAACTAGGAAGTCTGCAAAGTTCCTTCCTTATATATCTGCCCTGTGAGCAAGGCTGTGCAAGTATTATTATTGCCTATTCATAGCTAAAGATATTGATGGTCTGAGTAAGGAAGTGACTTACTTGAGGTAACGTAGGATTCAAGCCCAGTTCTACTAGTCCTGCTGCATGCACAAAGATTAATCTTATGACCAGATATGACTTGCCCGAATTAACCTGACCCATATTTCATAACACACTTAATGGCCATTGTGTTCTATGGGAGTTAGTCACCATTCCTTTTATTTATGTAACCTTTGTGACTTGAGGGGCGATTTTCTCACTTTTGGAGGCTTGTAACGTCAGCAAAGGTATAGTGGAGACAGAGATGGCCTTGGAGTCAGGAAGTTACATACTGGCTATATGACTGAACAAGCCCCCCACTTACCCTCTCAGTATCCTCAGGCAACTCTGTAAGAGAGAATTTACAGAGTACCTGCCAAGTTTCATTGGTCAGAGTTCCTTCGCAGGTCTGACTCCCTCCCCACCTCAACTGCCTTCTCCCACCCCCAAAAAAACATCCCCAAGAAATCTAGGGAGATATATGTAAAGTAGCCTCAACAAAAGGCGATGGTTTCTCCCATTGAAGAAGTACATTTTATAATATTTCAGAAGAAAGCTTTATTAAAAGGTGGAAAATCAAGCAGAAACCCTTGAATAAGCAACCATTAGCCCCCCGAATGTACGTAAATCCCCAGGGTCATTTATAAGCCCTGATTATAAGGGGTTCTCTTGGAGAGTTTCCCTGCCCAGTCCTTGTTTCTGGCTCCTACTTTCTGTAGGTTCGAGGTGGGAGAATGAGGTAGTTTCTCTTACCTGCTTTCTGCCCCCCCCCCCTTCCTATTTTAATTCTGTCATTCTTTATTGTTCTCCCCCAAGGCTTAACTAGAAAATCTGGGGCCTTGGTGAGGTACCCCAAACAGTTCCCAAGACGAATACACAAGAAGTATGAAAGAGGGAACACAAATTAACTTTGAACAAAATTCAGTTTGGAGGCAGCCTTAGCACTTATAACACCAAGCCCTCTGGGGAGAGACCCCAGGAGAGGAGGTAATTTCTTGGGGGGCTGCTGGAGGGAGAAGGAGCAGGGTGTAGTTGGGACAGAAAGGAGCCCTACTTGAGGTGCAGAAGAATCATGCCATCTGGTGATCTCTGATCTTAACCAATCATCCTTGATACCTAGGAGCTGAACACAGTAATTTTTACCTGTTGAAGATGGTGCTGCCAGAGCCCTCTAAAGGCTAGTGTCCTGTGGCAAAGCCCTGATCACCCTGTCCTGGCTACAGTCCTGACCCTCTCTATTGCTCAGCAGAGTTTGCCTAGCAAGGCTAAGTTCCCAACTTTCAGTGCCCCATGTCCCATAAACAAGGACAAAACCTCCACATTCCTTCCTCTCTCTTAAGCCTCCCTTCTCTGCAATGAAAAGAGAGTGGTACCAAACCAGACTCCTCTGGGGACACTGGCTTTACTCCAAGTGACGTGAGAAGTCACTGATTTTCCATCCTGCCATGGTAATCTTCAGAAGGCAGTGTGGTGTCACAGAGCAGAGGACCTGAGTTCAGATCCCACCACTGACACTTACTAGGTGTATCATCTCTGATAAGTCACAAGCTGAAGACAAGAATCTTCACCTCCCAGTGTTTCAGTTTCTTCATCTATAAATCGGATAAAACAATACATTCAGTTCCTACCTCATAAGGCTGGGAATTTCACGTGAGATAATCCATATAAAGTACCCTTTAATTTTAAAATACTATAAAAGTGGCAGTTATTATTAATTATTATTGTCATTCTCGAGTGAGAGACGTTGGCAAAGGCAGGAAGTCTGAAGAGTCACCATCCTAGCTCCACTGCCCCCTCCCCAGCCCCTTCTCCCATCCCCCCACCCCAGCACCCCATCCTTTACACAGAAGGGGATCACAGCACTGGGAGGTGGGGCTCTGAGAGGTTGGAAGTAACAAGGCACTCCCCCAAAGTGGGGAGGAAGCTGCCGTGTGCCTTGTCCAGGGGGCATGGGATATATAATGAGCAGAGCTGGCTCCCAGTCCTCCCACAGTTACTTAGCTTCATCATCTTCAGGAGGTGACTGACCGGCTTTGTCACTGTGTAATGACGGGGCCAGATGAGATCGAGGACCTCCAAGGTCCTTTCTGGCTCCAGCGTCCTATGATTTGGGGGACAAGAAGCTGGATGGATGTGTTGAACTCTAGAGCTCTCTTCAGGCATCCAAAGGGGAATCACATGGAGAGGGATGGATTTGTCCTGTATTTTTTGGCCCCAGAAGCAGAACCAGGTGGAAGTTACAGAGCAGATTCAGGCTGGATGGGAAGAAATACATGCCAAGAGTTAGGGATGTATAAAATCTATCCTAAGCTCAGCCTCTGGCCTGGAGTGTCCTCCCTCCCCACAGCTGACTCTCAGAACCTCTGGTTTCCTTCAGGACTCAAATCAAATGCTGTTTTTGGGGGAAGATTCCTGGTCCTCACAGCCTCAACAGGTTCCCCCTCCAATGTTACCTTTCAGCTACTCTATGTGTATCTGGTAGATACCTACATATTCACGTGGTGTCTCCCTCATTAGAAAGTCAGCTCCAAAAGAGTAAGGACTTTCTTACCTTTCTTTGTCTTTGCTTCCCCAACAATTAATTCTGGGCATGCTTGGCACAGGGCAAGTGCTTAATAAATCCTCTGTCCCTGACCAGGCTGCCCTGCTGACCCATGTCCCCCCAATCCCTCCTCTTCAGCTCACTTTTATGTATCATCTTATCCCCATTAGAGTGTAAGCTCCTTGAGGGCAGGAGCTGACTTTCCACTTCTGTTTGTATTCCTAGAGCTTTGCCAGGTGCCTGGCACATGTTATGACCTAAACAATGCTTGTTGACTGACTGACTGTTGTTCATGGATCAAGAGGCACTTTGGGGACACTTCATTTGTACACCAGTTTTGTATTATCTTAGCAACTTCTAG
This sequence comes from Pseudochirops cupreus, assembly GCA_028627135.1. Lineage (NCBI taxonomy): Eukaryota > Metazoa > Chordata > Mammalia > Diprotodontia > Pseudocheiridae > Pseudochirops > Pseudochirops cupreus. Next base: position 29,547,605 of record CM053581.1, read on the forward strand.
TCAGCCAGGTAAGCCCCTTAGTCTCATCAGGTTCAAGGATGGTTCTGTCTGTAGCCCCCTCCAGAAGGGATGCCAAGCAATCAACATTTATTAAGCTCTACTTAATGTCAATTAATCTACTGTGTGCCAGGCACTGTGCTGAGTACTGGCAGACATTGACTTGGGCAACCAAGATTGGAAGGAAAGCAGAAAGCTGGAAAACAATTTTTACAGCCAGTACCTCTGATAAATGCCTCATATAGAGAACTGAGTCAAATTTTTTTTTTATTGTCATGTTATTTATTTAATTTTTTTTTGATATGAGATTCTTTATTAAATTTTTTTGAGTTACATCTTTTCTCCCC
>CM053581.1:29548448-29575710 GCA_028627135.1 Pseudochirops cupreus
CTCTTCCCAATTTTTCCTCCACTTCTCTCATTTGGTTTTCAAAATCCTTCTTAAGCTGATCTCTAGCTTTTAGGCAATCTTCATGTTTCTTGGAAGCTTTTGGTGAGGGAGTTCTGTGTTGTCTTCCTCCCGTTCCCTGCTTTGATCCTTCTTTTCCACAAAGAAGAAATCTAGAGTTTGGTTGCTGTTCTTACTTTGCTTCCTTTGTCTGCTCATGGTTGGCCAGTCAATGATTTTTTAGCTCTGTGGAACTCTGCTTCCAGAGGGTAAAGCTCTGTCCCAAATCGCTGGGGTTTTCCCAGCTGCTGGTGCTTTTAGGAGGCTGCTGCAGCCTCCACCAGGTTTGACTCACTGAAAACGCACCCCAGGACCACCACCCAAGACCACGAACTGGATCTAGGCCACTCAATGCAAGAGCACTTGGCCTCTGAACGATTGCTTGGCCCCCCTGCAGTCACAGGCTGGAAGCTCTGAAGCAGCAATATGGAGACGGCTGTAGGGCCTCCACTTCTGCCGCTTCCTTGCCCTGGAGGCAGTTTGGCCAGACCCACTTTTCTCTCCCAATTTTAGCCGAGTTCCACTGACCTTTCACTTAGTCCTTTTTTCTTATGGCTTGATAATTCTGGAAACTGCCACAGCTGACGCAGATCCGCTCTCCTGATGCTCCAGCTGCGGCTCGGCTGGGCTCATCAGGCCGCCCCCAGAGCCAAGCTGCTGTTTCAAGCTGGGCTGGTTTCAGCTCCCAGTGCTGAGATGGTCCCTCCTAGCCAAGCTATCTTCAGTGGAAAGTATGTTTGTATGCGTTTTAGAGCTCTAGAATTTATTTAGAGTCATATTTTATGGGTATTTTGAGGTGGCTGTGTGGGAGCTGCCGTACCTTGCTGCTCCTACACTGCCATCTTGGCTCTGCCCCGACTTCAATTTTTTGATATCTATTTTGTATTATTTATTTCTCTGTATAACTCCTAGAAAAGGTGTTTTTAACCTGGGGTCCTTTGCACCCCTCCCCAGGGAGTGATTATTTGGGGCAAGGAGCGGTCCATAAACTTGGATGTCAGAGTCATTTTTTTTTTACAAGTCTAACTTAATTTTAGCTTTTCCTTCAATTAGGAATGTAGGCAATAAAATGTTTTTTGGAAACCAGGTCCATAGGTTTCACTAGCCTGCCAAAGAGGTCCATGATGCACAAATGCTTATGAACTCCTTAAGACATCATATTTCAAGAAATTATCAAGGAAAACTGTCCCAATATTCTAGAACCAGAAGGGAAAATAGATATTGAAAGAATTCACTGATCACATCCTCAAAGAGATCCCAAAAGGAAAACTCCTGGGAATATTGTAGCCAAATTCCAGAGTTCCCAAGTCAAGGAGAAAATATTGCAAGCAGTCAGAAAGAAACAATTCAAGTATTGTGGAACTACAATCAGGATAACACAAAATTTAGCGGCTTCTACATTAAGAGATCAGAGGGCTTGGAATATTATATTCCAGAGGTCAAAGAAGCTAAGATTAAAACCAAGAATGACCTACCCAGCAAAACTGAGTATAATACTTCAGGGCAAAAAATGGGCATTCAGTGAAATAGAGGACTTTTAAGCATTCTTGATGAAAGGGCCAAAGCTGCATAGAAAATCTGACTTTCAAATACAAGACTCAAGAGAAGCATGAAAAGGTAAACAGGAGAGAGAAATCATAAGGGACTTATTGAAGTTGAACTGTTTATATGCCTACATGGAAAGATGATATTTGTAACTCAGGAGGCCTTTCTCAGTATTAGGATAGTTGGAGGGAATGTGTGTATATATTACATGGACTGAGGGCACAGGGTGAGTTGAATATGAAAGGATATCTAAAAAATAAAATAAAGGGTGAGAGAGAAATGTACTGGGAGGAGAAAGGGAGAGGTAGAATTGGGGTAAATTATCTCACATAAAGGGGGCAAGAAAAAGCTTTTACAATGGAGGAGAAGAAGGGGTGGTGAGAGGGAATGAGTGACCCTGACGGTCTCATCGGATTTGACTTAGGGAGGGTATAACCTACACACACTCAGTTGGGCATGGAAATCTGTTACCCCACAGAAAAGTAGGAGGGAGGGGACAAGAGAGGGGGATGGTAGGAGGGCAAACAGGGGCAGGGGTAGTCAGAAGCAGGGGTAGGGTCAAAGGAGAGAACAGAATAAATGGGGGGTGGGATAGGGTGGACAGAAACAGCGAACCTTTCACAACGTGACTGTCGTGGAAGTGTTTTGCGTGACTACCCATGTATAGCCTACATCGAATTGCTCGCCTGCTCAAAGGGGGTGGGTGGGGAGGGAGGATGGGAGAGAGTCTGAACTCAAAATTTTTAAGACAAATGTTAAAAACTGCCTTTACAGGTAACTGGGAGGTAAGATACACAGGCAGGGGGCACAGAAATCCACCTTGCTCTACAGGAGAATAGAAGGGAAGGGGAAGAGAGAAGGGGGCGGTGACAGAAGCGGGGGCAGGCTGGGGGAGGGGTAATCAGAACGCACGCTGTCTTGGGGTGGGGGAGGGGAGAGTTGGGAGAAAACTTGGATCTCAAGCGAACGTTGAAAACTAAAAACTATTTTAAAAAGAACTCCTTAAGAGAATGGCAGCGCTTTCGCAGCGGGGGTAGTTTCGCTTTTTCTGTATAGTCTCAAAAGGCAGGAGAATGCCCCGCACACAGGGACCCGCCAGCTAACCCAGGCAAAACTTTTAAGGAGAGGAAAAAGGAAGGCGGCGGCGGGCAGCGGCTGGGTACCGGGGAGGGGGAGGAGCAGGAGAGCAATGGCGCTGCTGATTGGCTCACAGTCCTCGCCCGCCCCCGGAGGAGACGTTAATGCAGGTGGGGCAGAGAAGTAGCCTGCGCACGCGCAGTTCCTCCTCAGGACGGTACACGGCTCCTCTCCCGCCCCAGAGGCGCTCCGCCCTCTTTCCACGCCTGTTCGGCCCTTGTCCAGCCCTCATTCACCCTGGCTTAGGATATAGGGCTCAGGCCCCGGCCGTAGCCGAGAGAAACTCTGTCCACCAGAAATCAGAGCAGACGAGGCGGAAACAGAAATGACTTTCTTCCCCCTCCGGCGCAGGGGTGGAAAGGGTTAATATGGCGAACAAAATCTTCTGGGAATCGTGGTTCCGAGGTTACGCATGCGCAAAACCCATGGTCTAGGAGGGCCAGCTTCCCTGACCTCCTAGTTTCCACGATACGCCGGCACCCCCAGTCGGTTCCTGGACGCATTTGAAGGCGCAGCTGGAAGGGATCTCTGTCTCCATCACCTTTCTTAGAGTGGTGCAAGACCTGGAGTCGGTAGACCTGAGTTCAGATCCAGCCTCAGATATTTAACTAGCTTTCTGACTGGGCAAATCACCAGTCGGCTTCCCGCCTCAGTTTCCTCCTCTATAAAATGGGTACAATCACAGCTCCCAGTGAGATAATAATTGTAAAGGACTTAGCACAGTGCCTGGCATATAGCGAGTGCTATATAAACGCTATTATTTTTATATGTCTCCTCTGGCCTCACCTCCTGGATATGAGCCAGGCAAAAACAGCCCTGGTGCCAGGAGGATTTTGCTCAAAGAGCAGACTTCAGGAATCTGGGTTATTAATCTGTTCACAAACTAATCCCAGCCAGCATCTGCTTCCTCTGTGAGCCTGGTGTTGTGACCCAGTGGTCTCACTTCCATCCCTCCTTAGCCCTGGAAATTCTGGAGGTGCAATGGGGCTTCTGACTCAGAGAAGTAGGAATGAATCTACCACACAGCAAAGCTGAAATAGACTCTGGGGCCAGGGCCTGGAGCATATTCAGAGCTGCCATGCCTAATACACGTCCACTGTATGGGAGTTTGGGGAGCTGCTTTGGGCCACGTGTGACTTCAGGCTGAAACAGTTGTCTCGCTTTGAGAGTATGGAGAGTCCCCTTAGAGGCTTCAATGACGCAATGAGTGCATAAAAAGGAAATTCTCATCCTCCCTTGCCTGCCTTACTCGGAATGCCCTCAGGACTGTTTAGAAGTGTTTCCTAAGAAGCAGTGACTGCAACCTCCTCAGCCCAGGAGCTCAGGGCACCGGAAACACGTCTTTGTCAGGTTTGTCTAGGCAAGCCTGAGTCTGGGTGTGTTCTGTCTGAATCTTAAGTGAATGACTATTACCAAGAGTTATCCAGCTTTGGCCACGACCATGAGAATCCAGCAAGTCACATCATATCAGAACTAAATCTCAGCGTGAGTGTAGGAGGGTCGTACAACTGTGAGGCAGAAAGGGAGGAGATCGCCCCTGTCAATTACTCCAGTAATCTTGGAAAGGATAACCAGAACAAAAGGACTGACCTAAATCGGACCGTTTTACCAGTGTGTGTACTTATTTACAGGATGAAGAGCCTGAGGTGAAATGTAATATGCATAGTTAGCAGTCCTGCTTTTTGCATTTGTGATGAGGTTTAAGTATCAGCCTATCAGAAGACTGTAACCATAGTCATAAATTAAGTTACTTAATTCTGACCTAGGTTGTATCTGTCAGATGCTCATTAGGCATCTTTTATGTATAGTACTAAATCCCCTGTCTTATACGTGAGTCATATACACTGAATGTCCTTTTACTTCCCATTGGCAAGTATGCCTTTGATGTGAGCCATAGCCCAAGCTACAGGTAAAAACTTTCAAAGGTAAGGGGATAGTGATTTAAGTACCAAAATGTGAGAGCAGAGAACATAGCCCCTCTCTTGTTAAAAGTCAAGCTTCCATAATTGAATACAGTCCAGATGATATGCTTGAGTACAGAACGGGGTGTAATTACAATATTCCAGCCCCTATGGATAGTTTTTCAATCTGACTTTAAATAGACATTTATCCAGTGGTTTCTCTGTTTCCTTGTGGTTTACCTTACATATTCTCCAATCTTTGATACCATTACACCACAAGTGATTACAATTGTACTTCAGGACTAAGCCCACCATTACTGAATATTGTAGGATGGAAATATTTTATACAAAAAAATTAATCCTGCAGAAGGGAAATTTCAAAAGCAAGCATTTCATAAATAAGAAAGAAGTACCTTTTTTGTTGTTCTATCCTGATTTGGAAGGATGCTGTGAAGAAAGAAAGAAAAAAACTCTTTGAAATTCATCGCAGTCAATCCAATTATTATAAAAACTCACGTTTAGAAGCCAACAGACATATTAGACACCTGTAACAAATCAGGATCCCCAACCAGAGAAGCCCCCTAAGGGAAGAAATTGGTAGTACAATCTAGGAAAGTTCCAGGGAGAGGAAGGGGAGGAGAACAAGAAGGATGGAGTTTTAGGAGAAAACATCTGAGTGCCACTAAGGAGGAACCCAGTTTGTTTTCCTTTAAAGCCCTTCCCCAATCAATGTTAGTGGTCCTTGAGACTTAAATTTTTCTTTAAAAAATACGAATTTGGGAAAATCAACATAACATTTCAATATAAAACGTACGTAGAGGATTGTATGATCTTATAAATCCCTATTAAGTAAAGCTTTAAAATACGTGAAGTTTAGCGTGTTATTGCTAACACTACTTGTCTGTATTTTATTTGAAACGTTTTTCTGCGTATTTTAAACGTTTCATTGCCACACCTTTTCTTCTCTTTTTTATCACTATCATTTCCCCCGTAAATGTCCTCATCCCCAACACAAAAAATAAAATAAAATCCTTATTGAAATGCTAATTGATTTATGGAATAAGGGGACGGAACCACAAGGGGATCCCTCCAGGTCGAGCTGTTCTCTGGTTCTTTGGCTGTTCACCGGGGAAGACCACGATGGCTGCAAGCAGGAGTAATGCTTCAATCACACTTTAATAAGGCACAGAAAGTATAAGGGGCGATCAGTATAGAAAATGCAGACACAACGGCAGAGGGCCGCCCGCGGCATGCACGATCGAGACAGAGGCAGACAGGTGGGGACAGCGATGGGGTGGTGGAGGAGGGGAAGAAAACGGGAAGAGAGACTTACCTAACCTCAGCTCGGACTTGGAAGCCCTCGGGTTGCACAGACAGCAGGCACAGGAGGCAGATGAGTGCCCCGGGTGGGGCAGTTTGGGGTCCGGTTTTTTTTATACGGTCGTGGTGGCAGACTGCCCAACTTAGCCAGCCCACCTTGGGGTTAGCTCCTTACCATATCCACATCCCCTCAAAGGTGTCAGTAAAACGTTCAGTATCCGCCTCATCTCCAAGTGATCGAGGTCATGTACGGATCTGACCGCGGATGTCTGGAGCTTCTCAGAGATCTGGGTATCATAGGACCAAAAATCCCTAACAGCCAGCTTTGGACGGCTTTCCCTGATTCACCGCGTAGTCTCAGGATGTGGCTTGTAGTGAATTTATGAGAAAGCTTGCAAGTAACCGTTAGGCTCTCTTTATCTTTGGGCCAGTCTGTACCTGACTTCTAGGTTCCCCTTTGCGATCATACTGCCTGCTCTTCTTACTCTATACCTGCTTATAAACTTACTTACTGTACTAACGGGGGGGTGGGGGGGAGGGATGGGAATGCAACTTAAACACGCTTACCTTGTAACAAGTAGAATCAAGGAAAACATATCCACACGTTGGCTATGTCAGAAAATGTGTACCTTCTTCTTCACCTCCAGACTGTCGCCTCTCTGCCAAGAGGTGGGAATCTCCTGATTCCGCCCACTTTGCTGCACCAGTTCATGAAAGACCCCAGGGCTCTCCTGAATTCTTCTCTTTCATCATCTCTTAAAACAAAATAATTTTCCATCACATTCAAATATCATAATTTGTTCAGCTATTCTTCAATAGACAGCCATCTATTGCCCCCCCCCCCCCGTTTTTGCTATGCCAAAAATTACAATAGTACAAAAAGTACAACAAACTTTCTTTTGTTCATAAATATGGTCCCTTCTTTCTTTGATTTCCTTGGGGGTAGAAGGGCATATTTTAGTGACTTTTGGGGATATCATTCCAATTTATTTTCCAGAATGAGAAAAACAATTCTTAACTCCACTACTGATGTTTGTCCTCCCCAAATCCCTCCAACAAATATTTTCTTTTTTTTTCTTACATTTTTGTCAATCTGATGGCCTATGATGGAATCTCAGTTGTTTTAATTTACATTTCTCTTATTAGTGATTAAGGGAATTTTCTCACAGAGATGTTGATGGCTTAGATTTCTGTGCTTGAGAATTGGCGGTTCATATTCTTTGACCACTTATTTACTGGAGCATTGATTGCTCATGTTCTCTCTCTCTCTCTCTCTCTCTTTCTCTCTCTCTCTCTCTCTTTCTCTCTGGGGAGGGGAGGCAATCGGGGTTAAGTGACTTGGCCAGGGTCACACAGTTAGGAAGTGTCTAAGGCCATATTTGAATTCAGGTCCTCCTGACTCCGAGTTTGTTTCACCTAGCTGCCCCAGAATTGCTCATGTTCTTACATATTTTCATCAATTCCCTACATGACTTGGGTGGGGTGGTTATATATCTTGCTACTTTGCTGAAGTTGTTCATCGTTTCACTTAATTTTTTAACTGAATGTGTAGAGTTTTCTATCACATAAACTATGATATCGTCTGTAAAAGCAGTGATTTTGTTTCCTCCTTGCCTATGATGTTCCCTCAATTTATTTTTCTTATTACTGTAACTAGTATCAGGCAGCACAATGGATGGGGCACTAGGCCTAGAGTCAAGAAGACCTGAGTTCAATTCTGGCCTCAGACGCTTACTAGATGTGTGATCCTGGGCAAGTTACTTCACCCTATTTGCCTCCATTTCCTCATCTGTAAGAAGACCTGGAGAAGGAAATGGCAAACCACTCCAGTATCTTTGCCAAGAAAACCTAAATGGGGCCAGGAAGAGTTGGACAGGAGAAACATAACTAACATTTCTACAATTATATAAAATAATATTTGACTTTGGTTTATTCCTGATATTTTTGGAAATTACACATCATGCTAACTCTTGGTTTTGAATAAATATGTTGTTGAATTGTTACTATTCTAAATTAAGAAATGATCCACTTATTCCTGTATTCAAGCGTCTTTAACATAAAAGAGTGACTGCATTTTCTCGAGAGCTTTTTCTACATCTATCAATATAATATGTTTTATTGCTTTTGTAATTAACATGATTTATTATGTTTAAAATTTTCCATATATTGAACCAAACCTACATTCCTGACATATGTCCAACCTTGTAATAGTTTATAATTTTAAAATTACGTTACTTCAATGTCTTTGTTAATTTTTATTCAATATCTTGGCATCGATATTGATAGAAATATTGGTCTGTTTCTCCCTGTTTTAGGTCATTAGTCATTAAGAGAAGCAATTGTGGAGAAGGAACCTACCTTCCTTATTACCACGAGCAACAACCGCTGACCAGCTGCCACCAACAGGAAGATAAACGCCAGAACGCTGGTGTTGCAGTGCTCCCCAGGCCCACTGGTCCTATTTTCAGCTCACCCTGCACAGCCATCATCTTCTCCTGGGGAGAAGAACCCAGGCATCCCACCAACTGCCAACCGCCACTCACAAGGCAACAAACAGGCCTAGCTGAAACAGCAGGGTATATTGAGGGATTGATGGGAGGCAGCATGTGCCAAGTAGGAAAACCACCTTGACTACTATCTCCCCTGAGACCCTGATGGAGACAGCACAGGGCCAGTTTTAGCCCAGAAGTTTTGGGAAAAGCAATGTCCTGCAAACAAACAGAACTGTTCCCATCTGTGCCCCCATCACCATCATTGGGAGGAGAAATCATTGTAGAGAAGGGGTCCGCTATAATGAGAAACAATTGCTGACCAGCTGCCTCCAAAAGGAAGATGAGCCAAGGAGCCCTGGAAGTGGCAGCTCCCCCCTCCATAGACCCCAAGTCCTCTTCCAGCCCAGCTCTCAAAACTATCATCTGGGAAGCAACTCCAGGAGAGAAAAGGGCCAGCCATCTCCACCAACACCCAATTGGCTGCCACTCACAGGGCAGAAAGACCAGCCTAGCTGAAGTAACAGGGCACTGTGAGGAACAGAAGAGAAGCAACGTGTGCCACAAACCTCCACTGTCTCTTTATAACCATATGTCCTTGGAGCTGAAGGAGACAGCCTAAGATTCTAAACGGTCAAATGGTTCAACATCAGAAACTGATATGATTTTATCAGTGAAAATGACATTTGGGAAAAGAGACATTATTAGTTACCTGCTATGTGATCGGCATTACGCTAAGTGATAAGGATGTAAGGAACAGGGTTAAGTGACTTGCCCAGGGTCACATAGCTATTAAATATCTGGGGCCAGATTTTAACTCGGGTCCCCCTTACTCCAGGGTCAGTGCTCTATCCACTGCACCACTTAGTTGTTCCAACTACCACTGATAATCTTCTCCATCAAATAGCTCTTTTACTCAATACTCTTATTTCTTGGCATGATATTTTTCTTCCATGCTTCCAATACTGAAACCTCTGCATCGGCAATCTTCTTCCCACATCTGATCAATCATTAAGCCTTGTCATTTCTACCTTAAAAACTCATCTATACCTTTCCCATTCCCGTGACCACGACTCTAGTTCCTTTCTTTCTCACATCTGGATCACTAAAATCCAACTCTACCAAGGCTCCTTGATTATAGTCTACCATATCTCCAATTCATTCAACAGTAAACGCCTAGGAGATTGGCTGACTAGTCTTTCAAAATCCAAGAATCACAGAGCTGGTAAGTGGCAGAGCCCAGACTTGCACCAAGACCTGTTCCTTCCAGGGATCTTCTACCACGTTGCTGGTCATTAACTTCAGTTTGTTCTCTTGCAGTCATGAGGGAACACAAAACTTCATGACTCAGCCTGTTGTGTTATTGGTCATGTCCATTTACTAGAAAATTTTCCAAGGATGGAATCAAGATGGTGGAATAGTAGACATACAAGCAAGCTCCCTGCCTCCCACTTCACCCCCTCCCAAAAAAAAACCTCCTTAAAACAGATCCAAAGACCACACTAGACCAAATCTCAATGAGGAAATTTGAAAAAAAGTCTCAGTGAGACGTTTGTCTAGTCCAGGTTGGCACAGGGAGATAATCAGAGAAGTCTGTGGATACTGGGGAAGGGGTTGGCCAGGAGGACACTACTAGGAGCACTACTGTCCAAGGAGACCCTATGCACCAGGGCAAGACAGGGTGCCAGGAGCAAACTGGGGAACCTTGATGAAAACAAGCCCAAATTGGTCCCAGTGCTGGGTCCCAGTTCCATAGCGGTCTAAGGAGAGTGCCTGCACCCCGGGACAGTATTCTGGGGTAAGGAGGGGTTGGAGGCTCCAGGCAGTGTATAAAGAGGGGAGCAAATTCAGAAGGAAGCAGCAACAGTGTAGCTCAGATCTCAGGAGCAGAGCCGGGTCTCAGTCCTAGCTTTTAGCCTAGTCTGAATCCTGCAGAAGAATAAATAGGGCAGGAATCCCAGACAAAGGAAACCCTCCTGTTCTATTGCACTGGACCAGTGGCTAAATCCACTAGCAGTCAGCTGTTGCTCAAACCCAAACCTAGTTCAGGAACTTGCAGAACTCAGACCAGTGGGGGACATGATCAGACTTTGCCTGGACCAGACCATTCTGGTAAAACTTACAGGTGAGAATGGAGATTCTTACAGTTTCCCAACCTGAGCTGTGCCTGAGATATTAGAATAATACAACACTATATCCTATGATGGCAGCAAAAGGACTATCCCAGATCTTCCCTCCAGAAGTATGCAGAGTCTGGCCCTTATCAGAGCTCCTGGAGGACTTGCCTATCCCTCGCCCCCAGCCAGTGTGCTGGGAGTGCAGGTGCTACCCTTGGCTTTCCTCTCAAGTCAAGAAGTAATTATTAAGTGATTACTAGGTGTTAGCCAATGTGCTAAATTGTTGTGCTGGGGATGCAAGCAATAAAATAAATAAATACAGTTATAAGTAAATAAGAATAAAATTCCCTAGCCTCACAGTCTAATTGAGGGAGAGGACGCGCAAGCACCGCGTAGAGATAGGACATCCATGGGATAAACTGGAGATAATCGCAGAGTGAAGTCATTAAGACTAAGCAAGGCTAGGAGAGGTTTCTTGCAGAAGGCAAGGGTGAGACTTAACAGAAACCAGGGAAGCAGGCGATGGTGATGAAGGAGAAAACTCCAGTCATTGGGGATGACCCGTGGAAACACCTTCTCTCCAAAGAAATGACTCCGACCTCAGATCCCGTCTGCTGATCGTATCTGTGATACCGCATGCCGTCGTGTCTATGCGGACAACACGCGGAGGACGATGGAGGGGATACTTAGCTGATAGAGATCGGGTAACAGAAGCCAAGGGAGGTCACAAAGGCGGCATTTGAACCCAGGTTCTGTGAGTTCAGAGCCAGTATTCATTCCATCATGCCATACTTGTTGCCATAACCCTCGCCATCATGGCCACCTCCGTTGGAAAAGCCTTCTAGTGTTTCTCTTAAAATGTGGTGGCTAAAGTTAAAAAAAAAATATGGCAGATGCAGTATGGCCTCTCCAGAATTGCATTTCACTTCATTGCATCCTTTACCATCTGAGAGAGATGAGGGTTAGCCAGCAAGAGGGTTAAGCTAGTTATCAGTCACGTGTTTTGAACAAAATGATGTCCAGAGAGTTCCAAGTTTCAAACACTCCTGTTGTTGGTTCTCTTCCCCTCCTCTGCTTGTCTTCCTTTGGCCACCAGAGGGAGGTATAACCATCTCAAATGAGATACCAGAGCACTTTTCCTGAGTAAGAAGGGCTGATGATCGCTTCTTCAGGCAAAAATAGTTTTCAATTGTTTTTCATATCATAGCTTTAAAGTTGGAAAGGACTGGCCACCCAACTTCCAAGCGGTCAGATTGCCTGCTCCTGATAAGAAGAGCTTTCTGTCTTCCCAGGCAACCGTTTTATCAGGCTCTGGGCATTCTCAAGGACCACCTAAATTCTACAGCAATTGCTTGCCCCCTCCTCTTTGCTTCTGCTATCACTATCTCCATTCTCCCTATGTACTTGCCGTGTGATGCCCTGGGGCAATTCCACCCCCTGGCTGAACCTCTATGGACAATGCTCACCTACTCGAATTCATTTCTGAATGAATAATCTATTCTTACTCAACCATTCCTTCCCTATCCCAGGGATTCTCAAATTCCATTCATGGTCTTCCCCTCCATGCTCCTTTATTCCTATCTCCCTAACCCAACCCACCAACACTTTCCTCTGTAGCTACCTACCCCTTTTGCTATGCTCTCTGGAATGCCTGCTCCACAGCTAACACACTTGCTTTCATCTGAAATTTTTTCCTTGCAAATTCCTTTCATCCTCTGACTCTCACTTGAGGCTTGGTTCCCTCCTGATGACACAGACTCCCTGGCCTAACATTCTGGCACTGCTTGGATATTCACTCATTCCCTAACTCACTTGCCTGAGAGGAGATGGAATACTCCTTGTTCCCTATTGCCATTTCCAGACTCTCTCTCTACTACTACTGTCATGCAATAACTTCTTTTTCTTTTAATCAATTCAGTCAATATTTCTTATCCAACCAGTCGTCTGGTGGCTGTTGTCTAGCAACTTCAAGGACACTTTCCTTCCCTCCTCAGTGAGTTCAGTGCTTGACTCATAATGTTTCTGTTTCCCTCATACTAGAGGACTTCCATAGACATTGATATTCCCACAAACACCATAATCTCCAAGTTCCTCAATTTATTCATTTGTCATGACCTATTCCCCTACCCCATCAGCTATACACATATTCGTCATACCCTTAATCATGAAGAGCTTTGGAATCAATTGTGAGACATGGGAGATGCTGGCACAGGACCACCCAGCATGACATGCCTGCTTCAAAGAGATGCTGTACTCTATAAGCAAAGGAGAATTGGAGTAGCTCAAAAGAAATGTGAGATACACCAATTAGAGACATCTCTGCTCCAAATGCTCAAATGGACTATTTATGCCTGACCTGTGGTGGAGCCTTCTGAGCTCACACTGGTCTGATCACACTGTTGAATACACTGTACCTTGACCCCAACCTAGTGATGTCATTTTGGTCTTCTTTGAGAACAAAGGACAACAACCCACCAACAACCAATCTTGCCATCACTCACAAATGCCCCACTTCCCAGTTTAAAAATTCTAGAACTCCTTTATTTGATCACAATCATCTGGCATTCCAATCCTTCCTCTTCCTTGCAATCCCAAGACTTGTTCTTCATCCACATCATATCCTCCAATCCCTCAAACCCCAATTCTTTCCCTGTCCTTCACCCCTCCACTAGCTACACTCTACTCCTTTACATTTTGTGACCTCCTGGTGAACCAGTTCAACTCCATAGTGGTTTCTTCTCTTGAGTCCCTTGCTCCCTTGTTTTAATACCAACCTTGTGTTGCCAACCGTCAGCACTGGATTACTCCTGCCATTACTGCCTTCACTCCTACCCATATGCTGCTGAAAAAAAAAGATGAAGAAAATAGAGAAACCTTGCTTAGTGTATACACTACAAATTTGTATTGCATAATCTCAACAGAGTTCTCAATGCTGCAAGGCAATCCTTTTATACCTCCCTGATCGACTCACTAAGCAGCTAAGTGCAGCCATAGTGCATAGAGTGCTGCACCAAGAGTCAGGAAGACTCATCTTCCTGAGTTCAAATCTGGCCTTAGGCACTTCCTAGCTGTGTGACCCTGGGCAAATCACTTAACCCTGTTTGCCTCGGCTTCATCATCTTAAAATGAGCTGGGGAAGGAAATGGCAAACCACTCTATCATCTTTGTCAAGGAAAACCCCAAATGGGGTCACAAAATCTGACACAACTGAGAACTACTGAACTGAAATTGATTCACTATCCCACTTGCTTAGAGTTTTTTCCAGACTTTTTCATCTGTTTTCATACCTACCATGAATTCCCTGCCCTGGACCCACCCTCTCAACAAAGAATCTTGACTTATATTTCACTAAATAACTTGAGGTCATTTGCAGAGAGCTTCCTCTTCTCTTCTCCTCCTCATCTCCTATCACTCAGATGCCTTCTGCCACCATCTTTTCCTTTATCTCTGTCTCACGTGAAGAGGTGGTCCTCCTTCTTGCCAAGGTCAACTGCTCCATATAACATGTAATACCATTCCATCCCTTCTTCTTCAGCAGATTGTCCCCTCTGTCCTCCTTCCTCTCTCATTAATCTTGAATCTTTCCATGCTACTGACCGCTCTCTATTACCTACAAATATGCTCATCCTCAAAGCCTTCAAGTTCTATATAAATGATTTTGTTGTTGTTCAGTCATTTCAGTTGAGTCCAACACTCCATGACCCCATTTGGGGTATTCTTGGCAAAGATACTGAAGTGCTTTTGCCATTTCCTTCTCCAGCTCATTTTTACAGGTGAGGGAACTGAGGCAAACAGGGTTAAGTGACTTGCCCAGGTTCACACAGCTACTATGTGTCTGAGACCAGATTTCAATTCAGGAAGATAGGTTTTCCTGATTCCAGACCCATTGTTCTATTCACTGTACAACCTAGCTGCCCATATAAATGGAAGTAGGAGTAGAAGTAGGAATAGTTATTGTTGTCCTATTCTATAAATACTTGTTTTTTTAAAATATTTTTTGAAGTTTTGAGTTCCAAATTTTATCGCTCCCTCCTCTTTCCCCTCCCTGAGACAGTAAGCAATCAGATATGTTATATATATGCAATTATGTTAAACATTTCCATATTAGTCATTTTGCACAGGAACACTCAAATAAAAGACAAAAACGAAAGAAAGAAAGTAAAAAATGCTTCAGTCTCTATTCAGTCTATATCAGTTCTTTCTCTGGTGGTGGATATTATACTTCATCAGTAGTCCTTTGAGATTGTATTGCTGAGAAGTATCAAAGTAGATCAGTGTACAAAGTCGCAGTTACTGTGTATGGTGTCCTCCTGGTTCTGTTCATTTCACTCAACATCAGTTCATGTTGTCTTTCCATGTTTTTCTGAAAACATCCTGCTTGTCATTTCTTAGAGCTCAATAATATTCCATTACAATCTCATACCACAGCTTGTTTTGCCATTGCCCAATTGATGGGCATCCTTTTGATTTCCAATTCTTAGCCACCACAAAAAGAACTCCTAACAATTGCCTTAATTTCCTCTTCATTAGTAGTGAATTCACCCCTTTCATTTTTGATACTAGTAATTTGGTTTTCTTCTTTCCTTTTTTAAATAAAATTAACCAATGGTTAATTTATTTTAATGGTTTTTAAAAATAAAACTTGTATCTAGTTTTATTTGTTAGTTCAATGGCTTTTTTCTTTCAACTTTTTAATCTCTCCTTTGATTTCAGGATTCCCAATTTCTTATTTAGTTCGGGATTTTTTATTTGTTTTTTTTTTCTAGTTCTTTAGTTCTTTTTAGTTTCATGCTCAATTCATTGATCTGCTTTTTTTCTATCTTATTGATGTAAGCAATTAAAATTATAAATTTTCCCCTACATACTGCTTTGGCTTCATCCCATAAATTTTGGTATGTTATCTAATTGTTGTCATTTTCATGAAATTATGTCATGAAATTGTTGATTATTTCTATGATTTGTTCTTTGATCCACTTTTTAAAGAATTACATTATTTAATTTCCAATTAATTTTTAATCTCTCTTTCTATTGTCCATTATTGAATGTAATTTTTATTGCATTTATGATCTGAAAAGGAGGTGTTTACTATTTCTGTTTTTCTGCATTTAATTGTGAGGTTTTTATGTCCTAATACAGGGTCAGTTTTTATGTATGTGCCATATACTCCTTTCTATTCCCATTCAATTTTCTCCAGAGATCTCTATATAACTTTTCCAGAATTTTATTCACCTCCTTAACTTCTTTCTTGTTTGTTTTTTGTTAGATTTATCTAGTTCTGAGAGGAGAAAGTTAAGGTCCCCCATTAGTACAGTTTTATTATCTATTTCTTCCTATAATTTATTCAACTTCTTCAAAAATGTAGAAGCTATACCATTTGGTGCGTATATGTTTAGTATTTATATGATTTCATTGTCTATGGTACATTTCAGCAAGATATAGTTTCCTCCTTCATCTCTTTTGATTAGTTCTGTTTTTGCCTTTGCTTTGTCTGAGGTCACAGTTGCTACCCCTGCTTTTTGGCTTCAGCTAAAAGATAATAGATTCTGCTCCAGCCCCTTCCCTTTACCCTGTGTATCTCTCTGTTTCAAATATGCTTCTTGTAAAGTCACATATTGTAGGATTCTACTTTTTAATCCATTCTTCTATCCACTTCCATTTTATGAGGGAGCTCATCCCATTTACATTTACAGTTATGATATCTGTGTATTTCCCTCCATGCTATTTTTTACTTTATCCCTCCCTCTCTTACTTCTCACTCTTTCCCTTCTCACAAGTATTTTACTTCTGATCACTGCCTTACCCATTATACCCTCCCTTTTATCAGTTTCTTCCTCGCCCTTCTATCACCCCCATCTCCTTTTACTTCATTATAGGATGATAGATTTTGACATCCAACTGAGTGTGTATATTATTCCCTCTTTGAGTCAATTTTGGTGAGAGTAAGGATTAAACTTTCCCCAACACCTCCCTCCATCTTCCTGTTCATTAAAATACTCTTTCATGCCTCTTTTAGGTGGGATAATTTATGCCGTTCAATCACACACATACCCCTTCTTTTCCAGTTTAATTTTCTTTCTTACCCCTTTATTTTGTTGTTTTTTTTTTGGACTTTTTTGGAGGGGGGATGGTGCCATTCCATCAAAATCACTTTATATCCACATCCTCTGTCTACATATATTCTTTCTAACTGCTTTTATAGTAATAAAGTTGAGTTACAAAAATTATCTTGCCATATAGAAATATAAACAGTTTAACTTTATTAAATTTTTTATGTTTTCTCTTTCTTATTTCCTTTTGTCTTTTTATGTTGCCCTTGAGTTTTGTATTTGGAGGTCAAGTTTTTTATTTAGCTATGGTCTTTTAACTAGAAATGCCTAGAAGTCCTCTATTTTGCTTTATATGTTCATTTTCCCCAAAAAAGATTATATTCAACTTTGGTGGGTAGGTGATTCTTGGTTGTAATCCTAACTCCTTTGCCTTCCGGTATATCATATCCTAAGCCATATGGTTCTTTAATGTGGAAGCTGCCAAATCCTGTGTAGTCCTAACTGTAGCTCCATAATATTTGAATTGTTTCTTTTTGGCTGCTTGCAATACTTTTTCCTTGATCTGTGAGCTCTGGAATTTGGCTATGATGTTCCTGGGAGTTTTCATTCTGGAATCTCTTTCATTCAGTGATTGGTGGATTCTTTCCCTTTCTATTTTGCACTCTGGGTCTAATATATGAGGGCAGTTTTCTTTGATAATTTCTTGAAAGATAGTTTTGCTTTTGAAAGATGACTTTTTGTTTTTATCATGGCTTTCAGGTAGCCCAATCATTCTTATATTATCTCTCCTGGATCTATTTTCTAGGTCAGTTATTTTTCCAATGAGAAATTTCACATTTTCTTTTTCTTTTTTACTCTTTTACTTTTGTTTTATCATATCTTGATATCCTATAGAGTCATTAGTTTCTACTTGCTCTATTCTAATTTTTAAAGGGATTATTTTCTCCAGTGAGGTTTTGTACTTTCTTTTCCATTTGACCAATTCTATTTTTTAGAGAGTTATTTTCCTCGGTAAAATTTTTTATGTCTTTTCCCATGCTATTGACTCTTTTTTCGTGATTCTCTTGTGTTACTTTCATTTATTTTCCTGATTTTTCTTCTATTTCATTAATTTGCTTTTTAAAATCCTTTTAAAGTCCTTCCAGGAATCCTTTTTGGGCCTGAGACCAAATTACGTTTTTCTTTGAGGTTTCACATGTAGCCATTTTGACACTATTGTACTCTTCTAAATTTATGCCTTTTGATCCTCCCTATCACCATAGTAGTTTTCTATAGTCAAGCTCCTTTTTTTTCTTTTTGGAACGATAGGGCAATAGGGGTTAAGTGTCTGAGGCAGATTTGAACTCAGGTCCTCCTAACTCCAGAGCCAGTGCTCTATTCACTGTGCTGCCTAGCCTCCCCCAAGCTCATTTTTTGGAGGGGGAGTTTGCTCATTTTTTCTGCCATTGTTTGTGATTTGGTACTTTTATGTGAGAATTGGGTGCTGAACCTGTGTTGTCCCAAGCTTTATGTGCTGGGGCTCTGGGTCTTACTGCTGGCTTTCCATAGAGCTTCAGGACTTAGCTGCTTGCTTTCTCTGGAGGCTAGGTTTCCCTTCTGGCTTTCTCCCTATTGCTCTCCCCTAGTGTGGGGTCTTGCAGCTGGGTCCTATGAAAACAGAATCTTTCTGGTGGCTGACCCTAGAGGAGGGATCTTGTTACTGGCCTGCCCCAGGGTTGGTGCCCTGCTTCTGAGTTGCTATGGAAACAGAGTCTCTTTGCTGGTAAGCCCCAGGGGCAAGGTCTCCCTGTTGGCCCATGCCAGGGCAGAATTTCACTACTGGTCAGCAATGTGATCACGGCCTGGCTGGTGGCTTGTACTGGGGATGGGGTTGCTGGGGTGGGGCCTTGCTCCATTGCACAGACTGCTCATTTGTCTAGGGGGCTACTGGTTTGCAGGAGGGCATAGCCTCACTGATGGATTGCCCCAGGCTTGGAGCTTTGTTGCAGGCACCTTGCTCTGAGGTTGGAGAAGAACTGGCTCCCCTCCCAGCCCAGTGAGACAGATCTTTCCTGATGGGATGGTAAGCTGCTTTCTTGCTCCTAGATCAATTCTGAGGTGGTTTTCTAGTTATTTGGAGGGGAATTTGGGAAGGCTCCAGAGGGTTCCTTCCTCATTCCACCATCTCGGCACTGAAAGTCCTATTAATACTTGTTGAATTGATCTTAAATCTATTATAACTTAATTCTTAAATCTCTGACATTATCCATGAAGACATTTCTTCCATTGCCAAAATGCTTCTGTAACTTAGTTAAAATATAGACAATTTCAGTGCCCCCAAAGTATTACTCCCAGCCCTTACTGAACTTAGATAGGCTAGAGTTTGTTGTACCACCAGGTCTGTATTTGAGATATTCCAATGTTGGACTCTTCTAAATGCATTTCTTCTGTCAGCATAACCCAGTAGAAACCAAGGCCATCTTCATGACCCTGAAAGTCTTCAGAATGGGGAAACTATCATTTGGTTCAGTCATTCCTATTAGGTACAACTCAATACCTCCTTTCCCTTTCCTGTCTAAATTCCTTGAAAAGGTCATACACAACTGATGCTTTCCCTTCCTTTCCTCTCACTCCTTTTTAAATTTCTAGTCTGGCTTCTGACCTCATCATTTAACTGAAACTGCCATCTCCAGAATTACCAATGACCTCTTCATCACCAGCTCTATTGAACTTTTATCCATCATCATTCTCCTTGACCTCTATGCAGCCTTTGGTACTGCTGATCACTCTTTCCTCCTGGATACTCTTCTCTTTAAGTTATCATGCTGTTGTTCTGGTTCTCCGTATACCTGTCTGAGCATTCCCTCACTATCTCTTTTTACTAGAACTTCTTCTAGCTTGTATCACCCAACCATGGGCATACTCCAAGGCTCCACCATGGGCCCTCCTCTCCATTTTCTCTCTCTCTCTCTCTATATATATATCTATATATTGATCTATATCTATACACACACACATATACATATACACATACCATCTCTCTGCATCTGGGTCTCAGATTTATTTGTCCAACCCTAACCTCTTTTCTCACCTCCATTCTCACTTCTCACATCTCACATCTCATAGCAGAGTAGTTTACTTATCCTAGAGGTTATAAAGCCCCCTTGGTAGAGTATGGGAATCATATTGACTGATCTATACATAAAAACCATTGTTTAACAGCAGAATATAAGATGGACTAGAGAGGTGAAAAATTAGGAAGTTGTTACAACCATCTAGGCCAGTGGTTCTCAACCTGTGGGTTGCGACCCTTTTGGGGGTTGAATGACCCTTTCACAAGGATCACCTAAGACCATTGGAAAACACATATTTCTATGGTCTTAGGAACCAAGACACTGCTCCTCTCTCCATCACTAGGCGGGTCTGCCCACATGCAGATTTGCACACATATGAGTGTTAAAGGGTCGCAGCATTAGGAAGGTTGAGAACCACTGAGTTAGGCAAATGAGTGATAAAAACTTGAATTAAGGTCATGGCAGTGTGAGCAGAGAGAAGGGGTCAGATGAGAGGAAGGTTGTGGGGACAGAAGGATAATGTCCAAAAAGACCATACCAGCCCTCTCACTTTGCAGATGATGAAGCTAAGTCGTGGAGGGAGGAAGCTGCTTCCTTCAAGTCATGCAGAATGGCAGAGACAGATTCCTAATCACCTTACTTACGACAGACTTTCAAACATAGGTTGCCTGGAAATACAACAGAGGTCCCACATGTTGAGATCCTTCTCTAGCCCCAGAGGGCAGCCCTAGGAGCTGTGACATATAAAAAGTTTGACAGACAATCTCTGGGTAATCAATCATTTTATTAATTATTGCTAACAGATAATTAATAAAAGGATGGTTATTTGGCTGTCTCTCATAAACCAAAGACCTCTCATGGAACCCATTTGATGTTCATATGCCCTTGGAAGAGTAAATATTCCTGAGGGTAGAAATCAATTCTGAATGGTTAGCAAGTAATGAGAGAATGAATATTATAATGAGAGGTGGGACTGTTCTAATAAGGGCCTGCGGGACCTGATTCTGATCACTCAGTCTTGGACAAAGAGACTTATCTATACCCATACCACCCTGTCTAGGGTAACCTAGACAAAAGGAAGAATCCTTTTCCACCCAGACATGTCTGCCTAAAACATAATGTGCCAGAATACACCAATCTACCTAAATTAGAATTTTTTACCTTTTGATCAGATCTATTTTCCTGGTTGAGTAAGTTTCACCCAAGATTTCATCTCATTATGAGCTCTATACTTCAAAGGCTATCTTAATAGCCTAGAGGGGTCAATTTCTGAATGAGGAAATAGAAGGGTGGGAAACCTTAGCCCTAATTTAATAATTTCTTATTAATATAAGGGAGAAATAATCATTTATCTCAGAGCAAAGGATAAATAGTCCAGAGAAGCAAATTTTCACTAGATGTCAGGGCAAACTTCCACACTAGGTGGTCCATGGAATGGAGAGCTGGATTTGGGGTCAGAAGACTCACTTTCCTGAGTTCAAATCTGGCCTCAGATACTTACTAGCTGTATGACCCTGGGCAAGTCACTTAACCCTATTTACCTCAGTTTCCTCATCTGTAAAATGAGCTGGAGAAGGAAATGGCCAAACCACTCCAATACCTTTGCCAAGAAAACCCCAAATAAGGTCATGAAGAGTTGGGCATGACTGAAATGACTGAACATTCCAAAAGTGGAATAAACTGCTTTGGTAGGCAGTGGGTTCTCCCTGATGAGATATTCAAGTGAAAGCTATATGGTGACTTGTTGGCTCTATCAGGAGAAAGGATTCTTCTTCGAGGGTGGGTCAGACTGTTGGCTTCAAGGATCCTCACCAACCCTGGGATGCTCTTATTCCTTCAAGGTCCAGCTTAGGTGTCACCTCCTCCGTGAAGCTCCCCCAGCTAAGGACAATCTCTCCCTTTCAAAGTACTCTTGTATCACTCCTTTCTTGCATCATATTCGTATATTTATATCATATCCCTCTATTCTCTTGTTAGCTTCTTGTAGACGAGGGCTATATTTTTTGTATGCATGTAGGTAAGTGTCTTAAACACATTAGGCACTTAATGAATATTGGTTGAATTGAGCCAAATCAATTTAGTTTTTGTCTAGAAAAATAGCTAAGGAAATGGCGTTACTTGCAGACATTCTGGGTAGGTATGAATGCCTAAATGATAAAGTCAAACAGAATAGAGCTTGTGTGCTAACATCTGGCCTTGGGCAAAATGAACTGAAAGCTGGGATGTGAAGCATGTAAATTTATGTGACCCACTGCTGAGGTAAGAAGTCTCATGAGTGAATACCCACTTGGTTTCCTCAGGATGTTGGACCCAGTGTTCTCCTGCCTCATGCAGAAGGTGGAAGAAATGGAGTGAGGGTCACACTTCAGCAGCCTAGGCATTGTATTTGGAAATGTTTTACCTACATAGAAATGACAAGCAAAGTTGGGTTTCTCCAGGAGGGGTGAGAGAAGATCCGAGGTATGGGCAAGGTCGCCCCAAATGCCTTTCCACAAGTTAGCAGTTTTTCCAGCCACCAAGTTGGATCATCAGGCCTGGAGAGAGGAAAGAAACAGAAGCACCCAAGAAGTGACATGGATGAAAAAGCTACCCAGGCTCTTTCATGAAGTCCTCCACCATTAAGAATTCTCCAAAGACCTCTTATTCTAAAGGTGCAGCTCCAAGGGGAGTTGCAACTGACTTCTAGCACCCAAATTTCACCTCCTGTCACTGTCTCCTCTGCCCTGAGAAACTTTGGGCCACATGCCGATTGGACTGGGACTCAGGAGCTTGTTTGGTAAAAATGAAACAGCCAGGAAGGGTGATTGGACACCCAGGGAGGGGTGGGTCCAAGGAAAAAGAATTGGCCCCCATGATAAAAAAAAATGGGGAACTTCCCATACATCAGGATGGAGGATGAGAGACCCACATTCCCCAGAGGCAGTGAACCCAGTCTGGAAAGGTAAGGAGGGCAAGTTCTGTCTGGCAAGGCTTGATAAGGCTGGTTCCCAACCTTTTCAATCATGCTTCCCCTCTGTTTTCCTTCTGTAACTTAGTTGTCGACCTAAAGTAGAAGTATCTGAAACGGTTCAGAGTGGTGTTACAAACTAAATGAAGTAATATATTTCATCTTGACTTTTGGAAAGTCAAATCTGGGTTCCATGCTGCTATGCAAGAGAATTATTACAGACAAGCCCGTTACATAGAACTGTAACACTGAGAAGTTTCTTTGTAACAGCACTATATGGGCTAGAGAAGGATTGGCGAAGATCTGGGTTCAGATTTTGCCTTTGACACCTATTTTCTGTGTGACCCTGAGCATATCACAAATTCTCCGAGCTTCAGTTTCCACATATGTAAAATAGGATAATAGATACCTGTAGTATCTGCCTTCCAAGTTCTATTAGGGGGCCCCAAGGAAACAGTGTGTGAAGAGTTCTTTGCAAACTAAATCATGATATAAATGTCAAGACTCTTCTTGTCATACTCTCTCATGCATGGATAAGGGAATTCCATGAGCATGAAGAGCTGCCAAAGAAAGCAGCCATTTCCTGATAATTTTCCGTTTAAAGGGGAGCTCCTTTGCCACCTGGGTGTCATATCGTCTGTGAATTTACCCAACTTTTATTTCCTCTGCTTTGGCGGATGGGCTGGGGAGGGGAAATCAAGGATTTCCTATGAGAAGTGTAGTGTTCAAGGACTTGTATGGGAAGAAGCAGCTCTATCTGGGATCTAAAGACAGCATGTGGTTACTTCGGTAAACAAAGCAGGAACCTCAGATATGCTTTTTTGATCTGACCAAACGGACCCGTCTTTCTAGTCATTGGGAATTGGAGAGTGCCTTCATACAGAGATGCCCTACAGAAGTAGGTAGAGGCAGAGAACCCTCCTATAAACCAAATCAGAGAGAAGAAAGCAATGTCTGGCTTCTGGGGAACTGAGACAACACGAGGACATACTTTTCTCTACTTTTTGTATCCCCACAGCTTAGAACTATGGCTGGTACGTAGTAGGTGCTTAATAAATGTCTATTGCTAATTTGATTCCGCAGCAAATTGTAAAGAAGAGGCAGCTGGAAATGCTGGGCTTTGGACAAAGATGACCTGGGCTCAAACCCTGGCTTCAGACTCTAGCTAGCTGTGCGACCTTGGGGAAGCTGCTTAACCCAAGGCTCAGGCAGCTCCCTAGGAATTTCCTACTAAGGCATAGATGGGTTGGAACCTGTGTTGGTGCAGGAAATTCCCACACCTAGAGGTATTGGGGATTCTTTCCACCAACACTGACATCACTAATCCTTCATGTAAATCATAACAGGATATGAAACAGGGAAAAGCAGATGAACAAGGAATGTGGAAAGGGTGTTAAAAACAGATGATTACAAAAAGGCTAGAACCAACAATCATTTATTAAACACCCCCTATTAGGCACTGAAGACCCATAGGTTGGATATTGCTGCTTAAAAGTATTGTTACTCACATGATGGGACAACCTAAAAAAAGTAGGTTACACATACTTTTATGCTCTCTAACAACTAACTAGGCAAGTTTTCATGAAGCCAGATCATTAAGCAAAGTCCTCAAGGGTTTCAGTCATAAGAGCATCCTTCTTTACCTACCCTGGAAAAAGGTACAAGCCAACAAATCAATTTTTAAATTATTGTTTGTTTTTCAGTTGTGTCCAATCCTCTGTGACCCCATTTGGGGGTTTTCTTGGCAAAGATACTGGAGTGGTTTGCCATTTCCTTCTCCAGTGGACCCAGCAGATCCATTTTGTCAGATAATCAGAGGTTAAGTAACTTGCCCAGGATCATACAACTAGCAAGTGTCTGAGGCTGGATTTTAATTCAGGTTTTCTTGACTCTCACAATCTAATGAAGGAAACAGCTACAAACATGGATAGGATAAGGCTAATCAGCTAGCACTCAGGAGAATCAGCAAAGGTTTTTTTCTAGAAGATGAGGAGGGAGAGAGCTCTAGGCATGCAGGACAGCCAGAGAAAGTGCCTGCGGTCAGGAGAGGGAATTTGAGGTTTGAGGAGCCCAGTGTTATTGGAACACTGAGCACGTGGGAGTGAGGAAGGTGTAAGGGGGCTAGAAATGTAGGGCAGGGGTAGGGGAGCAGGTTAGGAAGGGCTTTGAATGCCAGAGATGGACATTGGCTTATTTTGCTACTGGACACTAACACAATAACCCTTTGAAGGAGTCTCATATGCCCCCTGACATGTCTCTGCTAAGACGGGTCAGTTCCAGTGGCCCAGAGGAACCATCTAGTGAACAATTCATCTTGGGCCATGATAACCATCCTAGAGATGGCTCAGTTCAGAGAGGCAACATGGATGGTGAAGGTTATACTGGTCTTGAAAGCCTTCATCGCTTCCTAGTTTTGTGACTTTGGACAAGTCTTTCAGCCTGTCACTTTCAATTCACTCATCTGTAAAATGGACTGAATAGTATTTGCACTCTCTAGCTGATGGGGGTGGCTCGTGGCTCAGATGAAGTGACACAGGTGAAAAAAAACTTTGAAATCACGGTATGTCAGATTTGTCAGTCTGTTTGCTTCAAGAAAACTTTCAAAGAATTTGACTGATTTTAGTGAAATTTGTTACCCTGAGAGAATCTTACCAGACAGACACTTTAAGATGAAGTAATAGTTCAGTCTGGCAACTCGAAAAACATTCTATACAATTGTTCAGACTTTCTAATGATTAGGGAAATGCAAATTAAAACAACTCCCAGATTGGGAACATAATCACACTGCTGGTGAAAATGGAAATTGGTGCAATCTTCTTTGAAAGCAATATGGACCAAAAGCTATAAACCTTTTTTATTTTTATTAAATTTCAGTGAAGTCTGGTGCATGGGTAGTGCTTAAAACTGCACTGAATGAAGTTGCTTACTCATGAAAATAGTCTTTACTGATCTTGGAAAAATGGATGGGAAGAAGAGGTAACATGGAAGAGATGGAAATTTGCTGAAGAAGGTGAAAGGGGAACAATATTCCTGGGATATCACACTCCTGGGGGTAAGGGAGGAGGGGGAGAAATGAGATACCTATTGAAAAAATAAAAGTCCTAACACCACTAACCAAAATAGCATAAAGTTATAAACAGCCTATCCGTCTGGTGGGTGGGAGCTGGCTGAGTAAATTTGGCATAGGAATGCCATGGCACACTGTTGTTGCACCATAAGAAATTATACAAATAAAAAATACAACAAAACGTGGTAAGTCATATGAGAAATAATGCTGAGGGAAGAAACCAGGATCAGAAAAAAAATGCAAACACATGGACTACAACTATGTAATAGAGAAATAAGCATGATGATAATAATAGTCACAAAATAAAAAATACAAGGAAGGAAGAAACCCATAGGGAGACTTTGGAGGAAGGGGGCATTTTTGTTACTAAAATCAGTAGTCACACTTTCTAGTAAACTGTAAATAACGGCACTCCTATTTATTTATATGTTATATTTTCAATATATTTTATTTTCAAGTTTCTGTCCATGAATGTGACGGTTTGCCTTTTTCGTGGTTATTAAATTCAAATCGAATAAAGGAATGATTTTAAATGACATCATAAATGTTTTGAAATGGGAATGTCTCCTGTAGTTTTCACTGACTTTCAGTGGTCTTGTCCATAGGTAAACATTAGACAATTACCCAAAATGGAGACTAGTGTTCAAAAAAAGATTGTCTGTTGATTTGGGGAAAATAGGTGAGATAAAGCAGTGATAAGGAATAGATGGAAATTTGCTGAAGAGGGTAGGAGAGGGACAATATTCCTGGAATATCGCAGGCTTTTGGCATTTTAGGCCTTCCTTGATATGAAGATATTCACACATTTGCCTAAGACTGTGAAGGCTGAGGGGACCCACACCTGTTTGAGAAAGGCTGCAAGTCTCAGTAGATGGCTTTGGGCTCTGTTCCTCTTCTGCCGGGAGTGTTTTTGAACAGGGAGGCAATAGAAATCTATCACTGTGGTGGACGTTCAGCCAAGGGACCACGGTGGAAATCAAACGTGAGTAAAATCCTTGTTTTCCTTCTTTGGATGCCTGTTCTTGTGAGTCTGTGTGAGAGCTGCAAAGTCTTCTCAGTCTGGAATTTTGAGCTTTACTATCCAATGTCATGCAATGAAAAAGGAAGGGATGGAAAAATCAATCAATCAATTGACAGTTGTCTTTAATTCAGGGCCAGGGCCACAAAATAAGAGAAATGTGTTGGGAAAGTGGTTCAGAGGTACCCTCTGGTTGCAGTGGTGAGCTCTGTGTGAAGCTAGAAGGTAGGGTGAGAAAGGGAAGCTTGGTTTTGGTACAGTGAGGGCACCAAGAGAGACCACTGTGTATATACTTTCGGCCCTGGGACCACGGTGGAGATCAAACGTAAGTGCCTTTTTCCCACTGCTTTTTATCACTGTTTGGTTTTTTTTTCCAGTTGATGCATTTTTCTTCCTTTTTATGTGTTTGTGGATTTGGGTATCAGGACAGACAACAAAAATTATTCCTAGACCCAGTGGCATAGAGGACAACAGGTAGAGGTTAGCTGGTAGCCAATTGTTAGATTTCTCCTTCTAAATTGAATTTGGTCATTTAGTGGGATGGAAGGCTCGCTGCCACTCGTA
>CM053581.1:29576210-29601953 GCA_028627135.1 Pseudochirops cupreus
GGAGTGTTTAGTTGCTCTTAATTTCTCCTCCATAAACTTCTTTTGATAGCCAAATCAAATGTGTTTGTGTTTCTAATTATAGGTTGTGTCGTTATTATCACCATTTTCCAGGTGAAGAAATTGAGGCTCAGGCAGTAAAGGCTGGACTCAGTTTCACACAGCTAGTACTGGCAGAGCCAGGATGTGATCCCAGGTCTCTTGACCCCAGTGTTCTTTCTGCACCCCAGCTGCACCTTTAAGGAATAAGTGCAGGGAGGAAGTCACAGGAACTTGGGACAGAGAGCCAGATCCCGGGGGCCTCTGGGGAGGATGCTTTCTTGGTGCCGTTATTGCATGGTCCTAGTGGCTTGCTTCATTCCCCTGTAACTTCCTCTATGAGGCCAGTGGTCTTTAGCTGCCAGCTTTGGTCCAAGATAGTTAGCCACTTCCAGGACCCTTCTCTGCCCTCGGAGAGCAGCTCCCAAGGTGTAGGGTTTCCCTCCGCCCCAGATCAGCTGTTAATCTGTAACTGGGCCATGGGCGAGATCTCAGATACTTGAGAGGAGATGAAGTTTCAGCAACCTGGGCTGCTTACTTGAGACTCAGCGACCTGGAAGGGAGATCTCTAAACCTCAGGATCCTGGGGCTGGAGAGTAGAGAGGGTTTGTGGTTTGGGTGTTTTAATCAGAGGTTACCAGGAGGTGAAGCTCAGGAAGGCAGGCTCAGGGCCTCAGTCCTCATAGATATCTGCTACACTTTTCACTGTTTGTAGGCAGACAGAAATTAGCCCAGTCTAGATTGTAGCTGGGCTAAAACTCATCAGCAAAGAATACTTTGTAAACTACCTTGATACCATATTTTCATGGGCTTCTGCTTCTAAAGGCTCTTGCCTATGTCTAGCAGGAGCCGCTCCTACTGGAGACAGGATTGCTGATTGAGAGCTGGAACAGATCTCTGGCCAACTGTTCCAACTCCAGTCTTTCACAGGTGGGGAAACTGAGGCTGAGTGATTTGACAGTCACGATGACAGGGCCAAGGGGAGGAGTAGGTTTCTTGCTTCCAGGGCCAACTTTCTTGCCTTTGCATCATGTAAGAGATGGGCACTTATTTAACGTGCCCAGGAGTTCTAAACCATTCCTGAGTCTCCTCAGTGACTTTAGGGGGACTTCAGAAGCCAGAACTAAGATATTCTCTGGGACTAACACAAAATTTATTCAGCAAACATTGGCTTATGTAAAAACAACAGCTGGGCTTCCTTCCTAATAGATTACCCGGGACTAAAGCCAGAGATACCTACTTCCCGACCCTGGCCTTGTCTCCCAGCTGTGAGCTACAGCAGTCTGGAGGAGAAGGTGCCCAGGGAGCTATGAGTGTAACTGGTAAAGTAGTGGTGACTACTTTTGGTCCTGTGGCATGTGGGGCTCTGTGGTCTCACCTGAGACAGATGGAAATGTAATTGATAAATAGTTAACAAAATAAATTAAAACATAATAGAGCATAGATAATGGTAATGTGTGGTTTTCTAAGTCGTTCTGTGGCCCAAGGGGTCCTTCTGGTTTAGTGGCCCTGGTTCTCTTTGAATTTAACACTGATTCTTAGGAAATGCAGATGAACAGGTTTTTTATTTTCAAATTAATTTACTAGTCCATGTATTTTTTAAATATTTTGTTATTTTGGGAAATTACCTTTTGTTTTATACGGTCATTTCTGGATATTATAATGCTTTCCCTTATAACAAAGACAGACGGAACTGGCAGCGTGCTTCACTCTACCCCACAGTCCTCTACATCTCCCCCAAGAGGAGGGAGAAGGATAAGGTATTGTTCTGCCTGAGTCAACAGCCCTGTCTATGGTGCTTTCCTTGGCAAAGTTAGGCTTGATATCAGGGGAGACTTCTTACCACTAGAATTTTGGACAAGTGAAATGGCTGCTTTGGGATGGCTTCCCCCTCTTGGGCTTGGGTTGGGCTTGCTGGCCAGCCTTCTTCTGGGGCCAAGATGGGTCATCGCCGGTCTAGAATTCACATTATGTTAATGTTGTCTTCTCTCACATCGGTGTACTTGTGCCTGCCCTAGAAGAAGGTATTTTAGGAAAGGGACCACTAAGCTAATCTGTAGCTATTGGTTTTCCTCATAAAATGGGGAAGATACACAATCATAGATATATGAGAAGAAACGTGAGCTTGGGGTCGTGGACGTGTTACTGACGTCTTTGTGCTCTTCCTTACATTTGGCAGAATAATCAAGTGCTGGGAATTGGAAGCGGTTCTACCATTGTCCATGCTGTACAGAGAATAGGTATGTCTCGGTCTCCTTCTTTCTCATTCTCAAGACTCAGGACTGTCTGGAGGTTATCAGAGAGTTCGCCTGCCCCGGGGTACTTTCGAGGACTGGGTGGGCAGGTTTGGTCAGTGCAAGGCCCCGCTGAGCCTAGGGAGGGGCTACATGGCTCCTCCTTTCACTCCTAGACTCCATCTCCAACTCTCTGCATCTTCTTGTAGGGACAGTTCGGTCCGTTGCCAGCTCCCTTAGACTGTGGGCTCCTTAAAGGCAAGGACCACCTTTTTCTTTCTTCGTACCCCCAGCGCTAAGCAGTGTCTGGCACACAGTAGACCTTAATAAATGCTTGTGGACTGGCATTGGCCACTGTTGTTAGTGTTGGAGGAGAAGTGGCCCCAAAGCCCATGGAGGCCTGGATTTAGAACTGGAAGGGAGCTTAGCAGGCTTCTCGAATCGGTCAGCCAACATTAAGCACCTACTGTGTACCCAGTATTTTGCTAGGCTCTGGGGATACAAATACCCTGCTTTTAAGAAGTGTGCAGCCTAATGAGGAAGCTGAAAGGAGGGGAGAGGGGGGAAATGTACCCAAATGGGGCGTGGAGGGGAGGAGATGAGATTCCCAGAGTACTGCAGCTGGCTGTGAAAGGAGCCGTTGTGAGCCAAGCGCCTCCTGAAGTGGAGGTTTGGCCTTCCTGGGCCTGCCCTTGAGTGGTGAGGTAGAGTGCCAGGGCAGTGGGATAATGAGGTTCTTCCTCCTGAGACAAGTCCCAGGGGAGCCAAACCAGTGAAGATTGAGGAAATCTCATTGAACAGACGTAAATACAGACATTCAAGGCAAGGGTTATCTAGACAAGAAAGCTCTGAAGTCCACGGGGGTTATAGGGCTTGTCAGAGGTCACATAGGCAGTGAGTGGCAAAGCCAGGATTTAAATGTGGGGTCATTTGATACTTGTGTCCCTGCACCTCAGTGCCCTGTCCCTGACCCTCCTTCCTTCCTTTGTTGGTGGTTATATGTACAGACAGGCCTAGCTAGAGTGGGTCTGAACCAGCTGTGACCTGTGCATTTGTGCCTTGGCAGGTGGTGAAGGTCAGTCTTTCCTGGAGTTCTCAGGTCAAGCTAGAGCCTTTGACCCCGTCCAGCCAGGATCACCTGTTTGGGCTGGAAAGGGGAAGATTGGCCCTGCAGATGAAGCCACCTTTCTCTGCTAGGCCTGAGTTCAGCTTCCCATTTGTTTTTCCTCTTTACCCTGGAGTCCTTGAGGCCACTCCCCACATTCTGATCTGACCCTTTCAGTTTGTTCAAGGCCCTGTTTGTGATTATTTAGCTTCGGTGGTTGCTCGGCAGGTTTTAGTAACCTGTTTTCCTACATTAGTGATAAAACACCAACCTGATGACTCTTCTGGGCTGATGTAACCAAAGTGCCCCAAAGCCAAGGCCTAGAGCCCTCAGTCACAAAATGCCGATTGAAGGATGTTCCACCTGTCAGCTTGTTGACAGCAGGAGCAGTCGTCACATAGAACCCATAGCTATCTCCTGTTTAGTGTTGGCTACATTTGGTTTTTGGAGGACTTAAAGATTGAAGGTGCCTGCAATTTTAACTAGATAGGCTATTTACTTTTGATGCTTTCTGTTCATTTTTATGGTAACTTCAATCCTCTGAATTTGATGCACAAGATTTGTGCCAAATAAGTTGAATTTTGAGCCATGTGGCCTAAACTGAGCCCTCATGTTCAGCTTCCTTGGCAGAAGACCTAAACTGAATCTTGCCCCTGTTAAACACCAGCTGTGTGTGACCCCCTCATTGTCCAGAGGTCCCAAGCTCAACGTGCATCAGTGGAGTAGGGGTTCTGACTCAGAATTCCACACACCCAATGCCGGACCCTTTAGAATCCTAGACCCTCTTCACAAAAGCAAGGCCATTGCTCCACACAAAGAATCTGGAGCAGAAAAGGATTGGAAGGGTCATTGAGGCTAATGTCAGCATCTTTTTAGACCAGGTTTTAGACCAGCTTTGACAGGTTAAAGGATTTGTCTACTGTCACCCTCAATTATGGGGCAGAGTTGATTTTGGGATTCAGATCCTGACCCCGAATTTAGTGTTTCTGGCCCCCCTAGCCCTTCGGACTAGACTTGCCAGCGATGTGGAACATTTGTCTGGAACATTCTTTGCTTTTTTTTAATGGCTTTCTGGATAAAAAATAGAGAAGAAATTCAAAGCTTTTTTTTCCCCTCAGCTGAAAGAGTCAAACAAGAAAACCTGAGCGTTGTCTGTGTTCCTACGTCCTTTCAGGTACGTGCCGGGTTCGATGACTTCTCCCCCCTTGGAGCGGCCCTTAGTTTGATTTTTCTTGTTCATTCTGTCCGCGTTTGGACACTCTGGGCTGGAGTTTTCCCTCGTTCTGATCTCTGATCACATCTGCTCCCTCCTCAGTGGCTCTGCACTGTCTGCCAAACAGAGGTTAATTCACTGACCATGGCATTCAAGGCTGACTGTTATCTGGCTCAAACCTACCTCTGGATCCAACAAATGTTTATTAAAGTAGCCTCTGAATACTGTGCTAGGCGCCTGAAAGGAGCATGTTTTCTTAGTCAGAGGGACATACACATAGACTATTGTATGCAAGGGAAATCGAGGTGGGAGAGAGTGCTGAGGACTGGGAGAATGAGGGAGGCCACGTTGCTCACGGCTGAGCCTCCAGGGGTCTGACTTCTTTTCACCATCTTATGCGTCACTCCCCTCCTGCTTTCTGGTCCAGCCAGACTAGCTTTCTGCTTGTATTTCACACATGAGCCTCCATCGCTCATCTCTGGGTCTTTACACTGGTTGGGTCTCATGCCTGGGACCCACCCCTCATTCCCAGCCTCTTAGATCCCTTGTTTCCTTCAGAACTCAACTCAAGCAAGGCTTTCTACATGACATTCCAGCTGCTAGTGATTTATATTAGCATATATTTAGATATGTGCATTTTGGGTCCCTCAGCCCTTGTTAGGGACTTGTTGTCCTCGTAGCTCCAGCATCTAGCACGTGGCCCAAATAAAGGCTTGAGAGTTGATGGAGTGCATTGCAGGCATGGTGAATGGTTTGTACAGACGATCAGAGAGGTAGCAACCTCTCCAGTCTTGTCTCAAACCTTCCTCTTCACCAGCCAAAGGGGGCTCTTCATTGCCCCCAATTTGTCCTGCACTTTTCTGCCTTTGCTCATTCAGTTGTTTCTGCTCAGAATGCAGAGGAGCCGCCCCCCTTCCCCCTTCCCCCCCCACCCCCAGCCAAGCCATGGAGGCCGCCCCTTTCACTTTGGGACAAGGGGAGATACTAACAAGGAGTTCCTTATTTTGAACTGAAATCTGCCTCAGTTGTGGAGCTACCCACTGGTCCTTTTGGGGCCTTTCGGGTCAAGCAGAAGAGTCTCCTGCTAATCCATCTTCACTGGACAACTCTTTTTTTTTAAAAAATTATTCTATTAAATATTTCCAAATTACATGTAAAAAAATTTATTTTAAAAAATTTTGAATCCAAATTCTTTTCCTCCCTCCTGCTCCGCTGCCCTGTGAGAAGGCAGGCAACACAGTGTCGACGTATTATGATATATGCCATCATGGGAAGTACATGACAGTTCTTAGAAATGAAATACTTAGGGAAGTGGCTCCTGGGGATGTTGTCGTCCTCATCGGGCTGGTTTTGAGAATCAAGTGAGAAAATAGATGTCAGATGTGAAAGGCTGTAAAAATGTCAGATGTCATTAATAACAACAGTTATCGTGCTCTGGGCAGATGACATGCTGGCTGTGCTCTGAAAACAGCCCTCCGTCTCTCACCTCTTCGTGAGAGCTCTGCCCAGGCTGGCCCCGAGCTCTCCCAGCTCTCTGTGAGGCTCAGCTCCAGGGCCAGGATTGCCCGATTTCTCTAATAGTGGTGATGGGTTATGCTGAGCCCTCTACATGCTTGCCTGGTAGTGAGATGAATGAAT
This sequence comes from Pseudochirops cupreus, assembly GCA_028627135.1. Classification (NCBI taxonomy): domain Eukaryota; kingdom Metazoa; phylum Chordata; class Mammalia; order Diprotodontia; family Pseudocheiridae; genus Pseudochirops; species Pseudochirops cupreus. The sequence goes on from CM053581.1 coordinate 29,582,437, forward strand.
GAGTGTTTATCCAGTGCTTTCAATGCACCAAGAACTCTGCTAAATTCTGGACATGGACACAATAGCTTACATTATGATGGGGAGCCAACCCAGGGAAGGAGAGTGGAGCTTTAGGGCAATAGATTGACATTCTTTCCAGTTTTGATAATGGTCCCAGAACTAGAAAGCTGGGGTGGGACGAAGGACAGGATTGGCAGAAGGGGGCAAAGAGAAAATGGCCATGATCCAAGGCAAAGTACAGAGGGGCCGCGTCGATGTAGTGAGCTCCAGGAGGTGCTCACCATTTAGGACAGTGGGGCCCCAGGACACACCGTCTGAGACTTCAGACAGAATTAAGCTTTGGCCTGGGCTTCCCTGGTACTGTCATCTGCACCAGTGGACCCCACAGCACTGTGGTTCTGGGCCACATTGGTGGCTGCCATGCGGGACCCGAATGAGCCTATAACTCCCTGCTCAGAAAATCTCTTTGGCTTCAGACTAAACAGATGTCTGGGGTTGGTGCTTCCCTAAGGCTCCCTGCAGTCTGGCTTCGACAGGACCCTCAGGGAGAGGCCAAGGAAGGAGCCCCTGCCAGGGTGGGCAGACATCTAAATGAACTTCCTGACTAGCGGCTGCCTCTTGCTCTGTAAAATGAGGGTCGGGGTCCGGGTTCAGGTAAGAGTCAGCCTGTGAGGCTTCATTGTAGGATCATAGATCTTGTGCTGGAAGGGGCCTCGGAGATCATTTAGTCATTTTTACAGATGGAGAAACCAAGGCTCAGGGAAGTGAAGTGACTTCTCCAAGGTCACATAGGCAGTCAGAGGTCCCTGGAACCCAGACTCTTGCCCTGTTTCCCTGAGTTTCTCCGGACCCACCTCAGGTGGGCAGCAGAGCCTTAGAAGAAGCAGGGGAGCCAGCGCGTCTGTGAGCCCTCTGCCCCAGTGGCACTAAGAGGTCAGAGTTGTTGGCTGAGTTGCAAGCCAAGAGCAATTTATTTGTGACCTCAGAAGTACGAGCTAATCGTTAGGATCAGCCCTCGTGTTCTCCACTCCTGATATTTCTTTGGCATCATTCCCATCTTAATGGATGGATCACAGGCTCATGGTATGGTCTTGCACAAAACTCTGTGTCTCAGTTTCCTCATCGGTGAAAAGAAAGAATTGGACTAGATGCTATCTGAAGGGCCTGCGCGTTTATTAAACACCTGTTGTGTGCAGGGTCCAATAGCTCTGCATTCCTGGAGTTCCAGTTACATGGAGGGATGGGGAGCCTTCTCTGCACTGAGCTTTGTCTTGAGCCTGGTGGCATTCAGATGCTCACCCTGACCCCCATCAGAGGTGCTGTGTAAGGCTGTGGCAGCAATCCATGTGATTTACAGTGTCATCATGTGAGGGGCTTCCAGAGCCTGTTGGCTAAAGCCTTTTTAGGGCTGATTGTTCAAAAGAAAACTGTCATGTTGCTAGTTTGGTTCCCAGGTCTGGGGAGCTGCTACTCTGGCATTTGTGCCAACCTGTGACTTTCTCAAGCCGAAATCATCATCGAGGACCTAGTATGTGCCAGCATCTGCTGGGTGCTGGGTTCAGAGGCGAAGGGAAAGCAGTCCCTGCCCTTGAGGAAGGGAGACAGCATGTACATAGAGAGGGAAGGTTGGAGTAGGGAGTTTAGGGCTAGACAGGACGGAAGCCTTCTAGGCTGGCTCTGTCCTCTGACAGAGGAGACTGAGCCTGGAGAATTGAAGTGAGCTTGTCCAGGGTCCCCCCAGGCGGTAACCCTGCCCCCCCCCACTTGTCCAGAGACATTGGCTTCCCTGCTCCTTGTACATTACCTGCCTCCTTGAGGAGCCTCAGTAAAGTGTCTCTTGTCTCCACTGAATTCCACACCCGTGTTCCCATCTTCCTCCATTCACCCCAGAGGCTGGCTTCTCCTAGTTTGCCTCTTGGGGAAAAGACCCTGATTTGGTGAGTTAATTTAGGATTTGGAGAAGAAACCTATGTCAAAGCAAAGCAAATGAAATTGGTGGGGGGGATTCCAAGAGTCAAGAATTCAGAAGGAATGTGAATGATGACTCTTTTCTTTGTTTGTGCAGGCCCGGCAGCTCATTCTTCAGAATGGCTTACCCCTAAGTGATCTGGACCGCCACCCAGAGGTAAGGAAGAGACCCTATCCTTCTCACAGCCTCCCTCTCCTTCCTTCCCATGCCCTGAGGACCGCTTCTTTGTTCTGTGTCCTTGGCGGCCATCGGGCCCAACCCACGTGCCAAAGGAATCCCCCACTGTAACATACACCAAAGTGGTCTCATCCCCCTTCTGCTTGAGGGTGCCCCCCACCTCCCGAGGCTGCTCTTGCTGTTGGAGACAGCTCTGATTGGAGGTCAAGCCTAATTTGCCCTGTTTGCTGCTTCTCCCCATTAGCCGTCCACCACACAACAGCTGGTCACGTGGTTGAAATCTTGTCCTGCCCCTTCTGGCCTAAGTTCCTTCTCCCAGTCTTCAGGTTGTGGACTCAGGGGGGCCCTTCTGAGCACTACCCTGCTCATCAATGTCCCTCTTAAATTGCCCTGAACTCAGTACCCAGAGGAGGCCTGAGAGCAGAGGACAGTGAGACCACGTTGCCTCCCTGCTTCTGGGGGCTGTGGGTCCTGTTGGCTTTGGGTCTCACCATGTTACTGACTCTAATGAGGAGAGCCTGCAGTCCCTTCCAGCCTCAAGATGCTTTGTCCTATTGGGAGAGAGTGAGGTACCCAAGAGCCCAGGGGCTAGTTTACAGACTAAGGAGGATCACTTAAAGGAAGTAGGGACACTGCTGGAGAGAAGAGATTGTCCAGAAGGGATGGGATAGTGGCTTCATGTAGCTGGTTTGGAGTTCATCCTTTGGTGCCAAGAGCCCAGCTGAGGCAGGATATCAGGGAGACTGTTACCAGCAATGAGGTTGTTGCTTTAAGTGGAAGGGAGGTAGTGGGCTGTTTCCTCATGTTCCCCCCTGTTCAAGGCCTTCACACTAACTCAGGCAGATGGTCTGCTTGGGCAGGGGTGGGAGCGTCTGGGCCTCGGAGAGCCCTGCCAACTTTGAGGTCTGTAAAGTCAGTGGGATGTTGGGGTGGGACACTACTCGATTGGACTAGTTAGAAGGCTTTAAATGAATGTTGGAGCAGACTGGAAAAGTAAGGAGGAAGTGCTTAGGAGACCGGGGAGATTAGAAAGATATGGGCAGGTAGAACTGAGGAAGAGTCCGCTTAGTGTTCAGGTGGGTGGAGGCCAAGGGCCCCAACCTGAACCTCTGGCCTCAGTGGTGTGGGGACAGCAGCTGGGGCCTGAGTGTGAGGGGCCTGGACTTGGGAGCTCAGACAAGAGCTTTTCTGTGGAGATGGGGTTCAGTTGGTGCCAGGATTTGGGTATGGAGAGAATTGGACTTGGGGCAAGTCATCATTCCATGAACATGGGAATAAACGATCGGGGAGGCCAGGAAATGACGAAGGCATTAAACCTGTGCATGCCCAGCTAAGGGTGCTCTGCAAGACTGTTCTGGAAATGGTTCTTACTGTGGAGTGGTGTGCATGTATGTGTGTATGTGTGCGCATGTATGTGCATGTGTGTGCATGCATGTGTGCGCGTGCATGTATGTGCGTGTGTGCGCATGCATGTGTGTGTGTGCGCATGTATGTGCGTGCATGCATACACACTCACTCTAGTGGGCTGAGGTATAGGAAGTGTTTGTGAAGAAAAGGAGAAAGCTTGGGTTCCTTGTGTGTGGCCTTTGGATTTCATGGCCCAGAGTCTAGGGCTGGCAGCAGAGGGCACGATTCAGTTCACTCGTTTAAAGAAGGAGGCCCCAGGCAGAGGGTTGTGCCCGATGGTCTCTGGGGTCTCTTCCAGTGCTAAACTCCAGTTTAGCTGAGGAGTTGTGAGAGGGAGGAGAAGCATTTGGTCCTTGTCCATGGGCCGTCCATTCGTAATCCCGTGGTTTTGTCCTCCTTCACCTCGGGCTGCTCTCTTGTCTGTGATTTGCTTTGACTTGGTCTCAGACCTCCCTCGTCTCTAACTCACCCGGTTTCTTTCCCATCAGCTTGATCTCGCTATTGATGGTGCTGATGAAGTAGATGCTGACCTCAACCTCATCAAAGGCGGTGGGTGAGTGTTCTGGGCCAGGCTCTTTTGTCAGACAGACTTCTGCTCAGAATTCATCAGAGTCATAGGGTATCCATCACTTAGCTTGGTTATGGTATAGGAGGTGAGTCAAATCCCTCCCTTCCCCGCAGGAAACTCCAGGACCCCTGCCTGTCCTGACTAGCAATTTCTCATCATTCCCTACTCCCAAGGTAAACAAACTCCTGGAAATCTCTACTGAGACCAGCAATTTCTGCCTGCCCCTGTTCCCAGACAGAGATAGCTCCTAGGACTCTTCTGCAGCCCCTCCCTTCCTTCAGTTCCCCTAGCCTGATGACCTCACAAGTGACCCTGATTAAGGCTGGGTCAGCAGCCTGCCTCTGTTGGCTAGAAGTGGCCTAAACCAATTCTGTGGTTTTTCTAGGAAAGTGCTCTCACCTTGCATTGAATAACTTGTGACCCACCCACTTTTCCATCTCTCTACCAAGCCTCCCCTCTGACTCCCCTCACGGTGCTTCTCGATATAAAACAGTGTCTTGTCTCAAATTGCAATTCCTTGACCCTGAATAAAGGCCCGATCAGATCTTTACACAGGCTCAACTCCCCCAGGCCTGAACCTGGCTCAGGTTTGTGACTGCCAGGTGAAGGGTGCACAGGCCCAGGAGCAAGGCCGGCCATCACTGTACAGCTGAGCATTGGTGGGGCTTCTATTAAAACACTACCTCTGTCCACATGAGGCCTGCCAAACTCACTGATCCTGCTTAAAGACCCCTGCACACAGCAGTTAGAGCAAGTTATAACCAAAAACAAACTCCGAGGTCCCAGTTAAGAGTCTTTGTTTTTATGCTGCGCTGTTTGTGTGGGTTTCTCATGCTATCTCACCCACCTGCTGGGTGTCACAGGATCTCAGTCACTATCTCAACCAGCTCCTGGCTCACAGACTCACACACACTTGCCTTCTCCCTGTTAGAGTGCAAGCTGTCTGTGAGTGAGGCTTGTTTCCTTGTTTACACTTGTCACCACCCCCTTTCTCTTCCCTCCTCCCCCATTCCCAGTTTACTAGTGACTAGCACATAGTAGGTGTTTATTTGCTCATGGATCGACAGCGAGGTGACTGGGCAAGTTCTTTATCTGAAAATGAAGGGGCTGGAATCATGGCAGTAGCTACTTAACGAGGGGGTCTGAGGACCCCCGGATGTGGTGTACACGAAGGCCTTTGCTAACCTTTGGTGCAGGAGACAGTGGGATGGCTTTAGGTAGAGGAAAACCCGGGTTTGGGTTCTTCTTCTGACACGTGGGCTGTTTGACTCTTGGCAGTCATTTGGCCTTAGCTCTAGGTGGCAGAGAAGGTGTTGGATCTGGGAGTTCCCTATATCCATGAAAGGGCAGGTCTAGTCCCTAACACTGTCTGTGTTATTCTTTTTTTTCTGCAGTTACATTTCACAGAAAAGCTTCTGATTTTACTAGGTGGCCCACTACTCCCTAATAACTTATCAGTAAACATTTCTGAAGCAGCGACTCTGTGCCAGCTACTGTGTTCAGAGCCAGGACCTGGGGAGTGAAGCCAGCTCTGCTTCCATTCTGCAGGGGAGGCCTGGTGTGGGCAAGTTAGAATTCTGTTCAGTAGCAGGGAAATGAGTGGATTCCTAGTCTCTGTGAATTTCCTTGTCCTTACCCCATAGATCAGTCAAATCCCCCTGAAAAGCATGTTGGGGGACATTTACCTCTATCCCAGCTAATGTTTGAACTGAAAGAGAATAGATGGGCCTTGGGTGATGGGGGCCATAGTGGCAGGACTGGAGGTGGGAGGGAGGGCCGGGAGTCACTGTGGAGATGCTTCAGGGCACTTTAAAAGCCATTAGTGCCTTCAGCTGGAGTAGACTGGACATAAGAATATGTAATCACAGAATCATAATGGGCCTCAGGTTATCATCAACATATCTGGAGAAAAAGTCCTTTTTGTAACAGGTTAGAACCAGTTTATAAGATCTTAGATTACAGTTGGAAGGGCCCTTAGCAGCCATCTAATCCAACCCCATTTTATAGATGAGGAAACTTTACTGGGACATGATCATTTGCTCTTTGTTTGAAGACCTCTAGGGAGAAGAAGGAGCCTGTTACCTCTTTGAGTGTCCCTCTTGAGGGACACGCAGCTCTGGAGGTTTGGACGTCTTCCTGATGTTTTCTACCCATTTCTCTTAGGAGGGCGATTGTGCAGCCTTTCCCTTCTAAACATGCACTAATGCTTTGTAACAGCCAGGTCCATCGGGAGAGCTTACGAGCTCAGAAATGTTTTAAGAACCTCTTGAGTGTTTCATTTCACATAAAGGTTGGGAGTTGGCTTTTAAGGTTTTCCAGACCTGTCCCTACTATCTGTTTTTCACCTTAATTTGATTTCCCCCCTAATTCTGTTGTTTTGCTTCTTTTCAGAGGCTGTCTGACTCAGGAGAAGATTGTAGCTGGCTATGCCAAATGTTTTATCGTTATTGCTGATTATAGGTAAGGCGAGACATGAGATGTGTGTTTATGTGATGTTATCTAGGCGACATAGAATGTGTAGGCTGACAGTAAGTAAGGCTGTCTCATTCCTGTGTTGTAGATAAAGAAATAAAAGCCAAGGGGCTGAGTGATTTTCTGAAAGTCCCAGAGGAAGGATGGGGCCCAGAGCAGATCCCCTAACCTCATTCATGGTGGTCAGCCTGCCCCAGAGCTCCCAGGGTGGCAGCCAGAACGGAGGGAAGTGTGCAGACTGGGTTGTTCAGCAGGAGGCAGCGAACGTCAGGCTTGTCTGGGGGTTTTGTGGTGACGCTCCTGGTGGGTCCATCATGTAGACACAGGCAGCACCCCCCTCCTGCCTCCTTTACAGGCCAGCCTAATGTGCTGCTCTTGCTATGGTTCTTGAGAGAGCCCAGATTTCACTCCATTTGATTTCTGCTAAGGGTAGTGCTGTTTGTGCTGAGAGCAGTCATCTTGGCTTTGTTGTCTAACCTGGTTTCCTCAGGAAGGATTCAAAGAACCTTGGTGACCACTGGGTGAAGGGAATCCCCATTGAAGTCATTCCAATGGCATATGTCCCTGTGAGCAGGGCCCTGGCCCGGATGTTCGGTGGGGTGGCCGAGCTGCGGATGGCCGAGCGCAAGGCGGTAAGTGACCGGCGGTGTTTCCAGGGATCCGTCTGCAACTGGCTGGCTGGCTCCTGCTCACTGCCTCTTCCTCCCTCTCTTCGGTGGGCTGACTGCTGAGGGACAGCCAGATTGCCTCTGCTTCCCTCTTGTCCCAGACATCCTCATTAATATGAATGCCTCTTCTTAGGGCCCTGTGGTGACCGATAATGGAAACTTTCTGCTGGACTGGAAGTTTGACCGGGTACATAAATGGAGTGAAGTGAACACGGCCATCAAAATGATACCAGGTAACCCAGCAGTGTTGGCCAGGGAAGTCCCCGGGTGCCTGGTTCCCATTCCCCTGCTTCTGCCTGCGGTGATGAGCCCAAGAGGGAAAGCCAGAACTGGAAGGGACCCCCCGGGCCACCTTGGCCAGTGCACAGTGAGGTCATTGAGGCCCTGGCCCTGTTCACAGAGGTTGTGAGTGCCAGAGGTGGGATTCAGACGCAGGTCTTTTGTCTAAAGACCCAAGGCTCTTTGCAGTGTACCCAGCTGCCTTGTGGAAAAGGGAGCACGTTTCTTCATGTTGACCCTAGAGGTTTAGATTCAGCCTTGATGCCCTTAAAGAGTAGTGCTGTCCAAAGGCAGAATGTCTCAGGAGGTGGTGGGCTGCCGTCCCTGCGGGTCTTCAGGCAGACCTGCGGGGCTTTTGTTCAGGTATGTGTTGGACCTTTAGGTTTCAGGAACTTTCCCTGTCATCTTCTTTCAAATTCTGCGCATGTCAGAACTTGGGCCTCCTGGGCTAGCAATGATCTGAGGCCATTTGAATGTTGGGAGTGTGGACAGGGTTGTCTTGTGACTTTTTATTCCTAGGAATTATATGTGTATATATGTGTATGTATATATATTACTTCATTCCCATGTATTACAAAATACATGATCTTGTCTGACACCCCATTGACTTGGATTAGAGACGCAGGCTGTCGTGACCCCGTTTTCTTTCTTTTTGGGGGGATCCGTTTAATGTTTATTTAATATTCACAAACACAGACTTCAAACTGAAATAGCCTCCACATCCTGTTCTGACTAAACAAGGTAGCATGCTGCCCCAGACATGTGCTAACTACCACTTAAAAAAATTTAATCAGAAAGAACCAGCCTGGCTAAGTGGGAAATTTACTGATTTCATAGTCAGGAAAACACCCATGTGCTGTGTGACCCTGGACAAAGCAAAGTCCTCCATTCTTTTAGCGACCGGGACAACTATGTAACACTGGGCTGCAGAGTAATTACTTATATCAGTAAGGGTCAGGGTGCTTTAACAGTGAAATCAAAAGACTAGACCTACGCCTGCCCCTACCCCCTTGCCCCCAAGGAAAATCAGAAAGAACCCTGGACTGATCATGACACCCGGATTCTAAACCAAGCAATGCTGAAGACCCAGCTCCAAGACTAAGGAGCTATTTCATCCTGAAAACGTGACTCCATTTTCTCCTTGGACAGACAGACTGAATAAGGATGGGGTTTAACAGCAGTCCTGGGACGTCCCTGACTGGCTCCCCTGCCAGAATGTGCTTAGCGAGGCATGTTCATGGTCTGCAGCAGTTGGGATGGCTGCTACGTCTACGTTGCCTTGTTGGAGCCTCCTGATGGGACTGCCCCTGAGGGAGGCCCCGTTGTCCCCCTTCTCTCCAGGGAGGCACAGTCACTCTTGTTGATCTAATCCCTGTCCGTTAAGGAGGCAGCCTGTGGAGAAGGGAGGGCTGCTGGAGAAGCCTGGCGGAGGCCGGTCTGAATCCTGCCTTCGACATGGACTGGCTGTGGGCCCCTGCTGGGCCAGTCCCCCAGCCTCTCAGCAGTGGCAGCAGCTCCTCAAGAGTCTTAAGTCAGACACAAGGTGCCAGAAATTTCTTCTCCTGAGGGTTCCCTTTTCCAACAGGTCCAGACCTTGGTCTCTTATTTTTGTTTTTTTGAGGGAGGAAGGCAAAACAGTTGGGGTTAAGTAACTTGCCCAAGGTCACACAGCTAGTGTCAAGTGTCTGAGGCTGGATTTGAATTCAGGTCCTCCTGCCTCCAGGACCAGTGATCTATTCACTGCGCCTCCGAGCTGCCCTCTTAGTCTCTTTATAGATGAGGAAACTCAAGGTACAGAGCAGGCCGGCAGGTGGGATTGAGCCCCCAAGGACCCCAGGAGAGTCTCAGCTCTCTGGGGTGTGATGGGACGGGAGAGACATGCAGACGTGCAAAGCCTTCGCTTCAGAAGTCCCAGCCTCCTCTGCACCCAGCCACTGAAAGCAGCTCATGGCGATTCTGTGTCACTTTCATTTCTCAGTGTTAGAATGGAGAGTGAGAGGGGGGCACAGTCCATCACCATCGTGAGCTTGATAGATCTGATGGTGCCAGCTCTCCACACCCAGAGCCCCGCAACCCACAAAGCAGCAGGGGCAGTGATCTCTAAGGGAGTCAGAGCTGGGTTGAACTAGATTGCTCCCTTCCCCCTGACGGAGGTGCTGGAGAGCAGCAGAGCCCCCCCCCCCCCAAGTGGGGAGGAGGGGAAGAGCAGGGGGCTTTGGAATGGACCAGTGATGGCCTGAATGGGGATGTAGGGACCACGGCGGCATCTTTTAGCAGAATTTCTCTTGGCCTCCACCAGGGGGCGGCATTTCTCCTGCCCAGAGCCCAGGCTTCACAGCTCACTCATTGGACACCAGTGCCTTGGGGGGGCCTTAGCCGTCATCAAGTGCAGCCCCATCATTTTACAGATGAGTGAACCGAGGCTGAGTGGGCTGCTAAGGGCATTAGTGTGCCTGTGGAGGCAGTTCCGCCCCAGCAGTGCTTGGCTCCCTCCTCCACCAAGAGCTGCGTCTACATCGGGACCCGGCAGCACTCCACAGAATCACAGAGGCCCTCCTCTGACCCTGGGCCCTTGGCTTGCTTTTTAAAGTGTGCTGATTTTTGTGTTTCATTGGAATTGGTTTCTTCTGTAATGCTGTGAATCTGTCCATCTGAAAACCACCTGAGAAGGGCTCCCTAGGCTTCCTCAGGCTGTCCATGGCACAGACGGCGTATCCACAGAGGGTTGTCCGACCTTTGCTGGAGGTTCCCAGGGAGGCGGCTCATTTCTCTTTGGGCAGCTCTTACCCATTCGGAATGTTTCCCTGGTGCACAGTCCCAGAGCTACTGTTTTGCAGTATATGCCCCGAATTCCCAACCTCCATACTTGGGGTCCAACAATAAGCAGTGTCATCCCTGTTCCTGTGGCTGGTCCTCAGATGCTTAGAAACCAGATGGAGAAGTACAGGTTCAATTAGGACTAAGGATCTTTGTCACCAAAGTTCACTCTTCTCCAACCCTGGTCTGGTAGATTAAGTCCTAGAACTTAAGAGCAGAGTTCAGACTTTTTAGGAAAGAGTGTTATTTTCAAGTGAAAACAGACCTAGGTCTCAGAAGGGTTCTTGAATTAGTAAGAGCTTGTACTTAGCACTTCATTAACGCTGCTCCTCCAGCCCCAGCAGTTCTTCTGGAGCTCCCACCATCCCTGGAGTATTGGGTTCAGTTCTGGGCCCCCATTTTAGGAAGGATTTTGATGTCTTGGTTTGCTGGTTCCTGTTTGTACATTGGCTTGTCTCTGCCCCTTTTTGGAGGAGAGGATTGGCCCTTGATTTTGTAGGTGAACCAGCCTGCCAGTATATGTCAGAGGCAGGACTAGAACCTGGCTCCTCTGATTCTGAAGCCAGTTTTCTGTCCATATACCATGATTCTCTCTGCCTTTGACCATCACTACCAGAGCTCTCCAGACCTGAAAAGGGATAATTTCTTCCCTACCCCTTTCTCTTGTTGCTGCTAAATACCACATGTGTTCCCTAATATCACAGCATTTGGCCTGGAGAGGATCATGTAGCAATCAGTCAACAAGCATTTACTACCTACTGTTTGCCAGGCAGTGGCGTTGGGCATCCAGGTGTCTGAGTGAGGTGGGTAGCCCCTGCCCTCAAGGAGCTGCTAGTCTCCTTGGTGACGGCATCACAGACTCACAGGTGATAGAAGATTTACTAGAGAAATGGTGAGGGGGTGGAGAAGGCTTGGGGTGGGGGCCCAGGTGGAGATGGCTTTCTTCCAGCACTAGAGGGTTATCATCATGCAGAAGGGCTCGTTCTGTTTGTGACTCCCTCCCCCCTTCTCCCCAGGATTGATGTTAGGAGCTTCCCAATGACTAGGACCGTCCAGAAGTGAGACGAGGAAGTCTGGGGGGTGGGAGATCTTCAGGCAGTGCATGGTGGTGTTGCCTGGGGGGTTCAGCATCTGTTGTCCCCTCCAGCTCTAAGATGCTAGTGTGAGAGGGGCAGAATCAAAATTCCCTTCCACTGGAGCTCATTATTTGTCTAAGGCTTGCTTTTCATCACCGCCCTTCCTGATCATACTAACAGAAGCATTTAACCCTAGATTGTCTGAGCTGGCAGGGCCTGCTCATCTTCTCATTCAGCTCCCTTAGTTTACAGATGAGAGGTGGCATCTGCCCAGAATCTGTATAGTGTGACACATTGACTGTCTTTATTAGGAGGTCATGGCTTAACTCTTCCTTGTTTCCTATAGGAGTTGTGGACACAGGTCTCTTTATCAACATGGCTGAAAGAGTCTACTTTGGCATGGAAGATGGCTCCATCACCGTGAGGGAGAGACCATCTCACTGACCGAGGCCTCGCCGGTCGCCGAGGCAGAGAAGCCTGAGAGCCTTTGCCTTAACATACGTGCCCCAGGACGGCCGGTCAGAGTGTGGGAGTCTCCTGAAGTGTTGTTGAATGCCCCTGTTTTTTTTTTTAAGGAAATAGAGAAGCCTATATTTTTTCTATCTAAAAATACTCACTTTTTTAAAGAAAAAAAAACTTGATTTCATGTTTTATATGAAATACTACCAAAAAAAGGACAGTTTTTGAATCCTTGACTTGAGGCTGCTGGTTTCTTACTAAGTTTCTGAGTGTTTGGTTTTCTGGGGAATCTCACAATGTCAGCTGCTGTGCCAGCCCAGTCTGTAAAGGGCCTTGCCAGCAGCCTCCTGATGCCTTACTGGAACCATTGACCATCTTCATGCCTTCATTCTTGGTTTGTTGGTTTGGTTTTGAGTTTACATTTTAATAACTCACAGTATGCAGTCACACTTTTAGATCTGGCTTGTGTGGAGCTGAGCGATGCTCTTACAGTGCCCTTCGTGTACAAGCTGCATTGACCTCAGTACCGTTGCCCCTTGGCCGAGGTCAGACTGCTCACCCAGACTGGGAGACATGAGAACCTTGGCCTCCCTGCCCAGAGGGTCTTTCCCAGTACAGCCCTAAGGCTGCTGGGAGAGTTCTCTCTTGTCAGGTGGATTATTTTCGGTTGTTGACCTTTCTCGGATTTTTTTATCTGCCTTGCTCACCCCTTGAGTTCATCCCTTGCACAGTTGGGCATCAGATGTCCCTTGTTTTCGTTCTGTGTGTGTTGAAATAAAACAACTCAGTGCCACTTCAGTCTTCTTGTGGGTGCTGGCTTTCCTTCTCACACTCTAGCACCAGAGATGCAGCTCTGAATAGAAACCTGGGTCCAGGCCTGTCTCTGACGCTGCTGGCTGTGTGATCCAGGCCAAGTCACTTAACTTCTCATGCTCTGAGAAGGTGATGACCCGCTGTATTGGTGGAGGGATTTTCTTCATCTGGGAGTCCCACAGGTCGTCTGCTGTCCCCTGTATTGTTTTAGCATGAGACCACATCTGTTTATCAAGCCTTGGAAGACAGCATGGCAACTTCCTGCCCTTCCAAGACCAAAGCTTTTTACAGAACCGAAGGACTGGTTAACTTTGGAATCCTGGGAGGTTTTGGGGTCCTGGCTACAGGTCTTTGTCCCTTTGGGGTGGTAAGGTTATTGACCTTTTAACAAGAATAGATTTCCTCTCCCCTCCCTCAGGCCCTTGTGGAGCAGTAAAATTCCAGGGTCATAAGCTGATCGCAGCCAGTGGTCTCATCTTTAGGGATCTTTGGCCGTGGATGCTTACATGTGACCAACTTTTTTCTCCCATCTCCCCTTCCTGCCCCAGCCCCAAGTACAGAGAGTTCTTAACCTGGGCTCCAAGAACTTGTTTTTGTTTTTAAAAAATCTTTTTAATCATCCTTAATGATTTATTGATGCCTTTTGGGTTTTTTTTTTTTACATCACAGTCATTTCTGCACAAACCACATCCTCCCCCAGCCTCTTCTTTATAACAACAACAGTTAGTTAAGCAAAACCACCCAACACAGCAGTCATACTGGTATCATATGGGATGTTTTTCACCCATTTTCTCCTACTTCTTCAAGAGAATCAACCAAAATGTATTTCTTAAGCATCTATTATAGGCCAGATACCAAAACAAAAATGGAAATCCCTTCTCGGGGAGCTTACCTCCCTGAGGTTTTTAAAAAAATATTTTGCTAACATTTCAATATAATTTGTTCCTTTTGTAATCATTCCCATGTATTTTATACATTTAAAAACTTTACTCTGAGCAAGGACTCATAGGCAGACCACCAGGGAGGTCCAGGACCCAAAAGTGATTAAGGGCCTTGTTCTTCCCAAGTTCTCCATTACCCAAAGGGTGTTGTAATCCCCATTTCTTTGGACTTCCACTGGTGCAGATCCCAACCCCTCCATGCCTGCCTTGTCCACGCCCTTTCATGAGAAAGGCTCACACAACTTGCTGGGCTTCTTCCTTGTTTTCATAAAGGATATGGAAGACCTGAATGCCCATCAAGTGCTACATACAGTGAAATGGTCCTCAGTCAGCCAGGCAGATTGGGAGAATAAGGGGTGAAAGACCTGGAGATGAGGAATAAAAGAATGGATGTGCGTTTATTAGGTCCCTACTGTGTGGCCAGGCCTGAGTGAGTGAGACAGGAGCCTAGTTCTGATGGGGAAGGGGTGGCCACAGATGGAAGTCACAGAGAAGTCCAGTGGAGTCAGGGAGGAGTAGGTTGACGTGCCCAGCAGCATTCCAGAGGTGGAGTAGAAGGGAGAGGAGGCTGTGCCTTTGTATGTTGATAGGAGCAGATGGCAAGGAGAGGACCAACAAGGAATGTGAAGACTGGCAGGAGGCCAAGTAATGCATCGTCAGTTGGGAGGAGGAGGGCTCTGGATGGGAAGTCCTTAACTGAGAGGGTTAAGTGTCCGAGAGCCTGGTCACAGGCCTGGAGGAGGCAGCCCCAGGCTGGGGTCCACAGACCAGTGGATCAGATGTGTAAAGGCCCTGCTGATGTGTGTGTCTCTATCATAAGGGTGGCTTATGTTACTGTGGAATAATCAGCGTGAGAGATACCTACAGGTCTAGTCTTATCTCTACACTAGATTCCAAAACAAAAGCATCTCGGGCAAGTCTTGGCCCAAGAGTCACAATGCCTGATGACAGCTAACATTTAGACAGTACTCAAGCCCATGAGGGTCGTGTGAGCATTGTTACCATTTTACAAGTGGGGAAACTGAGTCTCAGGGTGGTCCAGTGACTTACAAGTGACTTACCCACAGTGTCCTGGTTGGAAGGTGTCAGAGGCAAGTCCTATGGCTTCACACCTAATTTTCTCTCCCACCATACAGTACCCGAGCAGATCACTGCACCTCCAGGCTTCAGTTTTCCACCTGTAAAATGGAAGGGGATCTTCACCCTTCTGTTTTGGGTCATGGACCCCCTTTACAGTCTGATGGAGCCTTATGAACTCAGAACCACGGTTTTAAAGTACACAGGATTATAAGGGAAACCGATTATACTGAAATGGTTACCAATTATTTTATTTTTTAACCATTCATGGATCACTTGAAATCTGCCCATGGGCATCTGGACTAAATGATCTCTCACTGGTGGTCACTCCCTGCTCTGACATTTTGTCATTCTAAGTGGGCCTCTATCCTTGTCCCAAAGATGGGGCCAGTGGAAAGAAGTGTCTTCGGAGTCGGGGTTTGGTTACAAAACACTTTCTAGCTGTGTGACCTTGGGCAAATCACTTTACTGGGCTTTAGTCTCATCTGCGAAAGAGGCCAGGCCAGCTCACCTCTGAGGTCTTGCCTCACTCTAAATCTCCATGTCCAGGTTAAGAGATTCCCTACCTTCCTTGGCAACACACTTTACACCATTGGGTTGGTTTTTGTTGCCAGGGGGCTTGTTGTCCTAAAGTCTGGATTCTCTCGTTTGTCCTCTGATTGTTTACTGCAGACGGTGGCAGATTCAGAGTTAATCCAGACATCTGAAAAACAGCCGCAGGTGACATGTGGCATGTAAATCACCAGTGAGTTTTGCAGCCTTCGCCACAGGTGGATGAGCTGTAGTTCCTTCTGGTGTTAAACTGAGGTTTTCGTCTAATGACCTGAGAGGACACGTGTATATACGCACACACACTCACACATACAACACACACACACAGCACATCTGCTCTTTTTTAGGACAAGCTCCTCAGTATCCCTGTGCTTGACGTGGTCTGTGATCATGCCCTTTCAGTAGTCAATACTGAACATGGCATCAGAGATTAAGAGCTGGAAGGGTCCTTCTGAGGGACCAGCTAGTCTAACCCCTTCATGTTACAGGTCCAGAAATGGAGGTCCCCTTGACTTCCATAAGGCCAGAGAGGGCAAGGGACTCACCCCAGCCCTAGTTACTAAGAGCAGTATCATATGTGGAGAGAACATTTAACCTGAGGTCAAAGGGCCTGTGTCTGAGGGCTGCAGGGGTGAAGAGAAAAAGCTCCCCGCTGAATCTGATGATAGGTTCTTATGGATATATGTGTGTATGTGTGTGTGTATGTATGTGTATGTGGATATGTATATATTGCATTATATATACTTTGTACATGTATGTATGTCTATATGTATATATGTGTATATGTATGTGTGTGTATGGAGCCATTGTGAACACCTCCCTATTGCCCCAGGCCCTTGTGTTTATGTCTATATCTGTATATCTCAGTATCAATAGATAAGAGATTGATTTATCAGCTACATATTTGTACATTCAGATGTGTGTGTATATATATATGTGTGTGTGTATCTATAGCTTACGGAGGGCCAGGATGGATAAATCGGTATCTACTATCCTTTTCCCCACTCCCCAAACGTGTGATCAGAGCTAAAGAGTAATGCTGTTTTTATCAGTTCCTTCTCATGGCAGCTGGGGCCCTTTTTTGTATTTTTCTATCACAAATTCACAATGTTAAGAGCTGGAAGGGGCCTTGGAGATCATTTGACCCAAGTCCCCCATTTTGTAGAGGAGGAGACAAAGACTGAGAGGGTAGGTCATTCATGGCATGGGGTTAGTAACTGGCAGAACCAGTAACAAAACCTAGGTCTTCTGGCTCCCAAGAGCCTTGTGACCCACCATGCCTTCTAAGTCATAACTCTGTGACTCAGAGTAGAGACGAAGTGTGGCATCAGGGGAAGAACACTGGGTTTGGAGTCAGGGGAGACCTGACTGTCCCTCTACTGCTCTAGGTAACTTTCTCTAAGACTATATAAGTTGGGGGCAGCGTGGTGCAATGGGTAGAGCACCAGCCCCAGAGTTGTTAGGAAGACCTGAGTTCAAATCCAGCCTCAGACGTTTACTATGTGACCTTGTCACTTAATCCTGATTGCTTCAAAATTTAAAAAAAAAAAAGACTAAGTCGAAGAGAAGATGCCGACCTACATTGGTAGAGTTCCTGGGAGTTCCTTAAATGAATGAAATCACAGGTTCAATCCCTATTATTCCCATTTTATGAATTAGGAAACCAAGTCTCGGTAACCGAGTCTTGGTCAAAACTGCTTGCCCACAGGCATAGAGCTGATAACTGGCAGGTCCAGGACTTGACTGGTGGGCATTCTGGGCATAAGGAACATTGTAAATTAAGCCAGTGAGGTATAGGGAGTTTATAGGGCATGGTGGTGTATCCAGTCTGGCCAGAGTATAACATTCGCATCAGGCAGTTATGAAATCAGACTGGAAAAGTAGGGTGGTGTCAGAATGTGGGAGGCTTTTATCTTAGGCCAGGGGAGGAGATGAGAAGTCTTATCCCCATTCCAAGTGCCTGCCCTTCAGATACTTGAAAATTGGACACAGTGAGTAAGCACAAAGTTCATTTGTACCATTGCTTGGAAGGCAAAAGGGAGTTACAGAAAGTGATAGGCCTAGATCTGTGCCTCTGGAGTGTGGACTAAATGTGCCCTCTTTTCCCCTGCCTTTGCCTTAGGCTTGTGGGCTTAGGGCCGGTAGGGAGACACTCAGAGGGTTCAGGAGGGGCTGACCTCTGGTCTAGAAGGTCTATAGGCAGTCTGTAGTTGACCTTTGCCCTGACAGGGCCCTCCAGTGACCTTCAGCCCCTCTGAGGAGCTGCCTCTGCCCTCTTGCTGTCCTGCCCAGGAGAACTGAAGCAGCTGAATTAGGCACTGCGTCAGGCTTCACTCTCCACTGACTTCATTTTTAGGCCTGATCAGATGTTTTTAACTTGTACTGGGGCCTTTTAAAAAACAGTCCCTCTGGGTCGCCTGGAAGACAGCAAAACACTCTGATATAGCCCAGCATTCAAATGGGTGCCTGTTTACACCGATTGATTCTTATAGCCTGTTTCTGAGAGGACGTAAACATGGGCGTGATGTGTCTTGGTGGGCTAGGAGATCCTTGTGGCAGGTGCAGTCAGGAGGCCTCAGGAGGGGATGGGGAGAGAACTCGGGAGACACATTTCAGCTGGAAGGCCCAAGCTGTGAAGACAAAGGCTGCTTTGCAGACCAGAGGATCCAGCTAGCTGCGGCCTGATAAGTTTAACTCCAGTATCAATCAGCAGCTTCCATGACAACCGAGGAAATGCTAAATTCAGATTGTCTGGGGCATTCTCAGTATGGGTGTCTGGAATCGTAGAGCTACAGCTGGAAGGGACACTAGACATCCAACTCCTTCATTTTAAAGATGAGGAAACTGAGGGCTAGGTGACAAAGTAGCTTGCCTACAGTCACATAAGTAGGATTGGAGGGATTTGAATCCAGGTTCCCTGATTCTAGGGTCAGTGCCCTTTCCACCTTGGAACAACTCTGCTCATTCTCACAGCTTGAGAGGTAAATTTGTACTTAAATATGTGTGTGCATATATGTAAACACACATATATAATGCATGTATGTATACATTTTATATATTCTTGACTTTTACATTTTTTATATCAGTCACTGAAAATCGCTCCCCCCTCCCAAAGTGAACTCCCCTGCAGCAAAGAAAAACAGGCATGTAAAAATATTCATTACAGTGACCTCGTTTGACAATGGCAGCTACGCTTTTCCCTAGATGGCAGGGGTGGGGCAGCTCGGGGAGGGGTGTTTCATCAGCTTGGCTCTGGGACCATTAATGGTTTTCATTTTTTAAGAGTTTGACTTCTATGAGTGATCTTTTCGTTTTCACTGCTGTGGTCGCTGTGTACATTGTTCTCTTGATTCCACTATTTCACTCTGGATCAGGTTAAATAAATAAATCTTACCATGTTCCTCTGAATTCCTTACATGTACTTAGAAGCCATTCTTTTTTTCTAATATTAAAATATATTTTGATTTTACATCACCTCCATTTCCCACTGTATTACTCCCTGAGAACCATTCCCTATGATAAGATGCCTTACAATGAAATATTCAGCAAAGCTAAGATCTCAGAAATGTCTGACATTTTATATATATAGTGTTCCATGTCCATGGCTCTCACCTTCACCAAGAAGCTGAGAGAGGTGTCTTCTCCCATTCATCCTTTGGGGCCATTATCATCTTACAGCATCTGGTTTTGATTGTTTTGTCATTTTTTTGTTGTAATCATTGTGTGCGTTTTCTTGGTTCTGCCCACTTTACTCTGAATCAGTTCACATTAATCTTCCTATGTTCCTCTGTATTCCTCATATTCATTATTATTTCTTATAGCACAGTCATATTCCATGACATTCGTGTACCACCAGTAGTTAGCTAAACCAGTTGATGGATGGGTTTCTATTTTGTTAGAAACTATTATATGAGCATCTGGAGAATCACAAAATGGCGGATCACCACTGGAGTTGACTTCATCAGTTCTGAAGGCTCCATGTTCAATCTCATTGAACCAAGACTTGCTATGTATCCACTGTGTGCCAAGTGACGTGCTCTCCTGGGTCCTCTCCATGAATTGTCTCTCCTAAATCTCACCAGCCTTGGAAAAGACTAAGTCTCTGCCATCGTGAGGCTTTCATTCTAGCAGAGGGAAGTGATAGAACAGAGGTCCCAAGCCGGCCCCATGCCCTGTACGCATGGGACATTTTGACAAGTATTTGTTGAATTGAATTTTTAAAAAGGAGTAATTCTTTTTTTT